>CM028377.1:168787954-168866858 GCA_013146195.2 Codonopsis lanceolata
CAAGAACCAAGGCGACCATAGCGGCATACCAATCCAAGTAGGACATAAAGCTCTACACCAATTTCAACAATGCACATACTTGCACATACTAACTTAATTCAACCAACTTTATAAGTTTATAGTCAAAAAGAACCACATAATGAGAGGTACTATAACTCATAAGTCATCAACAAATCGCATGTAGCATATAAGCTCAAGAAATCACAATGTGAGGTCTACTATAACCCTACTCGAGATCAAACGTACATAAGATTATCGCCTCACTTTAGTCTAAAACAATCATAAATCAAGACTTAGCATTTTTGCGTTGCTTAAAGTTTACACAGGACTCAATCATAGTCCCAATTGTCATACATGCAGACATTCACAAACCAATCTCAAGGGTACTAAATTTAAAAAGCCGTAGTCATCATGTTATTCTTGCAAGTGCTTTCATGTGCGCGACCAAATTCCTAAGAGAACTCATTCAAATAATCATTTCTTAAGGTAATGCGAGATCATAAGTTGATCTCTAATGCCTCGTCGTGCTCTACCAGCACGCTTAATAAATCCCAATAAGCTTCTACTGTCATGGGTGTCACAAATGGGACACAATTCGAGATGCTCGGGTACTCACAATCAAAACCAACCAAACCCTTAGAACATCGTAGGATTTCAACTAAGGCTCACGACATCTTATTGAACCTAAAATGACTCCATTGAGTCTTAATAGCATTTTCATTAAATACACATTTCATACAACCCAAACTTAGCACATCATTTAAGTTTATAATAATTCTCCCAAAAATAATCCGGGCTTGTTTCCCAAGCCTAAAAGCCAAGAATTCATCATAATCATAATCAATCAAAACCCCGAATATCGTAGGGATTCAACCCGAGTTCATTAACACTCTAGTGAACTTATTTCGACTCCGTTGAGTCTAAATACTAAGTTTCATTCTTAGACCTTTCATCCATGTCAACACTAATACCCACTTTATTTAACAACAATATATCCGATAATTCGGGCTTAAGTTCCTCAAGCCTAAAATTCAACAAAATCCCAACATGAATCAAAACCCAATTTATAAATCTCATAATCCCTTAAATGTTACCCCACTCATGATATCATGTGAGTTCATACATCAAAGCCCCAATCGTAGGCACCTTAATTCACAATAAACCCAAATAGCATATAGGCATGATTTCTAGCATGCTCAAGCCTAGAAACACAAAATGAAGAGTAGTAGCATATTCAACAATCATAGAAATCACTCTACAAATGCTCTTAACAAATTCATACTCCCAAAAATCCCCCAAATTGGGCAAACAAGCATACAAGGTGTTCATTGCCCACAAATAGCATACAAGTTGTTTTCCTTAGGGCCAATGAACCAAAATCAAAGGGAGTAACTTACCTAGCTTGAGTGAAAACTCAAGAGAATCCAAATCAACGGTGAAGTCGTTCCTTTCGTTGCACTCGTCGAGAATCCGAAGTTTGGCGGCGATCTAGCGGTGGAATCCTTGGGGATCGGGGAAGAAGATGAAGCTAGGGCTCAAAACTCAAGCCCCAAGCCTCCTCTCTCTCTCTAACTTGAAAGAATAGGATGAACAAATGAAGGATTTCGTGAAAATTTGGCTAAGGTTGAGTATTTATACCTCCAATAAAGAGAAGGGTACAAAGGGGATTTCTCAAGTGCAATTAGTGAATGTTAGGGAGTAATCAAACACTTAACCAAACTAAATTAACTTCTAATTAGTGTTAGGACTTGATTAGGACTGAGTGTGGGTATTTAGGAAGGGTTTAGGGGGTTTAAAGGGGGTAGGATAGGCATTTCACGACCTAACTCAAAACAGGGAAGAAAAATCCGTAGCGGTTAGCCTCGTGAGGCGGGCGCCCACACCAGCTCCATCTGCGGCCGCCTCGGGTCTCCTCTGCACAAGGGTGCTCTCGGTACTTGAGGCGGGCGCCTCAGCACTCCATGAGGCGGGCGCCTCGGCTCAACCTCCTCAAAATTTGGTCTAAACTTGATCTAAATGATCCCAAACTTATGGGCAACCATCCTAAGGTCTAACCCAACTCAAAACAAGTCTAAAACACACCGAACAACTCGAAACAACTCGAGCGAGCAAGGAAGGGGTGCGCAACAACGTCTAACCGAGAGGCACGACGAACTTCGAAATCAAGAGCGATGAAAGGGAGACTTTTAAGGCAAGTCTAAGGGCTAATGAAGAAGCTTAAATACTTCTAGGAAGTTGAATAACAACTTAGGGAAATAAGAATCCCAAAGGAGGCGATTCGCGACTCGATTCGAACTACGCGATAGAGGCGAGCAGCTATCTCCAAAACTCCCAAATCTTCGATAGACTTAAGGAACACCTCCAACTTGAAGCCTAATGTATCTAAACATGTTAACAAACCATCTTAAAGAGGTCTAGGACCCAAACCGAGGTCACGAACACAAGACCGGAAGTAAACCCTCAATCGCGTCGCATTCAGGAGCTATCGTCGGGTCACGACTTGTGACTTTAGCAAGTCTTAACTATATGGAGTCTCTTAATAATGTTTTGGTCTTAAAATGATCTCTCAAACATATCTAGACCCTCACAATGAACCAAACATAGTCGACAAGGGGAAGAGGTGCAAGTATAGCACGCAAAGCCAGAGATAACAAAGGGCGGGCGTCCACACCTCTCCACCTTAAAAAAGAATTCGTCAGATTCTAAATCATGATACAAACCACCATACACCAAGTTCAAAACCATCTACCTAGACTCGTTTCTCGGAGTCTACCACCATAAAATACACGAGGGTTAAACTCTAATAATCCAAATTCGAAAGTCTAAGAATTCTCAATAGACACAACAACATCAAGACTTACGGGTTGAAAATAACATGACTCATACTCGAGTCGCGAATACACACAAGAATACGTTACGCCAATCATGTAGGCAAAATCTCGAGCTTCAACATAAGAACACATTCAACTACCGAAACTATTTGTCTCGGGGCTGACATGAAATTCAATCACAAAAGATTTTAAGTTACGAGAATTAATAATTGCCTATGGAGCAATTTACAAACAAATCAAAGGTAATCAAATTGGCATTTCAAACCATGCAAATCATACTCGTGATTTCCTATCATGGTAAGAACACATAAGACACATTAAAACGTGTTTTTGAAAATTCTTTCCATCTATGTCCATCCATTTGTTACGGGTATAGTCAATGTTTAACCTACTCACTACCAATCCTAGTCCACCAACGAACCTCTTTTGATCACCAATTTAGGGTACCGACTAAATTGGATTTCAAAAAACTTCTGGTTGCAAGGATGAGGGTTCATGATTAAAAGGTTTTAAGCATCCTTTAATAGTCTCTATGCTAAGGAAATGAATGAACATGAGTTCATGATGAGAATTTAATATACTACTATGTAATGCATCAAGTAGGTGTTTCTACAACTAATGCACATATAGCGAATAAAAATTCGAGACCAAGTAACAAGGTCTATTACCTTGGCAATCAACAATTATATCTACCACAAAACTTCGTGTACTGGTAATACAATGAATAAACAAGGCTATTAATGCCCGTAACGTCCATACTCATAAAACTATTCTCTCTTAAGCTCTAGACCAAGTCTACAACCAATGCATACACTAAGCATCCTATCACAACGATAACGTCCCAATACTCACGGTGAAGCGTCTATCTCTCCCGTGCAGCAGTGATTTTCCTCTAAATCGCAACCTTCAACCTTCTTACAAGTCGAGTGGGTTTCCTACTCGCATAATAACCTTAACAACAATATAGTATAATATTACTCCTTACATAAAACATATCTTTATAGAATGTACAAACACCATACCAAGCCGATAAGTATCATCATACAATTCATGCTTCATTTATATATTCATATATATACATATACATACATATACATACTATGGCCTTTATATATATAACCACACAAAATCACAACTCTATATATAGCATAGTCTTATATATATATAGACTAAACAAGAATTCATATACTAAGTGCGATTACCTTCCGGTAATTTACAAAACAAACCATATCATATATCGATCTCACGTTGGGGTATTATTCCCGATCGAGCAAATAACCAATAATACACAATACACCACATAATGTATGTATGAATGCACATGAGCTAACGATTAAAAGCGCGTACTCATAATAACGGTAATAGTAGCAACGGTATAATTTGCGTATATATATAAGAATATACCTTCCTATTTCGGATAGGTCTCAAAACTCCGTGATAGCTAACCTCCACTTGTGCTTCAAACTCTAGGCTGACCGTCACAATCCCTCTTGGAGCCGAATTGTTGACTAGTACTCCCGGGTGCTAACTTTCCTCTTCGGGCAATCTTCACGAACATGATCGCCACCACCACAAACAAAGCATTTTCTGTTGTACCCGGCACCTATCCTCGGTGTGTCACGTCTCTCACAAAAGTTACATGTCAACTCGCCACCGGCGTCCTTTCCAGAGTAGAAGTAGTAACACCACTCCGGCCACCCGAAGCGCACCTTTCCTTGACTAACGGTTTGAGTGTGGCGCCTTCTCTTATCCTCGGGGCCCCTATTAGTCTTTGATAATTTCTTTCGGCGTACTCCTCGATGTCTAACTCTATCGCACATGCACGATCCACCCCTTGGTAATCCGTAAGTAAGTAACGAATAAAGCGCCTCACGATAATTCGTCTTCGGGCCTTTCACAAACCTCTCGGTCTTCTTAGCCTCATCCGGCACCAAGTAACTATAATGCGAGCCAACTCCATAAACTTTGTTGAATCGTGCCACGGTCATATCTCCTTGTTCTAACATTAGGAATTCCATCTCTCCTCTTTCTCGAGTTACTACTGGGACCAAACCGTACCATAAACTCCTTGACAAAGTTTTCCCACACTCGAGGTACTCCATGCCGTCTCCAACGATCTCGTATTTCAAGCCACCATTGCTTTTGCACCATCCAATCCAAACAACTTTGCTAAGGTAACCATTTCTACGTTGTACTACCCAGCTGCAAAGATATTCTCCATGCTTTCTAGCCAATGTTTCGCCTCAATAGTACCGAGGCTCTCCATCGAAACTTTCGGTTTAAACTTCAAGAATTTCGCAAAACGGAAGAATCATCTTCCAGTCCACACATCCGTTGAGGAGTCACATGCGGATCACTAACATTCTCTCCACTCGTCGCCACGAGCTGCATTTCGAACAAGGTATAATAGAACTAGCTCCACGCCAAGTTCCCGACATAATGCGCCTCTGAAGAACACTCGGCGTTAATAACTCAACAATAAACCCAACCCAAACAAGGCCAAGGAACCTATCTGGCGAAATAGCTAACCTATAGCTCGATACCAAGCGTGACGACCCGACCGAACCCCAATGCGGAATCGAGGTCGTGCGTCAAGACAAGCTAAAAGATCGACAAGCACCCACTAAGCGTAATAGTGCGAGTCGAGTTGAACCAACGACACTAAACAGAATGAAAAGCCATAACGGCAAAACCGAATAACTAAAAACTAAAATCTGCAGGAAGCAAATCATAAATGGGACCAAAACCTATAGTTTTAAACTAAGGAATGCAAAGGAGAGACGACTACCTCTCGACAAATCTACGACTCGCGTGACGCAACATTGCGCACGTACAACAAACCATCGGCAACCTAAGGCCGGCGAAGCCACAAGAACCCAACCTGATAACCAACGACTCAACGGCTAAAACATGCCGGAGGAACAATTCCACTAAAAGAACACGATATTCAAATCCTAACAATTAAACCCAAGTCTCACGACTAACGTCGTCGGAGATGACAATACCAACATAACTAGAGCAGTGAGCTAAAGCATGCTCGAAATAATAAAAGGAACAACTCATAAGAGATACAACGGCTCGACCAAACAAGTCGGCTACCAAAATAATACAATAACAAAATACTAACATAATCTACCCAAGTAAAGTCTACATAACTTTACAATCGTGTCTCACAAATACAAAATAACTTAATAATAATAAACCCAAGCTTAAAGCCCGAAGACCACCTTCTAGGAATCACTATCCGAAGCGCGCCACGCCTAACGGGATCCGCAAAAACTAAGGAAAACAACACACGAAATGAGTCATAATGACCCAGTAAGTTACTAAATGCAATGTATGGCATAGCATGGCGTGGCATGGTATAATGCACAAGCATATATAGAATCATGGCATCTTAATCGTATACCAACTATAAAACTGTATTAAGTCATCGAGTAGTATAAACTTCACAAATCACATAGCACATTATTTTTCACATAAGTGCTCATAGTAAGCCACATAAGGGATAGAGAAGATACCCAAACGCTCGTTGTGTTGCTCTGCAATACACAATATTCTTGGTTCGTGCCATCGATGTTATGTGAATTCATCGTCGCCGAGTGTTACTCGATCTCAATAGCAAGCCAACGCGCACTTAACCGATACGGCGAAGGGCTACTTCCCCACTGCGGCCAACAAGTGGAGGTGTGTGTGGAGTCCCGTGCGGCGATCCATAGCGACACGAATCCCATAATTCGTGAAGGCGATGCATCGTCCCACCCTGACTTGAATAACAAACCAATTAATGCCAGCTGGACTCAATGCAATGCACAAGTAGATAATTACTCTCATGCTCAACAAGAACCAAGGCCGACCATAGCGGCATACCAAATCAAGTAGGACATAAAGCTCTACACACCAATTTCAACAATGCACATACTTGCACATACTTAACGAATTCAACCAACTTATAAGTTTAGTCAAAGAACCACATAATGAGGTACTTATAATCCTTAAGTCATCAACAAATCGCATGTAGCATATAAGCTCAAGAAATCACAATGTGAGGTCTACTATAACCCTCTACTCGAGATCAAACCGAAGACTATCACTTTAGTCTAAGAACAATCATAAATCAAGACTTAGCATTTTGGCGTTGCTTAAAGGCACACCGGACTCAATCATAGTCCCAATTGTCATACATACCCGACATTCACAAACCAATCTCAAGGGTACTAAATTTAAGCCGTAGTCATATTCTTGCAAGTGCTTTCATGTGCACGCGACCAAATTCCTTAAGAGAGAACTCATTCAAATAATCATTTCTTAAGGTAATACGAGATCATAAGTTGATCTCTAATGCTCCGTGCTCTACGAGCACGCTTTAATTAAATCCCCAATAAGCTTCTACGTCATGGGTGTCACAAATGGGACACAATTCGAGATGCTCGGGTACTCACAATCAAAACCAACCAAACCCGAACATCGTAGGATTTCAACCTAAGGCTCACTGACATCTTATTGAACCTAAAATGACTCCATTGAGTCTTAATAACGCATTTCATTAAATACACATTTCATACAACCCAAACTTAGCACATCATTTAAGTTTATAATAATTCTCCCAAAAATAATCCGGGCTTGTTTCCCAAGCCTAAAAGCCCAAGAATTCATCATAATCATAATCAATCAAAACCCAAATATCGTAGGGATTCAACCCGAGTTCATTAACACTCTAGTGAACTTATTTCGACTCCGTTGAGTCTAAATACTAAGTTTCATTCTTAGACCTTTCATCCATGTCAACACTAATACCCACTTTATTTAACAACAATATATCCGATAATTCGGGCTTAAGTTCCCAAGCCCTAAAATTCACAACAAAATCCCAACATGAATCAAAACCCAATTTATAAATCTCATAATCCCACTTAAATGTTCCCACTCATGATATCATGTGAGTTCATACATCCAAAGCCCCAATCGTAGGCATAATTCCACAATAAACCCAAATAGCATATAGGCATGATTTCTAGCATGCTCAAGCCTAGAAACACAAAATGAAGAGTAGTAGCATATTCAACAATCATAGAAATCACTCTACAAATGCTCTTAACAAATTCATACTCCCAAAAATCCCCAAATTGGGCAAACAAGGCATACAAGGTGTTCATTGCCCACAAATAGCATACAAGTTGTTTTCCTTAGGGCCAATGAACCAAAATCAAAAGGGAGTAACTTACCTAGCTTGAGTGAAAACTCAAGAGAATCCAAATCCAAACGGTGAAGTCGTTCCTTTCGTTGCACTCGTCGAGAATCCGAAGTTTGGCGGCGATCTAACGGTGGAATCCTTGGGGATCGGGGGAAGAAGATGAAGCTAGGGCTCAAAACTCAAGCCCCCAACTCTCTCTCTCTCTAACTTGAAAGAATAGGATGAACAAATGAAGGATTTACTGAAAATTTGGCTAAGGTTGAGTATTTATACCTCCAATAAAGAGAAGGGTACAAAGGGGATTTCTCAAGTGCAATTAGTGAATGTTAGGGAGTAATCAAACACTTAACCAAACTAAATTAACTTCTAATTAGTGTTAGGACTTGATTAGGACTGAGTGTGGGTATTTAGGAAGGGTTTAGAGGGGGTTTAAAGGGGGTAGGATAGGCATTTCACGACCTAACTCAAAACAGGGGAAGAAAAATCCCGTAGCAGTTCTGCAGGTGAGGCGGGCGCCTCACCTAGCTCCATGCGGCCGCCTCAGGTCTCCTCTGCACAAGGGTGCTCTCAGTACTTGAGGCGGGCGCCTCACTCCATGCGAGGCGGGCGCCTCGGCTCCTGAACCTCCAAAATTTGGTCTAAACTTGATCTAAATGATCCCAAACTTATGGGCAACCATCCTAAGGTCTAACCCAACTCAAAACAAGTCTAAAACACACCCGAACAACTCCCGAAACAACTCGGAGCGAAACCGGGAAGGGGTGCAACAACGTGCAACCGGGACGACGAACGAACTCGAAATCAAACGAGCAATGAAAGGAGACTTTTAAGGCAAGTCTAAGGGCTAATGAAGAAGCTTAAATACTTCTAGGAAGTTGAATAACAACTTAGGGAAATAAGAATCCCAAAGGAGGCGATTGCAGCGACTCGATTCCCGAACTACGCGATAGAGACGAACGCTATCTCCAAAACTCCCAAATCTTCGATAGACTTAAGGAACACCTCCAACTTGAAGCCTAATGTATCTAAACATGTTAACAAACCATCTTAAAGAGGTCTAGGACCCAAACCGAGGTCACGAACACAAGACGGAAGTAAACCCTCAATCGCGTCGCATTCCGACTATCGTCGGGTCACGACTTGTGACTTTAGCAAGTCGACAACTATATGGAGTCTCTTAATAATGTTTTGGTCTTAAAATGATCTCTCAAACATATCTAGACCCTCACGCAAACCAAACATACCGTCGACAAGGGAAGAGGTGCAAGTATAGCACGCAAACCGAGATAACAAAGGAGCGGGGCGTCACATCTTTGTCCCCTCCAACTTTTTCTTTTTTAGGTATCTTTTGTAAAGTTTAATTTCACTAAGTTTACAATTATAAACTGATTTGTTATACAATTATATCTCTTAAACAAATTGGTAGATACATATATATTTTATAAAGACACAGCCAACCAATTGCGGAACAAAACAACCAAACAAGTTATAAATAAATAAAAAACAGAGTAAAACAGAGCACACAAATTGGTAGACCAAATTAGTATCTTACACTACCAAACCTAACAGGGTTTAATATTGTCATAAACAAAAACACATCAATGACAATATATTAACATCTATTTTACATGACCAAACCGAAAATTACTTTACACAACAACAACATCAGAATAAGCAAAAAAACAACCACATAGTAGAAAGATGAAAATTTTTCACTCCCTATTGCACTTGATTTTCAACTACATTATCTATTTTTTGTGTTGATTGATTAACTGTAGAAGACCTAGAATAACAACAGAAGATCAAGGGCTTAGGAGGAATCATGCCAAAAAAATTAACGACACCCTTTATCCTGTAAATAATTGAAATCAGTAAAAAGAGGAAGGTGGGTAATCAATCGACGAACCATAACCTAGAAACTTAATTTCAATGTTAACAATCATAATTTAGAAATATGAATGAACATTTACAGTAGAATAGTTTCGGCAACCCAAAAACCTCCGCCCAGGGTTTATTCCCGTTCATGATGTTGTCAGCACGCTGGTTTGACCACAATAACAAGTGACGTCCACCATGTCCGTTGATGGTTGCTGCTTATGAATGAGGGAGGAATACGACCACTATTCGAATGAAGGAAGACGATGAAGACGCTCAGATCAACTGCCCCCTCTAATTATTCGCTTATTTATATCTATTTCAGAGTGAGCAATGACTAAAATGCCTATCACGTGAAGGGGCACGTGCAAACTAACGTTCGACTTGTAACGAGCGTCAGTCGCAGGGGGTTATGTGGGACGAAATGGAACATTGAATGTGCTTTTGACACATTTTTGGATTTGGGGGACTAAGTGAATATTGGTGGACACTTTGGGGTAAAACATATTTTGGCCTATAAGTTATACCAAAAATTTGTATGACTTCTAATTTTTTATTGCAACAATATACCTCCAACTCCAAAATTTGTTTCAACTTTAACTTTGGCGGTCAAACTTAACTTAAAAACTCCAAGTGAAGCGCATCTTTGAGCAGTTAAATCATCATTCTACCATTCTTATCATATATGACGTAACTATTTCAAAGTAACAACCATTTACCTCTTTCTTTCTCACACACACACAGACATGCATACAGACACAAAAATCGATCGTTGATGAACTCGAAAACCACAATCTTCTCACTATATATTAATTTACTTTGAGTTTATTTGAACTCCAATCCTCCCGATGCCCATAATTCTTGAGGAGTCCCAAGATAAATGAGAAAGGTAAAGTAGTAGTTTGAATTTAGGTGATCATGAGGGGGGAAATTTGAACAAATCTCATTGAGCAACCAAGTAAATTATTTGTATCAATTAGGGCTGACGATTTGGTGGGTTGGGTCAAAACGGGTAACGAATCGTGATCTATTATAACCCAAAGTTAAATGGGTCAAAACGGGTCAAATCAAAATAGGTGGCGAGTCAAAATGGGGTGCCCCGTTTCAACCTGCATTTTCCATTAAAAAAAAACATACATTTCAATAACCAAAAATTAATGAGTCGAAATGGACAATAGGTTTGATCCGCTTTAACCCGACTTAAATCGACTCATTAATTTTTTTGAGTCGAAATGGGTAACTCATTTCAAGCCAAAAAAATTAACGTGTCAAGTTGGATTGAATAATTTTCAGATTTGGCTGGGTGGGTTCAAGGTTTTGAGTTGTAATTATCTTACCTAAAATCAATTGGGGATGAAAGCAATCTAAAATTGGGGTATACTTGAAAGGGGCCAAAAAAGTAAATTACCCTTAAACAATTCAAAGAGTAAAAAGAGAGGCGTTATGGTCCACCTTTTGAGCAAAAAATTCGAAGAGACGAAAGAATATTCTTCTTCTCTGACAAAATTAATTAGTATTAGGCACAAAATCGCCAAACCATTATTGGTAACATTCGAAACAGCATTAGGAAAATACACAGAAAGAACTCCGCAACCCAAAGTTGCTCTAAAATTTAAAATCTAGTAATCATTAGCTTCAGGAACAGCAACATAATAAGACCCAGCAATGAACACATTTTCATAGATGAACCCAGCAAGCCCACCCCCAATCAGTGGCCCAACCCAATAAACCCAGTGGTCAGTCCAGTCTCCAGATACGAACGCAGGTCCAAAAGCTCTTGCTGGGTTCATTGCAGCCCCCGAAAATGCTGCACCAGCCATTATATTGGCCCCAACTAGAAGCCCAGTTATCAATGCACCATGCCCATCAAGAGATCCCTTCTTTGGGTCCACAAGTGTAGCATACACCACAAAAAGTAAAGCAAAAGTCAACACAATCTCCATGATCACCCCTTGCAAGTAGTCTGTTCCTGCTCCAAGAGTCTGCACTGGCACTGCCTGCACAAAACAAAATCCAAATAAACATTAATGCGTTTCTACTTTCGATTTAATCATAGTGGGCTTATGCCCAGTTGATAGCCTTTGTTTTCATTTCTTGTGTATGGACTCACCGCAGCTCCGGTAAGATACTTGAGTAGAGCACAAGCAGCAATAGCAGCTAACAACTGATCAATCAAGTAAAGAAATGATCGGAAGACGGTGATATAGCCACCGAAGCATAGGCCGAGGGTGACGGCTGGGTTCAGGTGTCCGGCGGAGAAGCGGAGACCGGCACCTATCGTCACAACTACAATAAATGCATGAGCAAGGGCGGCATAAATTAGCCCCACTAGCGGATTCCCGGGTATCGCTCCTGCAAGGAAAAATGATGTGGGATTCAAGTCTCGTCTTAAAGAAAAATTGAAAACATTCGGAGTCGATCCATCGAACAGTGTAAGTCAAACGGTCAAACCCAAACTTGTGTTCAAATGATGTGATCAATTGGAGAAGCTTACCAACGGTTATCACTGATCCAACGCCGACAAACATAAAGAGAAATGTAACAATGAACTCAACAACAAGAGCATGGATGCAGTCCGGCTGGACTATCTCTCTGGCCGTTCCGATTGCGATCTTCGGCATTGTGACTGGCTTTTCCGGTGGCCTGACGGCAAAGTTACTAGTTGAGTATGATAGAGAAAAATGGAGGGCTGTCAAAGAATTATTGCCTTAAAGCCAAGCCAGCACACAAGTGGCTTTGGCTTTAGGTTGGTTTGGTTTAATTTATAGGACCACTCACATAGTTTCATATATATATATATATATATATATATATATATATATTATGTATGTATGAAACTATGTATATATACGAATAGTGTAGGTGTTATCCGTATTTTAGAAGAGTAAAATTCCATCGTCACGTTGAATTGACTTGGCAGACGGCTCATCAGTCATCACTCGTCACGCTGCCAAAAATGACTTATTCCGATGTCCATTTTGCCCATTGACTTTTCGACTATTTCTTAAAATGCCACTCTAATTTCTTATCTAATACACCATATATCTATCATCCCTTCCTAAATTAATGTCTCCTTTACAAATTACATGTGTTATAGTTTTAATTACACCCTTCGTTCCATCTAAAAAATTCTCATTTGAAAAATCAAATTATTAAAGGATATATAAATATTATTAAAGTTAATCATAATTATAAAAATAATTAAGTAAAAAAAATGTAGTTACAAAGCAAGTAGATAGTAAATATGAAATATTTTAAAAATTGTAAGCATATTTTTAAAAAAAATGAGCTTTTAGAATAAAATATCTCAAAATAATGTAGTGGACTTTTTACTTGGAACGGAAAGAATAATTATTATCAAACATAGTTATCCACATCAAAGACGATTTTCGATTCAAAAGTTATCACAAAATCAAAATTGAATTTTCGATGGGGATTGATGGCATTGAGTAGATGCTATTTCAGGGCTGCGGTCTTTGCTATAGAGTAGAAAGATCAAAAATTGATCTTTTTAGTGAGAAGTTTTTCTCGTGCTATTTTTTGTTGTAATAGGATTTATGTTTTATTGAGATTTATTGAAAATATAAATATGGTTCTATAATCGAATATATATATACATATTTATGTATGGTAAAAACTTATATAAGATTATCTTATGGATAATTTATGTAAGATGAATCCTACTTACCCGACCTACCGTGTGTTAGTGGGTTGAGTTGCGAGAGAGTGGAGCTCCGTCTTACGAATTAAGATCCGTAAGACGGTCTTATATGAGGCTTACTCTTTATGTAATGAACTTGTGTTGGGTACCTAAATGGAGGGTAATATTGAAATGATATGACTTATGAATCTTGTAGCCATGATTTTTTAAGTGGACTTTTAAAATAAAACATCCAAAAATAATATAGTGAACTCTTTGTATAAAATATAAGAAATATATTTAAATCTTTTTGACAATTATTTGATATCATAAATGTATCGGCCAAATCTCACTTTGAACCTCCTAATTGAAATGACCAAAAAGTCCTCACATAACCCTCAAGTGCCAACTTCCCTTAATATTTTCAACTCATGTCCTCACACCAAGGGGTTAAGTGTGACAAAATTTAACATGAATTGTGACTTTAGTACTAACTAGTGTTTGTATCCATGCGTAAAATACACAATATATATGTTTTTCAACTAAATTATATATACAAAATTAAAAGAATAAATTAGGGGACACTACTTAACTAAAAATATATAACAATAAGATTAGTCATTATAGAATTTGAAAATTAATTATTTTTTACAACATAATTTCATATATGATTATTTAATTTTTAAAAAAAAACAATAAAATGATCATTTAGTCATACTATGAGTTTGACATGGATAAAATAATTCAAACTTTAACATTACTACATCCGTCTCAAAAGAAAGGATGACGATAATTTAAAAACGGATGGAGATTTCATTTCAATAATTTTTTGATAGACACAAAGGGAATCTTGAATAATAATTTTGGGTCGGAAGAAGTATATATTTGTTGATTAAATATCATTAAATAGAAAAAAAGACAATAATATGTACAGTTGGCCCAAAAAAAATCATTAAATACCATGTTAATTACGTGTTCCCTCCATTCCAGGTAAAAAGTCTTTGTTTGAAAGTCATATTTTTGAAAAAAAAAATGATACTTTAGTAGTCAATTAGTAATAAAATGAATAATTGCGGGCTGGTTCTTTATTTGAAAATTATAGCCTCTCTGGTGCACTATTTTTTATCCAACCGCATAAGTCTTTTTTTCTTCTTAAAATGCCCCTCCTTCTCCTGTTGATGGATGTCAATCACCGGAGTTGACACGAATTCAAAGAAAATATATCTAAAAATATATGACTTAACATTTTAATTAGTTCCGTTTCAATTTTTTCATAGATCTGGATAATTTGAGCTTGTCAATTTTAGAGCTGGAATTTTCCTAAATTATATATTGAAAAATTATTTCGCTTTTGTTAATTTATTTTTACATCCTTTAATTTTTCAGATTTGCTTACTTAAAGCACAGATATAGATCCGAAATTTTTAGATATGTAATCTATGAGAAGTATATAACTTTATTTTTAAGAAAATAAAATTATAAATATAGATCCTAACTTTCTAGATTGATTTAATTTATTTTTTTAAAGATCTGTGTAAACACCAAGTCAAGGTATTTTAACAGCAAAGAAATAATTTTTTTTGAAGTAAAATGAAAAAACTAAACCATATATATTGGGCAAAGGAATACAATATATATTTTTCATGTACAACATGACTTTTGAAATTTGAATGATGCTCACAAGCATGATTGACACAAGTATCAAAGAATATAAAATGTCATTTTATATGAATTAGTATGAAGTGTAATGATACATTTAATTTTTTTCAGATAGCATACAAAATTGTACCTTTGTTAATAAATAAATAACATTCTATTTTTGAAAAGAAAATTTTTGTGAGATATTTCCTTTTATAGATCTATATATATTGAGATCTGGATGCAAAATAGAATTTGGTGGATACACTGGGGGTCAATCACATCATGGCCGAAAGATTTCATTTAAATACGATTTTAGTCTCACGTAGATGTTTCGGTTGAAAATGACTTCCAATGTATGATATGATCGATGGACAATATGGTATATTTTGAATTTCATAAATCATACTCCCTCCCAAGGTTCTAAAAATCGTTAGGCGATCGCTAGGCGGCACACTAATACCTAACGCCTAGTCGGCGGTCTAGGCGGGGCCTAGAATTAAGGCATAATTAGTATTTTTTTGATAATTTACATCAAATATCAAACATATTGAATACAAATTTAATTTTTTTTATGTTTGTCATTTTATCAAACACTTATCTATATTTGTAAAATGAACAAAAATATACAAACCTACCATTAATCTCAATTCTCAACAACCCCAAAGCAATAAACCAGTCAAGTTTAGAACAAAAAACAAAAAAAAAAGATTTTACTCAAGTTCGCCCCCCATTACCTCCCTCTCTGCCACACCATTACCACTCCCCCTTCTTTCTCCGGTCACCGCATGCCATAAAATCAAAGCTACAAAAATAAATTAAGGTCGGCGAGGTTTGGCGTAGACGCCGACTTGATCGATTAGGTGGTGACTAAGAAAGTCGCGGCGGTGGAGAGGGGCCTAGCGCCTAGGCAGGGCCTAGACGGAGTTAGACGGGAAGTTTTAGAACACTGCTCCCTCCGTCTCTAAATTATGGGTTTTTTTTTTCGTCCGTTTCAAAATAATTATTCAGTTTAAAACTTACCTTTTTAGAATATCACTTTTATCACTTTACCCTTATTTTTTCACTCTATTTTAATTATGAGCCACATACCCATAAACTTTAAAGAAAACTACATATTAAACCAATATAAATAATCAAGTTAATTATTTTTTAAAACTATGCATCAGATCAATTAGAACGATTATTTAGGGACAGAGGGAGTATAGTCTTCGACTTCATCAAATTGTTAGCAAACGTACCAAGACTCTTCTTGAAAAGTGTGTTGTACATTTTGAAGCTACTAGCCTACGAAGAACCAAATTGACTACGTACTTTTTTCGCACCGTGCGAGTTAAAAAAAAAAAAAAGTGGACACAACAATGTGAATGTTTTTCTTTTCATTAAATTATTATGTTCCTTCTGTTTTGGATAAATAATTTATTATTTTATTTTGAAATATTTAATTTAAAAATTTTATTTTTAAAAATTAAGAAATAATTTTTTTTTATTTTTTTAAAAAAATTAATTTTTAAATGGATACTTTTTACATGAAATATATAGTATATGTGCCCTTATTAATACGAGTATTTGATAATTACCATAGAATAAAAGCTTTAAAGTGACTTCCGAACTAGGATACTCCATTTGTTCGTTTAAAAAAGAGTTGTTTCCTTTTTAAACTGGCTCTACAAAGTTGTCAACTTTCTAATATTTGCTTCTTGAAAACATTTTTATTATTTTATTTTTGATTAATTTTTTTTTTTAATTGATGGTTACACTCTCACGTATGTATCCTTAAATAACACATACTATCCTAATCTATATTTGAAAAGTAATTTCTTAAATCGGACTATTAGGAAAAACTAGATTACAAGAAAGCCAACTTTGAGAGAGAAAAAAAAACTATTTATTTTAGCTATACAAGTCACAAAATTTTGATAGAAAATTTAGAAAAAGGAACAAGAACCTATTTGAAATTTCTTCCAATTGATATTTTCTAATTGAGGGTAATTTGAGATTCATGTTTAAGTAAATTAAAATAAAAATTTAGGTGAGACGATCTTACATTTATTTTTTGTTATAAAACAGATCCTCCTTATCTTACTCATCGTATTAATAAATTAAGTTGTCAAAAATTAAAAATTTATCTTACAAATTAAAATCCGTACATCTATTTTACCGGAGACTTACATTAATTAATCATACCACAACATGACAACAGTACAAAAATAGAATAGCCTTTTGGTCAGAGGTATTGTCTCATTCCAATGAGTATGTTTTAGTGGCTCTGTTTCATCTCTGTTTATTTGACATAAAAACAGTACAGGACATTTCTTAAAAGTTAAAGGATAGACAAAGAATGGTGATTCAATTATACCGTGGCACGAAGCGACGGTCAAAATATGTTGGAAAAACACTCATTTGGTCAACCAACTTTTTAAAAATTTATAAAATGGTCATTAAAACTTTAAAATTTATAATGAGACCATTAAACTAAATTAATGATGCAAGCGTATTTATATTTTGAATGACAGTTAACTCTACCATTAAATATGGGTAAAATCTCTATCTTATCCCTTTATATAGCAATTATTCCCTTTAAGTCAAACATCAATTTCTCTCTCTTACAATTCACACCTAGTTCGCCCTCCGACTTCACCCCTCTACTTTAGATCTAGCCGGTCCCTTCCTCCCTATCTCCAATAATTTCGATTCCAACCTCCAGCAATCTCTATGATCGACCCAGAAGTCACTTTCCTTCCTTCGCCTGCGAGAAGCAACTAATTTTCATCCCCCTCTTCTCAATTGCAGATCCGACAAGCTTCAACCGTCACCACCCCCTTCATTCAACAGCTGCCGCCCCTATTTCAACCCAGCAGCCATCCTTCGTCTGAATCCGATGAATCATCCCCAAGCAGTCCAGTCGTTGTGTTCGTTTCAATAATGCTCCAGGCCGTCGCTAGCTTTGACTCCACTGTCAGCCAAATTCGTCTTCATCTACAGATCCAGCCACCCTTTTCTCCAATCGATGCCCTCCATCTCCATCTCTGCTCGCTATTCATCCCCCTTCTCCATCCCAGACCCGCTCGCCATAGCTGCCTCTTGCGATTGTTATTTAAAGGGAATAATTGTTATTTAAAGGGGGCGAATAGGAATTTCACTCATATTTAACAGTGGAGCTAACAGCCATCCAAAATATGGGCACACTTGGATCATTAATTTAGTTCAGTGGTCTCATTGCAAGTTTTAAACTTTCAGTGGCCGTCTTGCAAGCTTTTGAAAAATTAGGTGGCCAAATGAGAAGTTTTATCAAATATGTTAAATGTGATGTTTGGGACTTTTCTATTTGTTCTCGTGTTAAACCAGAAAAATATTAGATAATATTTCATCTTTTAAGAATTGAAATTACTCTTCTATCGTATTTAAGACAGTGTGTGCCTCATTCGCAACTATTTCAACTTTTGGGCTCGGGTTGTTGCAAATGGATACATCGCTTAGGGTTGGGGTATTAATTATTTGGGCTTTGCCAGGGATACCGAGAATTTTGTGTTAGAATTATTACAAATGGTATCAGATCGGGTTCCGACAAAAAATATGTAGAAAACTATGCCCAAGGGTGCCAAACCATTAGGCCTTGACGGGGATGTCAAGGGTTTTAGGCTCGAATTGTTACAAATAGCATCATCACGGATCCTGAGAAAAAATGTACGTATTGAAAACATCACCCAAGGTGCTGATTCTTTGAGCCTTTGCGGGGATATCAAGTATTCTAATTTGGAAAATTGTAATATCCTCAATCTCATATCAAGGATTTAACGAGGAAAATTGTAATACCCCAATCACAACTCACATCTAAATGTATGACTTCCACTCCATTAGTCAGGCACTCTTACCATTTATGACTTTTACGTTAGATTATAGTAGACAATAACATTATCGATAGACTTTTTAGTGTGCTTATTGTAAACCTATTGTTAACGTACTTAGTGCTCGTTTGTTGCAGCTTATTTGGAGTGATTTTGGCTTTTGGCTTTTGAAAAGTCATATTTAAAGTGTTTGTTTCAGCTTATAAGCCAAAAGCCAATAAGTAAGGTATAACAATCTTTATGCATTGAAAAGCCAAAGCCAAAAAGCCAAAATTTTAAGTTTTTTGGTTTTTTTTAAAACATAAATTCATTAATAAATATTTGATTATCCTCATTTCATCCTCTTATGAAATATACATAAAAATATGAATACTAATTTTTCAAGTTTTTTTTTAACAAATAATTATAACGACTCATAAGCAGCTTTTCAGCAGCTGTAACAAACAGTCTATTATGCAATCAGCCAAAAGTCATTCAGTCACCAGCTTAAACTATCAGCCATAAGTCATAAGCCATCAGCCACAACAAACGAGCCCTTAAACTGGTGGATCAGTAAGTGGGTTTTGTATAATGGATTAGACTTTTTGATTCAGAGCGTTACACATGATAATAGAGCATGTTCTAACTAAAAATCCTTTGGATCTTGACGAGAATGCTAACTATTTAAATAGAATAGATTGTAATATTTCTAACCCAACTGTTTAGTGATGCCTGGTATCATGCGTCTGACATTGAAGCTTGGGTGATTAAAATTTCATGATAAAATACTCCCAAAAATGATAAACTAGGCATTAAAAGTAAAGTAATGTTAGAGCCACTTAATGAGCACTCAAATTTGTGCATCAAATGATGTGGTTTCCAATGTGTCATCTTATTTGGCATTTTATGGGCTCCACTATAAGTTAAAAAGTTATGTTAACAATATAACACAAAATAAGATGCCTATTTTGGGATGTCTAATGTTTTGACTTTTGATATACAAATTTTATATCAATCTTCCTAATATATCCCTTCATTTAATACTATAATTATTACACAAAATTATATTGTCACAACATATTTTACATACTATTATTAGAGTGGTCACGGAAGGAGTATTAACCTTAAAAGTATTCGTTCTGAATCTCATTGCTGTCCACATTAGACCTTCAAGGTCTAACGCTGCCATGTGAGCTCATGCAGCAATCATCTGGCTGCTGACTTTAATCAATCCTTTTAAAATTAAAAAAAAAATTTAATTTTTTTTGGTAAGAAACCAATCATAATTTCTTCCAATTTATGTTTGAATATCACGTAATTGAATAACTTAGTCACGTCTGTTTAACGAAAAATGATTTCCTGAAAATAAAAAGATTTCATTTTTAGTTGTTTGATAATTTTTTTAAAAATATGTCGAAAACATTTTCGATTGTTTGACAAACATACGGAAAATGTTACGAAAAATAATATATTAATAAAAATACAAAATTATATTCTAATATTAATGTTTATATATAATATAAGATAGTGTTGAACTTTAGATAAATTTTCTTTAGTAACCATTAATTTATCATTAGTGATGTTAAATCAATAAGATCCATTTTTTCCAATATTACAAATACAAATAAAAAATTTGATAATGGATATGAAAAAAAGAACTTTTTAAGAAAGAAAATTGACAATATTTGGGACGTCCCTGAATAATATAGTTGACACTAATTTTAGGACGTAGTAATTATTTATTAAAATTATCATTTATAAATAGTGTGCACAAACTCCATTTATATTTCTAAACATTTTATTTATTGAATAAAATATTGTGTGTGTATATATATATATATATATTGTGTGTGTGTGTGTTATTGTGGAAGGGGTGTTCGAACATTTGGAAAATAGCTTACGAAAAATAAATCTGTAAGATATTTTTCGAAAAAGAAGCTTTAATTTTCCATTGATTCGGAAAAACTTTTACGCTGACTTCATTTTTCTAAAATTACCAAATACCAAAAAATGAAAAAAAAGGTTTTCCAAAAATCCATTTCTATAAAACGAACGAAGCCTTATTGTGTTTTACGGTTATTACTGATGTAGTCATGTATAAAATTATAAATTACTTCAAACTCCAATTACCAAGTGCAATGCCAGATTAAAGAGTGAATTAGAGGTTTCTTGTGAACGATAATAAAAAGTGAATCAAAGAAAAGGTGGTTGAGTATCAAATTACTCATGTAGTCATGTATAAAGATTTTTTTTTCATCTTCTTTGATTTTCAGCCTTTTGTAATTCAAAAAAAAACATTTTTTTTAAAAAGTATATATTTTTATCTATAAATATTAAATAGAGACTTCGCTTGACTCATTTGGACATCAAACGAATTTTCTTTAAAATTTGGAATTGTTTAAAATAAAGATAATAAGATATGAAAAATTATTAAAATTTGTGTTAAATTATAAGAGATTTTTATTTGGATAATTTACTAATATTAAAAAATTTATTTATTTATTTATTTTTAATGAGTTAAAGTATCAAACCAAGAACGAACAACAAATACAAAGACCAAAGTTGATGTAAAGAAAAAAGAGAAGAACAATATGGTAGAGCAATTAGAACAATATTGAATATACTAGGTTCATTGTGGAATCCAAGTTGTATTATTGAGGATGACAAAGCTTCTTGTCATATTCTTCATCATGTTGCCTTCAAACATTAAAAAACAATTCCAAAACTGCCAATCAGTAATAGGCTAATAGCCTACCCACTTCTATTCACGACTTTTTCAAAGTCTTGATTGGCTAAATCTTAAATGTAACCGGTCATCCTTGATATGCGGATCACAAATTGTGAGGGTCTCGGCTTGAAATCTTTTATCAACTCTCCTCTCGCACTCTTTTTTCGGTTATCTCCTCGTCTTTAAATTATTATCATGTTTTTTATTTATTTTAAAATAATTATTTTATTTAAAAAAATTTAGAACAATGTTTTTATTATTTTATTTTTATTTTTTCATTTTATTTTAATTATGAACCATATACACATAAAGTTTTAAAGTAAAATTATATATCAAACTAATATTAATAATTCAATCAAATGTATTTTTAAAAAAATATGCGTCAAATCCACTAAAACAATAATTTAGGGACGATATTCAATTTTAATCTTGTTCTTATGTAGTGGACTATTGCGAAAGAATCCGGTTTTATTGTTCGTTATAGAGATTATTTATATAAGACATAAGTAGCCATCAAAACTTGTCCTTGTCCGACTCTCTTGGTGGCTCTGCACTATTAAACACACATGTTAAAGCATTAAATATAAGTGCTTACGAATTTGATCTGGTCGTGACTAATTAATGTCCTAGACAATTTTCATATTTTTATTTACATTTAATTAAAATTAATCTCTTTAATGTAAATGTAAATTTTATCTTATGTAACACGCATCCTTCATAAAATTAAATTTGATACATAAATAAAAAATAAAATAAAAGAGAACAACGAACAGAAAGAGTTTTTAAAAAGAAAAATTATGACTAAGATGTATCCATACCATAAAGTAAAATGTGAAAATTTGACATTGTTATTCACAATACGAATAAATTTGGTTGACACGTCATATCCACATTTGTATTTGAGAGGTTTTTTTTTTTTCAAAAATTATGTAAATCTTAAGTGGCATCTATTTTCTTTCACATTAACATTAGCATCGGTGATGCTCTAAAACATGAAATACATTGTTGGTATTCTTCCTAAAAGTTTAAGTTTTTATATGAGTTGATTACTAAGAATGGTATTAGAGTTTATGATATGATTTGACAAGAATAAATGTTCAAATCTTTCCGCTTGTATTTCTCCTTATATTGTATATATTTAACTATATTGTAAACACCTCAATTTCATATTCATATTTAAAACATTTCATAAAATTTTATATCAAGTCAAAAGGATTAACAGACGTTAACTTTCAAAGGGTTCAAAGTGTCGAAAAAAGAATCAGAAAAATGAAAGGACAAACAATGAAACAAAAGGGAAAAAAGTGTAAATTTCAAAAGGGAAAACCAAGTCGGGGCGCGACCTATAACACATTTGGGCGCCGCACCCCTTTCTGCATAAGGCTGCACCCATTTCTGCTTTTGGCCTGTTGTCTATTCCTTCAAGGTACCACTCCTCCAGCGTAGGGTACAATCCCTCAAAGATCAATACAAAATATCTCAGCCTTCCTTCGTGTTTAGGGCTTCCTCTTCATTGTCTATAAATAAAGGCCTCCTCTTAGTACAAACGACGGAGAAATCAATGCATACATTTTACGTAGAAACTCTCTCTCGCTGTTAAGCTATAGAAATTCTACTCCCCTTTAGGCTGAAGAAATCATCCCTAAACACTCCTAAACTCTGTCCAAATAAAACCTAGTCAAACCAAGTAGCTTTTCACCCTAAACCTGGCCGTAGCCCGCCAACACAGTCATTACGCCGCTGAAATTCAAACACAACATTAACTTTTTTCAGCGAATACAAGCAGTTATGCTGCCCGAACAGAGAGGTGGAAAACAACAAAAACAAGCAGTTACACCACCCGAATAGAGATGTGGAAAGTAATAAATACAAGCAGTCACACTGCCCAAATTTCAATAATAAACAACAAACAAATGACTTTCTCTCTTAAAGAAGATAGAGCAAGAACACCCAAAAACCTACCTAAGCAAATTTGTTCTGGGTATAAACCCTCATGCTTCAAGAGGTAGGTACCAACGTTTTTTTTGTTGGGTAGAACCCTATACAATCTTACATAATATAAATTGAAACAAAATATAAATAACGAAAAACAAAATTAAACCGTTGGACAGCTAACTGCTTCGAAACAAGTCTTCTGGTGACTTATAGGGAAGTCTGCTGGTGAAGGTCTTCTGGTGAAGGATTAATGTCTACCGGTGGCTTAGTTCCAAGTCTGTGGCGGCGAAGGTCTAGGTAGAAGTAAACGTCATCGAGGCACGTGTAACACGCTTTCCTTGAAACATTATTCGTCCCACTCCCTGTAAGTGCCTGGAGTTTTACGCAGGACGATCGTCTCCCAGGATACAACAGCTGTACCGGATGACTATGCACTGTAGGTCCGGCGAACTGAATAGATGCATGTAGACTATCACCAAACAGGAGGCCAAGAAAGAAGATGAACAATATGCACAAGAAAGAAAGAAGATGAATATGAACAATTTGGTCCGACATTCGTGTCCGCATGTGCAGGCACACAAGTACGCCAGTCCAAGCCAAATTGGACCTTGATTTGCACCCCCCCCCTGCGGGCGCGGGAGGGATAGTTCTTTCTATACAAGCTTACCCAACCACAAGGGAGTCTTTGTATATAAACCCTTCAAGCCTTTCACATTTTCCCAATGTGAGATTACTCACTTCCAACATTTCAAATGTCCTACTTTAAACCTCTATAACTTATTCATCCAATATCCGAATCAGACAAATAAATATAGTATTCTTATGTACTCACGGAGAAGAACATAATTCCACAATTATCATAGTCATTACATAAATGACTCACAAATAAATTAATGTCTCAAAGCCCCAATTTACTTCACTTAAAAACACTAGTTTTCCAACATTCATTTCTGTTTAAGTTATATTATAATAATACAAATATAAGTAAGTCGTTATGCTGGTATAATTTTTCTTATAAATAGTATAAAAATAATTCATAATTATAGTCTAAATTATGTATGCTTTTACTACAACTTTAAAATATAGCCGTTACGAGCTTTCTTTTATTTTTCTTGTCATATATATATATATATACAGTGTGTGATTTGGAATTCTTGAAGCAGCTTCATTTTGGTACCGGTGCAATCCACACAAAAAAAAGCTTTAAAAAAAAGAGAAAGCGGGGAGAAATTTTTATTTCATTTATGCTTATCGCAATTGGAAATGTAATACTTTTATTTATTTGTCTATTTTATTTTGGGGATTAGAATAATCTGTAATTAATAGGAATAGATAGATTCCTCATTTTTCTTTCTATTTATTGATTTAATGCCGACTAGCGCGATCACTTTGTCCCTTCTAAGAAATCTCAAACTAATCAGCCGAGAAAATTCATAAAAGAAAAAATAAGACATGCCAAAATTTACAGTTTTATATCTGAAAATAAGTTTCCTGTTTTTTTAGCTAACTCACACACTCGCACTCATGTAGAGATATTCCGAACTGTTACCCTTCAACCCTGATAAACACGCCCGGGTATCCTTGTTTTTGAAAAAGAACTCAGAAACTTAAGCCGAAATTATCACGCCTTGCGCCCCTTAAGGAGGGGCCAACTGGGTGTAAGTCAGTCTAGCCCTTACATCAGCCAAGTTAATATCATATATATCTTTTAGGATACTTCATTGACCGATCGGTTTTTATACCTTAAAATTAGTGACCAATCCTTTGTGCAATATATATATATAAATGAAAAAAATGTATTGTGGATTGATTGAAAACCTTGATGGTATCTCCTAAATCGTTCGAATGATGGATCCCGGAAAGAATATATGCCCTTCGTCTGAGATCTGTCCAATCTTGGGATGTCAAAAGTCAGGTGGAATACGAAGGTCCTATACTCTGGAGAAATAATCAATTATTTTAGGTTTAAGTCCCAGACTGTCAAAACAAAGTAAATGACTGTCTGACTAATTTTTAGAAATAAAGAAACAAAAGTTAATTATAAAAGCACATGGTTCTTAAACCAACTCTCTGATACTCTACCATCGACCCTGTTTCTCAAAAACTTGGCCCGAATTTGGAAAAGAAAAGATAGCATTAGTCAGTTGATAAGGGATACAAGTACATAGATCAAGTCAGAGAGTATAAATATCAGCTAAGAGAAGACAAATTTGGGTAGAATGGCCATTAGTGATAAACAAACTTTTGTGGATGGAAAAATAAAAGCTCCGGCGTACGTCCCGGATCCTGAATTCCAGGAATGGTTGAAACGAGAATTGGATACCCATATGGAAAGGGTAACAAATCAGATGGTCGGGAATCTTTTCGGAGGTTTAGCAGAAATCTTCACCCAATTCTCTCAGCGAATCAAGAACTTACAACGCACAGTTGATAATCCATTTTCTCACTATAGACACCAAAAATTCGTACCCCTAATTTATATATGTACTAAAAAGTATAACTTATAAATTATAAATGGACTAATAACTGTTAAGTTTCAGGAAGGCCAAAATGCCAGAAGAAAACTCAAAAAAGTTCAAAAAAACAAAGAACAACAAGAGGGGAGTACAGAGTAAAATTTGCAAAGGCATAAACCATTTTAGGTGTCCCACATGTCACTTTTCGGCACTGCCCACACCTTTGCACACGGCGGCGCCCATTTTTGCGTTCAGCCTTCTGATTTTTCTTCTTTGGTACAACCTTTTCAACGCATGGTACAATCAATTTAAGTTGTAGAAATCATTTTCCCCATTTAGGCCGAGTGATCCTTCCTAAACACTTATAACCATCGTCCAAATGAAAACCTAGTTACATGATTAGGTTCTCGCCCTAAGCACCGGCTCCAAAAGGCCATCCACGTAGTCGTTGCACCGTCGAAATTCAGACACGACATCAGCAAAATTAAGCAGTTATGATGTCCGGTTTTAGACACAACAATCAACAAATACAGTAGTAACACTGCCCAAAAATTGGCGTGAAAAGGAACAAAAGCAAGCAGTTACGTTGCTCAAATTTCAACAACAAAGAACAACAACAAAAAGACTTTCTCTCCCTAAGAGGATAGTGTGAGCACACCTGAAATCCTATCTAAGTAAAGTTGTCCCGGGTATAAACCATTTTCTCACTATAGACACCCAAAATTCGTACCCCTAATTTATATATGTACTAAAAAGTATAACTTATAAATTATAAATGAACTAATACCTGTTAAGTTTCAGGAAGGCCAAAATGCCAGAAGAAAACTCAAAAAAGTTCAAAAAGGCAAAGAACAACAAGAGGGGAGTACAAAGTAAAATTTACAAAGGCATAAACCATTTCAGGTGCCCCACAAGCAGTTCCAGGTGTCCCACATGTCACTTTTGGGCGCTGCCCACACCTTTTCATACGGCGGCGCCCATTTTCGCGTTTAGCCTTCTGATTTTTCTTCTTTTGTACGACCTTTTCAACGCATGGTACAACCAATTTAAGTTGTAGAAATCATTTTCCCCTTTAGGCTGAGTGATCCTTCCTAAACACTTATAACCATCATCCAAATGAAAACCTAGTTACCCGATTAGGTTCTCGTCCTAAGCACCGGCTCCAAAAGGTCATCCACGCAGTCGTTGCACCGCCGAAATTTAGACACGACATCAGTAAAATTAAGCAGCTACGATATCCAGTTTTAGACACGACAATCAACAAATACAGTAGTAACGCCGCCCAAAAATCAACGTGAAATGGAACAAAAGCAAGCAGTTACGCTGATCAAATTTCAACAACAAACAACAACAAAAAGACTTTCTCTCCCTAAAAGGATAGTGCAAGCACACCTAAAATCATGTCTAAGTAAAATTGTCCCGGGTATAAACCATTTTCTCACTATAGACACCAAAAATTCGTACCCCTAATTTATATACGTACTAAAAAGTATAACTTATAAATTATAAATGGACTAATAACTGTGAAGTTTTAGGAAGGCCAAAATGCTAGAAAAAAACTCAAAAATGTTCAAAAAGACAAAGAACAACAAGAGGGGAGTACATAGTAAAATTTGCAAAGGCATAAACCATTTCAGGTGCCCCACAAGCAGTTCCAGGTGTCCCACATGTCACTTTTAGCGCTGCCCACACCTTTGCACATGGCGGCGCCCATTTTTGCGTTCAGCCTTCTAATTTTTCTTCTTTGGTACAACCTTTTCAACGCATGGTATAACCAATTTAAGCTGTAGAAATCATTTTCCCCCTTTAGGCTGAGTGATCCTTCTTAAACACTTATAACCATGGTCCAAATGAAAACCTAGTTACCCGATTAAGTTCTCGCCCTAAGCACCGGCTCCAAAAGGCCATCCACGTAGTCATTGCACAGACGAAATTCAGACACGACATCAACAAAATTAAGCAGTTACGATGTCCGGTTTTAGACACGACAATCAACAAATACAGTAGTAACGCCGCCCAAAAATCGGCGTGAAAAGGAACAAAAACAAGCAGTTACGTTGCTCAAATTTCAACAACAAACAACAACAACAACAACAAAAAGACTTTCTCTCCATAAGAGGATAATGCGAGCACACCTGAAATCATGTCTAAGTAAAGTTGTCTCGGGTATAAACCCCCACGCTGCAAGAGGTGGGTACCCCAATGTTATTTTCATTTATAGTTAAAAATAATATAAAAATCAGTCGTTATGCTGGCTTAATTTTTTACTATAAATAACTATAAAATAAGTCGTTATTATAATCTAATTTATATATACTTTTATTGCAATTCTAAAATGTAGTTGTTGCAAGTCTTCCTTTATTTTCTTTATCACGTATATATATATATATATATATATATATATATATATTGTCTTATTTAGATTAAATATATAAAAGGGACATGTTTAGCTAAAAAACCATTTTGAGATCGAAATGGCGAGTTGGGTGCCTAACGGCCCTAACCCCTTCCTAACTCATAACTTACCCTCCGAACCCTTATATTCTGGTATATTTGGTTTTACTCTATTTAATCCATAAAATAGAGGTGATGACTCTATTAAATATTTTTGAATCCACAACGAGGCCGGGCGTATTCCCACGCTCTCGAAGCTTTGAAACTTCGCATGCGTCTCAGTAGCGAGGACAGGTTTGGAATGGGGCACTCACAGTGGTGACTCTGCTGGGGATGTTTTTTTTTAATTTATAAACTAAAAAAAACTGAGGGCTAGACTCTTTTTTTTTGTGTATATATAAAAAAATGTTATTTTTATTAAATATGTTCTTATTTATTTATTTACAGTCTAAATATTATATATATATATATATATATATATATATATATATGTGTGTGTGTGTGTGTGTGTGTGTGTGTGTGTGTGTGTGTGTGTGTGTGTGAGATCTAGAAATCTTGAAGGAGCTTCATTTTGGTACCGGTGCAATCCGAAAAAGAAATGAAAAGGCGGGAGAAATTTTATTTTCATTTATTATTAGGTTTGTTGGAAATGTAATAATTATTCTTTCATTCCCTCATTTTTATTTTGGGGATTAAGACCAAATGTAATTGATACGAATAGATAGATTCTTCGCTTTTCTTTCTATTTATTGATCTGAATGATCGTCTCGCGCGCTTGCTTCGTCCTTTCAGGGATTCAAACTAATCAGCCGAGAAAATCTAAAATTTATTGATTTATATCTGCTTTATATCTGGAAAAAAAAGAGTTTACTACTTTTTAGCTAACTCACACACGTGCACTCTTGTAGATATATTCCAACTGCTACCCTTTAACCCGATAAACACACCTAGGTATTCATGTTCTTGAAAAGGAACTAAGAGACTTAGGCCAAAATTATCACACCTTGTGCCCCTTAAGAAGAGGCCAACTGGGTGAAGCCATCCCAACCTTGCATCAGCCTATGTTAAAAGCATATTTATCTTTTAGGACACTTCATAGACCGATCGGTTTTTATAACTCAAAGTTAGTAACCAATCTCTTGTGCAAAGAAAAAAAAGACATGAATAAAATAAATTAAAAATTGCACTGGGAATTGATTAAAAACCTTGATGGTATGTCCTAGATCATTTGAATGATAGATCTCGGAAAGAGTATAGGCCATTCGCCTGAGATCTGTCCAATCTTGGGAAGTCGAAAGTCAGGTGGAATACGAAGGTCCTATATTCTAGAGAAAAAATCAATTATTTCAGGAAAAATTCTTAGACTGTCAAAACAAAGCAGATGCTTGTCTGATCAATTTTAGGAATAAACCACAAAAGTTAAATTATAAAAACACATTATACTTAAACCAAAATTCCTGGAACCTTGCCTTCTGGTACTTTCAACCCTATTTCTCAGAAACCTGGCCCGAATTTGGAAGGGAAGAGAAAACATTGGTCGGTTGATACATGATACAAGTACAGAGGTCAGGTCATAGATTATAAAGATCAGTTCAGAGGGTACAGATTTGGGTAGAATGGCTGCCGAAAATGAACAGACTTCTATGGGTACGGAAACAGGGGCTCTAGGGTACTCTCCTACTCCGGCTATGCAATAGTGGTTAGATCAAAATCTTGGTGCCTAGGATGACCACATAATGGGCTAGATAACAAATCTCATATAAAACTTGAGACCTAATGTGGAAAGCACCGCTTCCCCTGTGGCACCACATGAAGCATCAACCTCAAATGCTCCCTTAAACACTAAACTTCAACTAAATGCCAATCCTCCACCCAAAACCAGCATCCCAACCACCAATCTCCCACCAAATACCTACTACCAAAGTCTTAGCTCTTTCTTTCCAAATCAGAGTTACCCTTTCCCAAACACCGGTATGTCTCAAAATCTAGGTGGCCTTCCATTCTCCATCACCAATCCACTTCAGAATAGCCCGCATATGGACCCCAGAAACTATGTCCAGCAAGGACAAGTAACGACCTATCTACCATTTAATGATTTCGGTTGTCAAACAGAAGTTGCAAATGTCGCACCTCCTCAAAATGCTTACCAAATGCCTCAGTCGGTTTCAGGGATAAACCGAGTTGCAGCAAATCCTGCAAATATATACAATGCTCTAGCTATACCTCTCTCAAAAGTAGAAACAAATGTTGAGAACCTCAAAAAATTAATGCTCAAGGTTCTAAACAAAGGAGAATTCTCTACACGGTCACTGGAATTATAACCCTTGGCTATGTTGCCATTTAAATTCAAGATGCCTGACATGGAGAAATTTTATGGGACTAGTTGCCCTATCTCTCACTTAAAGTCTTACTCTACATATAATTGCAATTAAGGGGAGCTAGCTTCGAGGCTATGGCTTCCAATTTTCCTCTAATTTTAGTAGGGGCAACAAAACAGTGATTAATGCTAGCAGATAGTAGTACTATGGGTATTTGGGATCAAATAGCTGAGGAATTCCAAAAGAGATACAAAGACAATAGTAACTCTGATAACAAAAGGGAACTTGAGACATGCACCCAAAGGGAAAAAGAAACATGTGCAGACTTTACAGCCAGGTGGAAGAAAAAAATTGCTCAAACACTGGATAGACTCGGAAGACATGAGGTATCTATAGGCACCTCAATTTCGTACCCCCATTTCCTAAAATGTCCAAAATATAATTGTTATATGAAAGGGACTAACGGACGTTACTTTCTGTTAGCCTTTAGGGGGGTGCAGAATGATCAAATGATAAAATTACTTGACAGGGGAGTAGACTGAAAAATTGAAAAAACTGTGAAGGATTGCAAGTCGGGGCATGCCACCCAGATCTGCATGTGCTGCGCCCCGAGATGTTTTCTGCCTTCTCCGGTTCCTTCCTTCTCACATCTGCATGGCCTGTTGTTCTTGCACAGCGTATAAACCTTCCTTTCCTGCTTCCACCGGTTGCTTGGGACAGATTTCTCATATAAAAGGAGGCCTCAGCCTCCTCATTTCTACACCCGAGAGCTCCCAGCTCTTTTTCTTTCTCTTTTCTACCCCCTTGCCCTTTGTGCAAGCGAGCCAAAGGTAGCAACCTTCCTCATCCCTTGCCTTATGCAAGCGAGCACTAAAGCCTTCGGCCGCCAGCCTCCTGCCCCCGCGGCAGCCACCTCCCTTGCCCGAGCAAGCGAACCCCTCCATTCCTCGCCCTGGCGAGCCGATCTAAAAAGTCAAAAAGTGCAGTTACGCTGCCCGGATAACAACAATGATGATGATGATGATACAGTGATGATAACACAGTGATGACAACACAACAACAAAGATAAAAAGATTTTCTCTTTTGAGGAGAAGACATGGAGAGCATACCATAAACTACGAGTGCCTAGTGGGCTAAAGGCTAGGCGTATATATCAAGATCATAATTTTATGCTACAAGAGGTAGGTACTCATTTATTATTCTGTCTCGAAGTTAATTAAATAGTTAACAATAATAGATAATAGTATGATATTTACAAATAATGCGTTAATTAATTTATAAATTAGTTAATGTAGATTATAATTATATTATTAATGTTTGTGAATATTATGTATAAATAATGTTGTAGATAAAGTAGTATTGTCTATCAAGGTACATAAAATATTAAAATAGTTAATAGCATGCTTAGGTAACGGCTAAACACACCGTAAATGTTAAAATGATAAAATAGTCGTTATTATACCCAAACAACATCCGGCCTTTCCAAAAGACATCCCGCCTTAGATTGTCGTGTGTGTGTATATATGTATATATGTTATCTTAGCAAAACTCAAATGAAACCAATATGGTGAGTTGGGTGCCTAACCATTTCCCAACTCGTAACTTAGCCCCCCAACCTACATTTTCTGATATTTTTGGTTTTTCTCTATTTCTCCTTAAAATAGAGGTGGCGACTCTATAATTACAATTTTTAGAGTCCACGATCAGGTCAAGCGTATTCCCACTCGCTTCAACGTTTTGAAACCACCCGCCTTTCCCGGTGGCAGGGCCGTCTCGAAACGGGGCACTCATAGTGGCGACTCAGTTTGAGATATTGTTTTTTTTTCTAAAAAAAAACAAAAAGATGGCTAGACTCATTTTTTTAGATTTGCTAATTTGTTTATATACACATAACATGCTTACATACATGTATAGTTCAGATTTTTGTATATATATATATATATATATATATATTGCAATTGTGCTTTTCTGTTATATATTATTACAAATATGTACTTTATTTGTTATTGCCAATATTCTGTGTGGGATACGAAACATTTGTAATTTTTATTCATTCGGGCGAAAGCCAGACATGTAATAAAATTTATTTATTCGCCCTGTGATTTTATTTTAGGGATTATGATCAAATGTAATTAATAGGAACATATAGTTTCCTCATTTTTCTTTTTATTTATTGATGTGATAACCATCACGCTCGATCGCTCCGTCCCTTTGGGATTCAAACTAATCAGCTGAGAAAATCCACAGACGAACAAAAAGACAGACCATTTATGTTTACTGTTATATATCTGTAAAAAGTTTCCTGTTTTTTTAGCCGACTCACACGCGTGCACTCATGTAGAAATATTCTGAATTGCTACCCTTACACCAAAGCCAGCCTACCCCCTGCATTAGCCAACGTTAAATGCATGTAGATCTATTAGAACACTTCATGACCAGTCGGTTTTAGTACCTCAAAATTAATGACAAATCCCATGCACATATACACTGGGGTTGATAAATAATTTTAGTGGTTTCTCGCTAGAATGATTGAATGGTGGATCTCGGAAAGAGTGTAGGCCATTCACCCAGGATTTGTCCGATCTTGGGAGATCAAAAAGCAGGTGGAATACGAAGATCTTATACTCTACAGAAAGAATCCACAATTTCATGACCTAATAAAGAGAATCAAAACAAAGCTATGCTTGTCCGACCAACTTTAAGATAATAAATAAAACATCTATTAATAATAAGTGTGCACTGTACTTTCCCGAGTCAACCACCTTGAGCCTAGCCTTCTCACACACTACCATCGACCTTGTTTTCTCCTAGAAACCTGGCCCGAACCTAGAAAGGAAGAGACAATACTGGTCGTTTGATTAGAGATTTGGTTTTAGAGGACAGTTCAGAGAATACAAATTTGGGTTCAGAATCAGAGATCAGTTCAAATACAAATTTGGGTAGGATGGCTGCCGAAGACTAACAAACCTCCGTGGATACCGATATAGAAACTCCCGAACACTTTCCAAATCCAGAGTTCCAAAAATGGCTGGAACAAAGGGTGGACGCATGTATGGGGAAAATGATGAACCAAGTGCTTAGAACTTTTCTTAGAAGTCTGACAGAGATCTCCGACTGACTTTATCCACAATTTCAAGAATCACAAAACTCAGTCGACAATCCTCTTGCTAGCCAAACTTTTCCCCAGACACCAATCCCTCTCCTCAAAATACCAACCCCCCATACCCAAACACCAACCTTCCTTTAGAAACCAACTTGACAGACACCAATATACCAAACACCGATCCTTCTCCTCTAGATATCGACTCTCCAAACACCAAGATTCCTTCATAAACCAACCTGGTAAATACCAACCGTCTCCAAAAAACCAATGATCCATTACCACAAAGTACTCCAAATCCAAAAACCAATCCTTCATCCTCAAACACCATACCAAGAGGTATCCCTCGTAAGAAAACCAAAAGACTAAGAAAGAACTCAGTAGCCCCTACTCAGCAAGTGACATGTGAGACACAAGAAGGGGTAGCTAAATCGATCTCCACCTACAATACTCAAGCGAAACAAAAACCTTTAACCAACACATCTCTCGCACAATGTCAGCATAAATGATTAAGTACCTAAAGTACCAGCATAGAATTGATGGTTTTCGAGAATGATAAAAAGAAGGAGAAACAAAAGAGGAAAAGGCATTTTGACACTTTGTTTGCTCCAATATCTATAGTTTTTCAAGCATTAATAGCCCAGAGGAGGCTCAAACCACTCCAGAACTATATACCCCCAAATCATTTGCCGGACCATTGGGATTGTATATAGTATTATGAATACCACCAAAGCTGCAGACACGCTACTAACACCCCAAAAGGATGCTATTCAGGATCTCATCGACAACAAAGTCATTGAAAAGCCAAGATATCAATGAGGAAGATAAAGCTGAAAACATGAAAAGACATGTATGGAAAAGAGAAGCTGATTAAGGGCTTACACCCCAAAAGGATGCTATTTAGGATCTCATCGACAACAAAGTCATTGAAAAGCCACCCCTAGTACCAAATGAAATGAAAAACCCCTTGCCCCAGATCAACGCGATCGATGCTGATATTGTAACAATATGTGTCCCTGCTCAGTTTCGAAATGATAAAACATCTTCACCTTACGTCGCTGCTTCTCAAACTGATTCCAATTACAACATGATAGACTTCGTGACAGACAGTTTTCTGGGTATGATTAACGGAGGAGCCAACACATTTGAACTCATGGCTGAATTTGGGGCTATCATAGATAATCCATTACAGAATTGGTACACTAACACTGGACCCTTCTTGAATGTTGCAGACCTGGTCGATCGTTTCAGATATACCTTACCCCCTATACTAGCCACGGACTGGTCACCTACCAGCCTACTTCCTGATACCCACATTAAGGACCTCACTCCCTAGGACCTCAGTGAAATAGCCAAGTCTGTAAACCCACTTGTTAATGAAAGTTTAAGTGTTGGCGCATACTTTATAGTTTCCAACTTGTTAAAAGATGAATTAACTGAAAATATAATTAAACCAGTTAATAATGAATTATTTAACAAAATGGACCCTAAAGATAAATAATACTTAACCGAGATCGCAAAGTTGGTCAAGAGATAGGTCCAACACAGTACATCAGCAACAGAAGAAGACTTGACAGTTATCAATCTATGGCTGAACAGTGAGATCATAGAAGTCAGAATTGTCAGTTATCTGCAAGGTTAAGACATATTAGCATTGATTAGTTTGTTAGCAAAGTTTACGGATGTGTTCGCATGGTCTTATAAAGACATGCCAGGGTTGGATCTAGCAATTGTACAACACAGGATACCAGCATATCCATGTGCAAAGCCAGTAAAACAGAAACTCCACATAATCAAGACAGAATGGTCTCTGCAAGTGAAAGAAGAGATCATGAAACAGCTCAGTGTTAAGTTCATCTAGGTGGTGGAATACCCCATTTGGTTGTGAAACATAGTTACAGTACCAAAACCCAATAGAAAGGTTCAGATATGTGTTGACTTCCGCGACCTCAACAAAGTGCCGCCCAAAGATGACTCCCCCTACCAAACATTGACATTGTGGTAGATGGCGTGACCTCTCACAAAATAAGGTCATTTGTAAATGACATGCTTGGATACAACCAAATTAAAATGACGATAGAGGATCAAGAGAAAACCTCATTTATCACCCTTTACACAGTCATGCCATTTGGACTGAAAAATGCTAGGGCTATATACCATAGGGTTACTACTGCCTTATTCTATGACATGATAAATAAAGAGGTTGAGGTATATGTGGATGATACGATCATTCACTTAGACGATACAGACGGTGCCCACATCAAAGATCTCCGCAAGTTCTTTGAAAGATTGTGAAAGCATCAAATGAAACTCAATCCTGTAAAATGCACTTTTGGGGTCACCAAAGGGAGAGTGCTAGGATTCATTGTGACTGAGTAGGGAATTGAAATAGAACCTGCAAAAGTCAAAGCCATTACAGACATGCCACGACCAACAACTCCAAGTGAGTTTAAAGGATTCCTTGGACGATTACAACACATTAGCCGGTTCATAAGGAAGTTGACCTCCGTGTATGAGCCGCTATTTAAACTACTAAAAAAGGATACAGACAGAGTATGGGATGAAGAATGCTAGCTCGCCTTTCAAATAGTCAAAGGATACCTTGCTAGTCCGCCAGTTCTAGCTCCGCCTCACACATACAAACCATTGTTGTTACACCTTACCGCCACAGACACTACGATGGGAGCCGTACTCGAATAGGGAAGAAATGATTCCTATGCCGAGAACACCGTCTACTTTGTAAGCCGAAAGTTACAAGGTAACAAACTCAACTACTCAGCTTTAGAGAAAGGCTGCACAATAGGGGTGTAAACGAATCGAATCAAATCGAATATTTTAATATTCGATTCGTATTCGTGAAATTATGCGAGTATTCGCATTCGTATTCGTTTATTATTCTAATATTAAAATTGATTCGTATTCGATTCGAAATTAATATTCTAATTATTCGATTCGATTCGAGTATTCGATTTGAAATTTTATTTCTGTTTTTTACAAAATCTATTTAACAATCAATGATTCGAGTATTCGATTCGAGTATTAGATTTTTCAATATGAATTAATATGAATAAAACATCAATTACATCAATTATCCATAACAAAAACTCATAACATTAAATATCCATAACAAAAACAAATAACATCCATAAGATCAAATATGCATTACATCCACAATAATTATCAAATACACAAATAAATATCAATTGTCAAATTCATTAAAAAAAAAACACCGAATAAAAATTAGACTAGCATCCGCCATCCAACCATCATGTTCACAATATGACATGAATCGGCTCGTCCTCCTCCTAAATAAAAATAAAAATCAATTAGATATCAATTTTATTATCATAAATCATAATCATGCAAATATGAAAATATCTCAAATGAATTTAAAAAAATAAAACTCACATGTGACATAATAGGCTTCTTAATCCTGTGAAGTTGACGAACCCAATCTGCTCCACAAATCAAAGCTTGTACCTTATCGGCAGTTAACCTTGAATAATAAGGATCTAAAACTCGGACTCCTGCACTAAAAGATCGTCTACTTGAGGTGTTTGCTCTAATATGTTTGACGCATCCATATTCTACCTAAATGACTTTGAAATAAAGATTAATAAAATAATAATAATTAGTAATAAACATAACAGTTCTAATAAAATGAAACAAAACATAGCAAAAAGGTAAGTCAAGGAATTTTTTCCTTTTTCATTCCTTTTCTTCCTTAACAAAACCCATAAAGCAAACATGTCTTTACCAGCGGTAACACTTTTAGACCATTTCATAAACAATACCAAAAAGGTTAGGCTCAATATTTTCTTCTTCTAACTTTCATATTCAATTGAAATCAACTCAATCAAAATAAACCACTACAAATAAATGTTTTAATTATTACATATGTACAATGAAAAACAAAGCTACCAATGTAATATGATTGATTCTTTGATGTCAATGTCATTAACGTTGACCTGATTTCTTTTGGAAATTAAAACTTGCAATCAAAATTGGACTAAGGGATAAACAGAATGCAGACCATAATAACTAGGGTGAGTTACCAAATTATAGATTTTCCTTTATGAATCAAAGTATATAAGTATACAACTAGTTGGACACATGAAAACCTGTATTGAGTAAGAAATTCTTTAAAGTGCCCCGGCAATTTGCTGTCAAGATTCAACAATAATGGCTCTAAATTTTGATATATTCGCCAGTGTCTAACTCTTACCCGTTTAATGGAGTAGACTCTTTACCTGTTTCTTTAAGCTATCTATCTCAGTGAATGTCATACACTACATACATGAATTAGTTAACTCCATGTCCTGTATTAGCAAGTTGTGCTCTACGACTAAGAAACCTGTCAAAATTATCTGGGTCCGATTCAGTTCTCCTTGTTTATGCTACAAGATCTGGTGTCTCTGTTAACAAAAGTATATACATTTAACCTCTGAATTAGCCAAAAGAGGTCACGATGAACTACACCAGCCAAACACATTTCTGACATAAGCTGCCTTTTCTTGGACACACAAGAATTAATTAGCACAACAACTCCTCAACCACCTCATGTTGATAGCAGAGGTTATAATTAGGAGTCAAATTACAGTAGGAATAGCTGTGATAGCAGCAAAATCACAAAGAGTCATGGTAATCTTTCCCCAGCTCAAGTGAAAAGTAAGAGTGGTGTCCCACCAGTACTCTCTTAGGACTTCGTGAATCGACATGTAGCTGCGAGAGGATCCCACAGCTCTCATGAATGTCGCCAAGTCGGTCTGCTCTACTAAAAGTTTTGCCTGCAAAGGAAGCAAGTCATAGATCTTGGCTAGATGCTCTGCGCTAGCCCGCATTCAGTTTAGTGATTTCGTGCCTGAAAATAAATAAGGGGGGGGGGACATTTAATTTATTTATCCCAAATAAATAACAGCAACGACAGCAACACCAAAAATAACCAAAAAACACAACAATATCCTAAAAACAAAACAGAAAAAATATTATTATGTGTTCATTATATGTTCGCAAATCCATACATGCTTACATTCATTTCCAAAAGAAGAAAAAACAAACAACATGTAACATATTCCTTTCTTCTTATACATATATTATGCATTCATGTATCTTATTATCTGTCATGTGCATTTTTAAAGAAAATATATATGTAATTTTCGGGCTTAAACTCATTTCTTTGGCATCCGATAAATTGAAGTATCCTGAAAGACTTTTTTTCCAAGCATGAAAAATCATCTTTTACTATGTTTGCAGTCATTGGGTCATTTTGTCGAACACTTAATATGCGTGTTTTTACCAACTTTAGGCATAAATTTTGTACACATAATAAGTCTCCCTGAAACAACAAATCAATGGCATTTCATCTTTATACATCCATCTACATGATCATGCTTTCATTCTTACTAAACAAACATGTTTACACATCCGAAAATACAGTCAAAGTAGGCATGCAACACATTCAAAAATAGCAATAATTCATATTTTTTGCGAACAAAATGCATATTTTTAATACTAATTTAGTCTATCATTCCAACATACATTATCCCTACATACTAACATTAAACAATTACTCCAAACACAAATTACTCTAACAAAAATTCAAAATCCAAAATTCAAAATGGAAGTAAATGGGTTTGAGCAAAAGACGAAAACTTACAGCATGATTAGGAAGACTTGAAACATGGGTGTTCCGATCTCGATGGATGTTATCCCAATCATCATTTGAGAAACAATACCGGACAAGATTTCTTGTCGGAGGAAGATTTTCTCGGCGTCTTTGGCCTGATTCCGGATGAGCAAGAGTTTTTCCTTTCCTAGATCGCGAGGAAGAATCCATTAGTACAGACATCACACTTGATTTGAGGAATAAAAATGACAAAAATTGAAGAAAATGAAGAAAGGAAGAAATTTTCAGCCAACAAAGGAAGGAACCCAAATATGTTCTGGGTTGTTGCTGCTACTTCTTCCCGTATAAAGGGAGGGAAGTTTCCTTACCCTCCCTCCAAAGTTCCAATTTCAACCACGAAAACCTCCAGTTTGCCCAAATTGAAAATTAGCCTCTCAAGACTTAACGCAGACTTAACAGAAGTAAACGATCCTCTGCAAAGTTAATCGCTAGCCATCCAGTGTCCGACAACTCAGCCTTATCCTTCACAGAATGCCACCCTGCGAGCAAAAATAGAGTATCTGCATTTTATTTTATCTAGCATATGCGTTTATGATTATATTTCTGCAAAAATCTATGATTTTCATCATTAAACGTAAAAGGTAGACGTCTTGGTTCTTGGAAATGATACACAAAAAACATGTATTCTTATAAGAACTCTTTTCTTGCTTTTTAGTCATTCTCACGAGAGGTACTAACACCTTTGATCTTGAGAATTGTCTACAATTACATCAAAACTTACTTTTTTCGGTTAATGTCAAACTACGTTCTGATTCCTAAAAGAGATACGTAGGCATTCTATTCCGGTAGGCACGACCATCACAGGACAAATGTATGCATGCTTGCGTATCAAAAATGCTTACATGCTCCCATATCAAATGTTTTCATCATCGTGTTTTGCTAGGTAATGCCCTAGGAATACGATTCCTAGCATGAGCTGTTGTATCGATAAATGTTGTGTCATAAATGCGTTCCATCACAGCATGAACTGTTGTATCGATAAATGTTGCATTATAAATGTGTTACATTCCAGCATGAACTGTTGCATCGATAAATGTTGCACCATAAATGCGTTACATCACAACATGAATTGTTGTATCAATGAATGTTGCATCATAAATGCGTTCAATCCTAGCATGAACTGTTGCATCATAAGTGCATTACATTATCATCACAGCATGAACTGTTGCATCATAAGTGCGTTCCATCACAACATGAATTGTTGCATCGAGAAAGTTACAGCATGAATTGTTGCATCATAAATGCTTGCATCACCAAATGTTTCCCCATCAGACGAGCTACGATTTGGTCTAATTCCTTTCATAAAGGTTACGTAGGTAGCCTATCATGGTAGGTTCGACCATCACACCATAAAGGCCCGATAGCATGAAATGTTGCATCATAAAATGTGGCACCATAAACCGTTGCATCTAAATTCTTCCTAATCGTGATTTTCCCGAAATTAGGGAGTCTATTCTTATCAACGATGTTCGTTTACAGGTAATTCTCATTTTACCTATAAACTCCATCGTTGAGGGACTCTGTAGACACCCAAATTTCGTACCCCTATTTAAAACATTTCATAAAATATTTTATCAAGTCAAAAGGACTAACGGACGTTAACTTTCAGGGGGTCCAAAAAGTCAAAAGAAGAATCAGAAAAAAGATAGGACAAACAATGAAACAGAAGGGGGGAAAGTGTAAATTTCAAAAGGGCAAAACAAGTCGGGGCGCGACCTATAACACATTTGGGAATCGCGCCCTTTTTTGCATAAGGCAGCGCCCATTTCTGTTTTTCGCCTACCGTATGTTCATTCAAGGTACCACTCCTCTAGCATATGGTACAACCCCTCAAAGCTCAGTGTAAAATATCTTAGCCTTCCTTTGTGATTAAGGCTTCCTCTTCACTGCCTATAAATAGAGGCCTCCTCTCAGTGCAAACGACGGAGAAATCAACACATAAATTTTACGGAGAAACTCTCTCTCGCTCTCTTGATGTTAAGTTATAGAAATTCTTCTCCCTTTTAGGCCGAAGAAATCCTCCCTAAACACTTCTAAACTCTGTTCAAATAGAAACCTAGTCAACTCAAGTAGGTTCTCACCCTAAACCCAGTCGCAGAAAGCCGCGAACGCAGCCGTTACGCCGCCGAATTCAGACACAACATCAACGTTTTTCAGTAAATACAAGCAGTTACGCCGCTCAAATAGAGAGGTGGAAAACAACAAAAACAAACATTTACACCGTCCGAATAGAGAGGTGGAAAACAACAAATATAAGCAGTCACGTTGTCCAAATTTTTACAACAAACAACAAACAAAAGACTTTCTCTCCCGAAGAGGACAGAACGAGTACATCCAAAAGCCTACCTAAGCAAAGTTGTCCCGTGTATAAACCATCACGCTTCATGAGGTAGGTACTAAAGCTATTTTCATTTCTGTTTAAGTTATATTATAATAATATAAATATAAAATAAGTCGTTATACTGTTATAATTTTTCTTATAAATAGTATTAAAAAAAGTCGTTATTATAGTTTAAATCTATATGCTTTTATTACAAATTTAAAATGTAGCCGTTACGAGCTTTCATTTATTTTCTTTGTCGCATATATATCCATATATATATTAATGTTTTATTTAGACAAAATATATAAAAATAACGTATTTAACCAAAAACTCATTTTGAGACCGAAATGACAAGTTGTGTGTCTAACCCCTTCCTAACTCTTAATTTAGCATTCGAACCCTTACATTCTGATATATTTGGTTTTTTCTCTCTTTAATCCATAAAATTGAGGTGTGGACTTTGTAAATACATCATTTTGAGTCTATAACGAGACCGAACGCATTCCATGCGCTCCAATGTTTTGAAGTCACTCGTTTTTCAGTAGCGAGGCTGAGCGCGAAACACATAATTATTAATATTAGTTTGATGTGTAGTTTATTTTAAAACATGTGTATATGACCTATATTTAAATAGGATGAAAAAGTATTGTTCTAAAAAAGAAAGTTTCAAACAAAATAATTATTTTAGGACGGACGAAAATAAAAAGCAGATAATAATTTTAGAACAGAAGGAGTAGCATTTATAATGGAAAATGACTTCGACAACAAATAGATTATAAAAAACACACAAGAAATAAAGCATAAATAAATGTTCAAACTCAACAAGAAAATACAAATCTATTCTAAGCACTTGCAAATACGGTTACCTTTACAAAAATGTGTTTATTGCTGCTCAATTTTAAATGTATACTCTATATGATACTCCCTCTGGACCTAAATATAAGCAAAAAATACCAAAATTTTTTGGACCTAAATATAAGCAAAAATCACCATATTAAACTCTACTCATAATTTTCAAGAAGTTTTGTACCAAAAATACCCCTTGTTAATTCTTTTGTTTTTCAAGATGGGTGCACATTCCCAATACAAAAAGCCATGTAAAATGTTAATGAATTGCAATGAGTTAAAATTGCATTAATTATTATCAGTTTTGATGAGTGAGATTCTTAAGGGTATTTTAGTAAGTATACTTTTATTTTATATAAAATCAAGACAATTAACTAACTTAACTTACTTTCTTAATCTGTGTGAAATCGGTTATTTTTGCTTATATATAGGTCCGGAGGGATATCTCTATATGCCAACTACTTGTAGTAAAACAAATGTTTGAACCGTTAAATGTTGTCTTCGGACTGAGTGTATCTTACCTTACCTTAGCCTCCGTTTGTTAATTGATTTTTGGAAAATGAAAATATTTTATTTTCAGGTGATTGGTAATTTTTTAAAAAAATATGTCAAAAAATATTTTCAAGTGTTTGACAAACACATGAAAAATATTACATAAAATAATATATGAATACATACAAAAAATATATTATAATATTAGTGTCCATATTGAATTTAATACAGTGTTAAACTTTAAGTCTTTACCTAATTTTCCTTTAGAAACCCTTAATTTATCATTAATGGTATCAAATCAATAAGTTCCATCTTTTTTCAATCTCACAAATTAAAATAAAAAAATTAATACTCCCTTCATTTTCAAAATATTGTCTTCTTTGACCTGACACACTGTTTAAAAAAAATGAATTGACTGTATTATAAATATTGGTCAAATGTGTGGTTTCCTTTAATGCCTTGAACACGTGGTCAAAATTAAAGTAGGTAGAAAAAATAAAAGTAAAGTGTTAAAAGTGTTTTCTTAAAAAATAAAGTTTTGAAAGATGACAATTATTTTAGAACAGATGAAAAAAAAAGAAGACGAGAATTTGAAAATGATAGAGTAATTGATATGAAAACATATTTATAAATAGTGTGCAAAAACTATATTTATATTCCTAAATAATTTATTTATTGAATGAAATATTGTGCATTTATGTAAATATTTGTAATTGTGGAAGTGGGCGGAAGGGTGATCGAACATTTGAAAAATGACTAACGGAAAATGAATTTACAAGTCATTTTTCTTAAAAGAAGATTTCATTTTCTATTCACTCAGAAAAACTTTTAGGTTGACTACATTTTACTAAAGTTACCAAACACCGAAAAATAAATAAAACTTTTTCGTTAATTCATTTTTAGCTTAGATTAGGGGTGGCAAAAATTTATCCTGTCCACTGGGTTATCCAATAGAACCATTATAAAAGACTTATTAGGTGTTATCAATTAACACTCAATTAAGTTAATGAGTGTTAATGGATAACACCTATTAGAGATCAATAACAAAATGGATAATTTATTAATATTAACCGGTTATCTACTGGGTTTATCCATTAATATCACCACAACCATTTGGTTTATCAACTAATGCCACCACTACCACCTGCCTTCGCCCATCGCTGCCACCAGTGTGCTAAAACTCCCCGCCTAGACGCTAGGCCCCTTTCTACCGCCGCGACTTTCTTAGTCACCGCCTAATCGATCAAGTCGGCGTCTACGCCAAACCTCGTCGACCTTAAATATTCGGTGAGATGAGAGATGTGATAGATTAAAGGGTTAGATCTAGGATGAAAGAGATTGGAGAATGAAAAAAATTAATAAGGAGAGTCGGTCTACCGGAGAGAAAGAGAAGAAAAAAGGGTTGTCGGTCTGTCAGATATATAGAAGAAAGAAGAAGAAAAAAAGATGAAGAAGAAGGGGACTGTCTCGAGACTCAGAATTTAGAATGAGAAGGGATTAGGGAGGATATGTTAGACTGTGGGTTGTAGGGGCAGTAAGTAGGTGAAGTAATATTTTTTTTGTTTTTAGTTCTAAACTTGGCTGGTTTATTACTTCAAAGTTATTGAAAATTGAAATTAATGGTAGGTTTGTATATTTTTGTTCATTTTACAAATATAGACAAGTGTTTAATAAAATAACAAACAAAAAAAATTTTTAATTTGTAGTCAATGTGTTTTATCTTTGATGTAAATTATCAAAAAAATAGTAATTATGCCTTAATTCTAGGCCCCGCCTAGGTCCTAACTAGTTCCCTAGGCGCTAGTGTGTCGCCTAATGGCCGCCTAACGATTTTTAGAACCTTGGCTGCCACTTCCCAACTCCGGTAACAGCCGCCAATCACCACCACCCACTTCCCACCGCCACCACCGCTGCCACCATCGTATGCCGCCAACCTCAGCCTCCGACCATCACCTGCTGCCACTGGCACCTTCGTCCACCGTCACCACCATCTGCCCCTAACTTCCGCCACTGCTTGTTACCCATCACCGCCACCACCACCACTATATGTTCTTTACTTTAAAATGATAATAAATAGAAATAAAACTTGTTATTAACAAGATTCAAACTTGGATCAAGTTACTTTATATGAAACCTTGCTACCACTAACTAGACCCATTTTTGAAATTTATTTGAAAGTTTAATATAAATATAAACAAGTAATCATAAAAGTTGTTGATTATTATGAATATGAGTGTAAATCGGAACCACCGAACCACGGAACTGAACCATACCAAACCAAACCAGTCGGTTTGGTTCGGTTTTGGTCGAAGACCGTTCGGCTTCGGTTTCAAGAATTGGAAAACCACGCGGTTCGATTCACGGTTTTTGGTATCAAACCAAACCAAACCGAACCAAACCACCCTATATATTTTTACTTATTTATTATATAATATATATTATATTACATTTATTAACGATTTTGAACCTTTGATTTATTCATTATATATATATATATAGACGGATACTAAATCAAACAAAATCTTGATTATTGGAGAACTATTATTTCTTCCATTGTTTGTGTTTATTTTAGAATTTGTATTGTTTTATTTATGATAATTTGTTGTTAGTAGATTATTTCCTAATTTTGATGTTAATTCCAAATTAAAATATTATTTTTATTGTTATTTTTAATGTTGGTTAATTTCATTAAAAATAATTTATATAAACCACAAAACCGAACCGAACCAAACCAAACCAAACCGAGTTGTTCGGTTCGGTTCTGTTCGGTTCCAAGTCTTACTCGGTTCGGTTTGGTTTGAGATTTTTGGAACCACTAGGAGGCGGTTTGGTTTATGGTTTTGGCATAAACCAAACCAAACCGAACCACTTACACCCTTAATTATGAACTTATTTATTATTTTATTTTGGATTATTTATAATTATAATGAATATAAGTATTTAAATTTAATTTTTTTTGTATTTTGTAAAAATTACACCTAAATTGCATCAACTTATTGTACCGCACACTATTCATTTACTTGTCAATTTCATTTTGTTAAATTAGCAGTTGACTCCATTTCATTTATTTAGCTTAATATTTGTTGCTCCATTTCATTTTGTTTAAAAAATATTTAGTTAGAAATTAAAAGTTGGCAAGACAAAAAATAAAACAAAGTCTACACAAGTTTAATATGCAATGTTTTAATAAAAATTCATGACCACATATTATGATATTTTTAACGAAAAATATGCATTTTTTAATATTTGATGACCCATTTTATTTAATTAACTTTTAGTAGTTCATTAGTAATAAAATGATATTTTTATGCCTCAAATTTTGAAAGTGAACTATGTAAATGAAACATCTTGAAATGAAATAATGGACTCTTTGCCCGGAACGTAGTGAGTATATTAGTCTGATAGTTGTGGGTGTTTGTTAGTATAGTCGGGATAATTGGCTATTCACTACTTGCTCTCTTTTTTAATCTTTGCATCTGTTACTTTTTTTTTATTTTACTATAATTTGTTTAATTTATTTGGAAGAACAAAAATATTTTATAACCAGCATATGCTGAGACAACTGAAGTTATGGTTGTGTTATTATTTGAACAGGTGTTGTGTGAGTGTTCGTGTATATATATATATATATATATATATATATATATATATATATATATGTGTGTGTGTGTGTGTGTGTGTGTTTAGTTTGTGCGTGTTAGAGTGTGTGTGTGTGTGTGTTTATGTGTTTTTGTATAGTTTTGTGTCTTTTTTTTATGTGTTGTGATTAGTGAATAATAATATATAATACTCAAAAATAAATTAAAATATGATCTTACTTATTGGTATTATTCACATAATATTTATTTATTAATTGATATAATTTGATATTATCCAATAACATCCATTAAACTTAATGTATAGATAATGATTTTATCTAAATTATTTTATTCAAATTATCCGATAACACCTAATTGCCACCCCTAGCGAAAGACAATCAGACTTACGGAAAAATGGCTTCTCGTGGTCGTCTTTCCCCGCGGCCGCCATTTCCCCAAGAATCATCTTCTTCTCCTTCATCTCGCCACAACGTCTCAGTCCCTTGTCTTTGTTTCACCTTAGCACCGGTGCGTCGCATTCCCTTTATTTAATTTCACCTTAATTACGTTTAATTTCGTTATAAATTACTCCCTCCCTCCTAAGTCCCCCTTTTGTTTTTATACAATAAACAATTTTAAAGTACGAGTAATGCTTCTAGCACTTAATAATTGCTTCATCCGTTTCGGACAAAATGTCCACTGTTTTATTTTGGGATGTTCTATGTAAAGATTCCACTTTAAAAAATTAAGGTATGAAAATATCATTTTCTTACTAATAAGCTACTAAAATTGTCATTTTTATTAAAAAAATTGACATTTAAACGGGTACACTTTCGTCCGGAGGGAGTACTACATAATTTTATTAGCACAAAATGATGTTTCTATCTCATTTGGCATTCTGTGGGTTCTGTTATACTACAAAGGAATCAAGCAAACAATGATAATAGCAAAGATCAATATCATAGCAAAGATCAATATCATAGAATTGGAAGAAGAAATTGTGTAGGGATAAAGGACGATGCTATGGATTATTCAACTTGTTTTAGTATTACGACTTAGTATATAAGAACTAAAACTGAAAACCCGGCGCCCCGCGCTTGGCACTTTGGCACGACTGCGCCATTTACAGAATAACATGTGCGTCCGCACCATTCTGCATTTCGCATTCGCGCCATTTCCAGAAGCTACTGTCCAAGTCAGCGCAGCCGTGCTCGCCTTCGCACCAAGTCGCGCGCTCGCACCTCTAAGAACTTCCACCTTCGCGCAGCGGCAACAGCAACTGTCGTAGCCCCCCACACCCCCCTTCAACCTTAAGCAAGGCCCAACCAAGTCCTATTGGCCCTTGGATAAAGAATCAACCCATCCAGCCAATCCGGTAGGTTCTAACTTAAAAAGTGAAGTAAACCAAATGACATTTAATAATACACAATTACACATCATTTTCACTTATAAAAAAAAAATAAATACACATCATTTTGTGCAAGAAATTAGTTATTCGTTAGATGGTTTTAGCATTGCTCTTTTTTATATTCCCCTGTACAATGATAAGATACCTGTATTGACTTCACAGAGTTTTAGAAAACTTAGTTGATTTTATTAATAGTTTTTATATCTTTGAGTAAAATCATCCACATTTCTGAATGCTGACGAAAACACACCACAGTTGCAAATATGGTGAAACCTGTGTGAAGAATATTGAGAAGAAGAGAAGAAGAGAGCATGTGCGAATGAATGAAGTTCTATTTCTGTTAATTGTGTTTACAAGATTATTACAGAGAGTAATATACCCAAAAACAGACTACTAACTCTCTAACTAACAGCTAACTAACAGCTAACAAAACAAAACAAATAAAACTAACAATCAGATTAACAAGATTACAAACAACCCTTCTATACATAGAGAAAATACAGTAATGCCCTTCATCTCCATACAGCTGAGTCACTATTTGTTACTGCAGAAAATAGCCTCTGTAAATCACCCTTCATGGTTGTGAACTGTCGAACATGATTGATCTAATTATCATCAGCTTGTTCTGTATGTTCAATACCCCCCCCCACAAGATGGAAGTGGGATAAAATTGAGCACTTTCAACTTGGACAAAAGAAAGCAATGGGAAACCTTTCCCAAAGATTTGGTGAAGATATCAGCTAACTGGAATTTGGAAGGAAGGTATTGTGGTTGGATTAGGCCTTGTTGAACTTTCTCCCGAACAAAATAACAATCCAGTTCAATGTGTTTTGTACGGGCATGATAAACTGGATTAGAAGCTATGGCAATTGCTGCAGAACTATCACAGAATACACTGATAGGAAGCTTCAAAGGAACTTGTAAATCATGTAGTAAAGCCTGAAGCCAAAGAACTTCACTAGTAATCGCTTTTTAGACGAGAGCCAATCACCCAACATTAAACAATAACCAGAAACAGATTTCCTGTCATTTGGATCCCCTGCCCAATCACTGTCACAGTATGCTTTGAGAATGAAAGAGTTACTTGAGGAAAGAAGAAGACCTTGACCTGGACATGCCTTAATGTATCTCAAGACCCTAAAAAGAGCCTGCAAATGAGAGGAGTAAGGAGAGTGGACAAACTGGCTCAAAACATGGGATGCATATGCTATGTCTGGTCTGGTTACAGTTAAGTAAAGTAGTTTCCCAACAAGTTGTCTATAGAAAGTAGGGTCCTTAAGAGGTTCTCCCTTGGTAGCTAACAGTTTGTCATTAGGGTCGAGTGGTATTGTCAAAGGTTTTGCATTAGTAAGACCTGCTGTGGCAATTAAATCCAAGGCATACTTTCTTTGACTCAAATGGAAACCCTGAGAAGATCTGGTTACTTCAATTCCCAAATAGTATTTGATTAATCCAAGATTCTTAATACTAAATTGGTTATCTAAATAAGACTTGAGGGAATCAATTACAGTGGAATCAGTCCCAGTCACTATTATGTCATCCACATATACTAAAACAACAGTGAATGAACTATCAGTCTTCATAGTGAACATGGAGTAATCTGCATGTGATTGAACATAACCAAGATGAACCAAGGACTCTGTTAACTTGGCAAACCACTGCCTTGAAGTCTGCTTCAAACCATAGATGGATTTCTGTAATTTACACACTAAACCAGAATCTTGACCCTTAGAATAACCCTGTGGAACTGCCATGTAGACTTCTTCTGTCAAATCCCCATGAAGGAAGGCATTGTTTACATCAAGTTGGTGAACATCCCAACCTTTTGCAGCAGCAACAGCAAGAAGAGATCTAACAGAAACCATTTTGGCCACAGGGGAGAAGGTTTCATGGTAGTCTATACCTTCAGACTGGGTGTACCCCTTGGCTACTAACCTGGCCTTGTATCTTTCAACAGTCCCATTAGCATGATACTTGACCTTGTAAACCCATTTACATCCTACAACCTTTTTGCCAGCAGGTAGAGGAACAAGAGTCCAAGTATGATTGTCCTCTAAAGCTGTTAATTCTTTATGCATGGCATCTATCCAACATTGAGTTTTGATTGCTTGGGTATAGGAACTAGGTTCAATCTGAGCATCTAATGCATTGATAAAATGAACATGATTAGAATCAAATTGATCATAGCTAATGAAATTATTAATGGAATGCTTAGACTTGTTCATAGAGGGCTGAACAAAGTCCTTGAGTTTCACAGAAGGAACCCTAGTTCTATGAGATCTCCTGAGAGGAGGATCAGAAGGAGCATTGGGAGAGGAGGTATTTTCAAAAGAAGAATCAGAAGTGGATGGATGAGGTGCAGGAGAGGATGGTGTTGGTATGAATGTTGGTGCAGCAGGAGAAGATGCATGTTGTAAGTCAGGAACTGGATCATCAACAGGCCAAACTAAGGGAGATTGGACAGAATCAGAAGATGGAAATGGATGTGTAAATGTAGGTGCAGACATGGGAAAAACATGTTCATGGAATTTGACATGTCTACTAACAAATATCTTTTTAGTCTGAAGATCATACAGAATGTAACCTTTGCTGTTAGGAGGATAGCCAAGAAACATGGAAGGAATGGCTCTAGAATCAAACTTATCAGGATCATGTATGGAGGCAAAACATAGGCATCCAAAAGTCTTAAGATAAGAGTAATCTACTTTGGTTTGAGAAATGATTTCATAAGGAATTTTAAAATCTGTGGCACTAGAAGGAAGTCTATTGATAAGGTGAGTGGCAGTAAGTAAGCAATGGCCCCAAAAGTGTTTTGGAAGAGAAGCTTGAAATCTTAATGCCCTAGCCATTTCAAGGAGTTGCCTATGTTTCCTCTCAACAACCCCATTTTGCTGTGGTGTATAAGGACAAGAAGACTGATGAGTGATACCTAAACTAGCAAGAAATGAGGTAAATTCTAGGTTGAAGAATTCTGATCCATGATCAGTCCTAATATTCTGGATTGTAGTCTTGAAATGATTTTGAACAAATGCATTAAAATCAACAAAGGTTTTCATGACATGTTGTTTGGTAGATAACAAGAAAGTCCAAACACACCTAGAAAAATCATCAACAATGGTAAGAAAATATTTGCACCCATTCATAGTAGAAACTCTATATGGGCCCCACAAATCACAGTGCAATAACTCAAAACAGTGTGAAGTTTGAGTAATGCTAACAGGAAAAGGCAGTTTGTGTTGTTTAGCAAGGGGACAAATGTTACAGAATTTTATACATTCATGATCTGTCTTTGAACTGAACATATGGGACAACTGAGGTATTCTCTTCATATTACAAAGAGAAGAATGTCCTAATCTATTATGCCAAGTAACAGATGATGAAGTGTGAGAAACTCCACCAACTTGGCCAATGAATTGAGAAGAATCAGATTGGAAATTGTCACTAGTGCCTTGTAAGATGAATAACCTTCCATGTAGATCACCATCTGCAATGGTGTTCTCCCATTGATCCTGGAAAGTACATTGATTCTTAGTGAATGTCACTTTGTGGTTTGAATGAGTAAGGATTTTAGGGATGGAAAGAAGATTAAAATTGAAAGTAGGGACATATAAGACATCATGGAGAGTTAAATTGGGAGAAATAACCACTGATCCCTTTTTAGTGACTGTGGCTTGTTGCCCATTTGGAAGGGAAAGAACAATGGGCTTATGCAGATCAACAACAGAATGCATTAGTGGAAAAGAAACACAAACATGATTAGTTGCTCCTGAATCTATTACCCAAGCATTCATGCTGTGAACAGAAGCCACAAAACCATCATAACAACAAGTGAGAACATTCAGACTTAGGTTATTCATACCTGAAGACTGAAGATCAGGATTGGAAGTAAAGCAGCAGCAAGGTGATCTTCTGGACTATCCTTCCCTTTCATCATATTCAGCACTTGACTTAGCTGAGTTTTTAACAGCTCAATGTCATTCAGAGTATCATTGTCATCTGTTCCTTTTCTCTGCACTTGCATCACCTTAGGCTGTCTAGAATGTGATTTATTCCCTTCTTCCTTAACCTGTTTATGGTTATTAAGAGAATATGTTGGATGTCCAACAGGAAATCCATGAAGCTTGAAACACTCAGCCTTGGTATGTCCCTCTTTGTTGCAGGAGTTACAGTAGATCCCTTTCTTGAATGGGGCTCTAATGTAACCAGTTTTAGGCACATTTCCAGAAGATTTACTGAGGTTTGAATTAGGAAGTTTAGGTTCAAGATTATTATAATTCTTAGTGACATTGGCTGCAATTCCACTATATTCAGAAACATAGCCAACCCTTAAGGATTCTTCCTGTTTAACCATGTAATAAGCTTCTCCAATACTAGGCAGTGGTTTCATCCTAAGAATTTGACCCCTTATGTTAGCATAACTGTCATGAAGACCCATAAGAAATTGCATCAATTTGTTTCTTTGTTCTCTCAGTTCCTGTGCTTTAACAGCTCCACACCCACAGTTATTGCATGAACAAGCTGTAATTGTATCTAAGGCTGCACTCTCATCCCATAGACCCTTCATTTTATGGTAATAAGCCTCTACAGATCCTTCTCGTTGTTCTAATCTATGTAGATCCTTTTCTAACTAAAACACTCTATGACCATCAATGTTGGAATACCTCTCCTTCAATTCGTTCCAAACCACATAGGCAGATGACACAAACCTTAAGCTACTACTTATCTCCTCAGAAACTACATTGAATATCCAAGAAATTACCATGTCGTTTGCCCTAGCCCATAATGGATATAATGCAGAATTGGTCTCAGGAACAGGGAATGTGCCATTAATAAGAGCCGATTTATTTTTCGCTGATAAAGAAATTTGTAATGATCTGGACCATGCACTGTAATTATCACTACCAGAAAGTTTAGTGGAGATCAGAATCAGACCTGGATGATCGTTGTTGTGTATGAAAAGTGGATGCATATTGGAATCAATGGAAATCTCCATTGAAGTGCTTGCTCGAAGTTCCCTGACTCTCGCATCAGCCTCATTCCGATTCGTCTGCTCTCCATTGTTCTCATTCGCCATTGATTTCTTCGTGTCTTGAGAAAACCCTAAAATTTCGAATTGGTTCCTCAAGATTGATATGTCAAATCCAAATTCAGGAATTTGTAAGAAACTGAGAGATCAAGGAATTAAAAAGAATGATTGAAGGAAACAGATCGCCGATGTGGATCGTACGCTCTGATACCATGTGAAGAATATTGAGAAGAAGAGAAGAAGAGAGCATGTGCGAATGAATGAAGTTCTATTTCTGTTAATTGTGTTTACAAGATTATTACAGAGAGTAATATACCCAGAAAACAGACTACTAACTCTCTAACTAACAGCTAACTAACAGCTAACAAAACAAAACAAATAAAACTAACAATCAGATTAACAAGATTACAAACAACCCTTCTATACATAGAGAAAATACAGTAATGCCCTTCATCTCCATACAGCTGAGTCACTATTTGTTACTGTAGAAAATAGCCTCTGTAAATCACCCTTCATGGTTGTGAACTGTCGAACATGATTGATCTGATTATCATCAGCTTGTTCTGTATGTTCAATAACCTGATACTGTTCTAACCGAGGAGAGTGCATAAGAGTGGATCAAAATGATAAGAGAAGAATACTTCCTGTTGTTTATCGTGTTGGGGATATGGACAAGACTATACATTAGTACTACTCTTTCAGTTGGAAGTTTATTTTTCACTAAGATGTTCCTGGAAAACAAATCTGTTGAGAAAACATGACATACCATATAGAGTTGCCAAGTTTATCTATTTCTAACTGGGATTTGTTTGTAATTGAATGATTTTTTGCAGATTATGGAATGTACAGGTATGATAGTGGATTTGGACACGTTGGTATTACAGTTGAGGATGTAAGTTTGTTTAATGCTAGAAAGGTTACTAGTTTCTTCGTGGCTATAATTTTGGCCAAACTACAAAATATTTGTTTCTTATTATCTAAAATTGATCTATTTTAGAGAGAAAGCCTTCACATCAGCAAGTAAAACAGCAGACCATGCATCATCATAATCACGAACCATTGCAGCCTTCTATTGTTTCAACAGATAAATTGTTGGATTCTGATGTCCCATGAGGGCTCTTTCACTCAGAATGTGGAATCAGTTTTTATGTTACTCAACGATGCACCATATGATGCAGTTTTGAGGCATAACCCCTATTTTGCAGGATCGGATTTAGGAGGAACTGAGAGGGGGAAGAAGGAAGAAACTGTCTCTGTGTGTGTGAGAAGTGGCTCCACTTGTCTTGGGGATTTGGAGTTGACATGGATTATGGGGCCTGTATCTTTTAGCTTAAGATTCAGTGATTAACGGTGATTGGTAGTCTACCAGTAAGCATAGAGGTTCACATATATTAGCCATTTTTCTGTGCTGAAGTTTACTATGTAGGTTGCAAAAACTGTGAATCTTGTAGAAGCTAAGGGCGGCAAAGTAACCAAGGAACCTGGTCCGATAAAAGGTGTTAATGTTGGGATCAAACTTTAGCACAGAAGAGAGGTTTAGATCTGAGCAATGGCTAGGCAATCTTGTACATTAAACATGGCATTGACCTTGAGAGACCCACTAGTCTTACTAACTTAAAATAATGCATAGTTGACTCTCTTGAAAGCAACCGTGTGTTACGTAGACTTCATTTTCTCCAAAGTAATGTAGGAGAAGAGGGAATGGAAGAAATTTTCTCCTTGAATATTCCATACAGAGAATACACATAAATACATGGTTTTAACCCCTTAGATACACTAATACATGGAATACAAACAGACACTTAATTAAACTAAGGCTAACTATACAATGCATCATATACAATATACTATGTATTGTTAACACCCCCCCCCTCAAGCCAAGCGACACGGGTGCGAGCTGCAGCTTGTTGGATAACAAAGACAAACGTGGGCGAGAGAGACCTTTTGTAAAGATATCTGCAATTTGATCGGCGGTGGCAACATAGGACAAGTGCAGAAAACCTCGTTGATGTAGATCTCGAACGAAGTGAAGATCAATCTCAATGTGGCGAGTTCTAGCATGAAAGACAGGGTTTCGGGCCATATGAAGTGTCGATATGTTGTCACAATAGAGACGAGAAGGAGTAAGAAACAAGCCCAGTTCCCGAAATAAGAAAGAGAACCATCTAAGCTCTGCGGCGGTAGTGGCCAAGGCGCGGTATTCTGCTTCACTGCTCGATCGAGCAACTGTTGTCTGTTTCTTGGCAGTCCAAGCAACAAGATTTGGACCCAGAAAAATGCAGGCACCCGTAGTGGAGCGACGGTCGTTGGGAGACCCGGCCCAATCAGCATCAGAAAATGCTCGAAGAGAAAAGTCATTTGACCGAAAAATGTGCAAACCGAGATAAGGAGTACCTTTCACGTAACGCAAGATGCGTTTAGCTGCAATCAAGTGAGGGGTTCGAGGACAATGCATGTGTTGGCAAACTTGGTTTACAGCAAATGAAATGTCTGGTCGAGTTAACGTCAAGTACTGAAGAGCCCTTACCATGCGACGGTAAGTAGTGACGTCAAGAATGGGATCACCGTCAGTAGCTGATAGATGTGTACCCGGAGCAATGGGTGTGACCGCTGGCTTGCAATCCTCCATTTTAAATTTGCGGAGCAAGTCAGAGGCATATCGAGATTGACTAAGAATAAGGGTGGAGGAAGATTTATGTGTTTCAATCCCAAGAAAAAAACCAAGGTCACCCAAACGACGGCTTTCAAAGGTGGAACAAATACTGTCTAGAACCTGATTTACTTCCATACTTGAAGAACCCGTAACGATGAAGTCATCCACATATACTAAGATGGCAACCAAGGAAGAACCCGAGTGACGGATGAAGAGGGAACTATCAGACTTACTATTGAAGAAGCCGAGCGAGAGAAGAAATTCATGTAGACGTTGAAACCAAGCCCGTGGAGACTGTTTTAACCCATAGATGGACCGATGAAGACGGCAAACGTGATCCGGGAAGTCTGGATGGGAAAAACCGGGAGGTTGGGCCATATAGACTTCCTCCCGCAGAATACCATTCAAGAAGGCATTTCTAATGTCAAGTTGCTGAATAGGCCAAGACCGTGAGTGAGCAAGACTGAGAAGGGTCCGAATCGTTGGTGGTTTGACGACCGGACTAAACGTCTCATGATAATCAATCCCCTCTTGTTGTGTAAACCCTTGAGCAACCAGGGCGGGCTTTATGTCGATCAAGCGAACCATCGCCGCTTGACTTTAAAGACCCACTGCTTTGCCGCCCACGCGTTCATAGACGAAGAAGACGCGGAACAAGGGTCCATGTACCTGTTTTGTACATAGCTTGAAGTTCTTCTTTCATAGCCAAGTTCCAATGATCATGAGGGAGAGCCTGTTTCAGAGTGCGGGGTTCAAATTCCAGAGAGTCGGGACTAATTGCCGAGAGTGCTGATGGAAGTGAGTATCTTGGCAATCTGTCCAAAAGGGACTGAACTGTTCGAAAGCCTTGAACAGGTGGTGTGGACTCACTTGGAGAATCATTTAGAGCACATGGAATAGGGCTGTTGTTGAACTGAGAGCGACCCAACGGAGGAGAGGAAGGCAAATCTTGTGCAGTAGGCTGGTTTGGAAGAGGGTCTTTGAAAGCGTCTTTAAATCTGTTGAACTTGTTGCATGGGAAATCCCATTCAAGATGGACAGATGTAAGTGGGTTGAGGGCAAGCAGGAGAATCATGTTGTGGCTCATTTGCTGGAGGAGGTGTAGTTTGCACAGGAGCTGGAACATGGACTTGCCAAGACGGTCCATTACTTTGTGGGGATGTAGGTGGATCACAAGGAATCTGGCCTGTAGAGGGATTAGTGAACAGAGGAAAACAATTTTCATCAAATAATACATGTCGGGAAATATAAACCTGTCCCGTTGATTGATCAAGACATCGGTATCCTTTTTTGAGATTGTCATAGCCGAGAAAGATACACGGTGTGGACTTTGGTTGAAGCTTATGCGAGTTGTATGGAACAAGATGAGGAAAACATAAGCACCCAAAAGTTTTTAAAAACTTGTAATCCGGGGTCTGTTTGAGCAATTTTTGAAACGGAGAGATGTAACCTAATTGACGCATTGGCAGACGATTGATTAGATAGACAGATGTATTGAAGGCCTCGAGCCTACTGGCTCGAGGAACACCCGATTTTTCTAAAAGACACAAACCCATCTCATTTATATGGCGATGCTTCCGTTCAACGGTGCCATTTTGTTGAGGTGTGTGTGGGCAAGTAGTTTGATGACGGATGCCATGATTTCGAAGATAAAGAGAGAATTGACGATTCACAAATTCACCCCCGCCATCTGTTTGTATGGTTTTAATAGTGTGAATGGCAGAGATTTTTCTACTTAATTGATTTTCGACTTGGATTTTGAAAGTAGAGAAAACATCCAAAACATCCAATTTACGATATAAAGGAAAAAGCCACACATATCTTGAAAAATCCTCAACAATACTTAGATAAAAACGATAACCACTTTTAGAAGTAATTGGGGAAGGCCCCCATACATCCAAATGTAATAAATCCAAAGGTTCGACAGAATGAAAATTACGAGAAACAAAAAGAAGACTTGTAGATTTGCCTAAGGGGCAAATATGACAAGGAGAACGAGAAACTGGTCCATTAATAGGGATGTTGACTTTTTTTTTTTTTATCAAAGATCGAAAGACCTGATGAGAAGGATGACCGAGACGAGCATGCCAAGTAGCAGAAGAAGCACGTTCGCCGATAAGAGCCAAAGGACTGATGCGAGCGGAAGAGTCGAAGCGGAGAGTGTATAGGCCTTGAGAGCTAGTGCCAGAGAGGATAGTCTGCTTCGTGATGCGGTCCTTCACACGAAAACCAAACCCATCAAATTCAAAGAAGCAATTGTTATCAATGGAAAAACGGCGAATTGAAAGAAGAGATTTATGTAAATGAGGAACAACCAGAACATTACGAAGGAAAAAATGTTCTATGAGGGGTAGAGAAAGAGGAGTGACCAATATGGGAAATAGGAATTCGAGAACCATTTACAATGGTAATCGAATCGTTACCTGGGTATGAGGTGACCGAAGAGAGATCATCAGACGAGGGAGTCATGTGGTTGGTAGCCCATGAATCAAGAACATAGGTCGGAGCCATAGGAGATGCATGCGAGCCTGAAGAAGCATCGGAGGACGGATGTTTGGGCTGCTGTTGACTGTAGAGAGCAAAGTTACCACGATCGGGGCACTGAGGAGCAATATGATCTGGTTTGTTGCAGAGTTGACATGCCAAGTGTTCAACATGGGTGAAAGGATTGGGTGGCCTGTATGGAGTAAAGGGCCGAGGGTAATGGGGCCGTGGATTGGGATTTTGAGAAAAAGGAGAAAAATTGGGAGTGGGTAGAATCCCCCGATTTCCATTTCCACGACCTTTGTTGTTCTTGCCACCGCCTCTTCCATGTGCAGAACCTCTGCCACGTCCAGTACCAGATGCTGCTGTCACACCACCAGTGCGATTAAAGGACGGACGAGGCGTGGAACTTGCTGCTAGGGCACTTATAGGGTTGAGAGAAATGGTACTAAACCATGAAATCAAATCTTCTTCCTGTAGTAGTAGGTCTTGGAGATCATCCAAGGACTCGGCAGGATTGTTATGTTGCGAGGTAAAGAACTCCTTATATTGCGGACCAAGGCCAGTAACAATTCGTTGCTGAAGGTCATCATCACTCACAACTTCACCAGCTTTTGCGAGGGCGTCAGAGAGAGAGATGGCTGTCTGGAAGTAGTCATCAATGGACATTTCTGGCGTCTTGGACAAGGCATTCAAGCTGGTCTTGAGTTTCTGGACATGAATCCTAGATTGACCCCCAAAACGTTTCTCAAGAAAGGACCATGCTGCTGGAGCCGTCACACATGAATTAACTCGAGATTGAATCTTGGCCGAGACTCTGGCCTTGATCCATCCGAGTACCAAACTGGATGCCTGATTGAAGTAGGCCAATTCTGGATTGTCAGTACCATCTTCTAGTTTAGCCGGTGGATGGGTAGTCTCGGTCACAGTGGTGGTGAGGTTGAAAGTTGTTAGCACTGTAAAAAGAAGAGAGCGCCAATTAAGGTAATTGCCATTCGTAAGATGACAGTGACCGAGGTAGGACTGAATATTCAGATTTAAAGGAAGGGGATTGGTAGGCACGAAGACATTCGTGTTGGAGGAAGAGGATATAGTTTTGCCCGAGTTAATGGATTGATCAGCCATGGCTCCTAACCTTGCTCTGATACCATGTAAGACAGAAAGAAATGTAGGAGAAGAGGGAATGGAAGAAATTTTCTCCTTGAATATTCCATACAGAGAATACACATAAATACATGGTTTTAACCCCTTAGATACACTAATACATGGAATACAAACAGACACTTAATTAAACTAAGGCTAACTATACAATGCATCAGATACAATATACTATGTATTGTTAACACAAAGTACCTATGTCGACAGGACATGACATCGGGTGTCGACGTGGCAGTTAGACTCATAAGTTTAGTGTAAACATTTACCATATTGGCATGTTAGACACCTCGATCCGCACCCATGCCCGGTCCTCGTATCCAAGTATGACATTGCACGACAAAGCCTCTAAAGCCGAAAAAATTATATCAGGCACCACTTTGTAAGATTGAGAAGATATGCTGAGGAACCTATCTGAAGTATGAATATCTTATTGCTCACTGCATCCAAAGGGAACCTGTCTTAAGCTTGGTAAACCTGTCTACCATTGTACTTGGTAGACATTACAACTCATTGATTCTACCAAGCCCAACAATGAATAGAATTCTGTGTCAACTTCTGCAGCTAGTTTTATAGGTTATAGTTGTTAGTCTGTAGATTTAGTTGAGGAAATGCTTCTACTCTCTTTTCAGTTAGAGGAAAGGTTCAGACACGTCTCTTGTTAATGTGGCTGCAGATTCAACTTAAAAAATTAATTAACCTTTTTCTCTCTTTACAAGTCCTCTCTTGCAGGTCTTTGTCGACTACATCAATTTGTATGAAAGAGCTAGAATGAGGAAGCCTCGTTGGCATAGTATTTGAGGTATCTCTCTAGTGTTAACTGAACCCGAGCAATAATTCATAGAGCTTTGAAAATGAAATCTTGCCTTCTATATGACCATGTCTTATTTAAACGTTCCCAGCCCAAATTTATAGATGAAGTAAACTTGGTCAATCACTAATCAGATTTAATCCACCCAATATACATCTGTAACATTGAAATCAATCATTTTTTGGCCCCCTGTTCAGCCCCTGCTCTTGTAGTTTGAGATGTACATACTTTATTAGCATTTGGTTTTCTGCTGCTACAAAGTTCACACTCTAAATCAGGCCATATTGGCTCGGCAATTCAATAAATGCTGGATACCATCTACCCACATTTGTTTTTCATCTTTACTTCTGCATTCGAATTGAATTATTCTGTCAGAAGTTTCTATCCCAAAATATGCCATTTGCTCAATTCCATCATCTCTCTCTCTTCCAGGCCATGCTGGGATGTCAAAATAGACTCCAGATACTAGACCTGCAGGACTAGCAAGGCTACAATCAGATCAACAACAAAGGTACGTTGATAAATTGTCGCGACTGGTATACATGAGTTTTCTTACACTTCTTTTTCTTTGTAAACGTCCCTGCCATATGCTTACTTTTCAATTTTGCTACCACCTGCGTAAGACATGTTAGGGTATGACAGGTCGTGATACGATCTGCTGACTTGAACGATCAAACTTGTTTTTTTTAAAGAAAGAAGTGTTCATTCCAATTGATATGTTTCGAATAAGGAGCATTATTTAATTTCCGGTGTTTACCTGCCATTTTTTATTAATGTTGAAAGAAACCTGTTTCCAGTGAAGATCTCCTGCAACATCATTCATGTATTGTTCAATCTTTTATGCCTCTAGCAGTGTTGATAAATACAGTTCCAATGTTTTATGCATTTCAATCTTTTATACCTTTCCTTGTACGTTTTAGAAGTTCTCCCCCTTTAGATACAAAGTTTAGTGCTGTTAAGACATTTAAATCTTTGCCTTCGTCAACCTGATCATCTGCCAGAGCAATAGATGCTGCTCCTTTCTGTAGCCGTGCCCTCAGTGTAGCAGCTCCTCTCAAGGCTGCGCGAGTGAACTTGAATTTAGTTTGTGCAATAATAGTATCTACTTTAACTAAATTGGTTCAATACTAGAAAAAGTCGCATTTAAACTCGAGTGTTTGGGTAAAGGTATTCAATGGAAAGGAAAAGTAAGAGAGATCTCCACACGTTTGGTTTATAAATACTCAAATGTTGTTTTCTTTTGTCACTTCCTACATGCATTCCTCATTTGTTAATTCAAGTAAAAAGGTGTTTTTGGTCTTTTTTTCCTTGCATTCCTTTGTGTTATACATCTAAACTATCTAATAATGATGGATTATCTTGATATGGATTAGAGTGATACCAGTGGCAGCTCCAGCAGTAAGGGTCATGATATCACCATTAGTCCTCGTGTTGATGGCAGAACTGACAGCTGATAATATCTGTTCATGGTCAGCCCCCATGTCTTCTGCAATCTCTATACAGTGGGATGCTACTAGGGCTGCTGCAGATGCTATTGCAGCCGATGCTTTCAAAGCAGTGGAGTACGGCTGGTTAGTTGATCTATTGTTGGGAGAGGTTGCAGAAGATGAGGCAACGAGGGCAGCCACGGCAGAAGCAACCCCTGCCACAGATACAGCAGCGTGCAGTTGGGCATTCTGTGTTCTAAGTTCATGCTTACGTCTCTCTTTTTGATCTTTCATCCACCTACCCATCGTCCTCCCCCGCATAATGTTCCTGTAGAGCTGTAGAAGAGTGGTGATTACTATGATCGCTTGATGATTGCCGCAAGTTTGTCTAACATGGAAAGTTGGTGTGTTGAATACATACCCCATTTTTGAGCAACTGATGGCTAGAAAGAAAATCTTGGTTGAGAGCTTGATGAAGTAAAAATAGTTCCTGCACAAATAGTAGAAGATGTGCAATTTTATAGCAGTTGCAGACCGTGCTGGAATTTAATGCTTCAGTCCTTTGATGAAGTATGAGCTTGTTTGGTGGAGGACCAAGACTCTGACAAAATATATAGTATTTTCTCTTTTAAAGTTTTTCAATGTAGTGTTTTAAAATAGTACTGTGTTTCGAAATGCTCCAATTTTGAGCATTTCTAAAGAACGGAGGTTTTAGAACATTGCATCATTTTTTACATCTACTTTGTCTATGAAAATAGTGTTTTGAAATAGTTTCATAATCGTGTTTATAAAAAAAAAAATTACGTTTTAAAAACGCTTCATTTTCAAAGTCTTGCGTTTTCAAAAAACTGCACCAAACGAGACCTATGTCTCCTCGATAATTAACTCCTATCCCTTTCTCCTTTCCCACAATTTCCCGCAATGCACATTTAGATTTAGGATATAGCCAAGACTCAAAATTGACTTTGACACCCTAGTCAATTATGAAGAATAAATGGCATGGGTTCACCATATAAAACTTTAGCAATTGACTTCGGAATTATTTCCATAGTTTAACCTAATAAACGTATATTTGGAAATTCATCAATATCATTACCGAGAAAAAATGATATTTTTTAAAATTAAGATATAAAATATCATTTTATTACTAATATACTACTAAAAATGTTAGTTTTTTAAAAAGTTTAATTTTCAGGGCTTTTTGCCCAGAGAGGGAGTATTTCTCAAAAGGCGACTTAAAGTGAGAGAGGCAAACCTTCATATCATCACTTCCTCTTGGAGAAACTGGAGGGCTATCTGCCATTGGTACTGGTTGAGGTTGCTGCAATGTTTTGACATGAGTGTGAGACAGAGCTTTGGACAACTCTGTGGCAGAGAGGCTCCATGACCTTCCCAGAAACTCCATAGACTTTGTTGGAGTTTCCGGCGGGGGACATGTTATCGGTCCCAAATTCGCCGGAGCGTCTTCATTAATGTTTTCCAGCCTCATCATCAAGTCACTCTTGGAACTGCCCGAGCTTGAAGACACTAGAAAAAGAAAATCATAAAACAAGTTAGAGGTCAAACCCCCTCTTCTCCTTCCACATTGAGTTGAAGATCATAACCTTATAAAGCTTACTTTTGATTAATTTTGCTTCACTATATGAGTATGCGTGGAGCTTTTCATGCAAAGTGTTGGAGATGATAGACAATGAGGAGAAAGGAATTGCAATTTGATACTTCTATTTAACATGGTGGGTTTTACTTAATTTTGTTTTATTTTATCAAAATAAAAGTAGAGTACAACATACTATGCACTACTCTTAGAGAGACCGAAATAATTAGGAACTAAAATGATTATTTTTCAAATGAAAAATCTGACTTATATATTATCAAATAAAAGTATAGTACAACATACAAGCATTTTGACTTTAAATATTTAAAACAAGATAATTATTTAAAAAGAAAGGAATACAATACGTTATTACGAATCTTAATCTGTTTGTAAGGCAGAGTTCGTCTCTCACATAACTCAACTCATTAATACTGAATCGAATAAAAATGATTCATCTTATAAAAAATATCCGTAAAACAATTTTACCTAAATTTTTACCGATAAGCGATGATGAAAATTGGAAGGGGGCGATAGTGGAGGCTGAATAAAGCCAATAAACGTTTCTTTTTCTTTTTGTTGTCCACAATTTCATGCTTTAGTAGAAAAAAAGAATTTTTTGAGCGGCGGGTTTGATGATGGCTTAGGGGCAAGGTTAGCCTTTTTACAGTCCAAAGTGAGAACTAGGGTCCCTCTATACATTCACTTTATTTTATTTCATCTGAAGACTTGGGGAGTAAGTGCTAGATCCTGCAATAGCCTCTTTTTTCTTTTTTTTGAATCTTTTGAGGAGAAGAGCTTCCCACTCACTTTTGTATTAGTCCCTTTCAATGTTTGTAAAGCCATTTTTTGAGAGTCATATACTCATATGTGGTTTTTTGAGAAGGTGAACTTCTCTTTAATTGAATTTACACCTTTTAAGCTTGATTTTAAATTTCTATAAGATAACAATCAACCAAAAATCACAACCCACCTATCCCTTCTTTCTTTATCTAATTATTACAAGGGGTTAAACAAAGTTTAGCATGCGAGATGGTAGATATGCCGAAAATGGTTGAACATTTCAAATGATAGACACCCTAGAATTCGTAAGAGATAAGTCTTAATTGATAATAATTAGGTCTGACCTAATCCAACCCACTAATTACCTAACTCAATTTAATCCGTTAATATTTTTGGGTCGGATTAAAATGGGTTGGATTCGTTATCCATTTCGACCCATAGCTTTTTTTGCTATGAATTCATGTTTTTTTGGGGGAAAAAAGGTTCCAACGGGTTGGCTCGTTTCGACATGTTTGATATTTGGGTTTTAACGGACTTCGACCTGTTACACAATCTAACTCACCCAATCATCGGCCATTATAAATTAATAATAATGGTTAAGTGAAGATTACGAATGACATTTTCTAGATCATGTCATGGTACTAGGCTACTAGCTCGAGAGTGTGACCCTCAAGATATCCCCGCGTACTGGTCCGAGGAGCATCTGAGTGCAATAGGTCCACCTAAAAGCCTATTAATTATTGATAATACTCAATGGTAGCAAGTTATTTGGACATTTTTATTAGGGATTGTTTTGATGATGGTTGGATAAAATGTAACCCGGATAGGTCCTTAGGCCATCTCCAAGTGTACCCCCAAATCCTTGATTTGGGGGTTTGGTCAATACTGATCAAACTCCAATTCCAAATTTGGGGTTCGTTACAGTGCTACCTCAAATTTAGGGTTAGTGGGTCACATATCATTAAATTAATTTTTAATAATTATATAATTGTTAAAATTATTTATAATATAATATTTTTTATTTAAATGTATTAAAAATTAATAAATACCTAATATTAGATAATATAAATTAGATAACATTTTTAATTAAATAATTTTATAACTTTTTTTCTATTATTAAGTATTTTTAATTCAAGTACTTGTATGTTTATTAAATTATATTTCTTCAATTTAGTTTTAAAAAATTACTAATTTTTAAATATTATTAATAGCGTAAATATAACTATTAAATATACTAAAATTATTAATTGTGTAATCTTAATAATTATTATTTAAAAGGTTAATAGCAAATTAATATACATGTTGATAAATAAAGTAAAATAAATAAAAATAGAATATGCTAAGGAATATTCTATTTGAGGTGAGATTTGGAGTTGTGGGTTGGAGTTGAAATAGTGTTTGGTGCTGAAATGGACTAAATTTGAGGTAAAATCTGACCAAATTTTGGGTTCCTTGTTGGAGATGACCTTAAAAGATCTAGGATATTCTGTACAACAGTTGGACTTGATCCACATAAGTTAAAAAGCTAAAGAAGAAAAATCATTGGAAATTAATATTTATCACTTGTAACCACCTTACACACGGTAGGTCATATTAAGGGGATTCGTTTTAAATAAATATTATAAAACCGTTTTCTAAGTTTTTACCGTATAACAAAGATGCAATTTGTTGCACCTCGGATGCCATTAATACTAAAGGAAATATCGTTATTTACAAAAGACAAGAAGAAAAGATTCACTACAAAGCTATCCATCCAATCTCACTCATTAAAATCGGAACCCCAATGCATGTAGAAATCAAGAGGCGGCTCGTAGTCTCATACATTTCCCCATCTTGGTTAATGCATTTGGTGATCAATTTTGATATGGTTTTGTCACGAAAAATTGTAGGCCGATTTACTTTGCAAGATTTATAATTAACCGCTTAAATCTCACTATTTTTTTTAAATCGATAAAATTCATTTTTATAATATTGTTCCTAAAATGCCAAATAACATAATCATGAAAATTTCTTCTTTTCCTCCTTCGTTGAGTTCGTCCACCTCGATCCTTGTCTTCCCTTCTTCTGCACTTGTATTTATCTACTTTCTTACTTACAGAAGATTTTTTAGTTACACTTTCTTCACCATAGTAAGAATCGGTAAAAGAAAGTTTGGTGCTTAGGGGTGAAGAAGAAAGAGAGTGAGAAGTTAGGGTGGCGAAGAAGAATGGATGTTACTTTACTCTGTCATGCTAACTTCCTTCTCTCTTTCCTCTTCATGTTCAGATGGTCAGGAAAGCGAAAACAAGCCAGACATGAATGTGTGATTCGAGAACAAAGCTTGTGATGAAACAAGCAAAGCCTTGTCTAGGTCATGAATTTCACCAACCGGATTTTAAATTCGCTTAAACAATATTTCGAACTCGACCATATCAACTACTTGAGTTTACTCGAAACGAACATCTAGTTACTCGATTCACATATGTTGGGAATAGTCACCTGCTGATATAATATAAATCCCACTTTGAATATTCCTTTTATCATTAAGGATTTGCTTGTAATCATTACTTAACTTAATTTTCATATTAGGTGCTAGATTGATTAGTATTATATGTGCTACATACTAGGATATTTAACCTTAGAGTGTTCCAACTTGTGTGATGAACCAGAAATAGAGTGATTACACATTAACTCTAGAACAACATGTCAAGGGCTGAAGATTTGCACTTCAATGACTATTACTGAAGGAGGAATCTAAGGCTTCATACAAACCAATCTCAGTTCAGCTGGCCAAAGCTCACCAGCTCACTGACCTTCAATAGCCGTCGAAGAAGAGATTGCACTTTAATATTAAGTGGCTGCTAATTTCACAACAAAGTTGAGGAACAACCTAAAACGAACAAAGACAAGTTCAGGAATAATACAAACGGCTATATTTTCAGAAGATATCTCTTTGGATATTTTAAAAAGATATCCACTTCACACATGTTAATCTAAGTACCATTTTCTCACGCGACCTCTTCCCAAATGAGTACTTAAGTGATGTGACAACTTTAAACCTTGAGTATCTCATAAGCTTTGTAGTTAAAGGGAAGATTCCAAGGCTACTTTTCTACTGCCTTAATTGTTCTCAGATATCAATATCATGTCAAATCAAGATCTTCAATGTATCTATTTGTCCTTTTACCAAGACAAATCGAATGGATGACTATTTATGATCTCCAACAACTCCAAGACTCGGCCTTCTTATAAATACCTTCCTCGGCTCTCAAAACATGTGTGGATCAGAGTGTGAACCAAAGTTTTAGAGTGAGAAGATCATTGAAGTTGTGAGCAACATGCCATAACTACATATTAGTTTGTTGAATTCAAGTACATGAAGAAAAAAAAAAAAGGTTTTAAGAGTTTGTTAGGACCGAAAATCCATTGGCAGATATTTTTACCAAAGCTTTAGCATTTGAGAGATTTTCTTATCTTAGAAAGTCTCTCAGACCGTGTGCCATTTGATTCACTCTCTCTTTCACACAAAAAAAGGCATCATGTATTATAGGCTTGCACGATTGTTCCATCTGTTTTTTCCCATATATGGTTGCTTATGGTTTATCTTATTAAATCAGTTGAGATTCATTTTTTGGCATATTCTCCAAGTCTTTGGCAAGTTTTTGTTGCTCTTGTAAAAGTTTTTAAAAAATTTTTTTGCCCAAAAAGGAAAGAGCTACATGTATACAAGGTATGTAGCTTTTCACCTGGTACTGTGGTACATGCACGAGCTTCATGTTTCCATGGGTTGATCTTGTGAAAGATGACTATTCTTGGAAAAGTGTGAAAGCTACCTAGTGGCCAAAAAATATTGATGTCCATAAAGGAAAGAGCTATCTATGTACAAGGTATGTGACTTTTCACTTGGTACTATGGTACATGCACGAGCTTAATGTTTCCATGGGTTGATCTTGTGAAAGATGGTTGTCCTTGGAAAAGTGTGAAAGCTACCTAGTGGCCAAGAAAGACTTGAACTAAAGTAAAGCCCAAATTCCCATAAGGAATTTTGTCGGAAAAACTGCCTTTGGGAGAAAAGAAATCTTGACTTTTTGACTCTAATTTTTCTATAAGATTCCAAATGAAGCATCATTGGGTCTCTCATCAGTTGGTTCAGTCCCTCACTTGCGTGTTTCTCATCCTCCTCCGATATCATTCTAGGCATACTCTTTAAGGCATACTCTTTTTGTTTCCTAGATAAATGCTCTGTATGTCATGTTTGGTTTTTCCTATTTCATTTTTGATTGATATCAAATGTTATCTATGTGAAAGAAATGTTGAATTCTCTGCTTGATTTTCATGGCTATGGTTTGTCAAGATATTCTGGTTCACTCTGTTTTTGATCCTTGATGTCCTTACTTCCTTCTCCTTATTCCAAAAAATAAAAATAAAAAAAAATTCAAAATTTTAAAATTTTATCTTCTTCTAACTGTTTCTTTTATCCCTTCAGCTTCCTGCAGTGTTTGAATTTGTTTAGGGCTCTCTTTTTGTGTTTGTTTAGGAGTTCACTAATTATTTTTTGCAGGGCTATATAGCTACCTATCTCATCATTGAAGGATTCCATCATCTCTCTCCTGTTTATTTATCTTCAATTTCTCTCCTGAAGCCCCAATCTCGGTCTCTTCGTTCTTCCTATAGGTTCTACCCCAAAGAAATCCCATTCCCAAATCTTTCTTCGTCTGCTCAAATGGATGATGCACAGAATGTTGCGTCATCACCAGCCTAATTCCCTTCTCATGAAATTCCCCAATCTTCTGCCAACCCTATCACTACCATTGTTCCTTCAGATGCCTCCCCAGCCCCAATCGCTTCGTTGTTGCCTGGTGCCCGCGAGTATGTCATTGATTTGGACAACCCTCCTTCAAATCTCAAAGAAATTGGTGCAATGGACCCGCTAAATTCTGTTCGCAAATCCAAGCGTATTCGGGGTTATGGACCAGACCTTGAACCTACCTCTCCAAAGGTAAGTGCTGCTGTGAAGAGGGCAAAGGTTAATGTGTTGCAGGAAGACATTTCCTGTGTTCTTTCATCTTCAAATGACGAGCGTGACCTTGATTTTGAAGCCGTCGTGAACCTCTCCCGTTTTCAATTCGCTGCTCATGCGGAAGGTCCAGCTTCAGGGGGAGCATCTTCAGTTCGCGGTTCTGTTTCATCTCCTGCTCCCACTGTTTTCCATGACTATTCTTCTGCCGCTACAGTTGTTACCCCCTCTTCCAATGTTGTGGCTCCTTCTGCCACTAAGGCTTCTTTTGGTCCTGTTAATGCTAAAGAAGAATATGACCCCGATGAACACATTCCTCTAGCTCATCTTTTTGATAGATCCAAAAGGGGAGTTTGTAACCGCTCAACCTCCTCGGGGAAATCTTCTTCTAGTTCTGCTCATGACATCTCTAGTGATGAGGATTTTTAAGACGTATTAGTGTTGGAATATGCTTCTTGATAATTTAGTTATCACCTTGCATATTCTATATATGTTGATTTGCTTGCACCCATTACAAGTGAATCATCACGAGTGGCTAAAAGGTCTGCGTACCGATTAGCGTGGCAACTCGTGTGATATCACATAGGTCTTAGATTAGGTGCAACCTGATCAAGTCCTACCTTCCTACATGATGATTGAAACATACCAGCACTTCAGATGCACTCAGGACCGAAGACTTGCATCCATGTTAAAAGCCTTCAGTGATAAAGATTAGAACATCTTAAAGACTCACCACCAGCAAACATGCTACAAGTTAAAACTGTTCGCACCAGACATCAGTTCTCCTGAATCGGAAGACTTGTTTCCACTGGCTCGAAGCATTCCACCGGCAGACCTAAAATCTACACGTGTTACAGAGGAAAGTCTAGAAGCAGCTCAAATCAAGACAAATATGTTCAAGCCTCAGAAAGCCTGACATACTTAAGGCTACAAGACTTTCTCTCACTCAAGTAGTCTGATAAAGTCAAAAAGCAATTACTTTATTGAACAGACCACCTGATAGTGCAACAGACATCAGACCTACTCTTCAGAGACTTATCAACACAGTCTGACAGACAACAAGTTCCAAGATCTACAAGACTAAATCTCTGCTCCAAACAGTCAAAGATCTTATGGACAAAGATCTCTATTCGATAGACTTCAACCACTACATCTCTAAACGGATAGAAATTTCAAATCTTCATCTCTCAACGATCACATTGGCTCTCGTCTATATAAATCCTCTCTCTTACCCAAAGAAACAAGCGACATCTAAGATCATTGAAAAATAACTCACCACGATGAGATAACGGATGATGAGCAACGAGTTACTCAACTTACTCAAGAGCCTTAAAGAAAAGAGATCTACAACGAGAACGTCTTCACCAACGTATCTCAGATCTCTACACCGATTGCAGCGAACTCATCCAGATCTTAGCAAAACACTTTTAATGGATTGCTAGGAAGAAAAGCTTGGAGAAGAGAAGAGATTGATCAGAAACTTCAATAGACAGAGATCAAGATCTGAAGATTGATGTTAGATTATGTCTGAAGAAAATGAAGAGCTGTATATAGATATTGCATTCATATCTTCAGATTTGTATACTAATACAAATGTTGTTGATTGTGCAATAATCATTCATCATGGAAGGTCGAGTGCTTTACACTCAATCGTTCAGATAATTTTTATCTAAGCAACCTTGAAAATCCCTTCCTTCTCATAAGAGTTTCTCGTTCTGGTCTCCTATTGCCCTTTGCTGCTTAAAGATTCTTGAATGAATAATTAAGTAAGGATTGAGGCTTGGGTGGACAAAGCCAAAAACTGTACATAGATTATTTAGACTGATGTAATATGTAATTTATCTTTGAATAAATTCATATGTTCTTACAAATATCTTATCTCTCATTCCTTATATATCTATGAGCTTTTTACAAATGAATTTACCTTTAGAAAAGCTATTCTCTAATTGATTTACTTAATCTGCATTTGAAAGAAGTATTAAGTGTGATGTTCTTCTGAACATATATTCGTGTACAGCCACTTAAGATTTCTCCAAATCATAGCCTCTTTACTTTCCGCTGCCCATACTCTTTTTAACAGGCTTTTGATTTGACTAGCAGTTTACCGGCAGAGTTGTTACTTCTGCTAAGAGCAAGTCTACCGATAGCCTCTACCGACAGACATGCTCAACTCGATAAACTGCAATTGCCACTTAGACTATGCTTTATGTATATCAAAAGAAAAGTTTTTAAATTGGCATCATAGGCTATTCACCCCCCCCCCTCTAGCCTATTTAAGCATTATTGTGGACCAACAATTGGTATAAGAGCAAGGCTCTTCTAGCTATATGCCAGGACTAACCTCCTGAGAGATGTGATCCTCGAATGCTCGCTTCAAATGCATGTCAAAAGAAAATTTGTTTTATCTTTCGAAAACTTTTGACAAGGATTTCAGTTTGAGATAAATTTTTGAAAAATGTACTTATTTTGAAAAATTATTTTGTTTTCAAAAATTTCATGAGATAGAAGATTACTATGATGAATGTGAGATAATTATTCATATGACATATATGTTTATCAATTGGTACTATGAATAACTATCTCCAGATGAAAAAAAAATTCTCAGATGGATGCTTCAATTAAAAGGATTTCTGATTCAAGTTCTCTTGACATAAGGCTAACGATTGAAATCAATCCAACACCTTCTCAAGAGAAAAAAATTTTCTTTAAATTCTGAAACTTTACTATGTAAGAATTTCAAAAGGACTCTTATCTATTCTCTTGAAAAAAGGTAAGAGTCAAAACCTCTATATCATGAAACATTGATTGATCCCTCTGTTATATGATATTTAGTTTCTGGGAACTTGACCTATATTTCAAAGAATTATTTGAATCCAAGAAAATATGAATCAAAAATCTTATGAGTTGTTTGCAAAGGAAATCTACTCTTTAGACAACATCCACTACAGATTTATCAGCTCAGATTCAAAAAGACATCGTCTAAAGAACGTCTACTTCGATCCAGATAACTGTCAAAAAGGTACATCCCTTGTCTTGTGCTCTTTCTTTTAACCTTTTCTTTGCACAAAAAGGACCAATGGATAATGAGAAATTCAAGATCCAATCTTTCTTTCCCACGGATCTTCTTGAAATACTTGTTCCAGTATCTAGATTTTTCTGGAGCTTCCTTAAGCTCGTAAAATGTTGCTAATGATCTTCTTGATTCTTATTCAGAAATGCATATTCTCTCAAGATCAACAAGCACATTTTATTATCTCTCTTCCAGTTCTAAAAAGCTTTGCTTGACTGAAAGTACAGGACCTTATTCACCTGATTCAGTCGCCTTCCTTCTGGATAATGATACATGACTGATTTTCATTTTTGATTCCTCGTTAATCATGATCATGAATATATCATTTCTGCATAGCCTTATATTTGCTTGCTTTGCTTCTATCTATTCTTTTCTAAGCAAATATAAAGCTTGAGTAATTTTACCTATCATACTTTGCTTCCTTCCATTTCCATTAAAATATTATCTATGAATTACTCATCTGGTTTGATGCCTTATTTTCTTTAGAAAATTTCTCTTTCATCATCAAACCATTTTCTTTGAAGTACTCTCCTGTTGCTCAGTACTTCATAAGGTCAGTTATATGTGCTGACTTATAGAAGTTTTCACCTTAGTAGACAATGTGCAAACTTCATGGGTATTTTTGCAATTACTACAAAGGTTGAGGTAAAGCTTTAGAAATTGACTATTTCTTAAAAGCTAAAGACAAATTTCATAGAATCCCGGTAAAGATAAAAATGACTTTGAAATGTGGGAATTGTACTTCCCGAAACACTCTTCTGAAAAAGGAAGTGTTTTGTCAAATCCCACTGAAAAATGTTTTGACCACTTAAAGACGTTTTATCTTTTCTAGAAAGCTGAACCTTCTTTTCAAAACCTTTTTAGCTTTCCAAAGATATAACTTTACCGGATATCTAGAAATTAATACCAACTCTCACTCTTCCCCGTATAACTTTAATAAGAGTGGTTGAAAAGGACTTTTCACTCTTAAATGAGTCGGTCCATTGTCTTGCCTCAGCGAGTATTTATAGAGACATTCCTTCCTTCCTTCCTCTCTATCACTCGCAAACTACCCCAAACACTATGATAGACACTGATACAAAATCCCCTTCTTCAAAAATGTTACTTAGGAGAATTCTTAGCACTAGATCAAGGCTTCTTCTCAACAACTTGGAATCACCCTTCCGATTCTTCGAAAGTTGTTTGGTTTGTTTCAAGGATTCCTCTCGCGTGAAGACTTTCCTTAACAACCATTTAGCAGGCCTCTCCCAGATTCCAGTGACTATGCTCATGTCAACCACTTCTTCAAGGCCTCGTAGACCTTCTACTTGATCCTTAGCTGACATGGTTCTCTCACGAGATTAGCTCTTTTCACAACAGCGGACTTTAGAAAGGAAGTCTTGCGAGTTTGTGAAGGTCACCCTGGCTTGAGAGCTAGCTAATGGGAGTAGGATGAGGGACAACATGATCACATATCTGAATTTTTCAAAATGAAGAGATTCTATTTGGCTGCCTCTTTCGACCTTGATCTAGGACCTGTATTCTGTTTGCCAACCGGTTAGCTGAATCTAGGTCCATGGTCTTCATAGACACCTCCTTGTAACATCCTTATCTTTAGAATTGTATCAGGTGTTTAGATTAGTTGTTTAAAAGGAGTAGTTAAGTCACCGGAAGTTGTAATGAACTTTGTAATCTTTAGATCCTCTTTGTACTCTAGTTTATTTTGATCTAAATGAGAACTTGTTCAAAGCATCTTTACTTCATGTCTATCTGCTTTTGTATGAACATTCCTTGATAGCATGAAATCTTATATTTGCTTATGATTTCGATATCTGTACTTTCCATAAAATGTTGTTCCGAATACAATACAGCAAATATAACTATATTGTTAACCCAACAGCAAACCAATCCTTAACCATAAAATTTCCTATTCAACAATTGGTATCTGAAGAAATAGTGTTGGAATATGGATAATTTTAGTTTAGGATTTCTTAGAAGGAACTGCATACCTTGCAACTACTTCATGAGGAATTATAGATCTCATCTCAACCTATGTTGTTCTGGTGAATCTTAATCCCCATCCATAATTTCAGGTCTCTATAGCTTCAACTGTAGACCTTACCTCTGACGTTGAAACAACGACCTCTCGAGGAACAAGCAGTCTCTTCAAATTCTTTTTCTTATCTACTGCTTCCTCCGTTCAATGACAACTTTACTCTAAACTCTTTCTTGTTTCCCTTGTCTTGAACAAAGATGACTTCCTTTCCCTTAAAAGGTTAGTCATCATCTTAGCTGTTGACCTTGAAGCAAAAGTCATTCTCCTTCAGAACCTTCAGCCAAACTAAGTATGAGTTACTTGCTTCTCTGTGATCCAAGTTCTCTAACTTGAATGGTTGTTGTCTTCCGTTTTGCTTCTAAATGCTCTTATCATTCAATTGGGATTCTATTATGAAGAAGCATAGTCATCAGTTAATCCTTGCCGATGAAGCAGCTGAACCCCCTAACAGCTGCTAAGGCATAAAGGAAGGGACTTCTACATTCTTCCCCCCTCACATGCACTCGTTTTTCCCAAAAGGATCGAAGCGCATATACTATACCAGTGAGGAGGAGCCAACTGCAGAATTTGGTATCATTCTAGTACCGATACTACTGTTACTACTGTTGTTGCTTCAATATAAAAGAAGCAACCTGCTCTCCCTCCACTTCTGTTTCGTTCTCCTTGCTGATGAAGCTTATGGTCCATCCTTCCAGAAGCCAAGGCATTCCAAAGGAAAAGCTTGCTGTAATACTCTTCATTCATTTGGTATCGGCAGACTTCAATGTCTGTTGTTCCATCTTTATACAGCAAACCTGCAAAAATTATCGTTTCATCCTGTCATAGCAGACTTTGCTCCTGCTGACCTCTTTCATCAGCAGACCCTCATCTATGCCGACTCTCTTATCATTCATTCACTCAACAACGGCATATCTCATCCTCTAGTTTACTGATCACCTATCTTTCATTGATTGATATCATCCAAACAATTGGTATCCTTCATACAATCAATTGGTATCCTTCAACAATCTATTGGTATCCTTCAACTTTCAAATATCAGTAAACTTCCACCCTTCTTGAACACAAAATTCAATTTGTATAATAGCTATTCAATGGCTATCATCTTTCGTGTGTTCAAAAGACTGATAACCTCGCATAACCATTAATTGGTATCAGCAGACTTTCATTACTGCTACATACTTCCTTAAAAGTTATCAGTTGCACCGGTAGACCTCAATGTCTGCTGGTCAACCTGAACTGCAGACTTCCACCTCTGCCGTTCACAATTTCTTGAACTGCAGACCTCCATCTCTGCCATTCACACTCTTGTATCAACACACTTCACACTCTACTGGAACTAATCATCAAAATTGGTTTCAGACTTCTACACTGCTGATCAACCTTGTGTAAAGATATCTTTGACATAAAACGTTTAGGAATGATTGATTGCTTTTCAAAAATTATTTCAAAAATCCTTCTAAAAATGATTTCAAAACAACTTTGTTCCGGAATAACTAAGAAGAATTGGAAGATTGCTGAAGACTGTGAGAATGACTCAGAAAGCTCCAAAAGTTTCTTCTAGTAAACACAGAACACAAAAATCTTAACTGTTTTGCAAAACATTTTCTTGAAAAGATTCTTTTAAAATTTTTGAAATAATTTATGTTCCAAAATTCTATAGATTTGGGAGATTGCTGAGGATTGTGTAGATGATTCAGAATGCCCCGTAAATTATCTACTAGGATATCTGGAATATTTAAAAACCTATCATATTTCCTAAATTTATTTTTACGAAATTCATTCCATTATTTTTGCTCATCGATATCAACACAACTTCATTTCAATACCCTAAGCCCTCAATTAAATCCTTCTCGGTATTGAAATCCTCGATTTAAGTCTCTAATCTGTCCAAATTCATACTCCCTAGAAGACTTAATATCGCAATCATGAATCGCCGCCTCTCCAATAAACACGTCCACTCAAAATTGAGCTTTGAAATGATTACTTCGCCGGTTCTCATTTCAGTCATTTACAGCTCTATTGTGGACACTCAAACGACGGTTCTTGAAAAGTGTGTTCTTCCTGCTCGTTCTCAGAAAGTACTGAATATATATATAGTACAATATTTGATAAATCTCCATCGTTATCCCTATACGATTATTATTAGTGCATATTCTTTTCCCCTGAGAAATTCTTCATGGCCGCTTCTTCTTCCAACAGCGTCTCTAGCCCAATCGCTCCCCCTGAATCTTCATTCGTCACCAAAGTAGGCCGTCAATCCTACATTCTTGGTCGCACGATTCAAGGAGAACAATTTCTCCTTGACAATACTGTTGGAGCAAAGATTATAGATCTTTTCCACAGTTCTGGACTCGTCTCCATCCTTTCTTTTCGCGAAGAATTCTACAGCCTTCGACTGGTCGACGAATTCTACTCAAGGATGCAGCTGACAAGAGATGGTAAAAGCCTCCACGGTCGCATTCGAGGTACTGATCTCGTCCTCAATGCCGACAGCCTGTCAAGAGTCTTCAACCTTCCCTCTGCTGGCCCTGACTCCATCAATGATTCTGTTCTCAACGAATCATGGCTGCACTGTACTGGCTACCAATCTCGAGATTACTACAGTACATGGGATATTTTCAATTATCCCTTGGATATGTACTGTGTTGGTGAAATTCTGAGCCAATGTCTTCTGTTTCATGAACCAGGCTCAGGAAGCGACACTAGAAGACTTCGAAACTTCACCGTTGTTGTTCTCGACTCTCATATCATCAACTGGTCTGAAGTAGTCTTCTCTCTCATCTGTCGGTCTGTTCTGCGAAGACGAGTGAATGGGTCTGGTATTCTGAAATACGCTAGGATTATCAGCTACTTCCTATGCTCCTACCACACCATTCGTTCCACGATTCACGAGGACGAACGCCTTCCTGTCACTGGAGAATTGCTGATCACTCGAGAATTGTTCGGCAATAGAAGTTTTTCTGATCAGGATAGAAACTATTCTCTAGATTCTAGCACTGATAGTTTTGGAGATTCAAATTAGTATGTACTATTTAAAACTTGTTAGTACTTTCTTGCGTTATTTAGCGCTTTCCTCTTTTGTTATCTTCTCTATTATACTACATCTCTTCTAGTATCTTTCCTTATTTTTGCTTGCAACTGTCCTTCAAGATTACTTCTTATTGCTTGCAACCATTAAGGAGGAGAGTTATGACATATCAGTTAAGGAAGAGAGTCAGGAGGAGAGATGACATATCAAATGATGACATATCGCTATGGCATTATGTCATAAGGAGGAAAGTTATGACATGACATACCTATCATAAGAAGGAGAGTTATGACATAACTAAATTTCGCTTAACCAAGAGCAAATGGAAAACACACACAAATGTGACAATTCACCCTAAGCTGATTCTTAGTGAATCATGCTCAGCCTTTGTGGCACTTCTGTTGAAAAACCCTATGTTGAGTCTTACTTTCAACAGAGATCCTTTACATTCAACAGAACCATAAAAAGTTTTTAAAAATTGGTTTTTTAAGAAAAATTTGTATTATAAGCAATCCTTATTGAACCACCTTCAAAAACATACATTTACTTAAGGATTTTCTACTCTTACTTGCCAAAACAAGCTTTCAGTTTATAAAAATTTATGTGCAAGTAAGACACCCAAAAACCTTTTAGATCCTGTCCAAACCTCTTTCAAAAATTCTAAGTGATCTAAATTGTTTTTACTATTGTATATTGCTCAAGACTTTGATTTATCGAGTCTGTAATAGCAATAGTAGACTATACCAAAGCCATCGCTTATGTAATTATCAACATAGGACATGTCTTGAGATAAAATGATCATTCATTGTGGGCATGTTATTACTATGTCTTGATAAATGCTTTAGTGATTTGTATATGTCATTTTGTAATGGTTCCAAGCAAATAGGAGGAGATTGTTGGAATATGCTTCTTGATAATTTAGTTATCACCTTGCATATTCTATATATATATATATATATATATATATATATATATATATATATATATATATATATATATTGATTTGCTTGCCCCATTACAAGTGAGTCATCACGAGTGGCTAAAAGGTGCTGCGCGTCTGCCGTGGCAACTCGTGTGATATCACATAGGTCTTAGATTAGGTGCAACCCTTTGATCAAGTCCTACCTTCCTACATGATGATTGAAACAGACCAAAGACTTCAGATGCACTCGGCAGACCGAAGACTTGCGGCTATGTCAAAAGCCTTCGTTGATAAAGATCGAACATCTTGAAGACTCACCCACCGCAAACATGCTACAAGTTAAACTGCTCAGATTCGCAGACATCGCTCTCCGAATCGAAAGACTTGTTTCCACGGCTCTAAGCATTCCACCTAAGATACCTTAAAATCTACACGTGGTACGTAGGAAAGTCTAAAAGCAAACAAATCAAGACAAATATGTTCAAGCCTCGTAAAGCCCGACATACTTAAGGCTACAAGACTTTCTCTCACTCAAGTAGTCTCGAGAAGTCAAAAGCAATTACTTTATCAATTGCACCACCCGACAAAGGCAAATGTACATCGATCTACCTTCAGAGAGACTTTATCAAACACCGATGCACAACAAGTTTCAAG
>CM028377.1:168866958-168920190 GCA_013146195.2 Codonopsis lanceolata
TTTCTCGCTAATGAACTCCTGTATTGAGATCACCAATGATTTGGGAAATGGGATGATCTCTTGCTTCAACAATCTTGAGGAAGATCACTTACTGTGGATTCTTCCCTTAAGAATTCCTGGAGTTGGTCGAGAAGGAGATTCAACAAAACTTAAGAAATAGAGTCTTCAAAACTTTCATTTTTCTCGTGAACAAGAAGGATGAGATATTCAGAAAGGTGCTTGGGGTAAAATGTAAGAGATGGGTTCGTGGTCAACGTAAGAGTTGTTATCGGTATCTGTAGAGGTCCCTTCACCTGAAGGAGTTACCGAGTATTGAGGGATCTGCGCTGCCGCCGAGGAAGAGAGATGCCGAATTTGTACTGCCTCATCATTATCGTAATAGCCTCTGCCATTCTAGGCTCTAACAAGTCATATTCATCAAAAGAAACATGCACGCATTCTAAGATTTTTAAGTTAGATTTATCGAAAATGCGAAATGCTTTTGAATGTTTGGAATACCCCGTAAAAATTCCTTCGTCCGATTTTGCATCAAATTTTCCTCTATACTTTTTCCATTATAAAGAATAAAACATTTACAAATTTAAGATTTTAAGAAATCCAATGTTTGGGATCTTCCTCTCCATATTTCATATGGAGTTTTATTATGAAACTTGTTTACTGTGGATCTATTCTGTAAAGCAAGCGCATTGATCGCTTCCTCGCCTGTAAATACTTCGGAAGTTTAGCTTCGCCAAAGATTGTTCTAGCCGCTTCAATCGTTGTTCTTCCGCTCAGCCTACACCATTTTGTTGAGGAGTACCTACAGAGAAGTTGGGCCGATCCCATGGTCATCAGCATTTTCTACACCATTGTTTTTGATTCAAGGTCGTTGTCCGATCTTATGTCACAAATGTCTTCAAGCTTTTGAGTTTGAAGTCTTCTAAAAAGCGTGTTGACTAGATCATACGTTTCATCTTTAGATGTCATAGTTTCAATCCAAGTGAATCTAGAGTAGTCATCAACTACTACAAGTGTGTACTTGTCTCCCGAAATACCGCTGTTGTAATAGGTCCAAAGATCCATGCATAAGCTTGAAGAGGTCTGCTTGTTGATAAAACACTCTTTTGAAGGAAGACTTGAAAGTTTTCCTAGTTGACAAGCTTTAACTTCGTCATGATCGGCAGACACGTAGGTAGACCTCGACAAGCCCATTTTTGGAGAGCTTGAGAGGTGCTTGAAGTTGAGGTGATCGAGACGCTTGTGCCATAGCCACCGTTGTCACGAACATTGTTGGCTACTAGACACGTTTGAGAATCTCCCTAGAAGATTTAAGTCCACGACATGACGCTTTGTCTATTGCCTAACAAGATAGAGCACGATTCACCGCCTTTGATTGAGGCAATCGGGTTGAATTGAATTGGCATAGAAGTCCTTTGTCGCGCACTGTGATATGCTCGTAAGATTGTGCTTTAAACCACTTACTAGAGAAACTTTGTTGATGAGACTCTAGTAATTGAGCCATATCCAATTGTCTTTCCTCTTGCATTGTCTCCGAAAATAATCATTCTTTTGCTTCGCTATATCTCAGAGAAGACTTCGCTCCCGCCATGTGCCTTGAACACCCACCGCCTAGGTACCGTATGTCTTTGTTTTCTCGATTCTATAGCCACGAAGCATTCCTTCTAAAAGAGTTAAAGCAAAACAAGGTACCCTTTATTGGGTCCTAAGGATTAGCAACCTTTGCAACCCATACCGTTGACCTTGAGAGAACTAGGTCTCTCGCATCTTGGGTGAACCTTAGCAGCATTCCCGTGCCGATGGCCTAAGCAATGGCAAGAATGACATAAATGGAAACCATAGAGAATCGTTAGAGTCTTCAACCGAAGAGTGCTTATGATCATTCCTTTTCTTGACATTCATTTTTGGTTCGCTTTGCTTGTTGATCTGTAGACTTAATTGGTTTCTTTCGACTCTTCCTAGGTAGGTTACCAAATGCACTTAGCTTTAGCTTTTTCTGTTGAGAACCTTTTCAGAGGATTCTAGAATACCTTAAGTTTACCTTCAATGTAAAGCATCTTTTCTGCTTCATGACAAACTTGATAGTTACCTGTAGTTTAGCAGTTCTACCGTCACAGACTTTGTCTTCATAGTCAAGGTTGCAGACTTCACTTTCTACCGCTACCTTTCTGATTTCTCATTTGAATCTTCATTTTGGCTTTTCCTTTCTGGACTTTAGTGGTAAACATAAGGAACACTTGAGTAACCAAGGCCTTGCTTCCTATATTTCCAAATGTCTGCTTAGAGAAAGATATATCATTAGCGCTTGAGGATTCTCCTTTCTTTGACGAAGAGATTGTCTGAAGAGACACATCCGAATATCCTATGCCTGCTTTTATCATTGCTAGATTTTTGGCTTGAAAGGATTTCTTCAAATGCATCCTTGAGCTATTCCAGAGTCAATTGTCTTTTGCAAGGCAATTTTCTCTAGGTCTAGTCCTTTGATGTGCTCACCGGACAATCAATTTTGTCATGAAGAAATTTGTTTTCTTCCTTCGCTTGATATTCTCTTGTTGATACTATTGAGAGTTTGAATCTCACCGCCATCAAAGATTTCTCAACCGTAGTTTCGCAGGCTCTTGGCTTCAGTTTAACATAGGCTACTCTAAAGGAATTAAATTCTTCAAGCATATCCCGATTATCCTTGAGAAGTTCTTCCTTCGGCTATCATCGCTTGGTTTCATTTTTGTCCAAAGGACTTGGTGAAACTACAACTTCATTTTCGTGAGTCATAGGTAGGACATGAATCATGAGCTATTAAGCATATGTTAGCTTGCTCACAATCCTCTTCCTCCTCTTCTCGAATCGGCTTCAAACCATGTAGCAACCTGTTTATCTTCTATGTCTTCACCAACATACCTTTTTGTTTTTGAAATTTTCTAAACGAGGGTTTTCGGTATGCTTCAAATTTTGGCTTAGGACATTTTGAGGCAAATGACCTGTTTCCTACGGCTTATAACACACAAGCTCTTCCTTAGATGAGCTTTCTTTCGCCAATCTTCCCGAAAGGTTGTTGGTGGGTGTTCTTTCTTCCATATTTTGCAAATTTTTGAAATCGCTTAACAAACATAGCAAATTGTTCATCGATAAAAAATCATTTTCACAGAAGAAGTAGTAGGTTTGTTTTCAACAATGATTTCTTCTTGGACCATGGGCGCAAAGACACGCTTCAAGGCGCTTGTCTTGCTCTAGAGCTTGATTAACTTCAAGTTCATAAACCTTTAAACTTGCGTAGAGACTACGAAGAGTCATCTCGCTTAAGTTCTTAGATTCTTTCATAGCCGTGGTCTTCACATGCCATAAGCTACCTGAGAGCCTAGAAACCTCATGTTCATTTCCTTTTTGTCATACGCTTTACCAAGAGAAAAGCAACTATTTATTTATTACCTCACCGAATCGATCGTATGCTTGTCTCAAGGTTTCCTTAGGATCCTTTTTGAAAGAATCAAACCTGGCCGGATGTATGTATATTTTTCTGTTGTCTCTTGTGTCTTGGTCTCCCTCCAAGTATTCTACAAGAGCTTCCCACATCTCTTTAGCAGGCTTGTACATCGAATCACTTTTGGTGGTATGTGCTTGTGTCTAGAGAGTCGGTGATTATGTTGATTGCTTTATCTTTGTCAAGTTCAACCAGCTTTCTATCGCCCCTCCGTCCATTCTCGATTCTTCTTTAGGAACTTCAGCATGAGGTTCCAAATGATGGAGGCTAGAAGATTTGCCTTCATTGGTACATGTTGACCTGCGCAGCGACACATTTCCATAATCCGTTGTCAATAGAGTTCATGAATCTCATTACTTTATCCTTCCATACATCAAAATGACCTTCGTCCAATATTGGGACGTGGTTAGCATTAGATGTAAAGCGGAAGATATAGTGTGTTTGTGCCATTATGTCGCATTCTCAAGAGTTTAATCTTGAAAAACTTGTTTTCAAGAGTAAGGCTCGATACCAATTGTGGGTCCCAATGAGCACAATAATAAGCTAGAAGGGGGTTGAATAGCTTATTAACACTTTAAAACTTTTAAGTAAGTTCCTTGAAAGTTACTTGCAATCTATGAAAAAGAATCAAGTAGCGGAAGACCTTCAAGAAAATTGTTCAGTCCGCCGATAAGGACTACCTAGAGACCTTTACAGATTACTTAAGTTCTTTGGAAATGGATGAATAAAACAATGAAACTAAGCAGTTCAATAATTAAGCAGACAGAAGGAAATAACACAAGTATTTTGGGATGGTTCACACTATAATGAGTGCTACGTCCACCACCAAGGCGTCAACCTTGGATTTAAATTGTGCACTATGTTTTCCACTTAGATCAATTACAAAGAATATCCCTAATGGATCGTGTACAAAATATTGACTTGTGTTTGGGTCTAGGGAATTAAATATCTGTAAATACAAGATATTTAATTAGTGCGTGAAATATAGTTAATGGAAGTAAACAACAAGAAGAATAAAACAATAAATGTTGAAAGAGCGACTTCTTGTTGTTGACGAGGACTTCTAGATCCGTTGAGGATCTATTGAATGCACCTTGGTGATGAAAGACTTGGAGTTGTGTAGATTCGAGCAATTCTTTAAGTGTTCGATTGATTACATACGTTGTCGCTTTTGATCCAGATCTTCAATGGCGTATTTAAAGCGGGTGCGCTTAAAGATCCGTTGGAGAAAGGACGAAGACTTCAACAACTTTTCATAAATGCATTAAATGCATGGGGTCGATCAAGGATTTCGTCTTCACGGATAACTAGAAGCGAGATAATCATTTTACGAGATCTTCAAAAGGTGGGCGATTTGGTGTCGGATCCGAGATGAAGCGAGAAAGTAGGGGATGCACTGCGCTTTACTTTTGTTGTCGAAAAAGTATTCGCACCGGAAAGTTGCTTTCGGCGGCTTGACATGTCGAAAAGACTTGGATTAATTCAAATATCAAATGAGAATAAGTTTGAATTAATCCAGCTAGCTTTGTCTGAGAGGACACGTAGAAGCAGATCGACACGAGGTCTACCGATCTTAAGCTTTGGAGTCTTCGGTGAAGCCGAGAAGTGGTCTTCAGATGTTCTGAAAAGTCCTACAAAAACTATACAAGGCAAAGTTCTATACCACACGGTTGCCACGCTAATCGACACGCTTGACCCGATTAGCCATCAAGTATAAAACTAATGTAATGTCTTGATCGAGATATAAATTTAACATAAGAATCAACACCTTCCTAAAACCTAAACACTAATCCTCAGTCAAACGCTAATCCTCCACCAAATTGCCAACTTCCCGATCACCAATCTCCCACCAAATACTTAGTACCAAAATCTTAACCCTTTTTTACCAAACCAGGGCTACCCTTTCCCAAACACAAGTATACCTCAAAATCCAGGTGGTTTTCCATTTCCCATCACCAACCCGCTCCAAAATAGCCCACATATGGATCCCAGAAAATATGTCCAGTAGGGACAAGTAACGACCTATCTACCATTTAATGATTCTGGTCGTCAAGCAGAAGCTGCAAATATCGAACCTCCTCAAAATACTTACCGAGTGCCTCAGTAAGTCCCATGAATAAACCCAGCTGCAACAAATCCCACAAATATATACCATGCTCCGGCTCCACCCCTCATAAAAGTAGAAACAGATGTTGAGAACCTTAAAGAACTGATGTTCAAGGTCCTAAACAAAGGAGAATTTTCTACGCGGTCATTGACCCTACAACCTTCAGCTATGTTTCCCTCAAAATTTAAGATGCCTGGCATAGAGAAGTTTGATGGGACTGGATGCCCTATCTCTCACTTAAAATCTTAGTCTACCGTTATGTAGTCAAAGGGGGCTAGCTTTGAGGCTATGGCTTCCAATTACCATCTGACCCTGGTAGGGGCTGCCAAACAATGGCTTATGTTAGCAGACAGTAGCACATTAAGTACTTGAGATCAAATAGCTGAAGACTTCCAAAAGAGGTACAAGGATAACAGCAACACGGAAAACCATAGAGAACTTGAGTCATGCACTTAGAAAGAAAAAGAGACATGCATATTTTCCAGCAAGGTGGAAAAAGAAAATTGCTCAAAGTTTAGAGAGGCCCGACCCATCTGAATAAGCCCGGTTGTTTATAAAGAGCCTCCAGCCCTTGAGCGCATGAGGTACCTCCCCTACGGTGATTTCAATGTCATTGTTGAAGTAGGAAATCGTATTGATAAAGAAGTATGTACGAGGTTCCTAAAAATTGATACACCTCTAAACTCATCTTGCTACTCTGAAGCAAAAGAAGCACCTATAGTAGAAAACAACATTATGGAGGGAGGCAGCAATATCAGTCGGAACACAAGAGAAAGATATCAATGAAATGAAAGGAAATTGGATGAACTATATGCACCAACATCAATAATCTTTCAAGGTTTGCTAGCCCAGGGAATCCTGAGACCATTGGAAGGTTACAAACCTCCAAACCCATTACCTGCCAAATGGGATCACTCCCAATATTATGAATACCACCAAAGCAACGACCATCATACCGACAAATTGTTGGACCCTTAAACATGCCATTTAGAGACTCATCGATAATAAAGTCATTAAGAAGTCGCACCCAACACCAAATGTAGAGGATAATCTACAATCAAATCAATTGGATTAATCCTGGTGAAAGTGGGAAAATCTGCTTGCCAGCTCAGATTAAGAATAATGATGCTCCTCTGCCTTAAATGGTCGTCCCTCCATCTTCACAAACTTGCGAAGAGTTAGGATTTAGAGATACCTTATTGGGCTCAAGATCAGTAGTCCGAGCTAAAAGACCCCATGTATCATCATATTTATAGCACCTTTGCTTAGCCATATTCTTTTTACCTTTAAGGCGTTTAGCGATCTTACTTTGTTTTGGTAGATTATAAGTTTGCATTCCTTTAACTTGTTTCTTACACTACCCGTTTGGCTTACGTGGACCCTCAAGGGAAACAAGTGCAAGGTCACGAGTTGCAACACTCATTGTACGACTCAATTCATAGCACTTAGCCACAAGCTCATCATTATGATTTTGGGCTAGCGTAGAATAACCCATCTTTGGTTTAGTCATCACGATATCTAAGTTCTTAAGAACATCTTGCTCGTGTAGCAAGCACGTGATTTTTTCTTTGTCAAACACTATAGTTTGAGCAACACAATTTCTTACCCTTATTCAAGTTATCTGTTACGTTCTTTGAAGTCATTTCACTATAATATGGTTGCATAAGTAGACATTAAGGGCTTGTTTGATTTAGCTTATTGATATATACTGATGACTTATTATTTATGACCGATAACTTATTACTTATGACTTATGACTGATGACTAATAACTGGTGATATTTGATTTAGCTTTTTAAAAGTGTTGATTAGCTTTCATAAGTTAGTGTGTGTTTGATTAATAAGTTGAAGTAGTGTTGAAATTAAATATAAAGACTAAAATAGCATCATCACAAAATGTGATTTACATTATTATTATTATTACCATCTCCTCTGTCTCATGTTCAATTCTTTTTGATTGAAGATGTACTTAAGGCTCTTGTGCTCTGTATAAATCTCGCATGTCACTCCATACAAGTAGTGTCTCCAAATCTTCAGGGCAAACACCACCGCACTAATTCTAAGTCATGGGTCGGATAGGGTCTTTCAAAAATCTTCAACTGTCGTGAGGCATAGACATCACCTTTCCATCTTACATCAAAACACATCCCAGACCTTTCAAGGAAGCATCGCTATAAATCACAAAGCCGTATGTGCCCGACGGTAAGGTGAAAATTGGTGTCGAAACCAACATTTTATTCAATTCTTGAAAGCTAGACTCACAATCATCCGTCCAAACAAACTTCATATTCTTCTGAGTTAGCTTAGTCAATGCCATTGCAATTTTCGATAATCTCTCAATGAAACGGCGATAATACCCTACTAAACCTAAGAAGCTTCGTACTTATGTTGCGGTCTTTGGCCTTTCCTAACTCACAATAGCTTCAATCCTGGCTGGCTTTACTGAAATTCTGTCCTTTAACACTACATGACCCAATAAGGAGACCTCTTCCATAAAAAATCACATTTCTTAAATTTTGCATACAACTTCTCCTCTCTCAATATTTGCAGTACAGATCACAAGTGTTGTTCGTGCTCCTCTCGCCTTTTTGAATAAATCAAGATATCGTCAATAAATACGATCACACATTGGTCGAGGAATCTCCTGAAAATCCTATTCATGAGATCCATGAAGGCAATTGGGCGTTCGTAAGTCCAAATGGCATCACCAGAAATTCATAATGCCCATAACGAGTTTGGAAAGAAGGCTTTGAAATATCCTCCTTCTTAACCATCAACTAATGATACCTTGAGCGAAGATCAATTTTTGAAAAGTAACACGCCCTTTGCAGTTGATCAAACAAGTCATCGATTCTAGGCAATATGTACTTATTCTTTATCGTAACCCGATTAAGTTCTAGTCTCGTACATGAGGCAACATTCATGCAAGTAAATATTTATCGGGTTGTACTTGGAGTGCACAACACAAGCGTGATGAACAAGTTTTGCAATTCTATGTTTGGTAAATTTGGAGAACAAAATTTCTTGAAGGTGGGGAGAATTTAATACCCTTAATATTCAAACTCATAAAAATATATAAAAATCATCATAATTTATTACATGAGTTTCTTGACAGTTGGACATTTGTAGTTTGTTTACTAGCCTTTAGGAGTCATTTAGAAATAAAAATATGTAGGTCTTTAGATATTTGGTTTTGAGCTTCAATTAACGTATATATTGGTTTTGAGCTCCAATTGACATATATTTGAGACTAGATAATCTGTCTTGAGTGAAACCTTAATTAATCATGTTTATTGAATTAACTGAAAGGACACCACTTGGGAAATCAAGAAAGAGATACAAGAAAAATATCCAGACTTTACTTGAGTAGGTGTGTAAGTTTAAAGATTAAACTTTTTTAAAAGGGTCAGAGTGTAATACCCCGATAATTTTGATTAAAAATATTAAATTGTATTAATTAATATTATATTTATTTTGGACCTACTTAATTAATACTCCCTCAGTTTTCAAATTATCGTCCACCATTCATTTTTCGTCCGTTCTTAAATAATTGTCTTTTTCAAAACTTTATCTTTTAGGAAAAACACTTTTACCCTTACTTTTTCTACCTACTTTAATTATGACCACATACTCAAGAGTATTAAAGGAAACTACACATTTCACCAATATTTATAATACAGTCAATTACTTTTTCTTAAACGGTGTGTCGGGTCATAGTAGACAAAATTTTGAAAACGGAGGGAGTATTATAATTGTTTTGAGTTACTTTTATTATTTGGACATATTTAGTAACCAATTAAATTGGGTCGAGTTTGACCCACTTTTAACTAAGACTTTAATACTAATTCTCTATTAATATTGCTTAATTAATTTCGGTCCAGCTATGTAGGATTTTGATTTATGGTTAGAAACCCTAATAGGGTTTTATATAAATAAGGTTGAGAGAGTGAGGAAAGAGAATAATTGAGAAAGAAGAACAAAGAGAGTGAAACGGCTAGGCATCTCGAGAGAAGATGAGTAGGAGGGCGGCGGCACAAGGAAGACTTCCGTCTAGGCACGCAATAGATTTTGTGTCAATGCCTATGGCACGGTAACATTATATGACTTGATTAATCTATGGAGCAGATAATTTGCGAATGAATTAATATTTACTTGGAATTTTCTAGGGGTCGGATAAATGTACATTAACTACAGAACAAAAATGAGAGAAAACTCAAATACTTTACTAAATGAAACATTTTAGTTGGGCATATATTTCATAAGAAAACCACGAATCAAATATTTAATTGTAATTATAAATAAAATTGATATGTAAAAAGAACATTTTAGATTTCTCAATAACGACAACTTAGTATTTTTCTGGAGGTTCTTGCTTCACAACAATGATTGGTTTAGAAACGCGAGATGCAAACTTTGTCTATTATTTCCACCTACACATGAGATAAAGAAAATTCATACACATTTGGGATAGAGATTTTAAAAAATTTAGCATTCAAAAGCATTATATAATTTTCACAAAAAATATGATGGACATATAAAACCGAACCAACAAATACCAAATATTCAGAACACCTATCAAAGAAATACTAACATCAATAGTAAGAAATAAAGAAATAACATTGAATCCATCTAAGGGGGTTTACAAATAGCAAAATAACATAAATATCCCAAGTTTTTTACAAATAGCAACATAATATCCAATATGTACTTTGAACAAATATTTTTTTCTTAGTGTAAAACAAAGAAAACATAGTAGCAAGTCAACTCCATTTGCAATTAATACTAAAAATTCACTCAAAAATAGTAATGACACACTTTTGGGGCCGGTTATAAATAAATAATTAAGCCTATAGTAACAATTTGTAAGAAGATTTCTTTAATTTCTTTGATACTGTGAGTTTCAAAAATGTCATATAATGCTTATTACGTAACTTTTAATTATTATAAACTAATTGGTTATTTAAAAGTTTACTATTATGAAAAGACTCTAAAAAGAAGTTCATTAAATATGTAGTAACTAACACTAATTATAAGGTTCAAACCACACCCAAATAATGAAAAACAGATGCCATCTATTGTAGAATTTGATACAAGAATAAGAAGTAACATTAATTAACTATGGGTAATCCCTTAATAAACAGGGTTGAGAAGGTGAGGAAAGAGAATAATTGAGAAAGAAGAACAAAGAGAGTGAAACGGTCTGGCATCTTGAGAACAGGAGGCTGGAGGGCGGCGGCACAAGGAAGACTTTAAGCAATTCAGTTTCCCTTTCTTAGATTGATAATGGCATAGTACATTTTACACAAATTAAGATATGTATATTATATAATATATGTATAGATATGATATAGATATAATATATTATATGGACATTAGTAGATACATACATATATATGTTTATTACAATACTACAATCTATAAGCATTATTAAAACAGAAATCATTGCTGCCACGTGACAGCTTTATTTAAAAGCTAAAAGTTTAAAAAGAGATTTTGTATTGACACGTGTTACATTCGAAATGGTAAAAAAAATTCTTTTTTCCAAAATCGATTAGTTTAAGATAAAAATCTTAAATCTAATTAGCTAAGATAAATTCCTAAAAGCTAATTTGATAAGATAAAACAAATTTAGGATATAGTTTTACAAGTAAAATATGATAGAGATTTAAGATTTTCTTTTTATTTTTCTTAAATATCGCTTAATTAAACTAGATTTTATCCAATGTAATTTAGACAAGTTTAATTTAATTGAAACTCTTCAATTTCAATATCTTTTCATTTTCATACTGTTTAATTTATGGAAATTATCCACGGGACAATTTAATGTTATTTGTTCTTCTACTAATCTATATTTATTAAATATTAATTAGTAATCTATTAATTATTTATTAAATATTATTAAAACAACTTTCTGTTGAATGCTTAAAGTTTTAAAGGAATTTTGTGTTTTTAGTTCCAAAAAGGGGGAACTCTTCCTCCGAGAGCCCCCACACCCCAGCCCCAAGAAAATGTGAGAGGGAAAATCACGGTGATTCAGCGATTAAGTAGCTAGGAGGACCCGTGCCTAGTATCTACAAGGAGCCACCCCCATCTTATGAAGTTGTAATTTTTTTTTGCTGTTAATAATTAAAACGGGGTTGATTTTAAAATAGGTGTCTCCTTTATATATGCTAAAAGTTTTTTTTTATTATCTTTTGCTGCAAAAATCGATTAGTACGAGATAGATTTATCACATTTGATTTAAACGCGTTTCACTTGATTATGACTCCAAATTTTCATGGTATAAGTGATTTTTTGCGGATAAATTTTATCAATTCTCATAGATTTTAATCTTTCAATTACATATTCATATGATCAATTTTGAATATTTACCTTATTTTTTGTTTTTTTTTTCAAATTAGTCTTATTAATTTTTTTAATTATTTATTACAAGTTTAGAAAATTATCTTATTATAAACAACTTTTTGCAAAAAAAAAAAAAAACTATTAAAACCGTGCATACGGTACTATCTATATATATACAAAAAAATATTCCTACAAAAAATTAAAACTTGATAGATTTTAAAATCGGTGTCTCCTTTATACATAGTACTCCAATTTATTACAAGTTTAGAAAATCATCTTATTATAAACATTTTTTTTAAAAATAATAATATTAAAAGCGTGCGTATGAAAAAAAATTTCCTACCAAAAATTAAACTGACTAGATTTTAAAATGGGTGCCTCCTTTATGCATGGCAAAAGTTTTTTTTACTACCATATTTGATACGAAAAACGGTTAATACTAGATATATTTTATCATATTTGATTTAAACGTGTTTCATTTGATTAGGATTTCAAATTTTTATGGTAAAAGTTTTTTTAGCGGATAGATTTTATTAATTCTAATAGATTTTAATCTTTCAATTACATATTCGTATGATCAATTTTTAATATTTACATTATTTTCGTTTTTTTCAAATTATTCTAATTAAAATTTTTAATTATTCATTAGAAGTTTAGAAAATCATCTTATTCTGACAACATTTGCATATATATATATATATATATATATATATATATATATATATATATATATATATATATATATTAAAACTGATGCTTTCTTTATACATGTTAAAAAAAATTATGTCATATTTTGTTGTAAAAATTGGTTAATGCCAAATAGATTTTGTCACATTTGATTTTAACGTGTTTCACTTGATTAGGACTCCAAATTTTCGTGATTTTTTTTTTATTTTTACCATTTTTTGTTGCCAAAATGGGATTTTATCATATTTGGTTTAGACAAGTTTCATTTGACTAGGATTCCTCAATTCTCATGAATTTTTAGTTTGATGATTCGATGTGATCTCATGCTTTATTTTATTTATTAATTATATGAACATCTTATTATTGTTGGTTTATTCAAATAGTTTGCAGATTCAATTTATAAAATTAAGTTTCAGAAACAATACTTAGTCAATTGTGCATTACATGAGTAATAACCTAGTAATATAATATTTACAAAACCGTGTGTATGTTGTGTATGTGTGTGGGGGGGGGGGTTGAATTTCAGATTTACATAATGGGTGTCAATAGGTGGATTTGGGAACAGGAGAGAGAAGTCAAAAGAGAAAATAAAATATTAGATATATTAATCGATACTTTGTTACATTAAATGTTAGTTTCGGACGAACGAACTTGAGACGATTGTACGCGTGATAAGAATTATTTTGCTAAGCATTTTGAGGGATTATAAATCTTTTAGGTCTTTGAATTTTATATATCATTCGTTAGGTTCCATTAATTCCTTGATATTGATATCTTTTTGAAACATATGCCGAATTTGTGTCAGTAATTAAATTTGAACTTCGTCGTTTACACTTCTTTTGGAATCATAATTTTTATTATTTATTAATTCTCACATAATTACCGAACTTCTTATAAGATACTCTTTGATATGAAAAGTATGATTCTAGTAATGCATAGTTTTGTTGTAGCAATTGATTATTTGAAATTCTACCATAATCATTAAGTTCGTTATATGATTATCAAATTACTGATTTTATCAAATACCACTTGATTAGTAGATATGATTATCGAATAATTGGGTTTATCGAATACCACCTAGCTAGTAGTATGGTTATCCAAATATATTAATTCTATCGAATCATCGAATTATTGAACTATCGAAACTCTTCGGAGTTAATATTTAATTTGCTTATATGATCATCGGATTCTGTGAGTAATCCGTTGTCCACAACCGATATGAGACGATTGATGGTAATTGGTTACTCGAGTCTACTTATTACTTAATTACCTTTCAATTGGAATCTTGAATATATATATATATATATATATATATATATATATATATATATATATATATATATATATATGTGTGTGTGTGTGTGTGTGTGTGTGTGTGTGTGTGTGTGTGTGAGTAGTTCATTAGCTTCACCTTGTATGGGATTATCGGTGGCAGTGGGCTATTCGAGTCATTTGTTGAATACTTATCTTTTGCTTAGACTTTCGATTCGTCTCTGATTGACATTTGATAACTGTTTTCACTTATCGATTTTGAACAATAGATTTTGAATTACTTGATTTATTCATTTTTGATTGAATTCTGGATAACTCCACCTTAGTAACCGGAGGGATTGCATATAAACTTACTGATTATTGTTTGCTTACCCCTTCATACTCTTTTCTCTTAGGTAATGAGTTAGATCCATTTGTTAAAAGTATAAGCCCAATCCATGTAAGCCCATTAGGGCCCATTACTTTGTTAGCCCATTTACCTTTTGTTTTAGATATAAATAATTGGTGTAATAGTTTTTTAGAAACTTAATCAATTCAATTCATCAATTCATAACAATATCAATTTCTCTTCTCTTCCTCTTTTGCGTATTCTCTTTCTCTTTCTCTCACCTCCGGCCACCACCGTCAATGGTGGTGGTCCGACTACCCTCATCACATCTAACCCAAATACAAAAATTCTAACATGGTATCAGAGCATGAACTGATCCAAAAACTCTTCCACTTCAAACTCTACATATTTGTTCTCAAACCAAACCAAAATTGAGAGTCGGTCTCTTCGATTGATTATTGAATCTCGGAATTCCTTATCTGATTCAAGAAGGGGGAGAGACAATCAATTTCTAAGACCCATCTATGGAATAATGGAAATTACCTCAAGAATCCAAGAAAGAGAAAACCCATCATCTCTTTCACAAATCGATCAGAGATGGGATCGGCAATGACGAGAAGCCAAGCAACAACAATTTCTCGTGCTCGAGCACCGTCTTGGTTCTTCTCAAGCGAAGTGGTGAAGAACAAGGTCGAAGAATCTAAGAGTTCCAAACCACTCGAATAAGATTTCTACCGTGAATCCTACCCACAAGCTCATCAAATTATCCGTTCAGCCATTCGTCGTCTTTACATAGAACGATCTGATGTTGCTCCAGCACTGTTGCGACTAGTTTTCCATGATTGTTTCGTGAAGGGGTGTGATGCGTCAGTTCTTCTGGATTCTGCTGAAGGAATCGAGAGCGAGAAAGAGACTCCTCCCTTTAATCGCGATCATAAGGCGACCTCAGTCCACACCATCATCGGTATCGGGCTGATTATAGTTCAAGATCGTTTCCGAATGCTTGCCCTATCGGCAAGATCGATCTTCCTTCTGTTGCTGCCGTGAAACCGACTCGATTTTCTCAACCGAATCCTAATGGGCCTCCGCCGGCGGATCCATCAGCGCCACCGTTAAACTCAACCGGCAAGACGCAGATATGCCATGCGTCCCTCAAGTCAATTTTTCGGTCCACAGAACCCGAATCCCATTACTATGAATAATCAACTAATGAATTCTTCTCAACCTGGTGGTGGTGGCCAGTTTTCTGCTCATAACCCTATTAATCCTATTATACCATACAATACTTAAACCCATCTGATTCTTTTGATTCATTCTCTAGTAAAGAAAATCAAAGCCCAAAACCTTCGAGAAACCCCAAATCATGACCTCACTAATCTGCCTTCTTCATCTACGATTCAAGTCTGGCCAATTTGGATTACGTCATCAACCGTGCAGAGTTTCCATTGGAAGGATTCTTCGATTACATGAATGTGGGCGGTTGTACAGCCGGTTGCCCTCTCAACCCGAATCTTGACAAAGATCCGAACCGTAAACTGCAGTCCTTCACCAAACGGACGACAGATCTCTTCTTGGACAGCCTCTCATTGACGATTCAAGAAACCGTCTCGCCCGCCTCCAGCCGCTACTGTAAGTTATTGTTTCGTGTCCACCGAATCGGACCAAGAAGAACCCGTCCACGGGATTGGGTTTTCAAGGACCCGATCGAACAATTGAAGAAATAAAGATTGGAGATCGATCAACGACGAAACAAAGTTCTGACATTACTGAAAATATGCAATCCCAACACCAAACCCAACATCTCCTCCGATCTTCATTTCTAAGACAAAGAGTCCAGTTTATGTTCGGGCTAATTGCATATTAGTCCCGTTTCTGTGTGTAGATCTGGACCACTAATGGCAATCTTGTTCTAAAGAAAGGGGTTTTATGCAAAGCTTCGAGAAACTTTATGAAGCATGATGTAACAGAATCCCCAGTGTGGCTCCAGAGGGATCTGCTTCTCCGCTTTCTTTGCCGCCATTTTTAGCTTCAACAACGGTAGAAATCATCCGGATGTTTCAATATTGCCCCCAAACTCCCCATCTCCTCACCTTCTCTCGATTCTCTCTCCGAATTTTATGAAATGGAGATGACGAATCTTTATTGTTGATCTTGATTTGGTGATGTGTCACCCAAAGTCAACTGTTCAATCTGGTGTTCACTGCCTTGTTTGTAATGACGATTCTTTCAATTGTGCTTGGAAGGATTGTGCCAAATTTGATATCAAGGAAATTGTATAAATTTCTTTGAACTTCTTGATTTGACCAAAGTCAAATGTTGACTTGGTTTTTATATTATTGTGTGGTCGGTGTCCGATTCACATTTTCGAGATTAAGGATGTAATCTTTACGAACAGAAAAGTTCGATTTGAGATACCTCTTCGTCATCTACTAGCCATTGATCGAGCAATCTTTTCGGGGATTGACTCTGTTTGAGCTTCTCAATATCTACTACAAGTGTTCGGGGTGATCCGTTTGTGGGCTCCGATCAACTTGTTCAACATCTACTACAAGTGTTCGAGGTGATCCGTTTGTGGGCTTCGATCAACTTGCTTGACATCTTGCTAAAGATTGTTACTATTCTGGCCCATAGAGGCCCATTTGCCGTAAAGGCTCATTTGATTTGTATTGGCCCAAGAGGTCCAGCCCATTGAGAATCATTTGTTTGCACCTCTCCAACTCGACCATTTCACAATAGTTGCGTGTTCGAGTTGAGGGGGAGTGTTAAAAGTATAAGCCCAATCCATGTAAGCCCATTAGGGCCCATTACTTTGTTAGCCCATTTACCTTTTGTTTTAGATATAAATAATTGGTGTAATAGTTTTTAGAAACTTAATCAATTCAATTCATCAATTCATAACAATATCAATTTCTCTTCTCTTCCTTTTTCGCGTATTCTCTTTCTCTTTCTCTCACCTATGGCCACCACCGTCAATAGTGGTGGTCCGGCTACCCTCATCACATCTAACCCAAATACAAAAATTTAACACCATTAGATAATTTTGACTCGGGTAGATTAAGATGACGATTCCGAGATTTCTATATCTAAACTTTTATTTCATGACAGTACATTTTCTAAGAATGATTGACTTTTATTTATTGTCAAATTATCTTGGGTTATTTTGACTTAGAGTTCAAAGATGCATTAACGTTTACTCCCTCTGTTCCGGATAAATATTCCTATTTTCTATTTTGAGATATCCAAACAAATGTTCCTAAAGACTTTTAGTGTACAAAGTTTCTACCATTCTTCCTAATATATCCATCCATTTAATACTATCATTATTGCACATTTTAGAGAGAAAGTGAGTGTAATTGATATATAATTAATGAGAGAGAGTATGTATGTAAATATATTATTGTCACAACATATTTTTCAACTCATGATTAATTATATTTCTTAATCTTTATATTTTTTCCACTAGAAATATTTATCTGGGACTAAAAAAGTATTTATTGTGAGTTTGAGAATAATTATGATTTAAGTTATGATTGATTGGTGACGTGGTCGATCTGTGGGACCACGATATTGGTATCGAGTTTAGGGTGTTATAAGTGGAGCGTTGGTAGTACAATTGTACAAAAGCAAATGCTTAGATAAAATGATTTTATAGATGTTTTTTATAAAACAAATCCTCATTATCTAACATATCGTACGTTGAAAGTTAAACTGTAATAGAATGAGGTTTTGTCTCACAAATTAAAATTTATAAGATAATGATTTTACACGATACCTATTCTTGTACGAACAATATTAAATTTGAGCAGAGTGCACAAGTAGTTAAATAACAAAGCTATAGGCGTGAGTTAGGATAAGTTAAAATATTGAACCGAAAGATTTGGCGTTATTTGTTGACACCAATTATTTTATGGAGTTATTTGTTCCACGATAATTAGGACAATGACCGCCTAAAAAGAATCCAAAACTACTGTTATTCGTTGAAACAACTTTCCATTAAAAAAAAAACCCGAACACGATTACACGAATAGAAAAAAGAAAAAGAAGTGTTTACTATTGAGAAACTAGTGGTGGAGCTGCAAAAAACAAAGTCAATAGGACCGAAAATAAAAGTCAATAGGATCCACACACACTACCTAGATTTTAGTTTTGGTACTCTAAGTTTATCTCCTTTTTATTTTTGATACCTATTGTACATAAAGTATTAAATATCATCCTAAACGATTGTTAGTTTCATCAATTTTCACTTTTCGTTACCAATCTGTCAAACACAAACGAAAGACCTGCTGTTCTAAGTTGGAAAGACTGAGAAACCGGCTACGTCACTTGGTCTTAGTAGAAAAGTGAAAGAAACCGACTCCAGCCCTCATTTCTTCCCTAATTTCTCCCGCCATTCAGCTCTCTTCATTTCTTCCTCAATTTCTCTTCATTCCAGCCCTAATATTTATGGGTATCCAATTTCTTCAAATCTTAGTCTTTAACAGGTAATTCCCTCCTCCAAATTCTTACTTTATTTTCTCTCTCATTGCATTCTGTTTTCTCAATTCGTTTTCCCCAATTTTTTCCCCCAGTTTCCCTTAACAAGTAATTCCCTCCAAAGTTTGACTTCATTTTCTCGAGCTCATTCTTCTCTTTTCTCAATTCGAGTTCATTCTGCCCCCACCTACCTTCATCTGTTTTCTTAAGCTATTGATTTTGAAAATGAATAACTCCACACCAACCTCTTCAAATGGTAGTTGGAGCTCAAGTAATATGGAAGACATGTACTGTAAATGTGGAATAAAGATTGGATTGAAAACTTCTTGGACTAGAAATAATTCAGGAAGAAGATATTGGACATGCCCAAAATATAGGGTAATTTTAATTTTTATTGCATTTGCCTCCTGTTTTGTTTGATATGATAGATATACCTAACTTTCTTTTTTTTTAAAAAAAATTGCAACAACATGGATATTGTGGATTTTTTAAATGGTTGAATGATGAATGTAACATAAGGTCCAAACAAATTATTCCGGGATTGTTAGCCAAGTTGAACAAATTTGAAGCTGAAGTAGAGAGATTAAAGATGAAAGAGGCTGAAATGAAAGCTGAGTTGATGATGACAAATACCATGGTTGAGGCCATGAAGACTGGAGTCATTCACTTGAAAATAAAATTCAGAAGTGTGTTTATTGTAATGACAATTATAATTGGTTTTTGTATGATCATGATGTTTTATTTGTAATTATAAATATGTAAAAACCTTGCAATCTTCTAAATACAATATATTTTTTGTTAATCTATTGATTGCAATGGAAGTTGTATTGACAATTCTATTTGGCAAGTTTGAAGAGTTTGGAAAATTTTATAACCAGCACAACAACTGACAACATTATGAACCAATATAGCTACCTAATTTGTGTTGACATTACTGAAAATTATGAGCCAGCATTGACACAATCAAAATAAAAGTGTTGACATTAGCAAAGTCTGAATTTTCTACTGAAATTCCAAGTACCAAATCCATACAACAAAACTGGACATACATAACCAAATACTAGAGTACTGAAGTACTGTAAATTAGCTGTAAAATAAAAGCCAAAGTTAAATCCACAAGTACCAAACATAACATGTATAACTGGACATAACATAACATAACCAATTTCATTAACATAACATAAATCCATAGAAGAACATGGTTTGATAAGTCAAATCCACAAATACCAAATTCCTACTCAAATCCATACAGAGTTTGATAACTACCAACTACCAACTACCAAATACCAAATTCCAAATCCATACAAAGTTTGATAACATCAAAATGTTTAAGAACAACAAAGTTTAACACAAATTCAGTCTTCATGTCCTCCAAATCCACCTCCAATTTCATGTCGCATTCCCTTCAGTGGTTATATCTTGTCTTTGCCACTTGGATTATCATTCCCTTTTGCATTTGTTGAAGTTCCACCTCCATATCCACCTCCAATTGCATGTCTCAAATTGGCTATTGTAATGTAATTCACTCATCCCCTCACAATAAGTGGAGTACTGATTGTTGATGTTTGATTCACCTTAAAAATAAAAGCCAAAGTCAGAAATTTTCAATAAAAAAAAAGAATATAAAATGGTGAAATTATATTTCTTACATTTGCAGAAGCAATTCTATTTGTATTGCCCCTTATGTTCACCCCCACACTACTTGAACCTCTCTTTCTTTTAACCTGAAGATGATTAGAAAGTCAGTATTCGATTTCACAAAAAAGTTCGTATAATACATATCAACAAAAAGTCAGTATTCAATTTCACAAACTTATAGGTAATTTTGAAGGATTTGATGACTGAGGTTGGCTACTAGGTTGACTGCTTTCAGTTGTGACATGTTTTGCACTGGGTTGTGAAACAAGTTCAGGTCCAGTTAAGGGGATCTCATCAACAAGTTGTGAAACCGAGTCTGTATTGGGATTCCTTTTGTTACAAGTTCTTGAATTATGTCCAACTACTCCACATTTTCCACACTTTAAAGATTTCTGATATCTCTTCAATTTGTTTTGATTACTGGAAGATACAGGTGGCTCATCAGGTTGTCTTCTTCTAAGTTTCTTTGGTCTTCCAGGTTTGTTTTCATATTTTGGGGGCAAAGGGGTGGTAGCGACACTTGGGCCTGACTCGGATCGATAATACCCATTATGGCATGCTCATATGCCTTCATGTATGTCCCAACAGTGTAGTAATCATTGACATAAAACTCGAGATTTTCATTCCTATACCAAATGGCCAAGCAAGCATGTTTACAAGGAATGCTTGTCAACTCCCATCTTTTACAAGTGCATAACTGCAGAACAAGATCCATATTGTGCTGGTCAAATGGGCCACTGATCTCAAAATGCCAATCATCTGCCTTGATAGGTATGCCCTCAGCACCCTCCTTGGAATTCTTCTGAACAAGACTTCTTATCCTAGGACATAGCCTGGGATCCCAATTCTTGGCTTTATCTCTATTAACTTGCAACCTACTCTTCACCAAATGTCTCATTGTCTCAAGCATAGTTATAATTGGCTTGTCTCTTGCATCAAGAATAAAAGCATTAAAGCTTTCACACATATTATTAAGCAGGATATCACACTTAGGTTGAGTGCCAAAATGTGACATAGACCATTGACTTGCAGGCTTATTGACTGGCCACTCATAAGCATCCCCATCCAACTCTTTCATTTCTTCCATTCTTGCCTTAAACACTTCAACCCTAGTTGCCCTAGCTGCTGCCCATAAAGAATTTTTGATTGACTGCCCTGTGAACCCATCCCTTTTCATGTTTGTGTGTAAATGTCTAACATAGAACCTATTTTCAGCATTTGGAAACAGATCTTCAAATGCAGGTATGAGCCCCTTCTGTTTATCACTCATGAATGTCCATTCATATTGATCTTCAAAGCCTATGTCACTCTCTAACAATGATAAGAACCAAGTCCTAGAGTCTTTTGTTTCATTTTCAACTACTGCATAAGCTATGAGAAACATTCGATTATTTAGATCAACCCCAACTGCTGTCAACAACTGTCCACCTTGAGGGCCTTTCAAAAAACACCCATCCACCCCTATAATCTTCCTACATAACTGAAACCCTTTTTTACAAGCATCAAAACAAATGTAAAGTCTTTGAAATGTAGGCTTACCAACTTCAACATCAAACAATTTCAAAACCACACTTGAACCTGGATTTGACCTAAGCAATTCTAGGCAATAGTCTCTTATTTGGTGAAATTGCTGCTTCAAAGTCCCTTCCAATAGTTGTTTGGCTTTCTTTTTTGCTCAATATGCTTGTTGTTTTGAGACATTAGCCTTAAGTTCCGTATACAACTCATTCTTGAATTCTTTAGTTCCTGAACTTGGATTTTATTTGAATTTCTTCATGAATGTCCTTCCAATCCAACCAGACCTAATACTTGGGTTGTTGTATGTAAGTCCATCCACACTGTGTATGAACTGGATTATAACCTTTCAATTGCCATGATTTGTCATTTTGCATCAGTGCAGGATATGCATACCAATGACATTCTTCATTTCTACAAGTTGCTCTTAATCTTCTGCCATCATTGTTATCAAATCTAATAACCATCCCCCTTCTAAGACAAAATGTTTCAATAACATTTTTCACTTCATTCTTGCTACTATATATGGTTCCCAATTTCAATTCAGGTTTCTTATCAATCTTAGGATTGTGTTTAGGATATTTTGTTTCTGGTTCCTCATCACTGCCCAAGATGCTCTCAAAGTCATCACTATCAAAAAGTTCCTTATCACCATCCTCATTCATCCTATTAATCATAGTCTCACTCACATATTCATTCTGCACTGGCTTTCCCTTCCCCACAGCACCATCAAACTCAATAGCATAATCAACATATTTTTCAAATTCATTATCATCATCTTCCATATCATATTCAGAGTCAATAAATTCTTCAGAATCAGATGAATTAGAAGACAAAGAAGCATTGACATTTGAGTTTTCTGGAAAGGTAGGATTTTCTGGAATTGTTTCAAGATGCTCTAAGTAGATATTTACCTCTTTCTTAGTAGGTATAGACCTAAGTAGGTTTTATGATTCTCTTTCAGTGACAATAAGATTACAACCCATGACTATAGTTTTCTCAAGTTGATGCCAAATCTTAACCATTTCAAAATTGTAACCTAACTCCTCTACAAAATCCCTCGATTCAGTTAGCCCAAAACTCTCTCCATCCACCCAATCAAAAAAATCTATCTTCCCTCCAACATATATTTTAGGGTCCTGCTTCATAACACCACCATGGAAAATTTTCACTGTAAAGGAAATGATATCCAATTCCAGAGTCTACAACAAAGCAAAATAAATAAATATCATCAACTAACACAACAATTTCAGAAAATACAATAAGCTAACAATAATACTACTATTATTTATACTAATTTTCAGAAAATATAATAAGCAAACAATAAGCTAAGACAAGTCTAATTTTAAGAAATTAAGCTAAGACAAGTCTAATATATTTTCTGAGAATAAGCTAAGACAAGTTGATTTTATACTGATTGAAGAAAGCAAGCAATATAATAGCAGGTAATTATGAAAATAAGCTAAGAAAAGTTGACTTGGTACTGATTGAAGAAAGAAAACAATAAAATAGCAGGTAATTCTGAAAATAAGCTAAGACAATTGAAATTATAAGCTAGCAAACAATAATCTAGGGACGAATGACAAGATAGTTTAAATTGAAGACACATAAGATACTATAATCTGATTGGGATACATCCTTGCTTCTTCTCATCATGTGAGTTCAATTGCACGAGTTTAGGGTTTTAATTAGCTCAATTCAGGGTTCATTTGATAGTGATTGAAGAAATATGGACGAAATTCGGGGATTAGGGTTAGGGTTCTAAATGGAAGAGGGCAAAATTGGGGAAACAATGACGAATTATGGAAGAAATGTCGGGCTAATAGACCCTTATTTCCCTTTCTCTCACTTTTCTACCAAGACCAGTGACGTAGCCGGTTTCCCTGCCTTTCCAACCTAGAACAGCATGTCTTCCATTTAGATTTGACAGATTGGTAACGGAAAGTATGAAAATTGATGAAACTGGCAATCGTTTATGATGATATTTGATACTTTGTGTACAATGGGTACCAAAAGTGAAAAAGGAGGTAAACTTAGGGTACCAAAAGTGATATTAACCCAATTTTTAATTAGAAGAAGGACGAAATTCAAACCGATCCCTTGTGATGAAATTATAACCAGAAAAATTCATGATATTTTTTTTCAATCGTAAAAGTACACTCTTGGGGATAAAATGACGAAGATACCCTCAATGAACAACAAACGCTTGCACAAAGCCATACCCAAAATTGGGCATCGCAAAGCAAAAGTCATGCGTCGCATTGGAATATTGAAGTCCCACCAAAATCGGGTATCACAATGAAAAAGTCGTGCATCGCAATAGATTGAAGTCCCATCGAAATTAGGCATCACAATGGAAAAAATGGGCATCACAATGGACAATTGAAGTCCCCCGAATTTTTTGCATCGCAATGTAAAAATTAGGCATCGCAATGCACAATTGAAATCTATCCAAATTTAGACATCACAATGCAAAAATCCTCTCCCAAATTTGGGCATCGCAATGCAAAAATTAGGCATCGAAAACCCAATTTTTTTGAAATTACAGCCCAAATCCAACAACCTAAAAAAAGACCTCAAAATCAAATAATTGGAAATCATTCTTGAAACTTCATAGACAAAGGCAGCAAACAACAAAAAAGCATAATCCAACCCTCCAAGTCTCCAACTACTCGTGGAAGAGGTGGGCTTTATTGGAGTAAAAGCTTCTACAACCGGTTGACCAAAATGAGGATCCCAAATTGCATGATATTTTGATAAAGACGTTCCTCGGTAATATCATCATGACTTGAAATCATGTGCAATACTGTCAATGGCGGTCTTCATAATCATAGATGGAGTAGCTTTTCAAGATGGAGTAGCATCAATGGTCGTCTCTGGTTTTTCTTGCGGCAGTACCGATATGGTTTTCAAATAAAAGTGATGGGGCGAAGAAAGTGTATGAGAGAGGGAGAGAGAGTGTGTGTGTGTGAGAGAGAGAGAATGAAGAGAAAATGAGTGATAAAATAAATATGTGGAAGAAGACAAACGAAGTAACAGGTCGTAAGCTACACGATGGGTATTTTTGGAACAAATTTATTAAAGTGGACTTTTGTGGTTTAAAAAAAGACGGTACTTGAGCAGTTACAATTTCAAAAAATAGTATCGGCCCGCAATTAATCCTGAGAATAAACCTCCAACTGTGAATTTGTACTTTATTCTCCCAAAATTAAAGTGTCGTCTAATTACATATTGAGCTTTGAATTTTGGGGTAAATTTGGTCCGGTCCACTTTCAAAAGTTTTCAATCGTTCCAGTCCATTATCTTTGTTTTTTCAAGCAGAAGTCAGTTTTCGGGATGAAAAGACTACGATACCCTTAAAGAGCCTGGGGCGCTCTACGGATAACTCACTCAAAATGCATCGTGCTGCATCAATTTAATTGTATCAATTTTTGTACCTCGATGCCTCGATTTAAATCCATAATCCAATTTTTGCACCGTGATACATTAATTTAAATCTCTCATCTAATTTGGCACCACGCTATATCATATTTTTTGTATCCTGATACATCAATTTAAATCCTTAATCCAATTTTGCATCGCGTTGCGTCACATTTTGCACCCGCGATATCATAATGAATGCGACCTTCACGTCATTCACCTTCTTCTTCCTTCTCCGCCGCCGTAAGCCTTTTTCTTCTTCTTCTTCTTCTTCTTCTTCGTCTTCATCCACCTTCTCTGTCTTCATCCATGTTGAAAAATCCTCCAACCCAACACAGACTCATAACAATTTCGTACTTAATAAATCAAAAACATAGTTTACCTTTCAGGAACGATCCTCGTTTTGTTGCACAATAATCATGATTTTCAAACTACAAAGTGTTGGCTGGAGTTGTGGAAGAAGACGATCTGGGAATTTTAGGAACAATAGTTCGAAAATAGACTTTAGTGGTTGAAAAAAAAGAACGGGGGACTGTAGCGAAAAAATATTTTGGAAAAGGTATCGGCTAACAATTTATCCTTGAATTTTTAGCTACCTCATCTGATATGATGAGGACTGAAGTTGAGTTCCAGGGCCCAAGACTAGGCTTGTCCATGGATGGATTCAGATAAGTCAAATTCATATCCGATTTGTTAAGAAAATATCGAACTTGGAACAGATCGGATTATCTTTCAGATATTTCAAAGCTCGATCCATATCCTAAATTTTCGAACAAGATTCAGATTTTCTTTGCTCTTTATTAAAGTACTTAATAAAATTTTGAGGCATTTTTGTTTAATCGAAGGTTGAATAAAATTAAATTTTGTGTTTTCAGTTTACACAAACGTGAATAACAATATTAGTAAGATATTTTAATGCACAAAAAAATTTATATTTAGTAGAAATACTGAGAGATTAATTAATCGATATTATTTATTGATTTATATTATTTAAATTAATCTAGTATTAGTTTTGCCTTTCTTAATTGTTATAAATTATTTATTAAGTTTATATATCTTCATGGTTTATACTTTCTAAGTATATTTATATTGTTAGTATTCTAATATTTTGTTTTAAATGTTTAGATAGTTAGAATATATTAATGTTTAGTTTTCTTATTATTTATCTCAATTAATTATGTTTTTTATTATATCTTTTATAGTAAGGATATTTTAGTGATTTTTTCTTTAGGGTTTGTATTGATTATCTTGAAAGTCTAGGTTTGTGTCGTGTCTCAAGTTCCATTCACACGGCTTATCTATTGATTACCCTTATATGCTTAGTATTGATTATCTTTTGTAAATATGGTAAGTCAATATAACTTAGATTTAGAGTCCTTATTTAATACACTAACCTACTAATTGTTTATGGTAACTATGTTTTCTTATTGTACAAGGTTTTTAGGTACTCTTGGTGCATATAAATACAAGAGGACATTCAACATTGAAGTTTATGGAAGTAACAATTTAGAAGAGAGAACACAATATAGAGAAGAGAGAAAAGAGATCGAAGAACTGCTGTTGTATTCTGAATGTACTGTTGAATGATCGAAGCCTTCATTCATTCTGTCATCGGCACAGTCTTCTGTTTACGCATCCTATTGTTTTGTTAAAAGTTTTTGAGTGTATATCAGTCTAGGTAGTCTGGGGTGTTTATGTTATTCAACAACATATCTGCTTCCTCTAGAGTTTTTTTCTTTCATAAATTATACTTTGTTAGTCTTTCAAGTTGTATCAAGCTTAAACATACTCCCTCTGTCCCAAAATTATTGTCTTGCTTTCCATTTTTGTCCGTCCCAAAATAATTGTCTTGTTTGAAACTTTTATCTTTAGGACAATAATTTTACCACTTTAAGCTTACTTTTTCATCTTATTTTAATTATGAGTCACATACACATAGACTTTAAAGTAAACTATACATCAAACTAATATTAATAATCCAATCAAATGTGTTTTCTTAAACCGTGTGCCAAATCAACCCAGACAATAATTTTGGGACGGAAGGAGTATTTTACTAATGAAATATTTTTAGTCATGAGGCTCGATCAATAAGTTTGTCACGCCCCGACCCGAATCTCTATACGAAATCCCTACGTTGCGTCATGAGAATAATCTAAAAGATGGACAAGCACTTGCTAAACATAATAGTGCGAGTCAACAGTTGAGCTAACAAGCTCTAAATAGGAATGTAAAGCCTTAACGGCGATACAGGAAAATAAAAGCCAAGATCTGCGGAAGCATAATATAACTGAAACCCAAACCTTCAATTCCATATAACGGAATGCAAGGTTAAGAGGCAAATATCTCTTGGCAAATCTACGACGCGTGTGAGGTAAATTGCGCACGTGCAACAAACCATCGGCAAACCTAAGGTCGACGAAGCAACAAGATTCCAACCTGATAAACAACCACTCGACGGCTATAACATGCCGAAGGGAAACATCAACTAAAAGAATACGAGTTTAAAACTCGACAACTAAACCAAAGACTCACGACTAAACTTGCCGGATATAACAATAACAACATCTAGAATAACAATACTAGAACCCGCAAGCTAGAATCTTACTCGGGAAGACATCGGGAATAACTTCTAAATAAATACAACAGCACGACCATACTAGTCGGCTCCAAAATAATGCAACAACATAACACTAATACAATCTACCCAAGTAAAGTTTATAAAACATTACATCTATGTCTCACAAGATTAATAAATACAATAAATAACTCTAAGCTATTGCCCAGAAGAACACCTGCTATTAATCACGAACCAACAGCCGCAACACGTACTAACGAGCTCACTACACATACTAAGGAAAACAAACATGTGGGATGAGTCATAAAGACCCAGTAAGCTACTATACAACTACATGACATGGCATAATGCTCAAGCATATATATATGAATCATGGCGTCATAATAGTACACCAATAATAATAAAACATGTACCAAGTCATCAAGGCAAATAATCTCATATAAATCACATAACATATTATCTTTCACATAACTGCTCGTAAATAAACATGTATAATAGGATATTTTTATATGTCTGTCTGTGCTGCTGCTGCTGCAAAACACAAGCTGAATTGCAACTGAACCGAAACTGGTGCTCGGTCCAATAATCAAACCATGACAAATACTTTTCACTAGTCTTCTTTAGTGAACAATCTCAACTCATCAGTATTCTTTAATGAGTACTCGTTACCTTTCATCCAACCTAGGATGAAGAAATGGGAGGTCGGTATCAGGCTAGGTGGCGCTAATACAAGACCATACTACTATTGGCCAAATAGTGAGGAGAAAGGGAACCAATGCGACGACTCATAGCGATTGCTTACCCAAAGATCATGAGTCATTCATTGCCAACACAATAACATGAACACCAGCTGGACTCAATACAAGGATCACAAGTAGGTGTTTACTTGTCTAAGCGAATAGGGATCAAATCCAACAAGAGCAGACTCATCCAAATCAAGTAGGTCATATGCTCTACTAAAACCCAATTTACAATGCACAGTTTTGCATATACTTAACAAGCTCAACTAACTTACAAGTTTAGTCCAATAAATCACGTATTAGGCTACTCATGATCCCCAAGTCACAAACCCGATCAAGAATAGCATATAAGCTTACTAGAAATCATACATGAGGTCTACCATGATCCTCCACTTGTAATCAAATCAAAGACTACTAAGTTATCTAATTAACGTTCATAACTTGAAACCTAATACTTGGTCTTTACTATACATTATTGGACTTATAGTCATAGCCGAAATCGTCTTATATAATCGACAACCTTAAATTCACTTTCAAAGCTCGTAAAGACTACCACGTAGTCCTAACCTCACAAGTGACTTCTCGTGCACTCGACCTAATTCGATGAGATGTAAATCCATCCAATAATTGTTTCTTAATAATACTCAAGGCCATTGAATGGTCCCTATTGTTCCGTGCTCTATCGAGCACGCTCTAAACGAATTCCCCAGAGTCACTATCTGATTAATCAAATCATGGACTTCAAGTAGTTCAACATTACAGCTTTCTATATAAGTAACGCGTTACATAACCATCATCATTAGAGTCTCTAAAACATTGGTGTCACAATCAGACACAATTCAGGATGCTCGGGTCCTCACAACCACAATCAATCGAATCCCGAATATCGTAGGATTTCAATCCAAGTTGATTAATATATTATTGAACTTAAAAAGACTCTGATGAGTGTTAAATCACTAATTCATAATTTCAAAGTCTCAATACTTTCGACATTATCATGTAAGTCAAAGCTATATTAACCCACAATTCATCCGGACTTGATTTCCAAGGCCTAAATACAATAAAACCCTTCAAGAACACAAACTCATTTTATACAATACATAATTCACAAATCTATCTCATAATATACATGTTTAGACCTCAATATTCATAGTAATCAACCGACTCATGATATGTAGCAATTTTATATGTCTAGGATACAACAAGGATAGGCATGCAAAACATATCAAGTGCTCATTGACTACACATAGCAAGTATTTTGTTTTCCTTAGGGTCAATGAACCAAAAATCAAGAAGAAGAGTAAGTAGTAACTCACAAACTCGGAAGAAAAACAAAGGGAATGAAAATGTAATCGATGGAAGACGTTCTACTCGTCGAGGGCTTCAAGATTCCAAAGTCGAAACGAAGATCGGATGGTTGGATCTTCAAGGATTGAAGGAAGAAGAACTAGGGTTCCAAAGTCTCCCTTCTCTCTCTCTCTCTCTCTCTCTCTCTCTCTCTCTTTAACTTAGGTATTGTTGGAGCAAGAATGAGAGAAATGGCTACCTTTGGTGAATAAAAGGAAGTCACCAAGAAGGGGGGCATATTGGATAAAGCCTTGGTCTAATTAGTGAAGGTTTGGGAGTAATTAACAACTAGCCCAACTCAAACATCATCAATTAATCTAACACAACATGTTAGGGCTTAATTAGAACTAAGTAGGGAGGGTTTAGAGTGGGTTTAATAAGGGTAGGATGGGCAAAACTCCAAAATTCAGAAAATAGCACGAAGCTGTAAACGGGACTAGAAGGTCGCCTAGTCCCCTCCTTAGGTGAGTGCCTACTTATCTTGCCAGCCAAGCCAACTTTTTGCAAGCTAGGCGATCGCTTGGTCCAAAAGCTAGACGAGCGCCTTATCTGGGAGAAGGAAAATGGCTTGAAATAAAGCCCAAAGGGTCCCCAACTCAGCCCCAAACAACCTAAGATGAATCCTCATTCAAAACACATCTGAAACACGTGCAAACGACACCAGAAACAACACGGAATGAATCCAGAACAAAGCACAACAACTAACAATCGATGTAACGAATGAAACAACGATTCAACGGGCAAGAACATGAAATCCTAAACATGTCAAGGAACTCAAGAATAGGCTAGAACGCTTCTACGAAGTCGAACAAAAATTAAGACTATCTAAACTCCAAAAGACAAGTTGTTAACACAACTCGAACCCGAACGATCAAACGAAGACGAATGCTATGCTACGATCGTCCTAAACACGTAACCAACTCAAGAACATTTCTAACATGAAGTAGATCATGTCTAGACAAGTGAATAACAACCAAGCGGAGACCTAGGGTTCAACCAAGGTCACAAATACAACCTAAGCCAGTCAATTCTCAACCGAGTCAAGTTACGAACAACGTTGAGTCACTACTTGTAACTCCAACTAGTCAACGACTAAGAAACATATAATAACAAGGTTTTGGTCTTAGTGTGGTTATACATCCACATCCAAACTCTCTCACAACCATTCACGCAAGATAAAAGGTAGAAATGCGGGCATTGCAAGCAAGTCAAATACACGAGGGATCAGGGTTTTACAAAGTTGATTTACTTATTGATCAAAAGTATATATCTCATGTTCAAAGTTTCTCTTAACTTCTTTCGTTCTGTTTCTTTCTGTTGCTTTCACTTCAATTGTCTCTTCAATGAACTCTTCATTAAGCAGTTCATTGACAGTTTTTCTTTAAAACGATTTTTAAACTTTTTGTTCAGTTTTTTATTGTTTTGTTCTTTCTGTTTTTAATTACAATATGTAATTAATCTTTATAATTCTAGCTACAATCAATGTTTCAAATACTAATGATTATTAACAACATAAATATGCAAAATATTAAAAAGAAATCGGATTAGATTGGGTTGTTAACGAATCGAAACATTTTAATCTAAATATGATTTTTTTAAGCTTTCGGATTATCAGATTCAGATAAAAAATCGGGTATTAAGATTAAAAAATAAATTTATATCTTAAAAATAACATCAGATTCGGATCAAAATCTGATCCATTGACCAACTTACCTAAGACAATTTATATCGTGAGAAGATTGTCATTAAAACAGTCAAGCTCAAAACCCGCTCGTTCTAATTGCAAGTTAAAGCTTAAAATGATATAAGTCGCGTTTGAACAATAATTTGATGGTAGAAACCTAAAAAAGATCGTCTTGCAGGTATTTTCTGTAAGACAAATATCCCTTATCGACCTCACTCTTTATTTGTTTGCGGGTTGAGCTGTGCGAAAGTGAGGCTTCGTCTTATGAATTAGGATCCGAAAGACTGTAAGATGGTCTCACTAGGCCATAAATTCCCATAGTCTCATTGTTGTAATTTAAGATAACAATAAAAATAATTATTGCTTAATTTTTAAAAGTAGATTCTTTAAATAAAGGCTTAAATCACAATTTGGTCACCCTACTTTGACAAGTTATTCGTTAAACTCACTCTACTAATTTTTTTCTCAATTTGGTGACTATACGTGGCCTTACATCTCACGTTCATCACTCTTTCAAAATATTTGGATGAAAAACTTAATTTTTTTAGAAAAACCCAAACATACCCTTACTCAAACCATCAAAATTTGGGGGCTCCCTAGTAATATTTATAAATAAAAAGGTACTTTGAACCAATTTAAAATATCAAATATATAGAAAATAAAAAATAAACTCAGTCTAGAATTCAGATTTTCAAACAATAGGGCAGATGAAAATACTCTTCCGATCTTCGACCCCCTACCTCTTCACCGCCACATGGAGATCTGTCGTCTGTGACTTTCACACTTCCAACGCCGCACCCACAGACAACGATAAGGAATCTTGGGACACAATAGTACCAAAATATGTAGTGATTTGTTGTGCTTGATAAAGTTCTGATTTGGTGAGGCATCTCCATGTCCTGTAACTTATATATCCTAATGCATGTCCAATCACATGGAAAAATTGAGTAGAAGAAGTATATGAATTTCAGAGTGGTAAAGTTACAAATTTACATAGGAAATTAGAACTGGGTATTTAAATGAGTGCAAAATTAAATATATATATATATATATATACATATACACACATGCGCGCACACACACACACATGCACACACAATTGGGAAAGAGAAATTAAATTTCGTTTCTATTCGATTCATTTGAAAATCCCAGATCTGACTAAAAATCACTAGGTTTGTTGTCGAATTTAAAGGCAACCAACAATAATCTTGCCTAATACAATTAAAATTGAGAATTCTAATGGTGAGGACGAAAGAGAGAGAGAGAGAGCCGAGAGGATGCCTATGAGGGAAGAGAGAGAGAGAGAGAGAGAAAGAGAGAGGCGTGTGAGCAGCGGTTGAAGAGAAATGGCGAGAGTGGGCGACGACTACACGGTGTTACAATCCTCTTTGCTATCTACGAATTAAAGCGTTACTAGTCTTCGATCTTCATGATGGAGACGGAGGCTGGTTTTTCTTGGAGAGTTTGGTTCCCTTCAGTGGGTTGCTGTGATAACAAATATTATATACTTTTTTGTTCTTAAATACTTTATCCGTTCCAAGCAAAGAGTCCACTATACTATTTTTGGATGTTACATCTCTTTCTCTCTCTTCAACTCTCTTCCTCTCTCTCCCTCTCCTCCCTTCCTTTTTCCCTCTCACTCCTCCCTCCTCTCTTTGCCGGACTGGGGAGACGAAATTGAAACCATGGAGATGAAGATGACCCGAAGAAGATGAAGGAGGCCGCCTGGAGCAGGAGGGGCAACAGCTATAGTGGGTGATGTGGCTGGAGGCCGGCATCTAGGGTGGAGATGAGGAGGTAGTGTGGCTGGTTTCAGAATGAGAGAGAAAAGATGATGGGTTAGTCTTTTTTTTTTGGCTGGAGATGGGCTGGAGCGAGCTCAATGGTGATGTTTGCCAAAAATGGAGATTCGCTAGAGAATGCAGAAAGGGGGGGATGCTTTAGAACAACTCAATTGAAGATTATTGGAGTAGGCTAAGACCGGCTGGAGGAGATGATATCGAAGTTAAAGAGGCCAACGATGGAAGAAGGGGCACAGCCGAATTTGAGAGATAGGGTCGAGGGATAAATCGACCGATCTAGTCTAGCGTGAGAGATGAGAGGGAGAACGGTGAGGAGGTAGTGGGGTGGTGGCGGCTGGGTAGGAACTCGAAAGAAGAAAAAGGGGTAGGGGGAATGCACAGGAAGGGAAGGAGGGGGGTATGCTTATAAGAAGGATGGGTAAAATAGGAAGTGATTATTTTGAAGGGTACACTCATAGGAAGGGTGGATCTGAATAGCGCCACTCAATTTTTTATTGGAAAAATGAGATAGGGCCCCAATTTTTCAAAAAAAAAAACATCATTTTTGAACCCCTACTATTAAGTTATCGTTAGAAAGATTGTGCAAGCAGTTACATCATTGCTCCGTTAATAAAATTGAATCGAGGATTAACGACAAATACTACATCACACTAAAATTTAAAATTGTTTGTTCATATTTTGGATATTAGGAGTTGGTTCGTCAAATTGGTTACCCACAATTTGTACAATAGTCAAATATATAATTAACCCCATTTGAAGTAATGATCATAAAAATAAAAATAAAAGTTTATTATGCCTTTTAATAATGTTCTTCTGAGTTGTATGAGCTAGTTCAAATTAGCTGAAATCCAATTTATATTTCAGGTTGAGTTAGAGTGAAAAAGAAAAAAAAGGTAAATTCGGGCTAGTCCCTTCTCAAAATTTTCCAACCGCTCCAGCTCACCATTTTCTCTTTTAATCGGAAAAAGATACTTTTGGAGGAGAAAAAACAATGATACCTTTAATGAACATGTGTGCGCAAAGTATCAATCCATACGTTGATTTTGCATCGCGATGCACAAATCGAATTCAATTTATTTGTCGCGTTGCATCAATTTATGTAACGCCCCGGAACTTTACATGATCTTCTAGCCGACATGGTAGACTTAATATGGGAGACTTCATATTTTTGGGTAGGCTAAGATAGGGCCGATACCCTTAGGATGTTCGATTTACGCTCGTTAGCGTGTTAAAGTTACTATTGCGCGACTTAGCATTGTTGGATACTCGACTTGATTGAGAGTTGTGGATTAGTTGGTGAGCAACCTTGATAGGCTACACCTTGATTTGTTAGACATGTTAAACATGTCTTAGATCGATGTTCAATAACTCGGTTCATAGATTGACCTTGCTCGGTTTGTACTCGACGCTTGTCGTCGTTGTTCGGGTTCGTATGTGTTGTGCCGACGATCGTTTAAGTCCTTTTCGGCTTTGTTTTGATCGTGGGATCATTCCCGATTGTTGTGGGAACCTTTAGGGGTCTTTTAGGACTTCTTTGAAGAGTTTTTGATTATGGAGACCTTGCAGCCACATGGGTTTGAGGGCTTGCGACCACAAGGGTGGCAGTTTGTTCAACAAGGAGAAGGATGGAAAGGATGCGGCTGCATGCCTCGAGGGCCATGCGACAGCATGGTCCCGTTTTCCAGCAATTGTGCAGATTTTGGTTTTGGCGAGAAAGGTCTATCCTACCCCCAAATAACCCCCCTCCTTCACCCTTGGCCACCAAATTGAGGGCATTTTGGTCCCCTTTACAACCCTTAAAGATCTATAAACCCTTCTCCCTCCCCCATTTGGTGCATCCAACATTAGAGGATAGAGAGAGAGAGAGAGAGAGAGATGTGAGCTTCCATGGAAGTTTTCTGGTGATTCCCAGAGTTCCGGCCAACCGATCGTCGAGCTGAGTCCGCCATTTCAAAGCCCTCGACGAATAGATTCTTTCCCTCCGATTTGTTTTCGTTTTTCTTGTTATTTGAGACTCGATTGAGGCACATTACTAAACCCCTTTTTTCTCTCTCTCTAGCCCATTTTGATGCTAGGATGTTAGATATGTATTCCTCTTAATTTAATGTGTTGATACATGTCTAGATAACATGTTTATGATTAGTTTTTATTAGTGAACATGTGTGGATGAATTTGTTTGAGTTTGTTGGGTTTATTGAAGTAATTGGGTATGAAATTGTTAATTATTGGGTTTAAAAACCCGGATGAATTTAGAATCCTGAAATTATACTTTGCCCTAGAATTTGGAAATTTGTATTTTGACTCAACGGAGTCCATTATGTATTTAAGAAACTATTTTGAGCCCTAGGTTAAATTCCTACGACTTTTCGTGTTCGTCAGGTCTCACGTTCAATATCCCAGATAGTTGATTGGGTGAGACCAAATGAGTGTTTGTGTTGTTTGTTGGTTTAGGAGTCCAATTGAAGTCATTGGATGACGTTAACATGAATTTATCGTAAGTCGTCGAGTTTTATAATGTTTGGGTAATTGATCGATATGACGACTCGTTTGAGTCTTTAGTCGAGTGCGATAGTGCACTGACTTAAGTGAGGGGAATGATGACCTTGGGTGTTGAAGAAGGCTTGGGAGCGTAGTTGAATGATCGTCCCATTGTATGTATTGAGAATGTGACTTGCTAGAGTCTTTATTAAAACATGATAGTGCATGGTTGTGTTTGAGGGTCGAGTTGCGATCCTTAGATGTTTATGAGAGATTTTGGGAATGTGGTTAGATAACCGTTCTGTTGGGAATGTCGGGAGTGTACCTCTTGGACACTCGGTGATTAAAGACTAAATATTAATCTCAAACTATAAGTTAGTGCCTTTAATGAAATAGGCTTAAGATTGGTTGGGTTTTAACAGTCGGACATTGGACACCGCCTCATTCATAGTAAGAAGGTATATTGAGACTTATGTTGGGAACGACCCGAGTATGAAATATTAAGTTTAGACTCAAAGGAGTCGATTAAGGATTTGTTTAACATATGGGTAAGAAGTGTTTGAATCCTACGGAATTTGAGACGGTTGGTCTCGGTTGGGTTGACCCGTAAGGTCATGTTGTGTGTGTCAAATGAAACCTAGACTAGATAAGTCTTCGAGAATGAATGTGTTTTGAGAAGCTTAACTAATCTAGTAAGCCATTTAGTTGAACTATGGGAGTTCGGGTTTACGTTGACTTAGAATAAGCAAATCATGAGATTAATATGTGGGCGTACACATCAAGGCACGGATTATTGGAAGACTACTTTAGAGTATTTATGAATGATATGAAGGAGAATCGACGGATGGAGAACCATTCCAGTCGAGATGTTAATAAGTGTACTAAATGGGCACTTGTGAAAGTAGACTAATGATAGTCATGTCACGCTTCAAGCGTGGGTTTGAGTGTATAGATGTATACGCTATGAGAGAAAGGGCTAATAGAATTCCGACATGAAATGAAGGGTGATACTAGGTGTATAGTCTTATTTTGGGATTTATCGTGAGGCTACTTAGTAGTCTTGACGGGTTGCATTGAGGGTCTTTGATGACCCTAATGAGTAATTGTTTTACAATAAATATATAGTTTGGAATGTGGTGTGGGGTCAAGTGTAAATATGGCCTCTGAGGATTTTACTTTAGGGATTCATGAGGACTCATCGATTAAGTGTTGTTAGACTCTTGGTAGTCTTGGTTAATGGTTTGAGATTAAGTAATTACGACCTTAGTATGTATAGGTTTGAGGATTATTGTACACCTCGATGAATAATGATTGTTTTTAGACTAAATAACTAGTCTCGATATATGGATAGAGGTAAGAACTAATTAACCACCTCAGTATATGTGAGTATTTATTCATAACAAAGATATGCATGATTGTGATATGGTAATAGTGTGAAATTGGCTTGGATTGATTGGGAACTCGATCCGGAATTGTGAAGTTTATGTTTGGGAACCTTTAAGAACTCAACATGTATATGGTTGTTATACTAAATAACTAGTCTTATTATGTGTATTATACTTGCAAAATACATGCATGTATGTGATGTTAATTACCTTCCTGGATGTGTAAAGTAAATTATTTAAGTAGGAGTACTAGCCTGCTTGGTTTGGATAGGGTGATCGGATATGCGAACCTTGTTGAGTTTTGGTTTTGATAAGGTAACCAGATGTAGAGACCTTATCGGGTTTGTAGTGTGGTTAGTCAATGATAGGATGACACATCGTATTTACGAGTTATGAGACTCGTGATTGCTGTTGGTCGTCGTATCGAAGACTAAGGGTCCCACACGCCTCCATTGCGGCCACGGTGGGGAAGTAGCTGTCTATTGTTTATAGCAGGAAAGTATGACCTTGGAAACTATGGTACTTAAGATATGTCTCAAGGCCAAGATACCAGAGAATTGGTGTTGGGAGCACATGTGATTGTGCACGTGATTTGCAGGAGCAGCGCAACGGAAGTGTGTCTTGATCAATGGGTTGGTTAAAATTTGAGAAGTAAACTCTAATTTATATTGTGGTTTATATGCTTATGATTATCATATTGTTGTATGATTGATTTGAGAAAAGAAAGGAATAGTTATATTATGGTTTTAAGCATTACATGAATATCATTGTATTGCATGAAGGTTTTGGAAACAAGAATGGAAAAAGGGGTATTTTATGAAGTATCAAAAATATTGAAATACATGTTCATGAATTGTTAAAGTTTAACATGATGTCATGATTATTTAATAACTGACATAATACCATGTTATTTGTAGTAGCATACTGGGTTATTATGACTCACTCCATACTTTTTTTTAGTTTGGAGTTGCTCGTTAGCCGTTTAGAGGCCGAGTTGATCGTGATTGTAGCAGTGTACAGCTGATCGAGTTGAGATCGTGTGTTCGTGCTAGTAGTAGCCCACTTCTTCGAGTAGTAGCTCGTGGAGTCCCATTTCTTTATAGCATCGTTATTTCATATTATGAACGTTGTTATTCTTGTGAGGTCGACTTTATGTAAAGTTATATAGACTTTACGGTCGGGTAGAACATTTGGGTATTTTGTTAGTTGTATTTTGTAGCCGACATGTATCGTCGAGTTTGTGTATTTTAGTTTATAGTATTCATTATGTTGTCTCCCGGGTATGCAGTAGCCACGGGGCTTTAGGTTTAGTTGTTGTTGTTGTTGTCTCCAATATATATATATATATATATATATTAGGTTGGGTTCTTGTTGTTTCGCCGGCGTTGTGTTGCCGATGGTTTGTAGCCCGTTCGCATTGTTGCATCACGTCATTCGAATTTTTGGGCCGAGAGATTTACCATCTCTTTGATCGTGTTTAGCTTTGAGCTTGATAGCTCAGGTGTGTTATTATTATTTTGCTTCTGCAGTTCTCGAAATTGTTGTTGTTGACCCTCATAGGTTCTAGATTTGGTTGAGTCATCTTCTGATTCTATTGTACAGTGGCTAATAGGTCTGCGTACCGATTAGTGTGGCAACTGTCTTAGAATCAAGGTTGTTTAGAACTCTTTAGTGTTAGTTAGGCGCGGATCAGCAGGCTTCTACAGCAGCCTTGGAAGAACAGCAGACTTGGAAGTCTGCTCAAGCGCAAAAAATCAAGACTAGCCAAAACTTGGAATTATGTCACATAACGTCTTATTTAGATATTTTTGAAATATCTAGTCAAAATATCTTCATCGGATGTCACTCCAAAAAGGTCAACTATATACAGACAAGTTTCCAGTCTGTCGAGTCTGTCTCTGTTTCCTGAAACATGAAGTCTGAAGACATTACCTCTTTTGGCTAAGAAGACTTTTCACATACGTAACACAACTGAACCTTACTCTATTCGGGAATGTCTTCTCTGCAAACACTGCATCTCTGATGACTGTGCCGCATACATCCCCCAAAGCGCCGAATTGCATTCAATGCAATAGAACGTTGGACACAGTTCCCTCTGCCTCAGTCCAACGGTCCAAAAGATCTCTCTGGTATTTATTCAAGTTTTGAAGATCTTAAAAAAAACAACTCTTGCGCATTAAACATTCAAGCTTCATCTTCAACACTCAAGCATTCAAGAGATCTAAAGGACAAGAACTAACACTTCACCAAACTTCCTGAAGCTGCAGATCTGCCAGTCTTTACTCCATTTCAGCTTCATCTAGTTTGCTCTTAAAAACCGTTCTTTACTTTAGCACGTGAAAGAACAATTAATCATTGATTGTTTCTCTCACCATTATACACTTGGTTGAAAACTCATTTTGTACACGATTCATTAGAGATCTTACTTATAAACCTAGTGGATAAACAAGTGCACCTTTTAAAATCCAAAGCTAACCACTTTGGTAGTGGACGTAGTACTATTCACAGTACGAACCACTTCTAAATTCTGTGTTCTGTCTCATCTGTTTCTATCTTTCTATTAAATGCTGCTACTTGTCAAAGACAACTACTGAATATGTGCTATACTTAAGCAGCCTACCAGTCTGTTCAGAACCTCTTTTGTTCTCCGCTGCATTAACACTTCTAGTAAAATCTTTTTAAGAAATCGTTCAGAAGTGTTTCGAAAAGTTTTTATAAAAAAAAACACAACTAGGCTATTCAACCCCCCCCCCCTTCTAGCCTAGATTGAGCCTACATCGGGACCAACAGTTGTTCTGTCTTGCCGTTACTGCTTTTCTTCCTTGTTAGAACTCGTGTAGCTTGTACTGTTTGACTTGTGCCAACATGCTTAGCAGGTACTTGTCATTTGTTTAGCTTCTTTTAGAGGCCGACCTTGGGATTCCGTGTTGGGATCCGGGTTGGGTCTCTACAATTTATGCACTGCGATCCATCAATTTAAATTACATATTTCAAGTCAAAGAATCAATTAATGCATTACGCTGTAAAATATTGATGAACCCGATGCACACAATCATGCATCAAAATCATAGCGATGCTTCAAGGGATCCAAATCGATGCATTGCGATTGAAATTCGATTGTATCGCGATGCAAACTAGTTTCGATTGCATCTCTTTCGTCTTCTTCTTCTTCCTCCTCCTTTATTGTAAGCCATCTTCTTTATCCCCTGTCTTCGTCCCTACCGAAAAATTCTACAACTGATTGATCGATTCTAGTATCGTCTTTAAGGAATTGGAAAAATCATTACCTTTCGAGGGCGTTTCCCCTGAACCTCGTTTTGTTGCGCAACAATTGTGATTTTGGAACTCCAAATTGTTGGTCGAAGCTGTGGAAGGTGTTGGATCTAAGCATTTTCGGAACAATTTTATAAAAGCGAACTTTTAGGGATGAAAAAAATTGGGGAGTGGAGCGATTAAAAGTTTGAGAAAAAGGACTGGTCCACGTCTCCAAAAGAAAATTCAAATATGTTTGGGCCACACAATTTATAGGGAGAAATTCGTACCGGTCCTTTCGAGATAACTTTCGACTGTTTTATGCATCTATATTTTTTTGTAATCGAAAAAAGGCACGTCTTGTATCGTGATGCACAAAATAAGGCACTTCCGTGCATTGTGATATACAAATGATGCATTGCAATGTATGATTTTGCACATCGCGATGCATGAAGTACCTTTCCGATTACAAAAAATATAAGGGTGTAAAATGGTTGAAAACTTTGAAAAGGGGACTGACATGCAATTTTTACTAATTTATATTTGGCTGGGCTTGGACAGAGTTAGACCCAACTCTACAAGCCCGATTGGCAGCCCTATCTGAGGACAGAGCACAATTTTGGCTTCATGTTATAAGCAATATGTGAATTAGAACATAGACGATGTCATGTCCAAAAAAATAATAACAATAAAAGTAGTACTGCAAATTGTGACAGACAAAGAGAGACAAAGACGGCCGGAAGGAAAAACGGGGGGGAATCAAACATCAATTAAGGCCCCAATCTGAATATTAAATTTATTGTATTAGACAAGCATCTGAATAAATAAAAACTTGATGGAAGAGATTTTTATTTTTATTCTACACTCTGAGTAGAAATTTTCTAGTTGTACATTAGAACACAGAATTCACAAGAAATTTTGGGATTTCTGAATGAATCGAATAGAAGCGATTTCATTAGTGATCTTCTTCTTCTTCTTCTTTTTCAATGTCTGCGCGCAACAAAAACCAAATAATGACCATTTTCATGGTTTTCATCCAATCCATCCCGGCATTGCAATTGTCATAGGAATGCTCTCTGTTACCCTTTCTTTAACATTTCTTGTACTCTCTTGTGCTAAGTTCTGTCACACAAATGCACCCGATGAGTTGAGTGATGAGCAAGGTCATCGTGAACTTCTTCGATCAAGGTCTAGATTTTCTGGGATTGACACGAAAGTGATCGAGTCTCTCCCCTTTTTCAGGTTTTCTTCACTAAAGGGGTCGAAAGAAGGCCTAGAGTGTGTTGTTTGCCTATCAAAGTTTGAGGACTCAGAGACTCTTAGATTGTTGCCCAAGTGTAGACATGCATTTCACATGAATTGCATCGATAAGTGGCTTGAAAGTCATTCTAGCTGTCCGCTTTGCAGATACAAGTTTGATACGGCGGACTTCACCAATTTCACTTACACAAATAGTTTGAGATATTCTCAAAATGCTTCAAACCTAGCTGATAGTTTAAATCTTGAGCTTTTTGTCAAAAGGGAGGAAGACAGTTCCTTTAGGTCATCAAGGTTCAACTTGGGAAGCAGTTTTCGAAAGTTTGGAAAGGGTAAGAAAGAAGAGCTATTAGTCCAATATGATGATCGAAAGCTTTTGGATAAATTCAAGCATAGAATTATTGTTTCAGACATTGTTTGCAAGAGCAGGTGGAGTGATGTAAACTCTTCGGACCTAATGTTCTTGAATTCCGAGATGCTTAATGTCATGTCAAGCAAAAGATTCTCTCCTTTGAATAGTACTTCTAATTGTGGGAGGTTTTGTAATGGTTTGTCAATAGATGAAGAAATAATGAAGGTTAAGGAGGATATGGAGAGGAAAAGGTTGTATGACTCCAAGGTTAGTAAAATTACCCGAAGTTATTCATCAGTTTCAGCTTCAAGCATTCCATCTACTTCTAATTTCAAAACTGATGCAAACAATAGTACAATGTCGAGATCACTAGACCCTGCAGAGAAGAGATCAATGTCAGAGATCACAAACATTTCAAGGTTTACAGAATTTAGTACAAGGAATGGAGTTAAAGAATCTTTGTTTTTGGGGAATAATGGGAATGATGAAAGGATACGGAATGTCTGGCTGCCAATAGCAAGGAGGACAGTTCAATGGTTTGCTGGCCGAGAAAGAAATTCCATGAGATCAGAATCCAAGAGAGACCCGTCAAGTGTGTAATTTTGATGGCTCTTTCTTTTTTCTTCTTTTTTTGTTTCCTGCTCTATGCTTTTAGCTGATAAATTAATTAACAGAGTTTCCCAGCAGTACTAGTATGATTCTTGGGCGGAGTAATGAATGTATGCGTTGCAGGAACGTTGTTATTGAACTGTTCTTTACATTCATTGAATACATCTCTATAACTTGTCGTTAATGAAGATGTTACAAGCCTAAAAGTGTTGGTAAGCTGATATTGAATACCTGATCCTTTGTCCAAATCTTGTTTTCAGAATCTGGTTTCAAAATTTTCTGACTTTGAAGATTCTGACAAATAGAAAATGGAAGGTTCATCATTCACCAAATACAATAGTGGTCCTATTTTTATTTGGTCAACTTACAGCCAAAGTATTACAAAGGGAACCTTCACTGTGGTTGGAAAAGGAAATGTCTAAAGAAATCAAATGACACTGTTTTTTTAATAATTTTTCTTATTTTGGTTTTCGATTCTAAATTTCATTTCGATAGAATGTTGGCGAACAATTATTGCAGGATCTTCAGACAAAGCCTTCAATTGGAAAAATGATGCAGTGAAATGCTAGTGTTGAAAACTTCTTCAATAGCATCTCTTGCAATTTTTTGTGCTTTTTTCTTAATTATATGTTTACAATTTCAAAAAGACTAGTACATTATATTCGACGCTTGTTTCCTAAAGAAAAAAAAATGTGATAACTAATTAATGAAAGCATGCTGCAATCTTCTTTAAAGCTACCTTAAGTCACCACCAAGCACGTTATACTAGTTTTACCATAGGTCTTGGATTCCTTTGATTTTGTTTTGGGTCAAAGTCGAGTAATCTAGGAAACTAGTGTAGAGAAGCAACTAAAGGAATCCAAACTACCCCATCTAAATGTTTTATTTAAAAAGGGGAGACGGCAGGAAGGTCACCCGCATCCTATGGTGACCAATAACACTCTAAACTAATTGTAGTCATCGTCACATCGTTGCCTTTTATGTCATGCAACAGACTCAGTCCCTTCCAAACTTTCTTTTAATAGACAAATTGGACCTCAGTTCAAGTCAATCCAGTACTGTGTCAGAATCTTGGTACAAGTAGTGTTGAGATCCTGAAGAATATCCCAATGAATCAACTAGGATTTATCATAAACTTCTCCCTCTCCTTATTGATTGTAAGTGCTTATGCTCAAGCTACAACAAAGCACAATAGCAATATCTTTCGGTGGAACCTTGCCATTGTTATAGCTGTCCTATCTTTTGTCTTCATTTTTATCTTTGCCATAATTATCTATGCAAATTTCTTTCACATAACTGTGCCTGCAATCTTAACCAATTACCGTGGCCTTGATGAACCGACGTACTCAAGTTCAAAACTATCTGGACTTGATCAAGCGATAATTGGATCACTCCCTTCTTTCAGATTTTCTTCACTCAAGGGATCAAAAGAAGGTCTTGAGTGTACAATCTGCATATCGATATTCCAGGACAATGAAGTCTTGCGTTTGTTGCCAAATTGTAAGCATGCATTTCATAAGAACTGTATCGATGAGTGGCTAGAAAGAAAATCTAGCTGTCCACTTTGCAGGTGCAAGTTCAAGGTCGAGGATTTTTCGAGGTTTAACTTTCCAATTGATTTGGGAGTTCATTGTGACCCTTCAAATCTAACAGAGGATGCAAATTTTGAGGTATTCGTTCAACGGGAAGAAGAACCTCTTGAAACTACGTCCAAGTTCAGGTTCGGAAGCAGTTTCAAGAAATTTGTTAAGGCCAAGAAAGAAGCGGCTCTCATTCAAGAAGGTGACCATCGTGGTTATGATCTAGGAAAAGTACTCTTAGATAAATTCAAGCACAAGATTATAGTCTCGGATATTGTTTATAAGAGGCAGTGGAGTGATCTAAACTCGTCAGACTTACTATGCTTGAGTTCTGAAATGATTTCCATTACGTCAAGCCAGCGATTCTCTCCTTCAAATGACCACATTACTCTTCGGATTGATGATAGTGAAGTATCAAGTCATTTAAATTTGGGTTCAAGCTCTCCTACCTTTTCCAGTTTGGAAACAAACAAAAGCATAACTTCAAGATTATTGCTAAACCCAGCTAAGATGAGATCGATGTCAGAAATCACTTCTTTTGACAGATTCAAAGAAATCAGTCAAAGAAACAGCAACGAAGAGTCTAGTGGGAATGATGATTGAATGAGGAGGGTTTGGTTGGATATAGCAAGGAAGACAATTCATGGCTTCGCTATTCAACGAAGAAATTCACTAGAATCAGAGAGCAGAAGGCACTTATTCGTGTGTGAACTAGATATCACAATTTTTCAAGACTTTTGAATGTTTGGCAGTATAGAACATAAACTGATTGAGTTCTTTTGAAGGGAAACTTTATGGGATAATTAGCTACTTTTAACAGGAAGCATAATTGACAGAAAATAGTGTGCTACTTTACGGAATAATTTGCTCTTTGTGAATGTTTGGCATTGCATGGGTTCATAGTTACTAATTAATTTGTTTTGGTATTCAAGTTCTTTTCCTTGTTTCATTTCTGTTACTCAGGTTCAAGTTATATTTCCTCTTTTGGTTTCTTAATTTTATCTTTCGATTCTACTTCCCTGCTACTTGTAAGAATTCTAGAAATTGAGTGGTAATCCACATGATAATTTTTCCCTTGTGAGTTGTAACACGACCTTTATGACTAACCATAGTCGTTGCATCAGTAAGCCGACAATGTTCTCATAAACCGTAGCATAGGGAGTCTCCATGACTTGGATCATTCTTTGGTGAGTAACATTATGATCCTACGAAGAAAACAAAACTGTAACACTTTGATTCTCAATCGGGTCATAAAGGTAAGCCATGAGTTTGCTCATCACGTACTATCGTTAGTGGCAGACGGATGTGTTCCTAATAGGGGTCCATGTACCGGGGTCAACAAAAAAAAAAGTAAATTTATGTTTTTGCCCAAATTAAAACAACATATTTACGGTAATGGACCCTGCTCCCAATTCCCCCCCCCCCCTTCAAACCTAGTCGCTCCCTGCCTCCCTCGGTCCCTACTAAGTCCCAACAAAGCTCGCTCCCTCTCCCTCCCAGGCTCCCAACGCATACAACTTTATTTCTGGATCCGCCACTGACTATAGTGGTGGGAGTACCTGTGCCGTGATTCAGCTGGTTCTTGTTTTGAGTATGTGCGACGAATCATGGGGTTCACTGGATCATGATCACCTTGCTGAAACTTTAATCGAGAGCAAAGCTCATAATTTTATTTTATTTTCTGATTCTAGTTTTATACTTTTTCAATCTTTTAGATTTTGAGATCACATAGATTTGAAATATGATCTTCATGCATACTATTGGGATAGAGAATGTGACGGAGGTTGAGATAGAAGATCATGTGCTCTATTTAGAGTAGGGGTCACAATAAATATTGCCAATTATCAAAGATGGTCAAATGGATTGGTGGTAGTCATCACCTGACCATTGTGTTTTTCATCTCTTAAGAAATTGTTAAATCTTGGTTGGAATCTTCTTAGCTTGTGTTTTAAAATGGAAATTGTAAAAATCAACCGGCCTCCAAGCGGGAATCTCAAAGAGTATCTTAGTCCTGCCAAGTACACCATTCTAATCCTTTACACAAGGATGCTAAAAAACACAGGGTTATTGTTAAACAATGAGAAACTGGCCTGATTTGGTATTTAGTGTCAAAACAGGAACAAAGGTGGCACTCATTTTAGGATGGAAGGTGTATTATTTTCTAATTTTGGCAAGGAAAGGAGTAAATAATTCATGTGTGTCCAATTGCGATGATAAAGATTAGAAAACAAATATATTTTGTTATGATAAGCAATAAACAGAGATATATCATAACAAAAAAATGTGGTAGATCCTCAATTAGAGTAGGCTATTTCCACAAGGGGATAGTAATCCAGTATCATCATTTCAACTTACAAAATACAAACGGGTGAACGAGGAATACTTACATAATTTGGGGCAGCAGCGGCGAAAGAGGAACTGAGCTCGGGGGTTTCTAGGGTCAGGAAAGTGTTCTCTTTTAATAAAATCGGCATTGGAGATGAATTTGTGAGGCGTAGAGAGTCAGCGAAGATGGCGGTGAAGCGGCGGCAATACCCACTGCCACACTCCTCTCATTTCCTTTTTTTGGGCTGTTTGAACTTTGAACCAACCATTTACTTTTTATTTTTTAAAAAGAAATTATAATTTTTTTAATTATCTTTGTTTGATGTTTGTTTTCTTCTTTTTTAACCTTTATTTGTTGTTTAACTTTCATTTGGGTGAAATTCGGGCCGGTCTCCCATGGAAAGAAAAATATAACTGTAAAAGTTCACGATAATTTTTTTAAACCGTTACTGTACACTTTTGGGGGGTAACTGACGAAGATATACTTAATGAAGAAAAGACGCATAGATAAAAACACTACTTAAATTTGGGCATCGTAATTCAAATATTGGGCATTGCAATTCAAAATTGGGTGTTGCTCAAATTTTTTGGCATCGTTCAAAATTTTGGGCGTTGCAATGCAAAAGTCACTACCCAAATTTGGACATCGCAAAGAAAAAAATTGGGCGTCGCTCAAAATTTTGGGCATCGTTCCTACTCCCTACCATCACCTCACTTTGAATCCCTCTAAACCCATCGTTTCTCATAACTATCTCTCGCCCCTAAGGGGGTGGCTCAGTAGTAGAGATGGGACTTCACAATGTGTGAGGTCTCAGGTTCGATCGCTTCACACGCCCCCTTAGGGCAAAATAAATAAATATATATATATATATATATATATATATATATATCTCTTTCATCTCATTCAATTCTCACTCTCATATTGTCACTTTTTCATTATCGTCCATTTTAATTCAATATCAAAGTTGTTCTTCATTTCTCCCCATCAAAACACCCAACAATGGACTCATTCCCCACCTCCCCAACCACCGATTCCAAGAAACACCACTCAAAACCATCAAACTCGGCCTCAAACTCAGTTGTGATCCAACGAAAAAGATGTAGAAAATACGGTATCGCATGAGGTACGATGCAGAAAATTTGCCATCACAAACGGTACAATGCAGAAAATTAGGTGTTGCAAGCGGTATGATGCAGAAAATTGGGTGTCGTAAGTTCCTAAATACTCTGTGTTGTGTTAGAGTATTTGTGTTGGTGTTTCTTACACAAACATTTAGTTTCTTCTTCTTTTGCAACAATATACTTAAAGTACTTCATCCAATTTTCGTCTTCTTCATTTATGTTTTAATGGCTGTATTTATATGGACATTTTTAAAATCTCAACAAAATGACTAGCGTGAATGACTCCTATATTGGATAAATTACATTTTGATCATTCTGTTATTTACGATGTGTATGTGTTTGTGTGTTTGTTGAAAATTCTTTTATAACTCTTCACTGTTTTTTAGTTGTTGAATTTTCAAAAATAGGCTCTCTTGTATCATATCTAAAGTTTGGTGGCCCAAATAACATTTTCAAAGTTTTGATGGTCGAATTGCAAGAAGTTAAAAGTTTGGTGACCCAATTGTTGTGTTTTGCCAACTTTAATTTAGCAAAAAGTGATTTTGTCGATCTCAATCCTAGCTAAATGTTGGAAATGGGTTGCAAAAGTTGGTGACAACCAATTTTTGACCAAAGTTTAATTGAGATTCCATTTATTGAAATTGGAAACAAGTTGCAAATTAAAAATCTATGATCCAGGTGTTGAAACTGATATTGTGAACATATTTATAGGAATACAATACTTGCTACACAAGTTTAACCTAGAGAGTCTAAATACAAGAGGGATTAGGAAACCTAAATACAAGAGGGATTATGAAACCTAAATACAAGTAAATTAGGAAAGTAAATCTAAAGATAATTATAATATATTACACATATATTATATTTACTAATACTATAAATATAATATATATTAAATATATTATATTCTTATATGCTCCCCGCAAGATGGATCACCGTTAGAGAGACAAATCTTGAGAAGAATATGCGACAGAGTGCGAGTTGAAAATGAGAGGGTGATCGGCGGCGAAATCGGTAGGGAGGGTCCACAGCCGGGTCTTCCGAGGAAGACAAGTTGTGAGTGAGGGTCTTCGGCGAGCCGTGAGAGCCTCGGTTTGTCAAGGAGTCCGTGGAGTTGCTCGAGAAGCGAGCCGGCCGAGGAGACTTCGGCGAGCCGGTGAGAGCCCGGGTTTGCCGAAGACATGGTTTGCTCGTGAGCGAGCCGCGTGAGGGAGAGTCAGTTTGGGCGAGTCAGCGAGAGCCGGGCAAGCCGAGAGTCCCGAGTTGCTCGAGGAGCGAGCCGCTGAGAGGACTTCTGCGAGCTGGTGAGAGCCTCGTGTGCCGAGGAGACATGGTTTGCTCGATGAGCGAGCAAAGGAGGGAGAACTTCAAATAGCCGGTGAGAGCCGGGCTCGAAGAGTCCGCGAAGTTGCTCGAGAAGCCGAGCCGCTGGAATGAGGACTTAGCCGCGAGAGCCGGTTTGCCGAGGAGTCCGTGAGTTGCCTCGAGAAGCGAGCCGGTTGAGGAGTCTTCTTAGGAGACATGGTTTGCTTGATGAGCGAGGTGAGGGAGGGCAATTTGGTGAGGCCAGGGGTTCTTGAAGAGTCAAGTGAGTTGCTCGAGAGCGATGTTGAGTGAGGACTTGATTTGGTGAGGCAGGGTTTCTTAGGGAGTCAGTGAGTTGCTCGAGCCAAGCTGGTTGAGGAGTCTTCGGTGGTGAGAGCTGGTTTCTTTGAAAAGTCAGTGAGTTGCTCGGTATTTGTTGAGAGAGGCTGCAATGAGTTGATGAAAGGGTTTGCGGAAGAGTCAGTGGAGTTGCTCGAGGCGGTTGAGGGAGGAGCTGCGGTGATGGCCGGGTTTTGGGGAGTCCGTTGGTTGCTTGAGAAGCAAGTTGTATAAGGGAGGACGTCGAGCTTGTGCCCGAGCATGGTTTTGCAGAGGATGCGAGTGCTCGAGGCAGGCGGATTAAGGGCGTGTGGAGAGAGGGGCCTCGGCTGTTGAGGGAGGGAGTTGGCGAGCTTGCCTTAGGGAGGCTGGGTTTGCCAAGGAATGCGGATTACTGTGAGGGCTTGGTGGGTTAGGGAGGATCTTAGAGTCTTGGGGTGCTGGTAATAATGAAGAGGGTTTTTGGCAATTGGTATGAGAAGATAATTATATGAGAAGGTTTATGGTTGTGGAAGTTTGGTTGAGGGTGGTGGGAGAGATCCTCGGCGACTCGTTAAACTTGGTTGGCCGAGGTGTGAGGTTTATGGAGGCGAGAGGGTTTGGTTGAGGTGACTGAGGAAGGTCCTCGGCGGGCCTCGTCGGAGGAGGTGTCCTTGTTTTGGTCGGGGAGGGGGGCGTGAGGAAGGTCCTTGCGAGGCTCGTCGAGCTTGGTTGGCCAAGGTATCCTTGATGTTACAGGGAGGGGGCGCTTGGCGTTACGGAGTGATGGGTGCCGATCGAGGCTTTGGGTTGGGAGGTCGAGATCGGGTTGTACCGGCGTTGGTGGGAGGAAGGTATAAGGAGGATTTGGTGGTTTAGGGTTAGGAGGTTGCCAAGATAAGGAAGAGGGGCTTGGCAACGTTAGTGGTAGGTTTTATAAAGGCGAAAGGTTGTTAATGGAGGCGGTGAGGAAGGACAGGCGAGCTTGTCAGCTTGGTTGGCCAGGTGTCCTTTGTTTTCAAAGGAGAGAAGGGGGTGGAAACCGGCTTGGCGTATATAGAGCGCCGAATCACGAGCGTCTGGTTTGGTTGGCGGCAAGGCGATGGGAGGAAGTGTTAGGGTTGAGGAAGTGTTGGGTTGGCGGAAGATGGTGGTTGTAGGTTTTTAAGGCGAGGCTCATACCATGTTGGCCGATATTGAAACATCTATATATATATAAAAGCAAGAAAGTATTCCTTTTAAGGAAAGTTCACAGAAAACCACATTTCCAAAATAAGAAAGTATATTTACTCGGGGTTATAGATGTAATATTCTCAATTGAGTCAAATCTAATACAAAACTATGAGACCACATTTATATTTGCCCATTGTTTTGAATTGTTTGACTGCTTAATTTACTAATAGAACAAATCATATGACCAAATTTTCAGCCATAAAGTGGCCTACATTGAAAGAACAACAGAAAAAAATGCAAACAACTATAAAATGAATTTGTAAAGTTGTATTGTAAAATGAAACTTAAGATGGGATAAGGAAATTTTCTTGACCTGACCAACCAATGTATAGGCTTAAAAGGTTAAGCAATAAATCATTGTCAATTTGAAATAATTATGTATTCACGGTTTGATCCTAACCGGCTAGGAGCCATTGAAGATTGGATAACCGAGGTAAACCTTCCACCATATTCCTCACAATTTGAAAATAATGAATTGCCACATGCAATTTCATTGGCTTATAAAAGTTTGCAATGTAATCATTACAAATTTGTAATTATTTTGACTTGAAAGATGTGAAGCAAACCGGATGTATGCCAAGCTTAAACACTATAAATACACCTCTTACTTCCTTCCTCACCAACAATGGCTTCTATTCACGATTCAAAATACCCGGCAAATCTGAAAAAAATGCCTTTGTTTTCGGTATGATACAAAGTTGAACCCATCAAGATTGAATAGATGCTGAAGGGTTCGACTAGCTCACATTTATAGTGTGCCTACTTTCAATGACAATTCTACAATTCTAGGTTTAGAGTGCATCTTTCATGACAAGGAGGTAAACATGCATATTCCGATTTCCTTTGAATCTTGTTCTGATAGGATTTTTAATTCATTCACTTTCTTCTTGCTGTTTCAAAATTCACGCAACTATCAAGCAAAGCTGACGCAAATTCAAATCCACATTGAAGCAAAATCATTTGTATGCCATTAAAGATTTGTTGTTCTTGACTTTCATAATGAAGTTTAAAACAACAAATGAGAAGTATAAAATCATGTTTCTTGGCAAAACATTGGTGTGAAATTTTTGATCAAAATTCGGTTAATATTTTTGATCTTAAGCGTTTGGATATTTTTCCAACATAGATGAAGTTGATGGTCAGTTGGTTGGGAAGTTCATTCTTGAGAAAATCGAGGATAATATTTGTGAATTTATTACACAACTTACGATATATTTTGTTGTACAATGTTGTGAAGATGTGATAGGGAAGCTTAAGGAAGAAATTCACCACAAAAAAGAGTTAGCGGGCGACATGCAAAAATGATAGACATTGTGTTAGAAGATTCTGAGTTAAGTCAATTAAATCTATATATGTTATGATCAACCAATTTTATATTCCCCATAATTAAAATATTGTATTTTTTATTTGGTTCTGGTTGGAAAAAATTAGCATGCACATTGTGAGGGAGAATATGTTGATATGCTAATGAATAAATTAGCAGAAATTGTTGATGAGCTTTGTCATAATTCTCCTGCAAATGTGTCGGCATAAAGTTTCGCGATGTGGTTAGAATATCAAACCACGTTCTATGTTAGCAAAGTCATTGTCAATGGAGAAATAAAAGAAATAGCAGATTAAATGGCGGGTATGTGCTAATAATTTTGTTATTATGTAGACAGGTTATTAATTAGATTAACGATAACGGATAAGTAAATAAGCTTCAAACACATAATAATTAAAACAAGTACTAATATCGGTTTGTATTCCGTCATAGTTTGATTTCGAACTGTAAAGCATCCATGCCAATAAATAACATAACTATAGAAGGAGATCGATCTATAGTCCAAGAATTTGAAGGCTCTCAGGAACTGGTTAGGACAATAGAACAACTATATGATATCAATGAGGTAATTATGCATTTTAACTTGCATTTGAATTCTTTTTCAACATTACATATTTTGTCTTCGATTTAAAAGTTTATATTTAATAATATATTCAATAGGTTGGGAGCTATTGGGTCTATGGCGAGGTAGATTTTATAGATTAGAGGAAGCATTGGTGGTACATTCATTGTCCTAAGAAAATGACTCAATTTGGAAAATTTTATTGCGACAAATGTGGCATTTTTTATTCAATTGGTAAAATAAGGTGCGATTAATTGAAAAAAAAGAAATTATTCTTGTTTTTTAAATTAGTATTCTTTGGTATTGGTAATAAGAATGTTTAAAGCAGTACAAGCTTCAACTGCGTGTGGTCGATTACACAGGTAATACATCTTTCTTGCTATGGGACAAAGAATCCACTGAAATAATAGGAGAATCAGCAACGACGCTCAAAAATAAATGTTCTGATCAGGTGAGCAGATTAAGTACATATTAAGAATTTACATAACTAGATAGACAAACACTAACAAAATTAATTGAATGTATTGAACAGGTAATACCTACGAAATTGAATCTTTGGTTGACAAAGTTTATCTTCAAGATTCGATTAGAGGAAGCAGGCTGGGCTAATCACGATGTGTATCAAGTTATAAAAGTCATATGAGATGAAAAACTAATTGAAAATTATTTTGGGCATCTAATTGATGATTATGATTTCTTACCAAGGATGGATCTGGAAATGAA
>CM028377.1:168920290-168985920 GCA_013146195.2 Codonopsis lanceolata
TTGTGCATCTAGATGGAGGAAATACATGCATGGTGCCCACCGGCGTAGTGCCAAAGTGGAAACCAAGTTACTATCGGCGATGCAATTCAAGAAGGCTTTGTAGAAAGGAGCTTGCTGGCAGCAATATTGCGTAAATCGCCGGATAGGGGCGTCGCTTGACCCCATTATCTCGAGGCTCCAAAGGAGATTCAGCCGTCCTCTTGCGGACTACAAGGACGTGATGCCTAAAGAATTGCCAAAAAGGCGCCTGGGAGGTGGATCACAAGATTGAACTTGGCGGGCGCCAAGCCATGATGGCTCCTTATCGGATGGCACCACTGTGACTGAAGAATTGAAGAAGCAATTAAAGGAGCCGATCGACTCGGCTATCTTCGCATCAAAGTCCCCATATGGTGCCCCCGTACACCCAAAGAAGAAGGACGGGTCCTCGGATGTGATTGATTACGTGGCCCCTCAATAAGATCACTAAGAACAAGTACCCGATTCCTCTCATTGCGGATCTTTTCGATCAACTTGGCAAGGCCAAGTACTTCACTAAACTGGACTTGAGGTCGGGGTACTATCAAGTGCGGAGAATTGCCGGCGGCGACGAGAAGAAGACAACGTGCGGCGTGACGAGGTACGGTTCTTATGAATTTCTAGTCATGCCCTTTGGCCTCACTAATGCCCTCCACTTGCCACTGCACCTTGATGAATAAGTTGTTCCATCAATTCCTTGATAAGTTCGTCATAGTCTACTTGGATGACATTGTCATCTATAGCAATACTTTGGACCGAACATGTTGGGCATTGCAACTAGTCTTCCAAGTTCTACTGGAGAGCGAACTCTACATAAAAGCTGGAGAAATGTTCATTTGCCCAAGAGGAAGTCATGTTCTAGGCATAAGATCAAAGGTGGAAAACTTATGATGGACGAGACAAAAATCAAGGCAATCCGGGAATGGGAGCCACCGACTAAGGTGCGCTTGATTCACGATCATTTCTTGGATTGGTGAATTACTATCGTCGCTTCATCAAGGGCTACTCGGCAAAAGCGACCCTTTGACGCATTTGCTCAGAAGAACAAGGCATGGAGTTGGGATGAGAAATGTCAAACGGCTTTTGAAGAATTAAAGAAGGCCGTAACGGAGGAGCTCCCTATGCTTACCCGACATTTCCAAGCCTTTCGAGTTACACACGGATGCTTCAGACTTTGCTATTGGCGGCGTGCTCATGCAAGATGAGCATCCTATTGCATCACGAGCCGAAAACTTAATGACACAGAAGCGGTACAGGTGCAAAGAAAGATAGCGGCGGTTATTCATTGCTTGCACAGAACATTACTTGCTCGGTTCTCGGTTGTCATCAAAACAGACAACATTGCCACGAGCTACTTTCAAACTCAAAAAAAGCTCAGCCCTAAGCAAGCTCGCTGGCAAGACTTCCTTGCGGAGTTCAACTTCTTCTTTGAGTATAAACCGGGTAAGACAAATGTTGTGGCTGACGCACTAAGTCGGAAGGCGGAACTTGCTACTATCATCAACCACAATTTTCTCTTTGGACGGACAGATCAAGGAGGGCTAGACCACGATCCCTTAGCCAAGAATCTCACGAGCATGGCACGCGAAGGAAAGACCCGACGATTTTGGCTAAAGGGTGACTCGCTATTCACCAAAGGCGATCGACTTATGTGCCAAAATGGGGCGACTCGCAAGGAGATAATCGTGGAATGCCATGATTCCAAATGGCCGACACCGGTATTAAAAGGACGCAAGCATTGGCGAGGCATCTTATTATCGCCACACATGTTTGACGATGTAGAGACATACGCATGCATATGTTTGGTGTGCCAACAGATAAAATAAAGCGCGTCAACCTTTGGCGGTCTATTGGAGCCACTACCAATTCCCCTGAAGGACCATGGGAAGCGTTTCCATGGATTTTATCACATGTTTGCCTAAGTCGACGGGTTTGGGAGCATAATCGTGGTGGTTGGCGTGTTCTCAAAATATGGCACGCTCATTCCCGCCCGCACATTACTGACCGATGAAAGCGCCAAGTTATTTTTCTCAGAATGTTGTGAAATCGGGGAGTCCCACAAGTAATTGTGAGTGACAGAGATCCCCGTTTCACTGGGAGGTTTTGGACGGAGCTCTTCAAGCAAATGGGGACGAAATTGAACTTCTCTACAAGTTTCCACCCCCAAACTGATGGTCAGACAGAGCGGGTCAATGCTTTGTTAGAGCTCTACTTACGACACTACGTAAGTGCCAACCAACATGATTGGGCGAGGCTCATAGATGTGGCCCAATTTTCTTACAACATGCAGCGAAGTGAGGCTACGGGACGGAGCCCTTTCGAGATTGTCACTGGGCGACAACCTTTAACGCCCAATGCTTTAGCAGCGTCTTATGATGGAAAGAGCCCAGCGGCCTACAAAGCAGCGAAAGCATGGCATGACCAAACCGACTTGGCACGAGCATCCCTCGACAAGGCGGCTAAGAAGATGAAAAAGTGGGCGACAAAAGCGCAGGATGGTGGAATTCAAGGAAGGAGACCAAGTCATGGTAAAGCTCTTGCCTCAACAATTCAAAACCTTAAGGAAAGTCCATAAGGGTTTGATACGGCGATACGAGGGTCCCTTCCCTATCATAGCACGTGTGGGCAAAGTTTCGTATCGACTACAACTGCCGCCCAAGTTGAAGATCCATCCAGTCGTCCATGTAAGTTTCCTCAAACCCTATCATCAAGACATGGAAGACCCTAATCGAGGAGTGTCTAAGCGGGCACCAACGGCCGTTGTCACTTCGTTCGACAAAGAGGTCGAAGAAACCTATCTGACCGAACAATTAGGAGGCAGCGGTGTGCCCCATTACAAGGAGTACTTAGTGAAATGGAAGAATCGCCGGATAGTGAAGCAAGGCGGGAGTCGGAAGACTTACTATGGCAATTTGCGATCATATCCAAAAATACAAGGAAGAAGGCGCGGCGAGGGCGCCGCGAGCTAAGTGGGGGAGAATGTCACGTCCCGCCAACCAAGTGTTTAAATCTCTCTCTAGTATATCCCGGAAGCTTCAAGATGTGTCAAATGACACTAGAAGAATCTAGAATGTTCTAGAGACCTCAAGAAATATCAAGAGGACGCTAGACAATTCTAGAAAGTTCCGGAGCCTTCATGATCCTTCAAGGGAACACTAGAAAGTCCTAGAAAGTTCTAGAACCTTCAAGTGATTAAAGGGAATGCTAGGTAATTCTAGAAGTTTCTACTACTTCCTAGAATTAGAACCTTGGAGAAGTATCTTGTAAATATATCCTAGATCTTTCTTAGGATGATTCTAGATACTAAATCATAACCATTGATGTAACTAAATCCTAGCCATCCATTGAGTAGGAGGATGCCTATATAAAGGGGGAGGCCTCATTTGGCCAAACCATCCAAAAGTAACTCTTGTAAAAGTTCTCATAAAGCAATACAAGTTCCCTTTCTCAAAGCTCTCTTTCATTGTCTAGTCCCATTTGAGATTTTCAGCTTACTTAGAGCAAGACCAACGGGATTGTGAGCGCTAAGTGCACCGGAAGGTTGAAGAATTCAAGTCCGTGACACTAAGGTAAAAAGTACAAATCTCTCGCTTTGTAGAAAAGCGGAAGCCGTGTAAGAGTCATAGCCAACTCGGGAATCCATCAACTAGAAGAATGAGAAGAGCATAAAAAGAGTGCACCTGGAAATAGTTTGCATGAACAAAACCATCTTAGTTCGCAAAAATACTGTCATTGTGATGACTGCAACAACAAAAAGCTGCAAAAAACATTCATACCTTACTTACACTTCAAAGACCATAGTGACACTGGCAAACACCCATATATATACATATAATAACAAGCGTAATTTTCCCGCCTAAATGTTTTCCATAAATGAAAACATAAATATGCATTGGAAGTTGAAACACTTTGTTTTATTACATTTTTCTTAGTCTTTATTCTAAACATTTAATTAATAAGGCATTGTAAATTGGAACACTTTGTTTTGTTACATTTTCTTTATATATATAATGACAAATGTGATTAACACATCCAAATATAGCAAGATCCATTCAAAATGCACTTGTCAAAAATAGGAAGATATATATAATGACAAATGTAATTTGCTTATCTTAAGATTGCTAGATAACCACTGTAACTACTTACCAAATAAGGATACTATTTACATATGAACACATATACAAGTATTGATAAGTAAATAAAAAATCATAAGAAGCTTTTAAGAAATTAAATACCATCAATCTAAGAGGGAATGTCTTTTCTTTTCCTACCAATATGCAAGGGAAATGAGACTAATCATCTAAAAACTCAACAAATATTACTTACTCAGCCATAAATGTGCTTCCTCTTTGAATATTAATTTACTTGTGAGTTTTGTCAAGATAAATTATATCCATAGGAGTTAAAGAACAAGTACATAGTGAAATATAATTTGATGAACAACTATGGATCCTTAAAGTTTGTCATGTCTAATTTGATACTCAACAAATATTGTTTACTCAGTCATAAATATGTTTTCTCCTTGAATATAAATGCTTTGTGACCGCTTTTGTTGTCTATAACCACATAATTTCACCGGTAAAAGTAGTAGCGTCAATTATGACATACTGGATGAGTGGATTTTTAAAGATCAACAAGGTCATGGTGATAGGTGACAATATCATGATTATCGGATTCCATTTTCACTCATTGACATTGGAAGATAAATATGAGCGAGTAAATCGTAGTCTAATTGCTCTAGGAACATGTACGATGACTGTAGAGGGGCGTGATTATGTATATGGGCGAGTAGCCGGGTATATCATACTCTGTGAGAAGTACAATGAATTGAGAGCAATCATGGTCTAAATGTCTATTTTATTGTCTATTGAATTGGACTTAAATATTTGTAGATATAGTTGTAATAATTAAGTACACATATTATCAGTGTCACATCATTTGGGTGACACTATTAATGAAAGGGTTTTTGAGTCAGGGACATTTTGGTCATTTCGGGGGAGGGATGACTGTAGGAAGTATGTAATTTGAGTTGCTTTTCTTTGATTTATCATCATTTGAATTTGTTATACAATTTTTATTATCTAACAAATATATATTCGTTTAAATACATATTCTAAAATATATATGAATTTTTCATTCATGTAATAAGGAATAATTAAATTCACTTATATTTTTATCCTTACATTTTAATTATGTTTTTAATTTTCATAACACACTAACTAAAAGATAAAAGAACATTATATTAATATTGATTAATATAGATTACGTGAACTTTGTTATGTGATAGTGATAGTAGTAGTAATTATACATATTTAATCATAGTGATAATAGTAGTAATCGCACATATTAAATGACAAATGTTGCATTTAAAAAAATATTCTAAAATTTATAAAAGATTTTATTTATTTATTGTATTCGATCTATTAATAATTTTACTTTTTCTTAATCGTTGCATTATAGTAACTTGTCCAGTTTATGTACATATCGAACTCACAATCTTTACGATACAATTATTTGTTTATTTTATTTATTATCATTAAAAAATTTAATCATGATATTAGTTTTACAATAATTTATTCTTTTAATTTTATTTTTTCACTTTATGTTGCTTATGTATAATTTGATTGAAAAATATATATGGCGTGCGTTTAACGCACATGTGTAAAGCTAGTTAAGGACTAATGTGTTGTGTTACCAAAAACAAGCAAGTGATTGACCATGGTACACATCTAGTTTATCTAAGAAATAATGCAAAACTGCAGTTACTGATTACGCAAATTTTACCTATGTATACCATGGTTAGCAGAAAGCAATCTTATGTCAGCATTGTAGGAATGATGTCATAAGAATGCAGAGCACGATGGTGATAGAGTGAAAATCTACAATTAGTAAACACAAATGTTCTTAGACTAGATAAGAAGCAAGATGTACAAACCACTTCTTGAAGTTTTAATGGCGGTCCAGAAAGTGATCTCCTTTGGGGGAAAAATTCCTCGAAAGACACTGGAATAGGCTGAAGAAATTTATTCAAGACTCCAGGAAGGCGGAGTTTAATATTGACCTGTACAAGGACCAAAATTAAGGGTAAAAGACAGCCAAAATATTTACAGACACGTACCACACAAAAGATAAAGGGAAAAGCATAGATAAATACCAAAAAGCAGATTCGTTCATTTGCATGTCTTCCAGTTTCATTAAATTGGAAACAAAAATCAATCAACAAAACATGCATATATGCTAAATCAACAAGTTCTTTAAGTGGCAGATTAATTTCAACACGCTAAAGCACTGGGCCAAAGACAGTAATTGGTGGACTATTCATCCAATTATACACGCCAATTAGAAAACATATACATGAGCATGACAATATGTCCAGGCTATTTCACTGATCATTCATCATGGTTGAGCACCTAATAAAAAAGAGAGAGAAAGAAAAGATGTGAATGATGGGGCGACTTCTTTTATGTTGAATCACAAAAGACAATAGAACAGGTATATATGCTGAATCAACAAGTTCTTTAAGTGGCAGATTAATTTCAGCACGCTACAGCACAGGGCCAAAGACAGTAATTGGTGGACTATTCATCCAATTATACCCACTAGTTAGAAAACATATACAGGAGCATGACAATCACAGTGTCATCCTGCTTTGCAGAATCCGCTTGTTCAATCACCTCACCAATGGATGAAACATCGAATGTTAAAAATGTTACCAAAATCTAACTTCAATCCAAATTAATCGATCAAACAAAACTTAATACAGAACAACCCTGGTTTCTATATCTTTTACATAAAAACTAGCCATGTTTTATTTTTAGGTGCACAATTTCTGAGCAGACTAGTCTCTTTCACATACTCAACCTGTTGCAGGAAACTATTATCCAGTAATTTTCTCAACTTTATCTTCACAGTTTGAGTCCCAAGTCCCAGCCTGATGTGTCTGCTTTACATCCAGTATCTTGTGAAATAGGCTTTACTTGAGTAGGATTATATTTACTTTTTATAAAATGCTTTCCTGGAAGTTCATTCCATTTACAACTTTGTTTAATTGGTAACATCATTTACTATCAAGACTGTTTTACAATCTTTATCTCTTTTCTTCAAAAAAAATAGGATGCAACTTAACATGTAACAACCATAGGGAGATCACCGGATAAACTTTTAAAATTGAAAATAATTGTTCTTCAGTTTGTAAAAAAATAGTTAAGGTGGGACTAAGGGGCTTGAGCATAATTCCTGGAGTAAGCACAAAATTTTCTAGTATCTGTTCACATGAACCTATTGCCAATATGGTCTGATGCCATTTACTGTTTCCCATGTTAGATTTGTGAATAGGCTGTAGTAGTGGAATGTATATGCTTACTTTGTTTGGAGCCAATATGGTTTTATTTATATACATATGTTTTGTTTGTTTATGGACTAGATTAATACAAATATTTTTATTCCTTCTCTCTGTACATGATATTGATTTTTTTAAAATTAGCTTCATTTTTCAGCTCAACCTTGGAATATTCACAATAGATGACTAATCTAAATTGTCAATATTGCTTGATCGTCATACTGGAGGAGCCAGTATCAAAGATGGATAAATAGACCTAATGCTCCATAGGTACTAAGAACAAACTTATATTAATTTGCGGGTGTATATGACTGTCTTTGCTTCAATAGAGTGTGATAAAGGCATCTTCCTAGACAATCAATGTCAGATAAGGGACATCAAAAGAAAGTCGATCAACGTAGTTGACTATGGGAAATAAAATATTATCTATGCTGTAAACTTGAGTGGAAGAAGTACAAAACGAAAGGCTTATGGCCAAGGCTTATTAGCAAGATACAAATAGTGATTCAAGTGAAGACTACCACATCAGTTTTGCTCATTTTGTCAAATCAAACAGACTAAACACAAAAGACCAATTACCCAACACCAATATATATATATATATATTGTATTACACATAAACTGAGATTTTATCATAGTTTCGTTGCAAAGACCAACTTTAAAATTGACAGGAATAGTAGTTTATGTTTTTATAGAGGTCTTTGGATAATGCAGAATTCAATAACAAATTAACAATCACACCATTAAATTATAATATGCATACAACTCAAATATGAAATAAAACTATGAAGTGCATACCTTCTGCTATCCACTTTTTTTTAAAGGTTAGAAAGGGCATTGACATTACCCCAACCCTTAATATTATGATTAATGCCTTGAAAAGAAGAATTTACTGGCCTGGTCATCACGAGGTTAAAAGTACTTTAACAAAGAGCTGGATGAAGAGAGGATAAAAACCAACATCAGACATGGTTTCCATATGCAACTACAAAGGAAGGGTTGCATAACTCAACCTATGAAATTATCAAATTATTTTAGCGCTAACAACCGGTGTGGTAAAAAACTTATCATAATTGGAGCAAAGTAGAGATGCAATTTATGGGGGGAAAAAACATAAAATTGCAGAAAATATATGCTTTACAAATCTGTTATTAAGAACAACAACACTGTATGAAATATTTCATAGATTAAATTCTTGAAAAAGATCTTGTCTAAACGTGCACAACTCTTGTAACAAGTTTAAGTCCATCAATCCTGATGCCTCCACTAAAAAGTGAACAGATATCTTCTCACTACCTTGACAGTCCAGACCATTGTGCTTAGCTAGACCTTATTCACTTGCAATAACTCAACAAACCCTACTATCCCTTTTTCAATGCAAAATAACACCACCTACCAATTATAAGATAATATTTATGATAGATCCTGAATCCTTCCCTTTAAAGAATTATGATTTCCATCTCTTAGTACATAGATATTGCAACACCAGATAATCAACACCGGACTACAATAGGTCGTCAGATCAGATAAGATTCAATTGACCAACGAATCCAGTATTAGGAATGGTGAACATATATTCAGAAAGCCATCACAGATAATTGGCACAAAGGCTTCAGTGCTTGGCTGCCTAGATGAAAGTCTTGGGAACATGAAAAAAAGAAAGTGAACAAAAATAAATCCCACAAAGTTATAGCTCTTCAATCTCTGCGTTATCTCTGCAATTCACGCCACAACACTCAATTAAAGAGTTTTTTTTACATAAATTTATCATTTTAACAACATTACATCAAACAATCAGTAATGAACATAATAAAATGGGGCAAGAAATAGATAGTGTTTCAATCAGTAATATTAAACATATGTACTTTTGCCTTCAAAAGTACAAGAAGGAGAAGATAGTATCATACATTCTTTGTAATCAAAAGAACCATCTAACATTGTCAGAGTCAGGAAGTTGTTGAAGCCTATTTTTTAGCAAAGATATCCCACTGTCTCTTTGAAACACTATCTATTTTTTTAGCAAAGCTTATTGAAACAACCAATTTGTGGCAGAATGAAGGAAATAATCTTTAGTAAGTACAAAAATCTCAATTAAAGAAACCATCACAGAAAAATTAAACCCACTGATTAAAACAAAAATTCAGAGTAAATAACGAAGAAAAAAAAAACCAAATTTTTGAGGGCCAGATAACTTACCGTTCGGGTTGGAGAGAATACCAGTAGACAACAGTTGATGGAGTTTGGACAGAATAGAGGAAACAACCTATGGTTCAAAAGGCGAAATCACACAAGCTCACACAATATACCATCATAAATTCAACACAAACTCGTATTTCAACCCAAACTATTGAACTTTGTTAAGAACCCTAAATTTTGGAGTGAAAATTCTTAATAAGTGTAATACCCCATTTACAATAAGCCATGAGAGTGAGCGATAATTTTTGGAGGGAGAGATAGAGAGAGAGAGAGAGAGAACGCACCAATCGTCGAAGCTCTTACAGTAAACAATCCCTAATTAAGGTCTTCCCTAAAGCATAGATGATCAATTTGAGACGAAATCTTTGTGGGTTATCCTGATAAGGTTTAGAGAGAAAAGCTAGGAAAGAAGAAAGGGCTACAAGACGAGAGCTGTTGAGAGAGGGTTTGAGATTGGGGATTTTGACTCTGGGAAATAATTTCTAAGCTTGTTTACCGCGTAATTGGGAACTTAGCGGGAGAGACAAAAATTAATATCTTGAATGCGATTGAAACGAGGTAAATAACACAGCGTTTATTTAAAAACATTGTAAAACCCTTGGTAAGCACAACGTTTGTTAAAAAAACGTTGTAAAAGTACAACGTTTTTTTCAAAAACGTTGTAAAATAAAAGGCTAGCACAACGTTTGTTATAGAAACCGTTGTATAATACAAATACACAACGTTTAATTAAAAAACGTTGTTAAAAATCAACTTTTAACAACGTTTATTTAAAAACGTTGTGATACAAACGTTGTAAATGCTCTTTTTTGTTGTAGTGATTAGAACTTTTCTAATTATAGAAGAAATATACCGATAGTGAATATGATGCCAATTGTTGATATCAGATCAATCAAATGTTGGGAAGTCTCAGTATAGGAAGATTTTAATGGGAAGAATTAAAGGTTTAGAATTTTCAGAGGATTTATAATGGAAGAACACACTCACCAAGAATCGTTGATTGAGTATCTATTAAAGAGCTGTAATGACAAGAATATAATGCGACGAGGCAATCAAGTCAAAACCTTTTTTAGAATTTGAATGGACATTCAGCTTGGAAAGGCAACGATTCATGGTTTCGATATTAAATCATTCTTAGGAATGTTTTCGATACAGATTGTGACTTAAATTGAGATGTCTCAATAGCCCGATGTTAGATATTAATGAAGGTAGAGAGTACTGGATGAAGAGAAGAAAATATGTGTTGACATTAATGACCCTTTTTTTGAAAAGAATAATACGAGTTTAAAATACGAACCTTTGAAGGAATGTGATATGTTTTTGAAATTCTAAAATTTTCAAAAGATAATTCACGAGGCATTCTGAAACATCTACACAATCCTCAGCAATCTCCTAGATCTTTAAAAAAACTTAGAACAATAAAAGATATTTTTTGGAATTGATATCAGTTATAAAAACATTTCTGGAATTGATATCGAATGTTTGAAATACTACTTGTTGTAAAACATTTTGAAAATCAATCAGTAATTCTAAAGGTTGTTTTAAGTCATAGATATCTTCACAAGGGGAAGAACAACAGAGATTGAAAGCTGCTGTTTTGAGTTTGTGAACGACAGAGGTGGAAGTCTGCTGTTCAAGTTTGACCAGCAGAGATTGGAGTCTGATGTTTCAACTGATAACCTTAAAGATGTATGCAGTATTAATGATAGTCTGCTGATGCTAGCTGATAACGACATGTAGAAAGGGATGGTGAATAATTAAGAACATATTTGTCGATATTAATTCTTGGATATGCGTGGTTATCAGTCTTTTCAACACACCGAAGAGGGTAGCAATACAATTGCTATAATACCAATTAATGAGTAATGTGTTCAAGAAAGATGAAAGTCTACCGATACCAATTGTTGAAAGATAGGTTAGTAAACTATAGATTGCTGATACTAAATGTTATGATTCGAGATGAAGGTTGATCAGCAATGATTGAGGTATATCGTTGTCAATTAATGGATGACAAGGGAGTCGGCATAGATGAGAGTCTGCTGATGGAAAGCGATCAACAGGAATAAAGTTTGCTGATAGAGGGTGTATCTAATAAGTTTAGCAGATTAGAAGGTTTGCTGAATAAAGATGGAATAACAGACATTTGAGGTGTGCTGATACCAAGTGAATGAAGAGCATTTCAGCAATCTTTTCCCTTAGGATGCCTTGGCTTCCGGAAGGATGGACCATAGGCTTCATTGGCAAGGATTAACTGATGACTATGCTTCTTTTCAATAGAGTCCCGATTAAATGATAAGAGCATTTAGAAGCAAAACGGAAGACAACAACCATTTTAGTTAAAGCACTTGAATCACAAAGAAGCAAGTAGCTCATACTTAGTTTGACTGAAGGTACAGAGGTAGAAGAATGTATTTTGCTTAACGGTCAACATCTAAGATGATGACTAACCTTTTTAAGGAAGGGAAGTCATCTGTTCGAGACAAAGTTAAGAAGAAAGAATTTCGGGCAGGGTTGTCTTGAACAGAGTAAACAGCAGTTAAGAAATAGAATTAAGAAGCTGTTAGTTCCTCAGAAGGTCATCTTTCCAACAACAGTTATGAGGTCTGCTGTTGTGAAGTGTTTAAGACCAGAATTTTGGATGGGAATGAAGATTCACCAGAACATCATGGGTTAAGGTGATATTTTCAATTCCTGAGAAAGGAGTTGCAAGGTAAGCAGTCCCTTCTTAGAAATCCGAAACTAAAGTTATCTGTATTCCAACACTAATTCTTCTGATGAGATTTTTACCAGTAATCAGTGAAGTTTTTAAGTGAAATAAGGTTCTAATCCTGAATTATTTTTAAGATAAGAGTCAATTTAGTTTCAAAATAGATTTTGGTTTCTTCTCATCAGAATTATACTCTATCGGATACGAATAATAATGATTAAGGATTGGTTTGCTGTTTGAGATAACAGCAGAGTTATGTTTGCTACTGTGAATTCGGAACCGAAGATATAACTAGTTGTACAGTTACCGAAACCATAAGCAAACATAAGATTTCATGCTATCAAAGAATGTGCATACAAAAGCAGATAGACATGAAGTAAAGTTTCTTTGAACAAGTTCTCATTTAGATCAAAATACATTCGAATACAAAGAGGATCTAAAGATTACAGAATTCAATACAACTTCCAGTGATTTAACTACTCCTGGTAAACAACTAATCTAAACACCTGATACATTTCTAAAGATAAGAATGTTACAAGGAGATGTCTATGAAGACCATGGATCCAGATTCGTCTAACAGGTTGGCAAACAGAATATAGGTCCAAATCAAGGGACTCAAAGTCGAAAGAGGCAGCCAAATGGAATCTCTAAACTGTGAAAAGTGCAGATATGTGATCCTGTCGCCTGCTCTTCCTTCTCCCTTTAGCTAGCTCTCAAGCCCAGGTGACCTTCACAAGCTAGCATGACTACCTTTCAAAAGTCCGTTGCTGTGAAATGAGCTGATCTCGAGAGAGAAGCATGTCAGCAAAAGAACATGTAGAAGGTCTACAATGCCAAGAAGGAGCAGCTGACATGAGCATGGTCACTGGAGTCTGGGAGAGGCATGCTAAATGGTTGTTGAGGAAAATATTCATACAAGAGGAATCCTCGAAACTAACCAAACAACTTTTGGAGGATAGGAAGAGTAATTCCAAGTTGTTGAGAGAGAAACTTGATCTAGTGCTAAGAATTCTCCTAAGTAACATTTTGGAAGGAATGGATTTTGTATCAGAATCTATCATCGTGTTTGGGGTAGTTTGCGAGTGATAGGAAAGAGGGAAGGAATGTCTCTATAAATATTCGTTGAGGCAAGACAATGGATCGGTTTAATGAAATAAAATTTCATTAAGAATGAAGAGTCCTTTCAACCACTCTCATTAAAGGTACACAGGGAAGTGTGAGATATGATTTTAATTTCTAGATATCCGGTAAAGTTTCTCTTGGAAAACTGAAAGATTTTGAAAAGACAAAACAACTTTCTTGAGAAGATAAGAAGGTTTTCAATAGGATAAAACAATTTTTCATTGAGATTTGACAAAACACCTTTTTCAGAAAAATGTTTTGGGAAATATGTTTCCTCCTTTTCAAAGACATTTTGTCTTTACCGAGAATCTATGAAATTTATCTTTTTCTTTAAGAAATAGTCAATTTCAAAAAAGCTTAACCTCAACCTTTGTAGAAATTGCAAAGATACCCGTGTAGTTTGCACATTGTCTACTTAGGTGGAAACTCCTATAAGTTAGCACACATAACTGAGCTTATGAAGTGCAGAGCAACAAGAGTGTTCGACAAAGAAGATGGTTTGAAGATGATAAGATTAAGGCAGATCAAAGATAAAAACATTACTTTGATGAAAAAGAATCAAACCAGATGAGTAATGTAAATCATACTTAGAAGAATGGAATAAAAGCAAGGAGCAAAGTATGATAAGTAATTACTCAAGCTTCATATTTGCAGGGAATATATCGAGATGAACAGAGCATGCAAACATAAGGGTGTACAGTGTTGATATATTCATGATCATGATTAGTAGGGAATCATAAGCAGAAGTCAGTCATATATTATAATCCAGAAAGAAGAAGATTTGACTTAATCAAGTAAATAGAGTCATGTTCATCAGTCAATCATATCATTTTATGTTGCTATAGAGATAATAAAGTTTGCTTGTTGATTTTGAAAGAGTATGTTTTCCTGAATGAAAATCAAGAAGATCATTAGCAACATTTTATGAGCGTTAGGAAGCTCCAGAAAAATCTAGATACTAGAACAAGTATTTTCAAGAAGATCCAAAAGAATGAAAAGAAGATCTGGATCTTGAATCTCTTATTCTCCCTTGGTCTTTTGTGCAAAGAGAAAGATCATGAAATAGCACAAGATGCCTTTTGGCGATAGACAAGGAATGTACCTTTTGACGACAGTCATGTTTGGATCGGGGTAGATGTTCTTCAGAAGATGCCTTTTGGGATCTGAGCTAGTAAGTCTATAGTAGATGTTGCCTAAAGAGTAGATTTCCTTTGCAACAACTTGTGAGATCTTTGATTCATATTTCTTAGATTTTGAATTCAAATAATTCTTTGAAATATAGGCCAAGTTCCCAGAAACTAAATATCATATAATATAGGGATCAATTAATGTTTCATGATATAGAGTTTTTGACTCTTAACCTTTTTCAAGAGAATATATAGGAATCATTTTAAAATTCGTTCACAATAAAGTTCCAGAATTCTTTTAACTAAGAAATTTTTATCTCGAGAAGGTGTTGGATTGATTACAATTGTTAGCCTTATGTCAAGAGAATTTGAATCAGAAATCATTTTAATTGATGCATCCATCGGAGTGTTTTTCATCTGAGGAATAGTTATTCATAGTGCCAATTGATATATATCTGTCATATGAATAATTATCCCACAATCATCATGGTAATCTTCCATCTCATGAAATTTTTGAAAACAAAACAATTTTTCAAAATAAGTAAGTTTTTCAAAAATTTATCTCAAATGAAATCCTTGTCAAAAGTTTTTAAAGATTAAAACAAAATTTTCTTTTGACACGCATTTGGGATGAGCATTCGAGGATCAAACTCTCTGGAGGTTAGTCCTGGCATATAGCTTGAAGAGTCTTGCTCTGATACCAATTGTTGGTCCACAATTATGCTCAAATAGGCTAGAGGGGGGGATGAATAGCCTATAATGCCATTTAAAAAACTTTTCTTCTAAATACATTTAAAGCGTAGATTTAATGGCATGGGCAGTTTAACGTGTTGAGCATGTCTCCTGGTAGAGGCTAACGACAGACTTGTTCTAAGCAGAAATTTCAACTCTACTGGTAAAACTGCCAGTTAAATCAAAAGCCTATTTGAAAGAGTTTAAGTAGCGGAAATATAAAGGTTTAGATTTAAAGAAGTCTTAAGTGGCTGTACATGAATATATGATCAGAACAACAGCACACTTAATACTTCTTCAAATGCAGATTCTAGGAGATCATTAGAGAATAGATTTTCTAAAGATAAATCAATTTATAAAAGCTCATAGAGAGGTAAAGACTGAAAGATAAATTATTTGAAAGAACATCTGAATTTATTCAAAGATAAATTACAGATTACATCAACCTATATACTCTATGTAAAGTTTCTGTCGTCGTCCTTTCAAGCCTTAATCTTTACTTAATTATTTGAAAACAAATTCTTAGGTAAAGAGGACAATAGGAGACGAGAACGAGAAGCTAATATGAGAAGAGAATTTTCAAGGTCGTTTAGATACAAATTATCTGAACGATTGAGTGTAGAGCACTCGGCCTTCCATGATGAGTGATTATTGCACAATCGACAGCATTTGTATAGGAATACAAATCTGAAGATATGAATGCAATATCTACAGATAGCTCTTCATCTTCTTTGGGCATAATCTAACATCAATCTTCAGATCAATCCAATAGCTTGACCTTTAGCATTAGGAATGGAGTCCTGAAGCTTAGCTAAAGGTTGAGTTTTTCGAAGAAAGGTGAAGAACTCAAATCAAGAACTGGATTCTTGACCAAGACGTTGATCTTTGTATTTTGAAGTTTCTGATCTATCTCTTTCTTCTTCTCCAAGTTTTTCTTCCTAGCAATCCACTGAGAGTGTTTTTCTAAGGCCTGGATGAGTTCACTGCAATCTTCTGTAGAGATCTGAGACGCGTTGGTAAAGACGATCTGTAATACCCTATTTTATTACATGTTTGTCTTATACTTGAGTTCATACATTCATATTCATCATAAGTATGTTTACTTAGTTCATTCGTATGTTTGAATTCAATAGCATGTTCGTTGACGTTGATTTCTATGCTCGTATGCATCCTATTCGTCATGAGATGTGTTGGGACTTTGATTGTGTATATATGTTGAAAACATGTGTATAAGTGTTAGATGTCATTCATAACATCCTTAACATGATTTAGATGTTGATTGAATGCTTGTTGCATCGTCGATTCGATCGTTGCTTGCTTCTAGTTGTTGTTCTTCTTCGTTTGGCTTGTTTGAGCGTGGTTCGGGAGTGTTCTGTTGAGTTCTAGACCATCTTTGAGTGAGGATTGAGCCTTGGGGACTTTGGTCTTGAGTTTGGGGTTGTTTTAGGTTGATTTTTGACCTTTTGAGCACTGGAGACCTTGCGATCGCAAGGGGGTTTGGACATTGCCCCCGCAAGATAAGCAGATTTTGTGAGTGAAGCATGCGGTCGCATGCCCCCTAGCACCATGCGGCCGCATGGTGCCATTTCCTGGTACGAATTGTTTTGCTTTGTGACGATTATCGGCTATCCTAACCCCACCCAAACCTATCCTAAACCACTCCTAAATCATCCTAACTATCAACCAATGTATCCTAACCATCTATTGGATGTTTTAAGTGGATTGGAGGACACTTGTCAAGGGAAGATCTCAACATGCATTAGTCACCCTTCCCACTCTATTTTTCAGCCTTGGGGAGACCAAATACAACCACTAAGCCCCTAGTCTTCTGTCATTCTCTCCAAAAACAAGCTGAACACTTCTTGGGAGTTTGAGAGAGTTTCTTGAGAGTTCTTGAGTATTCATCCATGGAGGCCAAAGCTTGAGAGCTCCATTTCCAAATCCAAACCATAAAAGTGAAGAAGAGGTTGAGGAGAATACTTTCCACCCATTGCATGTTCATTTTGTTTGCTTGAAGGGCTGATTGTAGGTAAGTTACAACATCTCTTTCTATTTGTTTTTGCCTCATTGACCCTAGGGAAAACAATCTTGCTATTTGAGGTCAATGAGAGCACTTAGGGCTTGTTAGAGATGCCATGTTTTGCTATATGCTAAATGATGAATTTTGGTTGGATGAACATGTTAGAAATCATGAGTAGGATATTGTTCATGTGTAGAGATGTATGTTAATTTATCCTATCTTGCTTGTTCAAGTATTGGAAGTATTTTTGATGAAATGGCTAGAATGTATATATGCCTAATTTGTGACTTTGGTTCCATGTTTCCTGATTTAATGTTGTATTGGGGTTTTATGTGTTTAATGACCTTGGTAACCTATTTATTAATGTTAGTATGAACATAGGAGGGTATTGTGACCAATGGCTTCTATGCCCTAATTTTTGAAAGTTCGGAAATGACTCAACGGAGTCAACCATTGGGTTAGTATGACATTAAGGAATGATATGCCTAAGTCCTACGAAATTTGGGGTAGTATTAATGGGGGTTAAGCCTCCAAGCATTTAGAAGTGTATGAAGAACACTTGATGATTAGAGTCTTAATATTATCTCTAATGTGTTTATGTGCTAGTTGTGATTTAAATGCATGACTAGATGATTGTAGAAGTACATGCCTACTTAATTGAGCATATGAGTATGTATTACTTTTGCTTGAGTTTGAGTCCAGCTGGAGTCGATTTGTTGAGTCGTTGGCAGGACGATGTATCGTCTTCACGAATTGTGGGATTCGTGATTTCGATGGATCGCCACGCCGGGTTGCACACACCCCTCCATCGATGGTCGCAGTGGAGAAGTAGTTGATCTTAGTTGTAGTACGGAAACATGACTTTGATAACTATGGAACTCGAGTGGGGAATGTCTCGGGGACGTCGATACCACGATTTGGGTATCAAGGACACATATGAATTGCATGTGTTTTTGCAGGAACGACATGGCGGAAAAATGGTAACGGTATCATATCCCTTTTTATATGAATTGACTCACGAGTGCTTATATGTGGATAACGTGCTACGTGAACATGATATGATATGATGGTTGAATGATTTAGTGAATTGTTATACTTGTTGATAACATGTTATTCAAGATTGTTAAGTAAGAATACCTTGACATGTTTATTAATGAAATGTTAGATTATGATGATAGCATGAATTATTATTGTTGAGCATGATGCCATGACAGGAAGTTATGTTTAGTAACTTACTAAGTCTTTATGACTTACTCCTATTTGTTTGATTGTTTTCCCTAGATCCGAGTCGTGCTAGCGGATCGAAGTGATTATCGAGTTGCGTTGGTGAAGCTTTTGGCAAGGTTGCTACCTTATAGTTTAGCATCTTTTCTTTTGGCAAGGACGATGGGAACGTAAAGTTATGTAAACTTTATGAAAGGTAGCAAGACTTATGTGTTTGATATTTGTACTTGTTAATTAGTACTTAAATCTTTTGGGAGCCGACTTGTATTAGTCGCGCCTTGTGTATTTATGATGATTATGTTTCAGTTATGTTAACCATGTATTGGTTGGTTTATTATGTTTGTTCTCCGGCATGCTTTTAGCCGTTGAGTATGTTAGACTAGAGTTGTAGACTTAGTTTAATGTTGGGTTCCGGCTGTAACGTCGCCGATGACTTGGTATATAAATTGTTATATGTTGTTATTGTATGACAGGTGGTTTTGTGCTACGAGCCCAATGTTACGTCACGTGATTTTAATTTTTGGACCGAGAGATTCATTATCTCTTTGGTTGTGTTTGGTTGAGCTTGTTAGCTCGGGCGCCACCGTTTAATTATGTTACGCTTCCGCATGTGTTAAAGTTATTGGCATATCGTCGTTACGGCCTTACCCATTATTTGCTATGTGCTTGTATGTTGTTTGTTTCTGGTGGCACGACCTCGGGGTCTCGTCTTGGGATCCGGGTTGGGTCGCTACACAATCTCGTTGTAGATCTCTCAGTTTCTTTGAAGCTCTTGTAGCAGGAGTCTTTTTTTCGACTTCGCACTATGTCACTCTTGTTGGGGAAGAGAAAGGATTTCTTATATAGACTGGAGTCAATGTGATCGTTGAGAGATGAAGATTGATGTTTCTATCCGTTTAGAGATATGGTTGTTGAAGTCTATCGGATAGAGATTTTTTGTCCACAAGATCTTTGACTGTTGGGTAAAGATTGTGTCCTGTGGATCTTGGAATTGTTGTCTGTCAGACTGTATTGATAAGTCTCTGAAAAACAAGTTGATGTCTGATGCACTGTTAGGTAGTCTGTTCAATAAAGTGGATTCATTTGACTTTATCAGACCACGTGAGTGAGAGAAAGTCTTGTAGCTTTAAATATGTCAAGATTTATGAAGCTTGGACATATTTGTCTTGATTTGAACTACTTTAGTCTTTTCTCTGTAGCACATGCAGAATCAGGTCTGCCAGTAAGATGTTCGGGCCAGAGGCGTACGTCTTCTATTTAAGAGAACCGATGTCTGCTGGTGTGAACAGTCAAATTGTAGCATGTCTGCCGGTGGTGAGTCTTCAAGATGTTCTGTTCTGCTTATGACAAGTCTGTTGGTGACGAGTCTGCTGAAGACTTTTGACACTACCACAAGTCTGCCGGTGCTTAGTGCATATAAAGTGCTGGTTTGTTTGATCATCATGTAGGAAGGTAGGACTCGATCAGGTCGCACCTAATCTAAGACCTATGTGATGTCACACGAGTTGCCACGCTAACCAATACGCAGACCTTTTAGCCACTAGTGATGACTCATTGTAATGGGAACAAGCAAATCATCATATATAGAATATGCAAAGTGATAAGTTAATTATCAAGAAGCATATTCCAACACAACTCAACCGCGAGTAACCTCGAGCGGGAGGACAATATGAAGCTCAGCTGCGAGTAAACTCGAGCAAGGAGCATAAGCGCAGGCATGCGCAATGTACAACTTAACCGCGAGTAAACTCGAGCGGGGAGCATAAGCGCACGTAGGCGCGGTATACAACTCAATCGCGAGTAAACTCGAGCGGGAGGGCAATATGAAGCTCAGCCACGAGTAAACTCGAGCGGGGAGCATAAGCACAGGCAGGCGTTGTGTACAACTCAACTGCGAGTAAACTCGAGCAGGGAGCATAAGCGCAAGTAGGCGCTGTGACAACTCAACCGTGAGTAAACTCGAGCGGGAGGACAATATGAAGCTCATCCGTAAGTAAACTCGAGCGGGGAGCATTAGCGCAGGCAGGTGCTGTGTACAACTCAACCGTGAGTAAACTCAAGTGAGGAGCATAAGCGCAGGCAGGTGCAGTGTACAACTCAACCGCGAGTAAACTCGAACGAGAGGACAATATGAAGCTCAGCCGAGAGTAAACTCGAGCGGAGAGCATAAGCACAGGCAGGTGCAGTGTACAACTCAACCGCGAGTAAACTCAAACGGGAGGACAGTATGAAGCTCAGCCGCAAGTAAACTCGAGCGGGGAGCATAAGCGCAGGCAGACGCTATGTACAACACAACCGTGAGTAAACTCGAGCGGGAGGACAATATAAAGCTCAACCACGAGTAAACTCGAGCAGAGAGCATAAGCGCACGCAGGTGCTGATCATCTGGTAGTGAGTTTTGCGAACAGAGAGTGCATGTATATGTAGAACAAAATTTGAGAAAAGTGTGGCTCTGGCACAATAATAACGTGCTCCGACATAAAATATAGTATGGCTCTCGGGAAGGAGCATATCATGCTTTCCTTTCCTTGGTGTAGCCCCCTACTTCTCGAATGCAAGAGTTCATCTTGAAGTCAAGAAGTATCACTGGTAAATACTATTTGGTCTCGTAGTGTGTTCGAGCACAGTGGAGCTGTTGAGGAAAGCCTAGGCTCTGTTGACATGTACTTTATTCTTGACACCTTAGGAGCATCATTAATGAATCAAATATATTCTCCTACGAAATATAATTGTAACAAGTTTCATGCATTTAATTTATTCGAGCAAGAAAGTAATCACATTTCCACGCTTCACGACCAAAAAATAAGTAATATAATTACTTTGATTCATAAGAAAATAAATCATGTTGTCTCGTGCCCAATATCAATTGACGCAAAGTTGGTTTTTGGAATAAAGGATGGTGATAAAAAAAAAATCAATATTCGTAACCCTCAATTCCAACAAAATGATTTTATAAGGACGTGTTTCCCGAATAGAATCTCAACTGTTGCTGCAAACATACGACTGAGTCCAACGTTGATGCTTACCAAGCTGCAGACAATGGTAAAAAACAACCAAAAAAAGATGTGAACTATGTTGTGTGCTTGACAACTCTACTTGTTCTTGCAACATTATTGGTACCAACAATTTCCTTTTATATATCATGGAAATATGCTAGTATAGTTTCTGATGGAAATATGCTAACATACAACTGGTCAAAACACATAGTCGATGTTTTGCTGGACAGCTTGGAAAACCTAAAAGAAGGCTATCCTGATAGATGTGTTCTTCTATTAGCAGTAAGGTTTTAAACTTTCTAAATATGCTTATAGATGTATAATTGTTAATTGAAATTTATTAATACAATTATTTTATTTTATTTTTTGCAGTATCTGTTGTGTAAAAAATGTAACATTCTGAAAGTTTCTGGGGACAAAAGCTTCCCAAGATTTGAAAAATGGGACTTATCAAAATTGTATCCCATAGTCAAGGATATATATTTTTTATCCAGTTTGAAAAAAAAAAGGTCAGTTGGTTCAATTTGAAAACCTATTACATAACAAAATAATACATCCTTTTATTACTCAATATTTTGTGGCAGAAATTTTATCAGGACCTATACCCCACAGATCTTGAAATTGAAAAACTTTGGAATGTTGAAGAGGAACACATTGAAGAGCACCCCAAAGAAGGAGGAGAGCCAGAACAAAAAGAAGAAGGGACAGAAAAGGAACAAGATGAAGAGGAGGAAGTTGAAAAAGAACACATTGAAGAACACCCCGAAGGAGGACATCCAGAACAAAAAGAAGAAGGGCCAGAAGAGAAAACACAGGGGGGCTGCCTTTAATCCTTGCAGCAATGGAAAAAATTAACAAACCTAAAGGAAAAGAAGAGAAAAAAAGATATAAACGATACAAAATGATAGCAAAAAAAGGAGGCTAAAAAAGAAGGAACCTAAAAAAAAGGAACCAAATGAAGAAAAGAATGAAGCTCAAAAAGAAGGAACCTCTAAAAGGAAGACCAAAAGAGATCAAAATGATGAAATGAAGGGTAAGAAGAAACAGAAGATTGAAAAAGAGATTAAAAAAGGTACAAGAAGGTCTGGAAGGATTATGACAGTTTCATATAAACATAATTGTAAGAAAAGTGATGGAGTGCTTATTGAGATAGATTGATGGAGTCAATATTGACAGGACCAGTTAAAAAATGTTGTAATTTGGCAATTTAGGAAAAGTGTTTGTGATGTAAACATTATGATGGTTTATTGGGTATTTTTTGACATTGTCATGCTCATTTGTCGTTGGTAATTTAAAACAGTTTGTAATATAAAACACAGTTTGATGGTCTTTTGTAAAAACAAATTGATGGTCTTGTGTAATTTGTTATGTTATACCAATGTTACAAGTTGTTCCTATCCTTACTGCTGAAATTTGGCATTTCTATGTTACTTTATGCCAATAAAAAATTTGACATAAAAAATGCTCAAAGTTTTATGGCATCAATTTTTGTTTTCCATCTTTTTTTTCAGAAAAAATGCTCACGGTTTTCAGATGCCAATCCTGGGCATCAGAAAGTGTTTTCAAGCAAAAAAAACCTCCACAGTTTCTAATGCCAAGGCCAGACATCAGGCATCAGGCATCAGGCATCATGCATCAGGCATCATGATTGTTTGCACAATTTTTCCAAGCCAATAAACCACATCCAGTTTATGCTGCCAAAGCCAGACATCAAAAATGTTAACACAGTTTTTTGTAAGACAAAAAAAAATTCAAAAATGCTGATGCCAATGCTAGGCATCAGGACTGTTAACAGTTTTTGGTAAGACAAAAAATCAAATAATACTGATGCCAAGGGTTAGGCATCAGGACTGTTTTCACAGTTTTTTTAGGACCAAAAAACAACATCTAGTTTCTGCTGCCAATTCCAGGCATCAGGACTGTTTTCATAGTTTTTTCAAGACAAAAAGTAAACTCAATATAACCAAAAGTCAAAACAAGCATCAATTCCAATAATCACCCTCATCAATTTGTTAGTTCATCAACTAAAATATGTTCAACATTACACTGAATCTCTACATGTCCTAGAGTTGTGATTACAATATTTATTATATCTACTACGTACATTTATGTTTCTTTGTACTACTCTGAATTTCACCCTTGGACGCAATTCGCTTCTTCTTAGGCTGTCCAGGAAATTTCTTCATTACTGGGGGTAAGATTACTGAACCTTCTGATGATTTCTGAATCTCATACTTATAAGTTGTTGGAACTAGCATCAGGCTTCCCTCATAGCACTTTACATAATAACTATTTAAAAAGTAATTATCAACTATGTCTTCAACTACTCTCTGTGCTCTGACAATAATAACAACAACATGACAGGATGGGAAGCCTTGAATCTGCCATTGATAGCAAGAACATGTTCGACAATCCAAATCAACTCGCACACTAAGATTGGATACAACCTCGTAAATAGAGTTAGTAGCTTTCATAACCTTCCATGACATACCAATTTTCAAATTCTCTATCCATTTTTTATCCATCTTAGCACAATGAAGCCTGTTCCATTTCAAACCATTATTCAGCCTTTCGACAAACCATACCATAAGCTTTTTCTTATGCAGTCCACCATATGAGTGATAGGAAATCCTTGAGCATCAAGAATCCAATTGTTGAATGACTCTGTAGCATTTGATGTAAGTTCAACATAACGTTTATCAGAAGAATGTGCAATGGCCCAATTTTGAAAAGGAAGGTCAAGCAAAAAATCTAAGGCAATCTGTCCACCATCTCCTTTAAATACCTCAAAATTCTTCTCAAACAACTCAACTGTAGGCGCATAAGCACATTCTTTAAAATTTAAACAAATATTCTTGCGAAAGCCAGAACGCTTGTCAGCACACATATCTTTCAGATTACGACAAAGATGAACCAAACAAAAAAATGCTTCGAACTACCAAAAACATCTGGAATTGTTTGCATCAACCCAACATTTTGATCTGATACAATACGCACATCCGACCATTAATTGCTTCTTTTACTATTGAAAGAAACCAATGTCAATTATCATAATTTTTAGAACTTACAACAACAAAGGCAAATGGAAATAGTCCTACATAAAAACAAAAATGAAATATTCCAATTAGTAAAATAACAACTTTGATGTCAAAACACATAGAAAACACAAACCAATATAAGTGACATGTACAATTTACCTTGATTACCGTCCTTCACCATGGCGGACAAGAGAGTTGACTTACATTGAGATTTCATAAATGTCCCATCTACAAACAATATAGGCCGACAATAATTAAAACCATCCAAGCATGCATGAAAACATATGAATAACTGGGTGAAACATTTTGAAATGGAATCTGATTCAATAAACGCCAAACTGCCCGTATTACTCTTCTCCAAAGCTTCAACATACCACTGTAACTCATCAAACGATTCATCGTAACTACAAAATACCTTATTACGAGCAACCTCAACACTTCTCTATGCTGTCATGTATGATATCTCAAGCCCATAATGGATCCTAATATACTCAATTACATCATTCGTAGAATAATTTGGCTGACTCTGAACATTATCACAAATAAAATCTCAAATTACATTATACCCCATCCTTTTCGATTTCTTAACTCCATCAATAAAAGAAACTTTGCAACTGTGTGTAAGGTTGCACTTCTTTATAGTTATAGAATTATCAACACTAGAAACAACACACTTGATGAACCAATCACATTTATCACTGAATTTACTACTACAAACAATAGTAGCCCTCTTACTTTCATTCCTAACAAAAAGATATTCAAATCCAAGCTTCATAGAATTTTTCATAAGCTCAGTACGAAACTCTCCAATGCCACCTTTAAATATTTGTCCACATCCAGTAATAATCTCTTCCCAACCAACTGATAACAAATTATTACAAGATGGAACAGGAAAAAAAATCATATGCAGGATAGCTTTCATTATCAATTTCAGCGCAACCAACATCAACATATTTAGTATTATGAGAAGAAGAAGCATCCAAACTACTCCTAGATAATCCAAAATAACCCTTTGACCCCAAATCATCCTCTACACCATCAACAGTTGCACCTAAAATATCAATAACATCTACTGAAATAACATAAATGCTTAGAATTTTACCCAACACCAACATATTCAAAAAAATCTTCATCATTTGATAAAATACAATTCAAATGAGGTACAACAAAATATCTCAATTTCAAAATTTCAAAATTAACAGAATATTTACTTGTAATTGATAACAGCAAATCAGAAAACTGAAAGCCATATGTAACCCTTTTCACAATTGTCTCTCCCTTAAATTTCAGCAAAATCATAACACTGGACTCCATAAACTAAAATTTTAAACACAAAGATACTTGTAAAACAAGGGTGGTAGGACTTGTATGAAGGTCACGCGAACTAAGAACAATTTAGCTACATGGAATCTGTAATTGGGCAAGGGCGAGAAGAGAGAGGACGACGTTGCTGTGTAATCGGCAATTGGTTTGAGGGGTGTGACAATCGGTGGAAGAAGATGTTCCCGTGTTGTGGTGGATTAGACAAAGGTGGTGGTGGGAGTGGTGGTGGAGATGGAAGCTGTTGCCTCTGAAGTTATGCTCTGTAACTAGAACGAAATATCCACCTCCCACTCATCAAATACAACATAGGACGTACTTTCGTCCCAAAATTGTACCTAAAAGATATGTCCAAAAAATAGGTGGATTCATTTGAAAACATGTTTTAAAAGATGTACCGGCTTGTAATTTTTTCTAAATAAAATAAAGTGGGCTGCAAATCCTAAGATTTAAACAACTAATGCAGGCTGAAAAATCATGACCAAAATCAACCCTTTTTATTCACCAAGACTAAGGCCTAATATGGAGTTCAACTTGGATTAAAAGGACTTGATTTGTTGGGTATCCTTGTATTGTAACTTTAGCTTGAACCCAAACTTCCAATCAATCATCTCTTGAATCCTTTGGACTTGAGCTCTTGGATGGATTACATCACTTGTACAACACAATACACAAGCATATACCATGAATTTCAAATCCCATATTTGAATCAATCACAGATGTATATGACAATGATAAGGCAAACCATGGTTCAATCCATCTTCATCGTCCCTAGCTTCAACTCCAATAAATTTCTCATCGACACCGTTGATATTGTTTATGGTTTCATTGGAGCGAATTCTTAATCTTAAACATTATTCTTCACCATGTCTATCACTACAATTACCAGACGTGACATCCAATCATCAAATTTGACATGGAATATGGAAATGCTACAAAATTACGTTGAGGGCCAAAGTGGATTTGGTGGATATTTTAGGTAGAGCTATCAAATAGGGCTAAAGTCCACGACCATGCCCACCTCGCCACCTAAAAGGGGTTGATTGGGCTGATTAAATCAATGACCGTTTGAATGCGAGCCTCACGAGCTTTGCCCGCGCGGGCTACAGGCTTTTGCGGATCAGGGCAGGACGAGGACGGGCTGCCCGTAATTTTCTAAAATATTAAAACTAAAAGTTAGTCAGCCTTTCATTCTCTCAGCGAGCGGCCTAACCTATTCATTAAAATTAGGTCTAAAAACATAAGAGTCTAAAAGTTAACCTCAATATCAAAATATTAAACTCTCAGTCTTTCTTGCTAAGTACCGACAATGCCTCCGCTCTACGCGTCTTTCCCTCTCACTATGTGAGACAAACTCTCAGTGGGTTTATGGGATGGGTTCCCGATGAGTCAGATCTGATTCATCTGAAGTGGGTTTGGTGAGTGAATCTGATGGAGCATCTCTGCTATGTGAGACAGTCTCTTCCCGTTCCTTTCATCTTCGACTCTACGTCTTCTATTGAGTGTCGACAACGCCTCCGCTCTGTGCATCTTTCTCTCTCGTTCTATGAAACATACTCTTAGTGGGTTTATGGGATGGGCTCCCGATGAGTCAGATCTGAAGTGGGTTTGGCGATTGAATCTGATGGAGCATTTGAGCAGTTTTTTGGCTTCTTCTTAACTTCTTGCCTTATTTCATTGGCATGTTACCATTAATCAATGGTTTATGTTGTATGATTTGTGTCGTAGTCTTATAGGCTTATAGTTGTAGCAGTTGCAAATTATTACTCCCTCCGTCCCTAAATTATCGTCCTCCTTTCCTTTTTCGTCCGTCCCAAAATAATTGCCTACTTTGAAACTTACCTTTTTAGAACATCACTTTTACCACTTTACCCTTACTTTTTCACTCTACTTTAATTATGGGCCACATATACATGGACATTAAAGGAAACTACACATTAAACCAATATAAATAATCAAGTCAATTACTTTTTCTTAAACTGTGCGTCGGGTCAACCCAGACGATTATTTAGGGACGAAGGGAGTATTTTTTTAAATTTGTTTAAATGTCTAATTTGTTTATGTCTAACATGTCTATCATAAATTGAGATATTGAATAATTGATAATCTTAAAAATGTTTGCAGGCTAACCCATCCCGCCCCGTTTTATAGCGGGCTTTCTAGGCCTGCGGGCAAACCTGCCCCATATGCCCGTTTTGACAGCTCTGATTTTAGGGGGAAATTTGTATTTTGGATTAATTTCAATGGCAAAAATATGATTAGCTCCCAAAATTACACACTAAATCTCACATTGCACCCCAACCTACAAAGTATCTCACTTTCATACCTAATTTTGCTGTTTGTCCCACTTTGCCCCCTCTCGTCTATGGGTGTTAAAAATATTAACGAAAAATGGTATGTGTATGTCACATGAAGATTATTTTGGGATTTGGCTAGCTATAACTTAAGTATTTAGTAGGGCTGTACGTGTGAGAACCCAAACCCTACTTGCTTAACGTGTTCATTATTGTTGCTTAACATGCTAGATATAAGCTTAACATGTTTGCCTTGGTTGTAATTCTTTTGGTTGAGTATTAGTTGTCTTATAAGATTTCTATACTTTGTGTATTCTCGTTTTGGGAGTGTTAGTTCATGCATTGACAATCCTAGTCTTTCCTAAGTCAATGAGAGTCTTAAAATCATTGTTATATGTTTATTGGAATCAAACTTAGGCTTTAACATGTTTTGATTAAGTATGAATGCTTGATTAAATGGAGTTGTGATTGTTAGTTGTTTACATTGTTCTCAACTCGTTTCCTTTCGTTCCAACTTGTTTCGGGAGAGTTTTGAATGTGTTTTGAGTGTTGGTTTACCCTCTTTGATTGCTTGAGTTATTTGGGGTTCATTCTAGGCCAAAAATTAGAGTTCTCAGACCTGTAGACCTTGCGGTTGTAAGGTGTTTTGGGCATGCCCTCGCAAGGTAGGCAGAAACTTTAGTTTTGGGTGTCCTTAGACCATGCGGTTGCATGGCTAGGGGAGCATGCGATCGCATGCCCCTTGTTACAACGTTACGAGATTTTTGTTTTTTATTGGTTGTTTACCCTTTGACCCTTAATGACCTCAACCATTAGTGACCCTAATTACCTATATTAGACCCTAACAAGGCTGGACTAATCATAATCATTAATTAGAACTTAATCTTATACCCCCTCCTCTTGACATGTGTATTCCACTACACTGATTGCATGAGATATTTACTTCCATTAGTGGCTGTCACAAGAGACTCCATTCCCTTATTCATTTCTTCCTTTGTTCTTGAGCTTGAGTGTGTGTATGGTAGGGTTAGATTAGTGAGTGTTTTCTTATTTCCAAGAGCTCCCGAGTTCCGATTCCAATTCCGAGATGACCAAATCGAAGCCACCGAAGGGAAGCTCGATAATCTTCGATTTATTTCTGTTTTCTTTATCTTTTTCTTGGCTCAAGGTAAGCTTCCAATCCCATGTTTTGTATACTTAACATTCAAGCATGCTCTCTTCATGATAGTTGCTAAATACATGTTCAAGAAGACATGCACCATGTTAATAACTTGAAATTTCATAAGATACATTTATGTAAATTTCGGGATAATCACTTGTAATTATTATTTTAGGCTTGTACCTAGTATTAAATGTGTTCTAAACTTGATTTGGAATAACTATTGTTCTTGGACTTGTTGTAATTGGAAACTTCAAAAAGATGATTAATCTAGCGTTTCACAAATTGGGGAACTTTGATCTTAATAGGCTAAAGTCATGAATGACTTAGTAATCTAGTCTTAAATGAATCGAGAACATAGAAATGCACATAGCACTCAATCTCTACTTGGATGAAAGTTTAGCAATAACTCAACGAAGTTGCATTTAGAGAGCCATTGAACAATACCGGCTCTATAATCAATCCCTATGACGTTTAGAGTTTGTTTGAATTGTAGACTAGCTTTCGAGATTCTTAATATGATTGATAGTCATGCTTGAAATGTAAATTGTAGAGTAACATGCCTACTTGATTGGACAAGTTCGCTCTTGTCGAGCTCGCTCCCTACTTGATTTATTAAGTGAGTAAACATCTACTTGACTCGGACGATTTCACTCTTGTCGAACTCGCTCCTTACTTGATTTTTAATGACAAGTAAATATCTACTTGGCATACCATTAGTCCAGCTGGCATACATGAATTGTCTCGATGGTAAACAATGCATCGCCGTCATGAATTGTGAGATTCGTGGTAGTGATGGGTCGTCGCACCATAATCTTGGACCCCCCTTCACTACTGATCACAGTGGAGAAGAGTATCTCGTCGTAACAAAAGGGCACTTGGAACAATACTATCATGGTCGATGTATCATACACGTGCATCTGACAAACACATTCAAGATAACCTTGTTTATTTCAAGATCTACGATGCGACACCGGTTCCATAACAAATCCTCATCCTATGTGATTTACTTTATCACTTATGTGAAAACAACGTGCATCGCGACCATGTGAACTATGTGCTAGTATGATCTTGCCTTGATAATCAAATATGATATCTCGTTATGTATGTCTTGCATTATATCATGTCATGCATATTTGTAGCTTACAAAGTCTTTATGACTTACCCCTCCCTTTTAATGTTTTACATCCGAATCGTCCAGGCCCGTCTCGTTGAGGATTCTTGTCCGCTTTTGTCTATGATCACTTTCGTAGATTGTGGTTGCAATTGTTTCTCTTGGCTCTCTTTTGGGTTCTCTTGTGCAAGGACATTTGGGTTAAAACAAGTCAATTAGACTTCGTTTGGGAATGTGATATTGTAGTAACTTGTTCATGTTGTGGTCTAATGCTTTGTAGTACTACTTATACTTCTAATTTGATTGTCGGCGCTTGCATGTCGAGCCTTGTTCATTAGTAGATGGTTCACTTGTTTAGACTTTCGCTGAGCATCCCATTAGTTCTTATTTACTTTCGTTGTTTCTCCGGCATGTTTAGCCATCGAGGTATATTATAGCATGAACTGTTTAGTTGTTGGGTTCCGGTTGTAAAATCTCCGAAGAATTGGTTTACTTGCTTTTAATTTTATATCAAGTTTCAAAGTTTTAAATTATTCCGGCTTTTTAGTGCCGAGTTGCACTACGTGTCTAATGTTGCGTCATGTCAGTTTTATAATTGTGCTCTTGCTTGTATTGTAGTCCTATTTGGACGGTTCGTCTCGCGATTCCTCTTCAGGGTCGGGGTAGGGGATGGGTCGTCACAGTTAGTATCAGAGTTATAGGTTAGCTATCAGCCACGATAGGTTCCATGGCCTAGGTGGGTTAGTTCTAGTGTGATGTTCTAACGTCGAGTGATTTCTTATAGGTGTATCATGGTGGGTCCTAGACAAGGAGCTAGTAGCGGTGGATCTGGTATTGGCAGAGGTAGAGGCAGGCCTAGGAGGGTTCCTGTTGAACCAGATGCTAGAGTTCCGATTGAACTTGAGGTTGAGTTACCCCCACCACAGAATCAGGTTGATGAGAATGTTGGCATTTATGACTGAGTTGGCACAAGGAGGACCGACGGGAGGTATACCACCCCCACCACTACCACTAGAACCAGAAGCGAGAGTTTCGCCACCTCGTAACGATGTACCACTAGAACCTAGAGCCAGAAACAACACTACTTTGGAAAGGTTCTTGAAGATGAAACCTCCATCTTTCGAGGGTAAGTTAGATGCTAGTAAGGCAGAGTTATGGCTCAAGGACTTGGAGAAAATCTTTGTAGCTCTGGACTGCACTGAGGAAGAGAAAGTTGTGTTGGCTGTGTATAAGCTGAGAGGGGCCGCAAACCATTGGTGGAGAGTATTGCTAGTGAGATGGAATCTGAATCAAGTTCCGAGAGTTTGGTCTAATTTCGAGAAGGAGTTCAAGGCTTCCTATGTACCTATGGTAGTGAGGCAGAAAAGAGAGAAGGAATTCCAGGATCTAGAACAAGGTTCTATGATGGTGGCTATTCTGATAAATTCACCGAGTTGTCTCGTTATTGTGTACATCTTGTACCAGATGAGCCCCAAAGGGTTCTCAAGTTCGTGAAGGGTCTGAAGACCGAGTTTAGGAGACAACTTTTATCATTGCAGTTGGCATATTACCGGGGTGCGGTTGATCGTGCTTATGAGATAAAGATAGATATAGAGGAGCACAGGTAGAAGCCTATTATGCAGTCCTCTCATCAGTAGTAATCGCAGCAGTCATCACAGGTGACCTCGCAGCATTCTAGGAGAGGTCAGTTTTCGGGTAATCGATTTGGTTGTCAGGGCAACCGTCGCAGCGGTGGTCAGTCTAGGGAGCAGTTAGATGGATAGTCTAGGCGTCCGTCCGAAAGTCGTGATAGTCGTGCTCCGTCTTCGCAAGGGCAGCAAGGCCAGCGGAGTGAACCTGTTATGTGTTCATATTTCCACAAATCGGGGAATTCTTATAATGATTGTAGGGCTAGGCTTGGACATTGTCTAGGATCTGGAGATGCAAGTCACCAGGTTAAGGATTGTCCTAAGATTAAAGCTACTCAATCTGTAGGTTCCGTTCAGCAGCCTGGTAACAAGAGGGATAATGATGGGCATCCTAAGGCGCAAGCTCGTGTATTTGCACTTGATCAGTGAGGAGTTCCAAAATCGAACTCAGTCATCGGAGGTATTTTCTTAGTTTTTGACCATAGGGCTTGAGTTTTTATAAATCTGTGGTCTACTCATTCATATGTTGCATCGTATTTTATTGAGCATTTATGTGTATTACCTACTCAGTTGCCTTATGTGCTTGAGGTGTCTATACCATTGGGTGATTATATGTTGACGTCACAGGTTTATAAGGCTTGTGATGTGCTTGTATGTGATTGAGTCTTGCATGCAGATTTGGTAGTGTTGCCTATTCGGGACTTTGATTTGATATTGGGTATGGATTGGCTATGTACTTATCATGTTTTAGTTGATTGTCGTCGTAAGAGAGTTACTTTTTCCATGCTCGGTATTCCGGAGTTTGTGTTTACGGGGTGATCATGCCATGAGTAGTATGCATGTTATTTCTGCTTTGCGGGCTAGGAGGCTTTTATCGCAAGGGTGTTCTGGTTATTTAGCTTGTGTACTTGATACTAGTATGCCTACTGGTTCATTAGAGGATGTTCCAGTTGTTAGTGAATTTTTGGACGTGTTCTCGACCGAGTATGCTTTACCACTCGATCAAGAGGTAGAATTTTGCATTGAGTTATTACCATGGACTTCACCTATTTCTAGAGCGCCATACAAAATGGCTATAGCAGAGTTGAGGGAATTGAAAGAACAATTGTAGGAACTTATTAATCGTGGATTCATTAGACCGAGTGTGTCTCCGTGGGGCACACCGGTTTTATTTGTAAAAAAGAAGGACGATAGTTTGCGGTTGTGTATTGATTATCGTCAGTTGAACCAAGTGCCCATAAAGAATAAATACCCTTTACCACATATTAATGATCTCTTCAATCAACTTTAGGGTTCAGTTGTGTATTCCAAGCTAGACTTGAGGAGTGGTTACCATCAGTTGAGAGTTCAGTCTGAAGATGTGTCGAAGATAGCTTTTCGGACACGTTATGTGTATTATGAGTTTGTGGTGATGCCGTTTGGGTTGACAAACGCGCCTGTTGTTTTCATGGACTTAATGAATCGAGTATTCCATAATTAATTGGATTGCTTTGTTGTGGTTTTTATTGATGATATCCTCGTGTACTCAAAGTCATGAGAAGGACATGCAGATCATTTTAGAGTGGTTCTTTCTATTTTGCGAGAGAAACAACTTTTTGGTAAGTTTAGCAAGTGTGCATTCTGGCTCGAGCATGTATTTTTCCTTGGGTATGTTGTCTCTAGTGTTGGTATTGTCGTGGATCCATTGAAAGTGGAGGCTGTTACTAAATGGAAGACTCCTAGTACGGTGACCGAAATCCATAGTTTCTTGGGCTTGGCGGGTTATTACCGTTATTAGATACCAACACCGTCTATAGACTTTTGGGTAGGGCTTGTGGTAGGTATAGTTAACCTAGATGCTTAGTGAGCCAGTGTGCGGGTTGTGCGTAGAGGCGGCTTGGGTCATTACAAATGCTACCTACGTGAATTATGGTGGGAAATGTGTTGAACACATTGCCGAGGTGTCGATCCTTTAAGTATTGTCAAGGACGTCAAGGGTATAAGTGGACAAGATTGTAAATTGTAATACTCCCAACTCAAATTGATTATATATGGAGCATGTATGTGCCTTATAACTGGTCATTCACTATCACTAGGCACCAACAGCATCTATTAACTTTTTGGTTGACTAATAGTAGGCTTGGTTGACCTATGTGCGGGCCAATACGTGGACCATGCCTAACGTACCAAGCTATCATCACAGTGTTACACTTATAGTACCAAGAATATTTCAAAGAGCAATGCTAAACTTAGCACATACGTTTTACTAAACGTAGCACATTTTCATAAAACTTACCTAAAATGCCCTTGTGCCTAGAGGGAAAATGTTAAATATTCCCGTTAAATGACATTAGGTCTCTGTAGAGTTTACAAAGACTAGGATTAATTTGCAAATAATAATAATAATATACTTAACTAAATGTAGCGAAATATAACAGAACTTAATAGAATCTAACACTATTAACAAGGGACGGGCCAGTTGGTAAAGTAGGCCTTCAAAGGGGGAAGTGGTTCCATGAAGGAGGGGGAACAACTGGGTGGTAGGCCTTGAGGGAGAGGGGGGGGGGGATGGGGAAACGGATTGCATGATAGTCTTTCGCTTCTTTTTTTTTCCCTTAAGATCTTCAAGTATGGATTTTCCCCCCTACTCTTTGTGGTTTTCAAGTGATTGGTGGAGGCGTAAGGGAGGGGACGAGTGGCTTAGCAGGCCACGATCAACAAGGTTGGGTGGTCGAGCCGACCACAATTAAAAAATTCAACTTTTTTTCCTTCTTTGACTCAAGGGCTTTTTAATCAAGTTTCATGAAAACGTGCTACATTTAGCAACTATGTATTCAAATGGAGCTCGAATAAGAGATAACAAATGCCACAAAGTTTGTCACTTGACTATTAGCGACGACTATGGTTCTCTCAAAACATGTGTTCCTCACACGAGGGCATTAGATAGTTAATTATACAATATTGTGGGATTAAAAATAATATTAAGTTAAAAAGTTTGACCATTTTTACCTTTTAAAAAAGTCACGTGCTCCTCATACGAGGGCACACAACGGCTAAAAATTAATGACATTAAACAAAATGACCAATGTGTTTAATTTGGGAACGTAACGTCTGAAAATTAACGAAATTAAACAAAAGGACCAATACGTTTAATTTGTTCCTAGCAAGAATTCAATTTTTCTTCAAATTTTTGTATAGGAACCTATCCCAAAATGGCCAACACTACAAGGACCAATAGTTTAATTTGTCATAATTTCAACTGGTTAGTGAATAATGACGATAATTACACGGTGCAGTAACATGGCAAGATTAGGTTCCAAGCAAGTCCAAGGTCTTAAGCTAGAAGGCAAAAACTTGAGTAAGACGGTCTTAGAGATGTCGTTTATAAGACGGATCCTTTTTACCCGACCCACCGTGTGCTGGTGGGTTGAGCTGTGAGAAAGTGAAGCTTTGTCTTACGAATAAAGATCTGTAAGACGGTCTTATATGAGACTTATCCACACTAAATATATTTTACGATTACACAAAGGAAAAAACTTGAGTAGGACGGTCTTACGGATCTTAATTCGTAAAACTGATCTATCTATGTTTAATGGGCTAAAATTTAGAAATCTCAATGCAATCCCTCATTTTATAGAAATTACAACGTTACCCCTCGCGTTTATATATAAAGAGTGTCACTTTTTGTTATTAACAGTGCTATTTTATAAAATAAATGTGTCACTTTTAGTCATAAAAATGTCACTTTGCATCTTTAATGAAAATTATTTTTTTCCCAAATAAAATGTCACTTTTGGTCTTAAATGTATCACTTTTGGCGTTAAATGTGTCACTTTTGCTATGAAAAAAATGTCATTTTACTTTATAAATGAAATCGTCACTTTTGACATTAAAATGTCAATTTATAGCATTAAAAATGTCACATTTCAGTATTGAGTGCGTCACTTTTGAGCTCCAAAAGTGTCACTTTGAATTTTAATATAAATTATAATTTTTTTCCCTTGATACTGTCACTTTGGATATTAAAATGTGTCACTTTTACCTTTAAATGTGTCACGTTTACCTTTAAATGTGTCGCTTAGCGTTTCATCAAATTCTGTTAGGGTACGTCAAGCATCCTAAGACAAATGAGCCTAATGGAGGGTTAACGGAGTTGACATAGAATGAAATTGCAAGGTTTAAGAGAAAGAAGATTTCTGTAGCAAATGTTATAACAATAGGGGCACCAGAGCAAAATCAAAAAGATTTTACCAGCGCATTAATCAATATTTTCATTAATTTCTTCGGTGCCCTCCTTGTTTCAGATAGTGCGTCTCTATCCTTTACAAACTTTGCTTCCAAAGTCCTTTTGTACCCAGACTTTGTATTTTAGTCCTAAATTAACTTAAAACTTTAATTAACTTTATTTTTAATGTAAAATATCATTTTGTGATAAAAAAATGACATATTTAAAGGTAAAATGACATTTTTAAGGTAAAAATTGACACTTGTTAAGTAAAAAAATATAATAATTTTTATTAAAATACAAAGTAGCATTTCTATGACCAAAAGTCACACTTTTAGTGCTACAAAGTGATACATTTAATGCTAAAAAGTGACATTTTTAAAGCCAACGATAATAATTTTTATTTACAATTCAAAATAACACTTATATGGCCAAAAGTTACACATTTAATGGTACAAGGTGACATTTTCACCGTTTCATGCCAAAAGTGAGATTTTTAATGTAAAGTGATTATTTTCAAATTAAAAGTGACATATTTAAGGCCAAAAAGGACACATTTAAAGCCAAAAAGTGACAATTTTTAAAAGAAAAAAAATAATTTTCATCAAAGATGCAAAGTAACACTTCTACGTGTCTCATTTAATGTTAAAAAAATGACATTTTTAATACTAATAATAAAAAGTGATACTCTTCATTTATAAATGAGAGGAGTGTTGCTGTAATTTCCAAAAACCGATGGATTTCTGTGAGATTTATGAATCTTGACACATTTAGCATAAATAAGTCCATTTTACAGATGATCACAAAGACTTGTTAGGACGGTCTTACGGATTTAGACGGAGCCCCATTTAAAAATTCGCAAGCTAATAAATAAAAGTGTTAATTAAAGATGTAATAACATGTTAGTTGAGTCGGTCAGACTTAACACTTTAGGGTTTAGATAGAATAGAATAGAATGGAATTAGAATAAGGAGGTTGTAGGTTTGACACCTCCTAGCCACTTTTTTTTATTTTTAATGCTCATTAATGAGAAGTTCCTCTATTTGCTCTAGTGCCCATGTATTTTTAATGTTTGTCGTCAAAATTCTTATGTTTCCCACACCATGCAGTTTAATCCTTTGTCAGCTCCGTTAGCCATCCGTTAGCATCAATTAGCTTGAGATACTTGACGGATCCTAATGGACTTTGACGAAATGCTAAATGACATATTTAACGCCAAACGTGACACATTGAAAACACAAAAGTGACACATTTTAATATTAAAAGTGGCCCTATAAAGGGAAATTTATTATAATTCTTATTAAAATACTAAGTAACACTCTTAATACTAAAAAATAACACTCTTAATATTAAAAAGTGACACATTTAATACTAAAAACTGTCACTTAAAAACTAACGGTGACTGTTAAAAGTGACACATTTAATACTAAAACGCAACACTTTCAATGCTAAAAAGTGACACTTTTAAGATCAGTAACAACAATTTTTAATTATAAGGCAAAATGACTCTTGTAGAGTCAAATGTAACATATTTAATGCTAAAAAATGACACTTTTAATGTTATAAAGTAACACTTTAATGCCAAACGTAATGATTTTCATTAATAAAAAATGAGATACGTTTCAAAGTGAAAGTAATACATTTAAGACTAAAAGTGACGCATTTAAGCCCAAAAGGTAACACTTTTTAGGGAAAAAAATTATAATTTTCATTAAAAATGTAAAGTGACATTTCTAAGGCCAAAAGTGACACATTTTATATTACAAAGTGACACTGTTAATAGTAAAAAGTGACACTCTGCATATATAAATATGAGGGGTGACGTTGTAATTTTCAAAAACTAAGGGGTTGCATTGAGATTTCTGAATTTCATCCCATTTAACCTGGATAGATCCGTCTTACGGATAAGGATCCGTAAGACCGCCTTACAGGAGACCGCCTCTTTACAGATTAACATAATAAAATTGTCTTACAAAAGACCTTCTCTTACACAAATAACGACACACTATATATGCAGAGTGATGTGTTATTATTTATTGAGATATGCATGTGCATATAAGTATATCATGTGATACTTATCAACAATGTTCTAGAACTCCCCGTCTAGCTCTGCCTAGGCCCCGCTTAGGCGCTAGGCCCTTCTCTACCGCCACGACTTTCTTAGTCGCCGCCTAATCGACCAAGTCGGCGTCTATGTCAAACCTCATCGACCTTAATTTATTTTTGTAACTTTGATTTTGTGGCATGCGATGACCAGAGAAGGAAGGGGGGACGAACTGGAGAATGAAGGGGGAGTGGTAATAGTGAGACAGAGAGGGAGGTAATGGGGGGCGAACTGGAGAAATATCTTTTTTTTTTGTTCTAAACTTGACTGTTTTATTGTTTTGGGGTTGTTGAGAATTGAGATTAATGGTAGGTTTGTATATTTTTGTTCATTTTACAAATATAGACAAGTGTTGATAAAATGACAAACATAAAAAAAAATTAAATTTGTATTCCATGTGTTTGATCTTTGATGTAAATTATCAAAAAATGGTAATTATGCCTTCATTCTAGGCCCCGCCTAGGTCCCGATTACGCCCCGACTAGTCCCCCAGGCGCTAGGCGCTATTGTGCCGCCTAGCAGTCGCCTAACGATTTTTAGAACCTTGCTTATCAACCATGAAAGATGTCAGAGTCTAATTAACGACCCTGATCAAATTGTGCTAAACACAACTGATGATCTTGATTGATTCATAAATATGTAAGTTACAAATGAACCTTTTAGTTACGAGTTATGTTTGAATTACCTCTTTATAATTAGATATAAAACCTTCAGTTATGAGTTTTGTTTAAATTACCTTATTAATTATAAGTTTTATTTATCCCAAGCATTCATTGAATTGATTTTATAACGATACTGTGCCAATGACATGATAAGTATACTAGTTTTTATATTATATGATATATGATTTTAAAATAAAATAAATTGCTGAATCACAAACCCTAGCTTACCTTCGCCTCAAATCTTTTCGAGTTTCAACCCAGCTCAATCTAATACAGATCGTTCATTCAGACTGAAGATTGACTTTATGGAGAGAATAGTTGGTGACAAGTATAAGCTCGGTCGTAAGATCGGAAGCGGTTCCTTTGGTGAAATCTTTCTTGGTCTCTGTGCCCTAATCCCCACTCTTTGTGTGTTGTGATCTTGTTGTTTCATTTCTTACTGATCAAAATCTGTGCTTTTTACTGATTTATGTTATGTTACTGTTTCTTTCAGCTACCCATGTGGATACGTTTGAGATTGTTGCTGTCAAGATTGTAAGATTCATTTCTTCTAGTTTACTTATCAAAAAAAAAAAAAAAAGATTGTAAGATTCATTGCTGTATACCCTGTTTTTACAAGTTCCTATGACCTATCTTTGCGTGTGTGTTTTGTCTATATTCAATCATTTCTATTTTTTAGAGATTGGGTGTTTATTGGTCTGGAGATGGATTTGGTGAACGACAAGGATTTTTGTTTTGGGCATTTTACAATGGTGAAAGTTTTAGAGGGAAAAAAGATTTGATTTTGGGTTAGTTTCCCTAAAAAAATGATTATTTCATTAACTGTGGATTACATTGATTAGAGTTAAGCATTGGGTCATCTGAAAATGGGTTGTTTTATTTTGGTTTACAGGAGAGTAGGCAGACCAAACATCCACAGTTGCTTTACGAGGCCAAGCTGTATAACATTCTCCAGGGAGGAAGTAAGTAAGAGGTGTATTAGTCAGTGTTTAAAATGTTCAAAAAAGTTCAACCAATCAAATGAAAGGAGGATAACACACGCCATTGGTTGGTGATACCATGATACCCAATATTTACTCGTCAGTCGTCATTGTTATTGGATTTCTGGGGCCATTGCCTAGTCACAAGTGTCATGGAATACCTGAGTAAGGGTCTGTTACTCCCTCGACCCCCCCCCTCCCACGAAAAAAGAAAATGATATAAAGAAATAAAAAGTAAAGAAATTGCATTTGAAAAGTTACTTTATAATATTGTATTTTTCAAAAAGGAAGAATTTTTTTGGGCATCCACGAGGTGTTCTCAAACCAAATTGTGTCTGAAACTAATCCACGCTCGCAGTAGTGAGCTCGCCGCTGGCCCAAAGGAATTTGTGCTTGGGTGGAGTCGAACATAGGACATCCACTAATTTGAAAAATAATGAATATTTATAGCTTAAATTTTAGAAGTGTGACTCTATTATCTGGAGAAACCGAAATGGGAAGCATGAACCTTTTATTGGGTTGGAGGTAGTATTCTCTTTTATTATTATTGATCAATTTTTAATTCATTCTGAGTATTGATTTTTTAGTTTGATATCATTTAGGTGGTATTGCTAGCATAAAGTGGTGTGGCGTTGATGGAGAGGATAACATCCTTGTTATAGACCTGCTAGGACCAAGTCTTGAAGATCTGTTTGCTTACTGTGGGAGGAAGTTTTCCTTGAAGACAGTTTTAATGTTGGCGGATCAGATGGTAATCAAACTTTCATCTACATTTTTATTTTAACGATGAACTCGCTGTTGATTGTTTAACTTCATTTACCTTTCTAATTTACCAGCTTACGAGAATAGAATTTATGCACTCTAAAGGTTTTCTGCATAGAGACATCAAGCCAGATAACTTTTTAATGGGTCTTGGCAGGAAAGCAAATCAGGTAATCTCACCGGCAGTATCCTTGCACAGCCTTCAGTGTCCTAGGACAACTGTTCTCTTATGGATTCCTTCGTTGGGTATCTATTAAGTATTAACGATGTTATATTGTTGTTCTCATTAGGTCTATGCTATTGATTTTGGACTTGCTAAAAGATACCGCGACCCCAATACAAATCGTCATATTACTTACAGGTATGCATAGGATGACAATTCCTTACTGAAATATGTTGGTTCATATTAGTGACACCTATAAGAATCACAATAATTGCAAACCCTCTCCCGCTTTCCCCCGGTATTGGTCACTAATCATTCTTTTCCTTTCTATACACAGAGAGAACAAAAATTTGACAGGGACTGCGCGTTATGCAAGTTGCAATACTCATTTGGGCATCGGTATATTCAATAAATAATGTAGCTTGTTTCGTACTTGGGCTAATCATTGTGTCCTCTCTAATTAGGGTTTCTGGATTTCAGAGCAAAGCCGTCGGGATGATTTGGAGTCTCTTGGCTATGTTTTTCTCTACTTCTTGAGAGGAAGGTATATAGTGCAAACTGAACTTTCCATTAATTAATGATCTATTGAAATTTTACTGAATTCAATATTTGGTGGGTACTGAATTTTTGCACCTGGGAGAAATTGTGTTTTCGTAATTTTATGACCTCGTGACTTGGGTTCAATTTCCTATTGTGTTAGCTTATTCGGAAAATTTTGTTGGTTTCTGCCTTTAGCCTTCCATGGCAGGGTCTTAAAGCTGCAACAAAGAAGCAAAAATATGACAAAATATGCGAAAAGAAGTTGTCAACTCCGATTGAGGTATGTTCTGTACCTTGAAATGATAGGTTTCTACATTTTGAGATTTGAAATGGGTTTATGCTATAACATGCTTTGTGCAATTGTGCCATAATCCAAGCAATTGCAATTTAGCCTTGCACAATTCAGTCAAAATTATATTATCTGATGGAGGGATGCTGTTTTAGACCAAAAATATTTCAATTAGTTATCATCTGTTTTGCGGTGGTTCATCAGATTTTATTGCGTCCCTAATGAAACTTGTGTTTTTGACAGGTGTTATGTAAGTCTCATCCTGTGGAGTTTGCATCTTACTTCCATTATTGCCACTCGTTAACATTTGATCAGCGGCCCGATTATGGATTCTTGAAGCGCCTTTTTCGTGATTTGTTTACACGTGAAGGTACAACTAATGAAGTACTTGAATGCTTCCAGATATTGAATTCTCATTACTGAATGAGTGCAATCAGTGTAATTTAGCATTTACCGTAGAGATTACATACAATTCAATTTACGATTTCATTATTAGTTTATTGCCAGTAGCTGGTACAGAGATAACTCTACCCGATATGCTTTTTCACATTTATAAATAGATTATGAGACTATTGAAGTGGGCCAGATAGGAAAATTACTGTAAAAATGGAAGTATGTAAGCAGTGTGAATCACATTCTGCTCTATTTTGGGCAGGATATGAGTTTGATTATTTATTCGATTTGACCATTCTAAAATACCAGAAGTATGTATGCAGTGTGGTTCACATTTTGCTCCATTTCTGGCAGGATATGAGTTTGATTATGTATTCGATTGGACCATTCTAAAATACCAGCAATCACAAAGGACTAAGGCACAGCCTCAATCTCCTGTAAGCACTTGATGCACATGCCCTTCTAAGAACTTGTAGGACCTAGTTTCTACCCTTGTAAGTATCTCTCTTTTTTCTAACTTGTATTTGTCATTGGTCATTTGGACGATCTCAGCATGTACAGCCAGTTTCTGGAATGACCAGCACCCGTGCAATGCCTTCACATATGGATATGCGTCGAGGTACATCCTCAAGTGTTCACCTTATAAGACAACATGCTTTCTTGAACGTCATTGTGAAATTTTTTTTGATAACCATCTACCTTGAATGGTCAATAAATAAGTCAAAACGGAAACTCAGAAGTTGGAGTAATTAGGGTAATATAAGTTATTTACTGAACTCAACTACTCTTAACTCACCCTTTGTCCTGATTACTAAGTTAAGCTATTTGCTGAAGTCTGGTTTTGATTGTACTAAGACCACGGTTAGAAAACTAGCTTTTGTATGGGAACGTCTTTTACTTTTTCGTTAACACAGAGTAGAAGTATGTAGGCGTGATGTACAACCCTACAGGCCTCTACTTGCATAGGTAAATTGCCTTTCGTGAAAATGTCCTTTAGAGGACCCTTTCTTCTTCTTTACTCAAAGATGAACTTGTGTAACTACTCTATGTACATGTTTATATGTTCCTGAAAGTATGTTCCTAGTATACAGAGACTCTTGTCACTAAACATGTTGCCTTAACTACGTATTAGAGTTCTTTAACACGGACTGATGAGAAATTGTCTTGAGCTATTTAGCAAAAGTATGTTTGGACTCATGTATTATATTCCAGGTGCCAATGATGGTTCTTATTTAGCTGAAACTACAGACCGTAGAGAATCAAGTAGTCTTGCCCGTCCCGTTTCTCACATTTTCAGATCAAACCAACTGAATGCTGATAATCCAGTTGAGAAACATGTAAGTTGATGTTTCGTATTTAGATTGTAGTTCATCTGCTTAATTCGCACTACCTCTATATTATAGGTGCTTAATTGGCTTATGATGTTCTTTGAGAATGAACATATCATTGTCACACTTCATGTCGATGCAACAAAATATTGATTATAAATTCTCCTTTTCTTTATCTACTTCAGTTTTTTTTAGCTGTTATTGCTTGTATTTCAATGTGACTTGCCACATTCAAATCACAACTATTGTTAAATTTGGTTGTTACAGACCTTTAAAAATGCTCATATGCCTTCAACATCATTTTCTACGGCTGTGAATTTGAAACGAAATCTTCCCCAACAAGAAGAGGCAATTGATGCTGCAAACGTTGATCACGTCCTTGGGAGCAAACCTGGCACTTCAAGCAGCTGGATGCGATCATTGAACCGTATTTCTTCAGCCAAGTAGTTGGTAAGGAACTTTCTTGATCTTCTAACTGGCTTACATCTTATGTGCCATTTGAGCTACCACTTAGCATTTTTCTCCTTTGCTTAGATGTATATATGAAGGAGAGGATTCAAAGAAAGCATCAAAAGATTGGCTGCCCTTGTGAAGTTATTTCTCCGACCCTTCGGCACGGAGTTGCGAATGTAATTTCATTAAGGTGACTACAAAGCACAAACATGTTACGTTGTGCTTGAAAATTTCATATCAAGGTTTGATCGCTTGGGTTTATATATAGTGGCAAATTGACTAGGCCGGTTGCATCTTTGTTTTCACTATCGTCCAGGGATGATGTGTTAAGTGTTTCCGCCATTTTTATGTTGATAGATAACAAAGTTGTCTTTTTTGTTTGATTATTTTGACCATGTATTTGATTAAATTCAGGATTGAGTGTTGCTCTTTATGTTTATTGCTTTTCTTTCTTTGGATCAAAGTACTTGATGTTCACCTGGATTAGTTTTAACCTAGGTACCCGAGTCCTTCAGAATGCGAGTACCCTTCACCTGTGTCAGGTACTTCAGATGCATTTTCAGTTATCATGCTCTGATGTAGCTCCATATTCTCAACCTTATACTGTTTTTGCTCAGTTGCCAATTTTGTCTGCTTTTCAGATTTTGATATAGATGGATGTAAAAGTGTAAAATAATGAAGCTGTCTTCCATTGGGAATCTTGGTGTCAAACTCTTGCACTTCTAAGAAAGTCAATAATCGCCAGTATATGGTTTCAGAGCTTTTTGCCTTTGGGAGGTTCCAAGGTAATCAACAGTAAGGCATGAAGCATATTGTATGATAGGTATCTTGCAAGTTTGTATCTCTTACAGAAACAGTGTTTTTTCAACTCAAATGACAGAGCTAGGGCGAGTTGGGATATGGTCATGTGTTGACGGTGTCCGGTGTGCAGAGATTGCGATTGGGAGCTTAAAGCAGCCGTTGCTCCTGCCCAAGGAGAAAGTTACTCGACTGGTCAAATATTTAACAGGTGGTATAAATTATTTCTGTTTGTGTTGAGCTTAAAGTCGGTATGAGACTTGAGGATCAGTAGGAGTTCCCCATAGTGTTTGATATTTCACACAGGGTCACACAAACTGATATATTTACCTCCATAAATTGAATATGGTAGATCAAGAGCCAATATGAAGATGGATAATTTACTAGGCTTTGTTTGACATGAATTTATGCATTTCTGGGGGAATGAAACCAAAAATTCTTGCATACATTAAGGGGAAAAAAATCGTAGCTGCCAAGTGATCTGTCTATTGTAGTTGTTGTACTTGCACAGACCCAATTGTCAAACCTCTGTCATTATGGGGTTACGACTGTCGGCTTGTGAGTTTGCAATGGTGAACCAAAATGAAGAAGTTGAAATTCTGCTTGATTTGGGCAGCTTCCAGTGGATTATGATTATGAATGTGTGTTTTTAACAAATCTATTCCCTTCGTTCTAGTCGGTTGAAATTCTTCTTTGAGAATGTTTTTAAATGACCAGGTGTTTGTTTGGTGGAGCGTTTTGGTAAAAAAATATATAGCGTTTTCTCTTTTAAAGATAGCATTTTAAAACGCAGTGCTTTAAAAATTTGTTGCGTTTTACCCTGTTTATGAAAATTGCGTATTGAAATAGTTTCCCAAACGTGTTTACAAGAAAAAAAATCGTGTTTTGAAAATGTTGCGTTTTAAAAACGCTGCACTGAACAAGACCTAGAATTCTTTATTTGCCACTTTTTATAATGCTTGAGCATGATAAATATGTTAATATCAAATGTGAGGTGTAAAGATGAAATGCAATGTAGATTGTGGACATAATTTTTGGAATATGCTCTGCAGATCTTAATTAGTAAGAGGGAGTTTTATTATGTCACAATGCAACCCATCAACACACGTGTCAGATTTATGTAAAAGTAGGCAAAAATATGTTTTACCCCTCTAAGTATACACCGATATTCACTTAGCCTTCCAAATTCGAAAACTTGTCAAAAGTACACCCAATGTTCCATTTTGTCCCACTTGTGATTGATGCCCGTTACGACTCGAATGTAGTTTGCACGTGTCCCTTCATGTGATGGTCATTTTAGTCATTTTTCATTGTAATAATAACATTTTTTTCACATTCTTTACACCTTTTTCTTTCTCCTCCATTAACAAACCCTTAGCCGCTTTTTCCTCCATTTCTCACCCTTTCCCTTTTCTTTCACCATGGCTGCCACCACCACTACCGTAACTTAATATTTTATATTAAATCAAGACCCGGATCTGTTCCAAAAAAAGAAATTTTGAGAGGAAGAGGGTGGTGAACCCCCTTTTCTTCCACCATGGTTGCCACCACCACTATCATAACTTTTTTTAAAAAAAAAAAATCAAAACACAGATATGTTCAAAAAAAGAAATTTTGAGAGGAAGAGGGTGGTGAACGATGTGGTAGAAAGAGAGAGAGAATTGGGGAGGGAAGTAATAAAAAATACTCAAAATTTTACCTTGTCCTTATTATAATCCTTCGAAATCTTCTTCAACTCCCTATCCTTCTTCTCTGCGTTCCATTCCTCCAGCTTTTTCTTCGTATTCACGTGCCTCAGCCTTCACCCCATTCATATCTCGGTAGGCATTGGAATTGTGTCTTTTTTTGACCCGCCTTCGTAGTGGCCCCATGGAGGAGAGAACTGAATCCTCCCTTGTCGCCCCGGAGACATAGCAGTAGATGTACAGTTATGCCAGCTCGGGCTAGGAGTTGGGTGTTGTCGAGGGGTTTTCCGTTGGATAGGAGAAGTTGGTCGACGATGGGGATGGTGGTCAGTTCTTGGATTCGGGCTTTGGTTGATAGAATTGGGATTGTTGGGGTTTTGAAATTTAGGGTTTTATGTTTTTTGTCAAGGAATTTTGTTATAACTTGGTAAATTTCCTCCATGGTTGATCCAATTGAATGAATCTGTGTGTGGGGGAACGTGCTTGTCTATTTTGACGATTGAAGTCGAGTCGTACTTGTCTGTATAGGAAGGATTCAACTAAGTGAGCAATGACTAAAATGCCCATCATGTGAAGGGGAACGTGCATACTAACGTTTGAGTTGTAATGGGCATCCGCAGGGGGTTATGTAGGACGAAATGAAACATTGGGTGTGTTTTTGGCATGTTTTCGGATTTGAGGGGCTAAGTAAATATTAGTGTATACCTTGGGGGTAAAACATATTTTGACCTAAAAAGTACATGTAACATCGTCTAACCTTACTTTTTGTTTAACTAGTTTTACACCCGTGTGTTAAACGCACGTTCATATAATTTTTTCAATTAATTTATACTCGAGTGAAACAAAGAAGAAGAAAAAAATTTGAAAAAAATATTGGAGGCAACTATTTTCGATATAAAAAAATATTGTTTTGATTTAAAAATTAGAGACTTGTATATTTAAGAACTGAGAAAATTAAGTCAATTATTTAGAAAATAAAGACAATATTGTCCTTCACTAAATCTTAATTGTAGCAATAATTTTAGAAATAGTTCTAAACCTAGCATTGTTATAAATTAAAATATGGTGAATATATGGTCATATAGTAATTGCATTATATGAAAAATAATAAACAATTAAAAGAATATACTACAAAAGAAGAGAAACTAATTATAAAGAATTACATCGAAAAATAATAACATTATGAAAAAATCTAAACGTTATCGTGGTATTTCAATAATCCCCCGTTTACTAAACAAATAGAGAGGAAGAAAGGAGAGGAAAATAGGAAGCCTCAAATGGCAATTTCTCTTATTCTCTATCCCTCAGGAAATATCCTTTATTCTCACTGACGATCTCTCTTATACTCACTGTCTACACCACAGTACGCTCTCTTGTTTCTTTCCATCTCTCTTTCTTTAATATTTATCTTTATTCTGAGGGAAAAATATTGATTATATTTTTTCGGTGATTTTTCATTCGGATCTAATGAAATCACAAAAAAAATATTTTGTTTAGTTATTTCTATAAAAAAACGTTTTTGACGCTCAGATCTACTGTGAATTTGATAATATTTTTTATACATTGATTTTTGTTATTTACTTTTAGATAAATGACAAAACACACCTTTGGGCCACTGTACTTTGTCAAACATTGCAATTAGGCCACTGAGACGTCAAAATTTTCGAGATGGCCACTGTACCAGACTTATCTTGCACGTTAACCCATTTTTTGACGAACGTTACCTTTTGACGTTATCTTTGAGTGAAATACCATTTTTGCCCTCGTCTTCATTACTATAAGAAATCAAATCCAGATCTAAAGACCAAGTAACCCAGATCTGGGTTTTCAAACTCATATCTGGGTTTTACAAATTAAGTTTCTTCCATCAATTCACATGAGTATTGTTTGGAAACAAAGGAAAATATAATTCTAACAAATTCCGACGTGCTGGTCATTAAATTCAAACTTCCAATGATTAACCAAATTCCTCCATTATCGAGCATGAAGAACACAGATGCAGATACACACAGATCTGGTCCATCTTTACCATTTCTTTATCTTTCTCTCTCACACACACACAAGCACAAACTCAGATGTGGATTACTCCATCGTTTCCAACTCTTTCCCTCTCACACAAAAAGCACAATGCCAGATAAGGAAAGATCAAACCCAGATCTTGAATTTTTCATCAATTAATCTAGAACACACAAGAAGCACAAACCCAGATGGAGGTTGTGCAAGGGGTCTGGAGACGGGGCTCGCTTGGAGTAGAGAACGACCCATGGCTGATGCACAATGCTTGTCGATGGAGGGAGATGCAATCATAACTGTTGGCGAAGGTGGATCTGCTCTGTATTTTTCGGAGTAAGCAGAGGCAGAAGAGGGGGAAAGAGAGGGGACGAAGCTGAAGCAGAGATGAAGAAAGACAAGAAACGAAGAACACGATTCAAGTAATCGTAATCCCATACCCAGTTCAAGGCCACATTAACCCAATGTTTCAATTCTCCAACCGATTAGCCTCCAACAATATAAAGGTAACACTCATCGCCACCGATAAATTCACCAAATCCATCCAATTAATCCAATCCCAAACCACCAATTTCTCCATCAACACCGTTCAAATCTCCGACGGATTCGACGAAGACGAAAAACCCAAATCCATTGAGGAATTCGTCGGTTGGTTCAAATCCGTAACTTCTCAAATCCTCCCTGATCTCATCCACAAATTAAGCAACTCCGTTCCCGTTAAAGCAATTGTTTACGATTCGTTCATGCCTTGGGTTCTGGAAATTACACAGACGCTCGAGATTCGTGGGGTTTCGTTTTTCACTCACTCTTGTGCTGTTTCTGCGATTTATTATCATACGAGTAAAGAGGAAGGGGTGGCGTTGACTAGTCAACGAGGAGTGGTATTGCCGGCGATGCCGTTAATGGAGGTTAGTGATTTACCGTCGTTTGTGTCGGATAGGGATTCGTATCCGGCGGTTTTGAAGGAGAGAGAGGGGGGAGAGATATCACATGCCTTCAATTTTAATTTCTTTATTATATACAAGGTAATAATTATTTATTTTTAGGGGTAAAATAGGACTTTAACATAATTTAACAACAGAACTTAACGCCCATCCAAAAATTGGGTTAACAGGCAAGATAAGTTCTTGAAAATTTTGACGTCTCAGTGGCCTAATTGCAATGTTTGGCAAAGTACAGTGGCCCAAAGGTGTGTTTTGCCTTGATAAATCTACGAACTGGTTTAATCATTTAGTATTCTCGAAAGATGATTTTTTCTGGTGATTTTTATTTCATACTATTTCGAATTTGTCAATTGTTTTTTTACATCTCAAATTTTGGGTATTTCTCGCTTTACTTGATTTTTTTAGTATAATATTTCCACATTTGATAGGTTCATCTTGTGAACTAATGCATTTTCATTAATCATCATTTATAATGTGTTGATTTATTTCTGTTTGTTACAACCGAGAATTGAAAAACTTTGCAAATTTGGATAATTGATGGTAAAAGTTCTAAGGAGTTTTTGAATTAATTAATTAAAGAATTCATTAATTGTTTCTTGTTAATAGGAGTTTCTATTTTGGGAAACAAAGTTTTGACGGGATTTTTCCCTATATAGACTACACACACACACACACACACACACACACACATATATATATATATATATATATATATATATATATATATATATATATTTTTTTTTTTAAAGTAGTTTTTTTATTGGGAATATTCCAAAATCCCTTCGTTTTGGATAAAGAGTCTATTATTTAATTTTATGATGTTTCACTAAAAAGTCAATTTTTAAAAATTAAAGAATAAAAATATCATTTTATTACTAATAAATTACTAAAAATGTTATTTTTTTAAAAATATTTGACTTTCAAATGGGCCTTCGTTGTTACAAGAAGCAAACCTACCTTCTTCCCCTCGCAATTCAATTCTTGACCGTCAAAGAGGCCCATACAACCATAATTGGTGTACTTGTCTCTTAACTGACTACTATCGTCTGTGCCCCTCGCACTTCAATTCTTGCTTTTGGGAAGCCGTACTAGGGTAGGATTTCCCACATGGATGGGTCTCCTCCTAGAGCATCTCTAATGTTAACGTGGATATGAAAGAAATTTGACGTTACCTGAGATTTACACCCTTCTTGAAAGAAAAAAACATTTTTAATGTAAATGTGGATATGATGTGATAACCAATTTTGTTTATATTGTGGATAACAATATGAAATTTTCACATTCTACTTGAGGGTGTGTATATCACCTGTTCATAGTTATTCTTTTTAAAAACTCTTTTATTGGTTGTTATCTTTTATTTTCTTTTTTATTTTTTTTTATTAAATATTGTTTTAGTAGTGGGATGCATGTCATATAAGATTACATCCACATTTGCATTGGAGAGATCTATTTTAATTGAATGTGAATGAAGAGAGAAAAAATAACACATATGATTGAGGGTGTGAATTAGTCATGGTCACGTATGATCAAATCGACGGTTGTATTGGTGATGCTCTAAAAGTTTATGTGTTTTCATTTTCACCCTCTAAAACTCACTAACTGTCAACCATCTAACGGTATCAATCTTGGAAACTACTAGCTTGCAAAAATGTGTTTCCTCCGTTACAAAATTATCGTTTGAGTTGATTTGGTACACGGTTTAAAAAAAAATATTTGACTAGATTATTAATATTAGTTTGATGTGTAGTTTATTTTAAAGCTCATTTGACATTTTGATTTTAATGAGTTTTGACCTATTTTAAATCATTATCCATTTCAACCCAACCCAACCCAACCCACCCAATTATCAGACTTACTTTTGATACATTCCATATGTTCCATCAATCAAATTACTACTTGCGACCCATATTTATGAAATTGTTTACGACAACTATTTATAAAACAAAATTATGTCATTCATGTCGGATTACTTCACCCGTTTTAAAATGGAGTCTATAATTCTTCATAAACATTGGTAATAAGGATACATTTGAATACTCCAATTCCATGGTTTGTCATTGGAATTAGAGCCTTCAAAATCCATTTCTCTACCGCACTAACCGCCACTTCTCTACCGCACTAACCGCTACCACTAACCACCACCACTATTTGCTATTTATTTTGTTTGGGTTCATCGTATTTTTTTTTAATTTTATAAACATTCAAATTCCATAGAATTTAAATAATCTGGAATTTGCTTTCAAAATCATCACATTTCCATGATTTGGATAATGCGTGAAATTCAATTGTAATTCACCATTGTATTTAAAATAAGATTGTAATAATTTTTTTAAATATCTAGTGTAGTTTAGTGGTAGTGGTGGTTAGTGATTTCAAATGTTTAAAGTTCAAACCTTTCTATTAACAAATATTAAATCAAACTTTTATATTTTAAAATAAATAATATATAGTGGTGGTAGTTAAGGACGGCGGTGGCGGTCGGATGTGGTGACCGACGGCGGGGTCGGTGATGGTGGTCAAAAGTTGTGGTGGTGGTGGTAAAAGAAAAGTGAGTTTTTAGAGTTGTCAAAGTGGGTTGGCGGGACGAGCCAACCTACAACCCACTTCAACCCGCCATTTGACGGGACGGGGCGAGCCAGTCCAAAAAAGTGGCGGGCCTAAGAGAAACCAAACGAACCCACATTTTTTAGGTGGTGGGGCGGGATAACCCAACGTGTCCAAGCCATTTTGACAACTCTAGGTGAGCCAACCCACTACCCACATCAACCCGTCATTTGGCTGAACGAGCCAACCTAAAAAAGTGGCGGACCTAAGAAATACCAACCCAACCCACCTCTTTTAGGTGGCGGGACGGACTAACCCAACATGACCGACCCATCTTGACAGGTCTATGAGTTATTGTATAAAATAATAGTGAAAAAAATGGGTGAATTACCCAAACCGTATTTTACCCCTTTTTTCAAATTCGTCTCAAATTCCTAAAAGTCGCCCTTCTACTAAAGATTGTGATGCAATTGGTCATTCCGTCCAATTTCGTTATTTTTTTCCGGGGGAATATCACCTTTTTGACCACCGTATAAATTGAGAATATTCAATTTGATCAACGACATTTCATAACGATTAAATTAACCAACCAATTTTTAATTTGGTTGCAATGTCATCCTCGCCGTTTCATAACGACCAAATTAACCAATCAACCAATCAACTTATGTTAATATCGGGCCAAAAAACTGCCATAAAAGGAAGATATTGATAGAAGTTGGTTGGTTAATTTGGTCTTTATGAAACGGTGAGAACGACATTGCAACCAAATTAAAAGTTGGTTGGTTAATTCGATCGTTATGAAACGTTGTTGATCAAATTGGATTTCCCCAATTTATATGGTGGTCTAAAATGTGATATTCCCTTTTTTTCCGTTAGGTCAACACACGTACGTTTCACTTGATATTGGATAGGGGTATAATCGATAATTCATATTATAATGTTCATGGACCATTTAGGTAATTAATAAATTGGTGAGGAGCACTATGGTTGTGCCACCTCACCCAAGTTTTGATATTGTTGAATCCTCAAGTTTTCACATCACTTCACTTCACTTGATATTTTTCATTTTCTAGTCATTAGCTAAAAATAATAGTTAATAATAGTTAATATGATATTGTGATATTAATCATTTACGGAAAATGACTTCCGGAAAACGTTTTCCTCATTTTCCAGTTTTTGATAACCTTAGGAAAATGCAGTCAACGTAAAAGGTTTTCCGAGTCAATGGAAAATGAAGGCTTCTTTTCCGGAAAATGACTTACGGATTCATTTTCCGTAAATCATTTTCCAAATGTTCGTGCACCCTCCGCCCCCTTTCACAATTGCACATATTTACTTACACACACAATATTTCACTCAACAAATAAATTGTTTAGAAATATAAATAAAGTTTGTGCATACTATTTATAAATTATAATTTTAATAAATGCTTACTACGTTCTAAAATTAGTCTCACCTATTATTTAGGGACATCCTAACCATTGTCAATCTTCTATTTTAAAACATTTTTTTAATATCAATTATTGTAAGTCCAGATGACAATAGTTAAGGCTAGAGGGGGGGGTGAATAACCTTTAAAAACTTTTGGGGGTTGACTTTGTAAAGCTTAAAAGATTGGCAGCGGAAACCTTGATCTTGTCAGTCAACTGAAGAATTGGTCAGTTGGCTGACACTTTGTAATTCGTTAAGCTGAAGAAAGTTGGTCAGCTGGCTGACACAACAGTTTTCAAAAGAAATCTGTTTTAATGTTTGATCACTGAATATAGAGAGGAAACTGAGATACAAGTTAACTGAACAAATAAGCAAACAATTGTTGTTAACTGGCTGACACTTAATCAGTTGAATAACTTCTTAAGTGTTGAGTCAGTTTGCAAGAATATAAGAGATAGTTGACAAAGCAATTGAAGTGGTTCACAGATAAACTGCTACGTCCACTACCAAGTTGGTCAGACTTGGATTTTTGAAGTGCACTAATTTTATTAAAAATCTAATTGATCTCTAATGGATCAGTGTACAACAAAAGACCGGTGTTTGGGGAGAATGATTGATGAACAATCAAACTCGTGAGACAAACTGACTGAGTTCTAAATAATTTGAAATGAAATACTCAGTGTTTTGCCTAAACAATAACTAGAGAGAAATTTTCAATGAGAAGTATCTAGCTAAAGTTTTCGTGAAGACAATGTCTGAGAGATTGAGAGTAGAAAGTTTCTTGACTTCAAAAAATTGTTGTTATCCTTCACAAATGCTTCCAATGGGTATTTATAGATAGTCTTCACAAGCAACCCGTTAGGAACACATTTGAATTTGAAAATGTGTTTTGGCAGAGGCAAGATCTCAAAGGATCTTGTGAGATATTATATGGCAGGACATCTACCAAAAACACAAAGTAGGAAAAAGTTAGTACAAGAGTATGATCAGACAAATAAGGAAAGATAAACTCATACTTTAGTACGTATAGATCAGCTGAGATAAGTGGCTGACAAAATGATATTCAGCTAACCAAATATAATCTATTTTTCCTGGCTGACAATCAAGTGGAATGTTTTTAAGCAAATCTTTTTAATTTCAAGATTCAACAATCTCATCCTATTTGCTTAAAACCATTCACTTGAAAGCAGAAAGCCAAGAATTTTAAAGTTCCTGCAAAATTTACGTTAGTACCACAAGCAGATAATGTAATAACTGAAAACATAGGAATACTGCCCAATGTGAGGTACAAGTAAAACGAGAGTTTAAAGGAGTTTGTTCATGGTAAAGAGAGAGAGATGAAATGTCCGATAAGCTGATGTGGATCCTTCAGTTGTTTTGGGCGCTTCAACCGATGGACTAACTCACTTCATTTTCGCTTGCCGCAGCCTTCACCGCAACTTCACTTCTGCACTTGTTCTCCTTCACGCTTGTGTTTGTGTTTCTTTAGCCTATGCATCGCCTTCGGTTCTTTTCACTTCATCATGTTCTTCTCTGTCGCCTTCAGTGTCACCGGCCGATCGCATCGCCTTCGATCCCCGAGAATCGGTTTTCACCATGTAAGCATCACCGAGCCGCTTTTCTCCTCGAATGGTTTGAAGCATAGCCGCTTCAAAGATTGAAGGCACGGTTGGACCACTCTTGTTGGTAGAGTAAGAGAGTCCCGGTCATCCATATGAGCTTCACGAGGAGCACCGGAATGGCGGAATGCACCTCGGTGGTGATGATCTGGGTGAGGTTCGGAAGCAGAGAGGCAACTTGCTGTTGAAGTGTAGCAAGCTGATGTGTCTGACGTGTAAATGCTGACTTCATATGCAAATGATGAGTATATAAAAGGTCGAGCTTAGCTGACAGAGACAGTGAACCAGAGGCGGCAGAATCTTGAGCAGGTGGTTGAGATGGTTCAGGCTCATTTGAGAATAGCTGATGGGTGTGAATATCAGCATCCTCAGGGTCAGGGGGAAAGAAAACATCCATGGGGTAGGCTGGGATTTGGGCTTCGGGCTCAGGTGAAGGTGTAGGCATGTCTTCAGGAAAGACAATTTTTGTGCCAGTAGGACGAAGCAAAGCCTTTGAAATGATTTTTCGTTGTTTTCTAGCTTTCCTACTGGCTAACTGAGAGGGGCTGAGAAGAGACTCGTCCTCAGAAATAGATTTGGAGGAGTCAGAAGATGAGTCCATGAAGGTTTGGTCCATAGATTTTTCAAAGGAGAGGGAACCAAAATCTTCTTCTTGAAAAGGCTCAGGAGGAGTGGGCTTGAAGGTAGACACTGGGCTGACAGAAAGGGTGTGGGATGTGTGAAGAGAGAGGTCAGGCAGAACAAGCAGTGGAGAGGCTTGGTTTGGGTGAGAGGGTATGTCAACTGTGGGAAGAGGAAGAGAAGCAGCTGCAGTGTCAGCTGAAGAGATGATGATAGCAGCTGAGACCACAGGTGCAACTGACACAGTGGGAAGAGAGGCAGGGATGGTATCAGTTAAGGGTGGAATGGAAGTAGTGACTGACAAAAGGGGGACTGATAGAGGAATGGCTAAAATTTCTGGAGTAGAAAAGGGAGTGGCTGACACAGGTGGAGCAGGTTGAGGCATGGCTGACATAGATTGAGCAAGAATGGGAGTAACTGACACGGGAGAGATGGAAGGCAGGGTGACTGACACAGTTTGAACTGGTTGAGGAACTGACAACGCTGGAGCTGATGGAAGAGTAACTGGAAGAGGAACTGAAGGTTGAGAAGCTGAGACTGATGTAGGTAAAGTGGGGAGAGCAATGGTTGTAGGAGGAATGGAAGATGAGGCATCAATGGTTGGAGTGAAGGATGGAAGAGAGATCGGTTGCAGAGTTGAAGTGGAGATGGCTAAAGGTGCAGCTGAGGAAACAACTGGAATTGTGGTGGCTGACACAACAAAAGGAACAGAATAAGGGGTGACATAAGGAACAGTAGGTATGGATTCAGTAATCAAAGGGGCTGGTTGACTTGACATAGCATCTGGAAAAGCTGTGTCCATGGAAGCTCCTCCTGGCATGGAGGCCATCCGTCTGTGTAGCTCTATATAAGCTTGATTTGCAGTATTTACTGCATCTTGGACATATTTATTGGCTGCTCTCTGGATACAGGCTAACTTGGCTGGGTCTACAGAAGGTTGTTCCCAATCCTGGTTGAGATCATCATCTTCAGGCAGTGCAGGTCTGCCAACCAGGAAGGGATCATTTGAGGGCAAAGAGGGGAGTTCATGAACCTTGCTATATATAGTCCAGACCAAGTAGACTAATTCATCTTGAACAAATCTATCATTAGAGAGATAGAATCTGTTCCAGAGCAGAGGGAGTGGGTCAAAGTACTTGCCATAGTTGACTATCAAGTCTTCTTGTCTGAGGTTGGGAGTGACAGGATACAAGACATAGGGTCTCCTTTTAAGGCTATGATTAATGTATTTGATAGGGTTGACTGGGGGCTTGTCAGTTTTCTTCTCCTCATGGAAAGAGAGGAGAAACTGAACGAAGTATGGCAAATGGTCTATGGGAAAGACCCAGTTTGGAGGAATTGGAACGGGATTAGCTTGGTAATAGGAATGCCTAGGATGGAAAGTAGGATTCCTAATTGGAGGGAAAAACTTAATGGGAGCAGTGTTGGGTGACCTAGGATCGAAGGGGAGAGATGGGAGCAGATCACCGCAAGAGGGGAGAAAGGGACAAAGGTACCCGGATTCACTCAGATTCCTTCTCTCTCTTTGCAGCAGACGCCGTGTTAGTCTCCTCCTCCTTGGTTGCCTTCTTTCCTCTTGCATATCACCGGCCGACCACGTGCCGACCGACCTCTTGGCCGACCACCGACCGACCCTTGGTGGCCGAACTCTCGTTGGTCGAACACTTGGGGCAACTTCAGCTTGCTGACCATCATCAGCTGGCTGACTCGATGATACATCCGTGAGGGCTTGGGTCCTAGTTCTTCTTGGTCTCCTGCTAGACTGAGCTGGTGCCTCCTGACCAAATCTGCTAGAGATACTGGCTCTCCTGATATCAGGAGCAACATACTTCTTGATCTTGACTGGTTCAAGATCACCAACATTGATGAGTAGGTGCTGAAGAGCTGGAATGGATCAAAGGAACTGATTTATGATCAAGTGATGAGTCAGTCTTGGATTTCCAGCTTCCATGTTGTCTTTGTACTTGGCAATATTCACCTTCACACATTCCACCAGAATAGCTCCCCAATTCATCTCACAGTTTTCCACAATACCCTCCATGAGAAACATTTGAGCCTCAATAATCTTGTCATGGCCACCAGACTTGATTATGAGACATTTATCCAAGATAGTGGCTAGAGCATAGTGGAGTGGAGCAAACCGATGCTTGTGCCTGTCGTAGGCAAGCTCCACTGGTACTTCACCCCTCATGGTAATCCATCCTTTTGCCGAAGTTTCATCAGGAATGGTGTAGGTTGTAGAACCGTCGCCATAGAGGCCGGGAAAAGCAGTGATGGTTTCAGAGTCAAAGACTATGGGGACTCCTCTGATATTACCTATGAGTGAAAAAGGGTCGGCTGGGTTTTCCTCCATACCCATGAAGAATTCTTCAGTCAGTTGACAGCTGTAGGTTCGAATGCTGAATGATAGCAGAGGCATTAACCCATTTGCGGTGAGAAGATGAATCAACTCGAGCCCTAGAGGTTCTTCATTCAGAGATACCACATCGAGAAGGCATCCAATTGCTGGGTTCAAAGCCATCTCCTGAAATAATCAACAAATATGTTAAGAACTTTTGAAAACAAAAGAAAGAAGAAGGATTTGAGAGAAATGGAGAGTACCGAAAGATTTTAGGGTTAAAACAGTGTTTGAAGGCTTTCGATTGACCAAGTACGTGGCGTTGTATGCTCCGGCGATACCACACCCTATTCGTAATGCTTTACTGTATCAATGGAGTTTCCAAATTAATATACTTAGACTATCTCTAACCACAACACTCTTTTAGGGTTTTGAAGAAGAAGAAGTTTGTAGAGAGAAGGATTTTAGAGAGAGAGAGGTAAGTGAAAAGTGAGACAAAGTGAGTGTGTTTTTAAAGGGATAAGATACGCATTTTACTCTTATAGTGGGTTTTAAAAGCGAAGATATGGAGTGTAGTGATAAAGTACACGTAATTTTGGTTTTTGTGATAAAAATAGCAATTTATGACGTATAGTCATTATCACAATGATGAGCCGTTTTTGTGAAAACACGCCATTTCAACCGCCGTAGTTGGTGGGATAGTGGAAAGGTCATTTTGGCTTTTCAAGAAAGTTTCATGAAGTTCCAAGGAAAATAAATGGCGGAAATAAATGAGGAATTTTAAATAAATTAGAGATTAAGTCTTAGCCGAGATACGATCGCCTTTGACTTAAGGCTTAGAGATTACCCGACAAAGGATCGTTAATCACGTGTTGTCAATCGAGACATGTCACCATTTGTCGCCTAATATGTGTCACCGTGGATGTTTGTCGCCATCGGCCGACATTTTTATAACAAATCAATCAAGGAATGAAGAGAAGTTTTGTCGCCTAAAGGTTGTCAGCTGAGAAGCTTTGTTGTACAAGAGCTTCATGTGTCGCCATCGGCCGACAAATGCTTCCTTTCGCTCCGACAAATACTTGCTTGCTGATATAAATTGTCAGCTTGATACATAAAACTGAAGTATACCCTGCATAGTTTAGACAATTCAAATACATTTTTCTATGACATTATAAGCATTCCTAATTCTCCTCTTAAGAATTCAAATCATGCCTTTTAAAGCTTTTGTAAAAATGTCGCCTAATTGAAATTCAAGAGGAACATATTCTAACCGAACATTTTTTTCAACATGATCTTTCAAAAAATGATATCTTATGTCTATGTGCTTGGTTTTAGAATGCATGACAGGGTTTTTAGAAACTGATATAGCAGAAGTATTATCACAATAAATAGGACAGGTTCCCATAGGCATTTCATAATCCAAGAATCGCCAAGCTTTCATCCAAAGAATTGAGAACAACAGCCTTCCAAAGAAGAATATATTCACCTTCGCTTGTTGAAGTGGAAACCGAAGCTTGCTTTTTACATGCCCATGAAACTAGTCTGCTTCAAGGAACCGACATGTTCCACCGGTGCTTTTTCTATTAACTCGCAGTCGCAAGGTCAAGATTCGAATATCCCGTTAAATTAAATGAAGAGTCTCGATACCAAATGCCAAACTTTTCAAGATCAATCAAATATCTAATGATTCTTTTGCCGCAATCATATGAGATTCCTTAGATTAGCTTGAAAACGAGCACATATACATACAAAGAAACATGATATCGTGTCCGCTAGCCGTTAAATAAAGAAGAGATCCAACTATACCTCTGCACTCGCTTGTATTAACCGGCTTACCCTTTTCATCGCTGACTAGATGACATTCAACTCCCATTGAGTGTTTGCCGAATTGGCTTCAAGATTATACTTTTGATCGCTCTCTAGTGTATTTAGATTGATGGATAAAATTCCTTCCTCGCTTGCTTGATTTGCAAACCTAAGAAGTATGTTAGTTCTCCCATCATACTCATTTCAAACTTTCCTTTCATAAGATGCTCAAATCTTTTGCACAAAATTTCATTAGTAGATCCAAAAATAATATCATCAACATAAATTTGAACCAAGAAAATATTACCTTCAGGCTTCAAAGAGAAAAGAGTAGTGTCGATTTTACCTCTTTGAAATCCTTTTTCCATAAGGAATTTGGATAAGGTTTCGCACTCATGCTCTTGGTGCTTGCTTAAGACCATAAAGAGCCTTTCTTAACTTGTATACATGATCCTTCTTTTTGAGGTCAATGAAACCAGGAGGTTGTTCAACAAATACTTGTTCTTGTAGATCTCCATTCAAGAAAGCACTTTTTACATCCATTTGGTATACCTTAAAGTCCTTGAAGGTTGCATAGGCAAGAAATAATCTGATGGCTTCAAGTCTTGCTACAGGAGCAAAAGTTTGATCATAGTCAATGCCCTCCTCCTGTCTATATCCTTGGGCTACTAACCTTGCTTTATTTCTTGTAACATTTCCATCTTCATCCAACTTGTTTCTGAATACCCATTTAGTTCCAATGACTTGTTGATCTGTGGGTCTAGGCACAAGTTCCCAAACTTTACATCTTTCAAACTGATTCAGCTTTTCTTGCATAGCCTCAATCCACTGAGGGATCTTCCAAGGCTTCATCAATCTTTTTGGGTTCAATGGAAGAGACAAAGGCATGAGAATCAAGAGTTTCATTTCTAGAGCTACTTCTGGTTCTTAGACCAGCAAAGGGATCTCCAATGATATTTGAAACTGGATGATGTCTAGCTTCCCTAATTTCCTTAGGAAGATCAGCAAGAGGCTCAGTTTGTAAAGGTAGAGATGGGTGAGTGTCAGTTGACTGAATGGCTTCAGGACTAAGTGTGTCAGCTGACTGATCTATTGTAATAGGATGAGGATTGTCACCGGGTCAAGGGTGTCACTGCTTAGGTTCATTCTGAAGGTTTAGAGTTTCTGTAGTAGGAGTTGAAGATGGAGGATTATTTTGAATTGAACCTGCATCAAGCTTTCCCTGCCTCAAATATTTCAAAATTGTTAGTAACATCAGGAGTCTTACAAGACTCAATTAAACTTGACTCATCAAAATTAACATGCATAGATTCAACAATTACTTGAGTTTTTCTATTATAAACTCTATAAGCTTTACTATGCTTGGCATAACCAACAAAAATACCTTCATCAGCTTTTTCATCAAATTTACCTCTGTAATCTCCACCATTGTAGTGAATGAAGCATTTGCACCCGAAGATTTTAAAGAAAGCAATGTTAGGTGTTCTACCTCTCCATATTTCATAAGGAGTCTTACCATGAAATTTGTTTATGAGAGATCTATTCTGAGTAAAACATGATGTGTTGACAGCCTCTGCCCAAAAATATTTTGGCAAATTTGCTTCAATTTATCATTGTTTTACCTCGCTTCAATCGAGTCCTGCTCTTCCTTTCAGCCTATACCATTTTGCCGAGGTGTTCTAATCGCCGAAAAGTTATGATCAATTCCATGATCATCACAAAGATGTGTCCATCCCAAGATTTTTGAATTCGCACTATTGTCGATCTAACACTTATAATCTCACATTCCTTTGAGTTTGAAGAATTCTCGAATAGGAAGTGAGAATGTCAGTAAGTTTCATCTTTGATTGCATCATCTCAACCCAAGTATATCCGAGTAGTCATCCACAACAACTAATGTATACTTGTTTCCTCCTAAGCTTGCAGTAGTTACAGGGCCAAATAAATCCATGTAGGAGCTCAAGAGTTCTTTTGGTAGAAAGACATGGTTTTGGTTTAAAAGAGGTTTTTGTTATTTTTCCCAAAATACAGGCATCACATTTTTTGTCGGCTTGGACAATTTATGGAAGGCAAACCTTTACCAAATCTCCTTTGAAAGTTTTGAAAGATACTTAAAGTTTAAATGTGAAAGTCTTTGTGCCAAAGCCATGAATTTTTGGAAATATTATTTGCTACCTGCACAAATTTGAGTACCGCTATTTAAGGAAAGTAAATCTATAGCAAAAACATTTCTTTTTCTAGTACCAAGAAGCAAAATTTCATTGGTGAGGCTATTTTTGATGAAACAATGTGGAGGAGAATGAGCATTTCATACCTTTATCACGCACTGTGAGATACTTAGAAGATTGTGTTTCGCACCTTGTACCAAAGAGACATTTTCAATTATTATAGATCCTCCGATAATGGATCCATAGCCAATAGTTTTTCCTTTTGAATTGTCCCCAAAGATTACGTAAGGTCCTTTTGCCGCAATAATGTTAGTAAGGAGTTCACCGATCCACTATGTGTCTCGAGCATCCATCGCCTAATATCCATATGTCGCTTGAATGATCATCACCATTAAGCATACCCGAAATATGAATATTTAAATCATGGTACCCTTTATACTTTTGGGTCCAAAGGGTTAGTTTTCTTCTGTATCCGCACTTGCCCGAAATTAGGCTTTTGATTCTCGCCAATAGGTTTAAATCTATATAAGCATTCATGTGTCTCGATGACCAAAAGTAGAACAAATATTACACTTGTGATAACCAAAGTTTATCACCATTTGAGGTGAATTTTTGATTCTTTTGATTCAAATTTTAGAGGTCTTAGCAAAGAACAAAATTTATTGGCTTGAACTTGTCCTTTCTTCTAGATCCTCCTCTTTGTCGCCTAGTCGACATTTGTCGCTTGACCGACATTTGTCGTTGTTGAGTTAGCCGATCGATTTTGAGGTTTGTGACCGTAAGACCGACAACTTTCATTGTTCACCCTATCCTTTTGTTGATGTACTCTCAGGCCGACTCTTATTTCGGGATAAGTGAATGGTACAACATTATAGACTAATCCCTTGTCCTTTTCGTAATCTTAGGTTCACCTTTGACCTGCCTCGATCTCACGCCTTCATCATCCTTTGAGTATCCAAGACCATGTTGGTCTTCATGATCTTTTCTCGTTGTCCGATGATAGTTTCTACAACAGCCTTTTGACTTGAGTAAGTGTCAACAACATTGGTCAATCGAAGATTTCTTTCTACAAGGTCAAGAATTTGGGCATCCGAGATTTTTGCTTGAATCTCATATTTTTCATTGAGACTTTTCGCCCAAAGAACTCTTTTTGCCGAACTTTGTAAAGCTCATTGATCTTTTAAGCTCACAATTTTCTTCTAAATTCTTTTAAAATCACTAGATAAAGAAACATGGATTCTTTTAAGTGTTTCAAATTTGGAATACATTTCTTGCATTTGTTCCAAGAAATCATCAACACTTGAGTCAAGAATCTTCTCCTCCCGCCTTTTGAATCATGAGTTATTTTAGCAGCCTCGAGAAGCCGACTTGACTTTCTTTTCTCGGCCGACTTATGATTCCTTGTCCATAAAATCCATTTCCTATTTTTTAACCACAAACCGATCAGTTTGATGACCTTTGTCGCTTGAGTTTGTAATAGGTGAGCTTGACTCATTATCGCATCTTTGAATATTTTGACTTGGAAACTCATTTTCTCGAATCATATATTGCCGATTCTCGCAACAAGACACGATTTGCTTCTTGCTCAACTCAAGCAGATTCATTTTCGAACTGTTTCAACCAAGTTGCAAGATTTTGATCTTCCAAAGCAACCAAACCCTTTTGTTTTTCAAAATTTCGGGAGCTCTTTTATAGTACTCATTTTTCGTAAAAGGACAATTTGAAGCAAAGTGACCCTTTCTACGCTTAAAGCAACACAGCTTTATCTTTCTCAACCTTGTCTTCATTTGTTTTGAAGTAAGGCTTTTGAAAGTTTGAAGTAGAAGGTTTTTGGAAGCTTGAAGAAGGTTTTTGAGGATTTGATGATGACTTTTGAAAGTTTGTCAAGGTTTTTGAAAATTCCTTTTAAAAGATTTAAACTTCTCGAATCTGCCTAGCAAAAGCAAAGAATTCATCTTCATCAAAGTCATCATCCGACTGATGTAGAAGTTTTTGAATTTTCTTCTTCAAACTTGAAGGATATACCTTAAAATTTTTCTCAATTTCTTGAGTTTTGAGAACTTCTTTTCATAAATTTTTAGACTTGCAACAAGACTACGTGATATGAGTTTTGTTCAAGTCTCTAGCTTCCTTTATGGCAAAGTTGACTTTTACATGCCATCTACTTCCCAAACTACTAAGAAAAACGCATATTCAAATCTTTCATACTATAAACTTTACCAAGAGAAGAACATCTATTACTTACCTCGAGAAATCAGAGGCATTTTTAAAGATTCTTTTGGGTCCTTCTTGAATGCATCAAATTCTTGTATGCAATCATACGCTTTGTTGTCCTTGGTATTCTCGATCTCCTTCTACATATTCTACAAGAGCATCCCAAATTTCTTTTGGCAAGCATACGTCATATATCCGCTTGTAGTTTTCATCGTGCAACACTTGACAGATATGTACACTCTCGCATCCAAATTCATCGGTAATCTTGTCTTCTCAGCCCATTCTGCTTGAGGTTTGAGAACATATTCTTCTTCTACAGAGCAAGAGGGTTTACAATATCATCATCTCGCAAGGTAAGATTTACCAACTTTAGTATTTATTTTCATAGGTTGCATAGACCACCTCTTACACATTCCATCAACCGCTTATCTATATTGTTCATATATCTTGTAATTCTTTCCTTCCGATATCAAAGTGATCTTCATCAAAAATGGGAACTTGAGTGACATTGTTTGATTGAAAAGCTTTTTAAAGTTGCCATGATCGAAGCTTTCAAGTCGTTAGGCTTGGAAAATAATTTTTCAAAAGCTATCTCCGATACCAATTGTAAGTCCGCAGGCAACAATCAAGGCTGTAGGGGAAGTAATAGCCTTTAAAAAACTTTGGGGCGACTTTGTAAAGCTTAAAAGATTGGCAAGCGAAACCTTGATCTTGTCAAATAATCGAAGAATTGGTCAGCTTTACACTTTGTAATTGTAAGTCAAGAAGTTGGTTACAAGTTGACACAACGCTTTTCAAAAGAAATTGCTTTTAATGTTTGATCACCGAATATAGAGAGGAAACTGAGATTAACCGAACAAATAAGCAAACAATTGTTGTTATCGGTCGACACTTAATCGCTTGAATAACTTCTAAGTGTTGAATCGGGCCATAAGAATATAAGAGATAGTTGACAAAGTAATTGAAGTGGTTCACGATAAACTGCCACGCCCACTACCAAGTTGGTTAGACTTGGATTTTTGAAGGCACTAATTTTATTAAAAATCTAATTGATCTCAATGGATCAGGTAACAACAAAAGACCTGGGGGAGAATGATTGAGGAACAATCAAACTCGTGAGACAAACCGATCGAAGTTCTTAAATAATTTGAAATGAAATACTCGTTGTTTTGCCTAAACAATAACTAGAGAGAAATTTTCAATGAGAAGTATCTAGCTAAAGTTTTCGTGAAGACAATGTCTCGAGAGATGAGTAGAAAGTTTCTTGACTTCAAAAAATTGTTGTTATCCTCTCACAATGCTTCCAATGGGTATTTATGATAGTCTTCACAAGCAACCCGTTAGGAACACATTTGAATTTGAAAATGTGTTTTGCGTAGGCAAGATCAAAGTGATCTTGTGAGATATTATATGGCGTGACATCTACCAAAAACACAAAGTAGGAAAAGTTAGTACAAGAGTATGATCGACAAATAAGGAAAGATAAACTCATACTTTATAGATCAAATTTTAAGATAAGGGAGCTATTAAATGATATTCA
>CM028377.1:168986020-169034520 GCA_013146195.2 Codonopsis lanceolata
GTGAATAAAGCATTTGCATCCAGAAGATCTTAAAGAAAGCAATGTTAGGTGTTCTACCTCTCCATATTTCATAAGGAGTCTTACCATGAAATTTGTTTAAGAGAGATCTATTACGAGTAAAACATCTTTGTGTTGGCGACTTACGCTTGAAATATTTTGGCAAATTTGCTTCGACGCTATCATTGTTTTTGCTTCAATCGAGTCTGTTCTTCCTTTCGGCTATACCATTTCTTTGAGGTGTTCTACTTGCTTAAAAGTTATGATCAATTCCATGATCATCACGGTATGTGTCCATCCCAAGATTTTTGAATTGTACCATTGTCGGATCTAACACTTATAATCTCACATTCCTTTTGAGTTTGAAGATTTGAATAGGAAGTGAGAATCTTTGTAAGTTTCATCTTTGGATTGCATCATTTCAACCCAAGTATATCTGGAGTAGTCATCCAACAACTAATGTATACTTGTTTCCTCCTAAACTGCGGTAGTTCTGAGGGCCAAATAAATCCATGTGTAGAAGCTCAAGAGTTCTTTTGGTAGAAAGACATGGTTTTGGTTTAAAAAGAGGTTTTTGTTATTTTTCCCAAAATACAGGCATCACATTTTTTGTCGGTTGGACAATTTATGGAAGGCAAACCTTTTACCAAATCTCCTTTTGAAAGTTTTGAAAGATACTTAAAGTTTAAATGTGAAAGTCTTTTGTGCCAAAGCCATGAATTTTTGGAAATATTATTTGCTAGACAAATTTGAGTCTTGTTATTTAAGGAAAGTAAATCTATAGCAAAAACATTTCTTTTTCTAGTACCGATAAGCAAAATTTCATTGGTGAGGCTATTTTTGATGAAACAATGTGTGGAGGAGAATGGCGGCTCATACCTTTATCCGCAATTGTGAGAGATACTTAGAAGATTGTGTTTAGACCTTGTACCAAAGAGACATTTTCAATTATTATAGATCCTCGATAATGGATCCATAGCGATAGTTTTCCTTTTGAATTGTCCCCAAAGATTGAGAGGTCCTTTTCTACAATAATGTTAGTAAGGAGTTCGGTGATCGGTCATGTGCGGAGCATCCACATCTAATATCCATATGTCGGTTGAATGATCATCGACCATTAAGCATACGAAATATGAATATTTAAATCATGGTACCCTTTATACTTTTGGGTCCAAAGGGTTAGTTTTCTTCGGTATCGGACTTGCACGAAATTAGGCTTTTAATTACGTCAATAGGTTTAAATCTATATAAGCATTCATGTGTCGATGACCAAAAGTAGAACAAATATTACACTTGTGATAACCGAGGTTTATCAGTCATTTGAGGTGAATTCTTTGATTCTTTTTATTCGGCTTAGAGGTCTTAGCGACAACAAAATTTATTGGCTTGAACTTGTCGGTTGCCTTTCTTCTAGATCCTCCTCTTTTTGTCGGCTAAGTGACATTTGTCGGTGTTGAGTTAGGCGGTGATTTTGAGGTTTGTGACCGGAAGGCCGACAACTTTCATTGTTCACCCTATCCTTTTGTTGATGTACCTCTTGACTCTTATTTCGGGGATAAGTGAATGGCACAACATTATAGACTAATCCCTTGTCCTTTTTCGAATCTTAGGTTCACCTTTTTTTGCGATCTCACGGCCTTCATCATCTTTTGAGTATCCAAGACCATGTTGGTCTTCATGATCTTTCGTTGTTTGATGATAGTTTCTCAGACTTTTGACTTTGAGTAAGTGTCAACAACATTGGTCGTCGAAGATTTCTTTCTACAAGGTCGACAATTTGGGCATCGAGATTTTTGCTTGAATCTCATATTTTTCATTGAGACTTTTCAGTTCCAGCAACTCTTTTTGCTGAACTTTGTAAAGCTCATTGATCTTTTTAAGCTCACAGTTTTCTTCAGAAATTCTTTCAAAATCACTAGATAAAGAAACATGGATTCTTTTAAGTGTTTCAAATTTGGAATACATTTCTTGCATTTGTTCGACAAATCATCAACACTTGAGTCGATAATCTTCTCCTCCTGCCTTTTTAAATCATGAGTTATTTTAGCGATCCTTGGAGAAGGCGACTTGACTTTCTTTTACAGGCGACTTATGATTCCTTGTCCATAAAATCCATTTCCTATTTTCTTAACCACAAGCCCGTCGGGTTTGATGACCTTTGTCGGTTGGAGTTTGTAATAGGTGAGCTTGACTGACTCATTATCGAGGCATCTTTGAATATTTTGGACTTGGAAACTCATTTTCGAATCATATATTGCCGATTACGCAACAAGACAGATTTGCTTCTTGCTCGAGAACCGGTGATTCATTTTCGAATCTGTTTCAATCCAAGTTGCAAGATTTTGATCTTGACAACCAAACCCTTTTGTTTTTCAAAATTTAAAGGGAGCTCTTTTATAGTACTCATTTTTCGTAAAGGACAATTTGAAGCAAAGTGACCGGGCTTTCTGATTTAAAGCACATGGTTTATCTTTCTCAACCTTGTCTTCATTTGTTTTGAAGTAAGGCTTTTGAAAGTTTGAAGTAGAAGGTTTTTGGAAGCTTGAAGAAGGTTTTGAGGATTTGATGATGACTTTTGAAAGTTTCTTTGAAGGTTTTTGAAAATTCCTTTTAAAAGATTTAAACTTTACGAAGCGTGTCTAGCAAAAGCGACAAATTCATCTTCATCAAAGTCATCATCGGCGGTGATGTAGAAGTTTTGAATTTTCTTCTTGACTTGAAGGGATATACCTTTAAAAATTTTTCTCAACTTCTTGAGTTTTGAGAACTTCTTTTTCATAAATTTTTAGACTTGCAACAAGACTACGTATATGAGTTTTGTTCAAGTCTCTAGCTTCCTTTATGGCAGTGACTTTTACATGCCATCTACTTCCCAAACTACTAAGAAAAGCATATTCAAATCTTTCATACTATAAACTTTACCAAGAGAAGAACATCTATTACTTACCTCGAAATGCGTCGTAGGCATTTTTAAAGATTCTTTTGGGTCCTTCTTGAATGCATCAAATTCTTGTATGCAATCATACGGTTTGTTGTCCTTGGTATTACGATCTCCTTCTACATATTCTACAAGAGCATCCCAAATTTCCTTGGCGTCCTGATCATATATCTGCTTGTAGTTTTCATCAGGTACAACACTTGACAGGATATGTACAGCTCTGGCATCCAGTCCATCGGTAATCTTGTCTTCCTCAGTCCATTCTGTTTGAGGTTTGAGAACATATTCTTCTTCTACAGGAGCAAGAGGGTTTATAGTATCATCATCTGCAGCAGAAGATTTACCAACTTTAGTATTTATTTTCATAGGTTGCATAGGACCACCTCTTACACATTCCATCAACCGTTTATCTATATTGTTCATATATCTTGTAATTCTTTCCTTCCAGATATCAAAGTGATCTTCATCAAAAATGGGAACTTGAGTGACATTGTTTGATTGAAAAGCTTTTAGAGTTGCCATGATCGAGCTTTCAAGCTGTTAGGCTTGGAAAATAATTTTTCAAAAAGCTTAGCTCTGATACCAATTGTAAGTCCAGATGGCAACAGTTAAGGCTAGAGGGGGGGTGAATAGCCTTTAAAAACTTTGAGGATTAATTTGTAAATCTTAAAAGATTGGCAGCGGAAAACTTGATCTTGTCAGTCAACTGAAGAATTGGTCAGTTGGCTGACACTTTGAAATTCGTTAAGCTGAAGAAAGTTGGTCAGCTGGCTGACACAACAGTTTTCAAAAGAAATCTGTTTTAATGTTTGATCACTGAATATAGAAAGGAAACTCGAACACAAGTTAACTGAACAGATAAGCAAACAATTGTTGTTAAGCAGGCGACACTTAATCGGTTGAATAACTTCTTAAGTGTTAAGTCAGTTTGCAAGAATATAAGAAATGGCTGACAAATCAGTTGAAGTGGTTCACAGATAAACTGCTACGTCCACTACCAAGTTGGTCAGACTTGGATTTTTGAAGTGCACTAATTTTATTAAAAATCTAATTGATCTCTAATGGATCAGTGTACAACAAAAGACCGGTGTTTGGGAGAATGATTGAGGAACAATCAAACTCGTGAGACAAGCCAGCGAGTTCTAAATAATTTGAAATGAAATACTCGGTGTTTTGCCTAAACAATAACTAGAGAGAAATTTTCAATGAGAAGTATCTAGCTAAAGTTTTTCGTGAAGACAAGTCGAGAGATTGAGTAGAAGTTTCTTGACTTCAAAAACTGTTAAGATTCTTGTCTTCACCAATGCTTCCAATGGGTATTTATAGATAGTCTTTGCAAGCAACCCGTTAGGAACACATTTGAATTTGAAAATGTGTTATGGCAGAGGCAAGATCTCAAAGGATCTTGTGAGATATTATATGGCAGGACATCTACCAAAAACACAAAGTGGGAAAGAGTTAGTACAAGTGTATGATTAAACAAATAAGGAAAGATAAACTCATACTTTAAGTGCGTATAGATCGGTGAGATAAGTGGTGACAAAATGATATGGTGACCGGTGACCAATATAATCTATTTTCTGGTGACAATCAAGTGGAATGTTTTTAAGCAAATCTTTTTAATTTCAAGATTCAACAATCTCCTCCTATTTGCTTAAAACCATTCACTTGAAAACCAAAATTTTAAAGTTCTGCAAAATTTTCGTTAGTACCACAAGCGGATAATGTAATAGTGAAAACATATAGAATGCCCAATGTGAGGTACAAGTAAAGCGAGAGTTTAAAGGAGTTTGTTCATAGTAAAGAGAGAGATGAAATGTCAGATAAGCGATGTGGATCCTTGGTTGTTTTGGGCTGCTTCAGCGATGGACCAACTTGACTTCATTTTTCTTTGCGGCAACCTGCTTCGACTTCTTGCACTTGTTCTCCTTCGCTTACGCTTGTGTTTGTGTTTCTTTTTAGCTTGTGCGGCTTACGGTTCTTTTTCGGCTTCATCATGTTAGCGGTGTCGACTTGGTGTCATTTGCGTGATCGAGCATCGACTTGATCGTTCCACGAGAATCGGTTTTTCGACCATGTAAGCATCGGCTCGAGCTTTACGCTTCTTCTCCTCTGAATGGTTTGAAGCATAGGCTTGGCATTGAAACACGGTTGGACCACTCTTGTTGGTAGAGTAAGAGAGTCCTCCGGTCATCCATATGAGCTTCGAGGAGCACCGGCGGCAATAGCGGCTTGCACCTCGGTGGTAATGATCTGGGTGAGGTTTGGAGCGGAGAGAGGCAACTTCTTTGTTGAAGTGTAGCAAGGCGATGTGTCGGCGTGTAAATGCTGACTTCATATGCAAATGATGAGTATATAAAAGTCGAGCTTAGGCGAGAGAGCAGAGAACTAGGCGGCGAGAATCTTGAGCGGAGTGGTTGAGATGGTTCGGGCTCATTTGAGAATAAGCGATGGGTGTGAATATCGGCATCCTCGGAGTCGGGGAAAAAACATCCATGGGGTAAATTTGGGATTTGGGCTTCGGCTCGGGTGAAGGGGTAGGCATGTCTTCGGGAAAGACAATTTTTGTGCCGATGGGATGAAGCAAAGCCTTTGAAATAATTTTCGTTGTTTTCTAGCTTTCCTCTTGGCTAGCGAGAGGGAGAAGAGACTCGTCCTCGAAGTGGATTTGGAGGAGTCGGAAGATGAGTCCATGAAGGTTTGGTCCATAGATTTTTCGGGGAGAGGGAACCAAAATCTTCTTCTTGGTAAGGTTCGGGAGGCGGGCTTGAAGATAGACAAGGGGTGACAGAAGAGTGTGGGATGTGTGAAGAGAGGTCGAGGCGAGAACAAGCGGTGGAGAGGCTTGGTTTGGGTGAGAGGGTATGTCAAGGTTGTGGGAAGAGGAAGAAAGCATTGCGGTGTCGGTGAAGAGATGATGATAGCGGTGAAACCACAAGTGCAAGCGACCGATGGGAAGAGGCGAGGGATGGTATCGATTAAGGGTGGAATGGAAGTGGCGACAATGAGGGGGCGATAGAGGAATGGCTGATATTTACGGAGCGAGAGAGGGGTGGAGCAGGTGGGGACACATAGATTGGCAAGAGGTGAGATGGAAGGCGAGTGGTGACACAGCGGTTGAGGCCTTTGAGGCGATGGAAAATGCTGGAAGAAGGCGAAGGTTGAGAGGCTGATGTAGGTAAAGTGGGGAGAGCAATGGTTGTAGGAGGAATGGAAGATGAGGCATCAATGGTTGGAGTGAAGGATGGAAGAGATAGGTTGCGAGTTGAAGTGGAGATGGCTAAGGGTGCGGTGAGGTAACAAGCTGGAATGGTTGTGGGCGACACAACAAATGGAGCAGTGAAGGAGTGACATATAAGGAGCAGTAGGTATGGATTCGGTAATCAAAGGGGTGGTTGACTTGACATAGCATCGGAAAAATTGTGTCCATGGAAGCTCCTCTGGCATGGAGGCCATCCGTGCATGTAGCTCTATATAAGCTTGATTTGCGGTATTTCTTGCATCTTGGACATATTTATTGGCTGCTCTCTCGGATCGGGCTAACTTGGTGGGTCTCACAGAAGGTTGTTCCCAATCTGGTTAAGATCATCATCTTGAGGCGGTGCGAGTGCACCAACGGGGAAGGGATCATTTGAGGGCAAGAAGGGAGTTCATGAACCTTGCTATATATAGTCAGACCAAGTAGACTAATTCATCTTGAACAAATCTATCATTTGAGAGATAGAATGCATTCGAGCGAGAGAGAGTGGGTCAAAGTACTTGCCATAAGTTGCTACTAAGTCTTCTTGGACTGAGGTTGGGAGTGACGGGATACAAGACATAGGGTCTCCTTTTAAGATTATGATCAATGTATTTGATAGGGTTGGGGGGCTTGTCGGTTTTCTTCTCCTCATGGAAGAGAGGAAGCGAGCAGTATGGCAAATGGTCTATGGGAAAGACCCGGTTTGGAGGAATTGGAGCAGGATTTGCTTGGTAATAGGAATGCCTAGGATGAAAGGTAGGATTCTAATTGGAGGGAAAAACTTAATGGGAGGCGGTGTTGGGTGACCTAGGATCGGAAGGGGAGAGATGGGAGGCGGATCGGTTGCGGTAGAGGAGAAAGGGACAAAGGTACACGGATTCACTCGGGATTCCTTCTTGTCTCTTTGCGGCGATATCATTTGCGGTGTTAGTCTCCTCCTCCTTGGTTGCCTTCTTTCGGATAACTTGACCTCTTGCATATCAATTTGGTGACCACGTCTTTGTGACCAATCTTGGTGACCACTGACCCCTTGGTGGTGAACTCTCGTTGGTGAGCACTTGGTGCAACTTGACTTCTTGACCATCATCGGTGGTGGATGATCTGACGGTGAGGGCTTGGGTCCTTAGTTCTTCTTGGTCTCTGCTGCTAGGCGAGGTGGTTGAGCCTCTGACCAAATCTGCTAGAAATCTAGCTCTCGATATCGGCGACAACATACTTCTTGATCTTGGCGGTTCAAGATCACCAATGATGTCTTTGAGATGTCTTTGGAATGGATCGAAGGAGGCGATTTATGATCAAGTGATGAGTCGGTCTTGGATTTCCGGTTTCCATGTTGTCTTTGTACTTGGCAATATTCACCTTCACACATTCTACAGAATAGCTCCCAATTCATCTCACAATTTCCACAATTCCTTCCATAAGAAACATTTGAGCCTCGATAATCTTGTCATGGACCACCGGACTTGATTATCGGAGACATTTATCTATCATAGTGGCTAGGCATAGTGGAGTGGAGCAAAGCGATGCTTGTGCTGTCGTAGCAAGCTCAGCTGGAACTTCACCCCTCATGGTAATCCATCCGACTTCTTTGAGTTTCATCGAGGAATGGTGTAGGTTGTAGAGCCGTCGTCATAGAGGGAAAGCGGCGGTGATGGTTTGAGTCAAAGACTATGGGGACTCCTCGATATTACCTATGAGTGAAAAAGGGGTGGGTTTTCCTCCATACCCATGAAGAATTCTTGATCAAGGTTGGCAATTGAAGGTTCGAATCTTGAATGATAGCGAGAGGCATTAACCCATTTGCGGTGAGAAGATGAATCAACTCTCGAGCCTAGAGGTTCTTCATTCGAGAGAATACCACATCGAGAAGGCATCCAATTCTTTGGGTTCAAAGCCATCTCTGAAAACAATCAACAAATATGTTAAGAACTTTTGAAAACAAAAGAAAGAAGAAGGATTTGAGAGAAATGGAAATGCAGAAAGATTTTAGGGTTAAAAGCAGTGTTTGAAGCTTTCGATTGACCAAATGCGTGGCGTTGTATGCTCGGCGATACCACACTCTATTGAGAATGCTTTACGGGTATCAATGGAGTTTCCGGCCAATATACTTAGACTATCTCTACTCTTTTAGGGTTTTGAATTTTTGAAGAAGAAGTTTGTAGAGAGAGAGGTTTTTAGAGAGAGAGAGGTAAGTGAAAAGTGAGGAGGTGAGTGTGTTTTTAAAGGGATAAGATCGTGCGGACTCTTATAGTGGGTTTTAAAAGCGAAGATATGGAGTGTAGTGATAAAGTACACGAATTTTGGTTTTGTGATAAAAATAGCAATTTATGACAGATAGTCATTATCACAATGATGAGCCGTTTTTGTGAAAACACGTCATTTCAACCGCCAGAGTTGGTGGGATAGTGGAAAGGTCATTTTGGCTTTTCAAGAAAGTTTCGCGAGTTCCAAGGAAAATAAATGGCGGGAAATAAATGAGGAATTTTAAATAAATTAGAGATTAAGTCTTAGCTGAGATACGATCGGCTTTGACTTAAGGCTTAGAACTACAGAGTGGTGTTGTTAATCAATGTGTTGTCAAGCGAGAACATGTCAATTTGGACAATTTGTCGGCTAATATGTGTCATTGTGAATGTTTGTCGACTCTTGGTGACATTTTTATAACAAATCAATCAAGGAATGAAGAAGAAGTTTTGTCGACTAAGGTTGTCGGTGAGAAGCTTTGTTGTACAAAAGCTTCATGTGTCGACTCTTGGTGACAAATGCTTCCTTTCTCTTGGTGACAAATACTTGCTTGATATAAATTGTCGACTTGATACATAAAGCGAAGTATACCCTGCATAGTTTAGACAATTCAAATACATTTTTCTATGACATTATAAGCATTCCTAATTCTCCTCTTAAGAATTCAAATCTGTCAGCTTTTAAAGCTTTTGTAAAAATGTCAGCTAATTGAAATTCAGTAGGAACATATTCTAACTGAACATTTCCTTTTTCAACATGATCTTTCAAAAAATGATATCTTATGTCTATGTGCTTGGTTTTAGAATGCATGACAGGGTTTTTAGAAGCGATATAGCGAGTATTATCACAATAAATAGGACGGGGTTCCATAGGCATTTCATAATCCGATAGCTATTTGTTTCATCCAAAGAATACGAGAACAACGACTTCAGCGACAATATATTCAGCTTCAGTTGTTGAAGTGGAAACTGAAGCTTGCTTTTTACATGCCCATGAAACTAGTCTGTTTCCAAGGAACTGACATGTTCCACTGGTGCTTTTTCTATTAACTCTGCAGGCTGCAAGGTCAGCATCTGAATATCCTGTTAAATTAAATGAAGAGTCTCTGGGATACCAAATGCCAAACTTTTCAGTATCAATCAAATATCTAATGATTCTTTTAGCTGCAATCATATGAGATTCCTTAGGATTAGCTTGAAAAGCGAGCACATATACATACGACAAACATGATATCAGTGCGCTAGGCGTTAAATAAAGAAGAGATCAACTATACCTCGTACTCGGTTGTATTAGCGGCTTACCCTTTTCATCGGTGACTAGATGACATTCAACTCCCATTGGAGTGTTTCTTTGAATTGGCTTCTTGAAGATTATACTTCTTGATCAGCTCTCTAGTGTATTTAGATTGATGGATAAAAATTCCTTCCTCAGTTTGCTTGATTTGCAAACCTAAGAAGTATGTTAGTTCTCCCATCATACTCATTTCAAACTTTCCTTTCATAAGATGCTCAAATCTTTTGCACAAAATTTCATTAGTAGATCCAAAAATAATATCATCAACATAAATTTGAACCAGTAAAATATTACCTTTGTGCTTCAAAGAGAAAAGAGTAGTGTCGATTTTACCTCTTTGAAATCCTTTTTCCATAAGGAATTTGGATAGGGTTTCGTACCATGCTCTTGGTGCTTGCTTAAGACCATAAAGAGCCTTTCTTAACTTGTATACATGATCCTTCTTTTTGAGGTCAATGAAACCAGGAGGTTGTTCAACAAATACTTGTTCTTGTAGATCTCCATTCAAGAAAGCACTTTTTACATCCATTTGGTATACCTTAAAGTCCTTGAAGGTTGCATAGGCAAGAAATAATCTGATGGCTTCAAGTCTTGCTACAGGAGCAAAAGTTTGATCATAGTCAATGCCCTCCTCTTGTCTATATCCTTGGGCTACTAACCTTGCTTTATTTCTTGTAACATTTCCATCTTCATCCAACTTGTTTGAATACCCATTTAGTTCCAATGACTTGTTGATACGTGGGTCTAGGCACAAGTTCCCAAACTTTACATCTTTCAAGGATTGACTCTTCTTGCATAGCCTCGATCCAGGGGTCTTCAAGGCTTCATCAATCTTTTTGGGTTCAATGGAAGAGACAAAGGCATGAGAATCAAGAGTTTCATTTCTAGAGCTACTTCTGGTTCTTAGACCAGCAAAGGGATCTCCAATGATATTTGAAACTGGATGATGTCTAGCTTCCCTAATTTCCTTAGGAAGATCAGCAAGAGGCTCAATTTGTAAAGGTAGAGATGGGTGAGTGTCAGTTGACTGAATAGCTTCAGGACTAAGTGTGTCAGCTGACTGATCTATTGTAATAGGATGAGGATTGTCAGCTGGCTGAAGGGTGTCAGTCTGTTTAGGTTCATTCTGAAGGTTTAGAGTTTCTGTAGTAGGAGTTGAAGATGGAGGATTATTTTGGATTGAACTGTCTTGTTTCTGTCTCAAATATTTCAAAATTGTTAGTAACATCAGGAGTCTTACAAGACTCAATTAAACTTGACTCATCAAAATTAACATGCATAGATTCAACAATTACTTGAGTTTTTCTATTATAAACTCTATAAGCTTTACTATGCTTGGCATAACCAACAAAAATACCTTCATCAGCTTTTTCATCAAATTTACCTCTGTAATCTCCACCATTGTAATGAATGAAGCATTTGCACCCAAAGATTTTAAAGAAGGCAATGTTAGGGGTTCTACCTCTCCATAATTCATAGGGAGTCTTACCATGAAATTTGTTTATGAGAGATCTATTCTGAGTAAAACATCTTTGTGTTGGCGACACGCCCAAAAATATTTTGGCAAATTTGCTTTATCATTGTTTTACTGCTTCAATCGAGTCTGTTCTTCCTTTCGGCTATACCATTTCTTTGAGGTGTTCTAGCTTCTTTGAAAAGTTATGATCAATTCCATGATCATCACGGTATGTGTCCATCCCAAGATTTTTGAATTACGTACCATTGTCGGATCTAACACTTATAATCTCACATTCCTTTTGAGTTTGAAGAATTACGAATAGGGAAGTGAGAATCTTTGTAAGTTTCATCTTTGGATTGCATCATCTCAACCCAAGTATATACGGAGTAGTCATCCACAACAACTAATGTATACATGTTTCCTCCTAAGCTTGCAGTAGTTACAGGGCCAAATAAATCCATGTGTAGGAGCTCAAGAGTTCTTTTGGTAGAAAGACATGGTTTTGGTTTAAAAGAGGTTTTTGTTATTTTTCCCAAAATACAGGCATCACATTTTTTGTCAGTTGGAAAATTTATGGAAGGCAAACCTTTTACCAAATCTCCTTTTGAAAGTTTTGAAAGATACTTAAAGTTCAAATGTGAAAGTCTTTTGTGCCAAAGCCATGAATTTTTGGAAATATTATTTGCTATCAGACAAATTTGAGTATTGCTATTTAAGGAAAGTAAATCTATAGCAAAAACATTTCTTTTTCTAGTACCCGTAAGCAAAATTTCATTGGTGAGGCTATTTTTAATGAAACAATGTGTGGAGGAGAATGGCGACTCATACCTTTATCACGAATTGTGAGATACTTAGAAGATTGTGTTTCGGACCTTGTACCAAAGAGACATTTTCAATTATTATAGATCCTCGATAATGGATCCATAGCCGATAGTTTTTCCTTTTGAATTGTCCCCAAAGATTAGAAGGTCCTTTTCTTTGCAATAATGTTAGTAAGGAGTTCGGTGATCGATCATGTGTGCGGAGCATCCAGCATCTAATATCCATATGTCGGTTGAATGATCATCGACCATTAAGCATACACGAAATATGAATATTTAAATCATGGTACCCTTTATACTTTTGGGTCCAAAGGTTAGTTTTCTTCGGTATCGGACTTGCTGAAATTAGGCTTTTTGATTACGTCAATAGGTTTAAATCTATATAAGCATTCATGTGTCGATGACCAAAAGTAGAACAAATATTACACTTGTGATAACCGGGTTTATCGGTCATTTGAGGTGAATTCTTTGATTCTTTTGATTCGGCTTAGAGGTCTTAGCGGCAACAAAATTTATTGGCTTGAACTTGTCGGTTGTCTTTCTTCTAGATCCTCCTCTTTTTGTCGGCTAGGCGACATTTGTCGATTGACATTTGTCGGTTGTTGAGTTAGGCGATTTTGAGGTTTGTGACGAGAAGGCCGACAACTTTCATTGTTCACCCTATCCCTTTTGTTGATGTACCTCTTGTCTTGACTCTTATTTCGGGGATAAGTGAATGGTACAACATTATAGACTAATCCCTTGTCCTTTTTCGAGAATCTTAGGTTCACCTTTTGGTATCGATCTCACGGCCTTCATCATCCTTTGAGTATCCAAGACCATGTTGGTCTTCATGATCTTTCGTTGTCGATGATAGTTTCTCTGACTTTTGACTTTGAGTAAGTGTCAACAACATTGGTCGATCGAAGATTTCTTTCTACAAGGTCGACAATTTGGGCATCGAGATTTTTGCTTGAATCTCATATTTTTCATTGAGACTTTTCGGTTCCGGCAACTCTTTTCTTTGAACTTTGTAAAAACTCATTGATCTTTAAGCTCACGTTTTCTTGAGAAATTCTTTTAAAATCACGAGATAAAGAAACATGGATTCTTTTAAGTGTTTCAAATTTGGTATACATTTCTTGCATTTGTTCGATAAATCATCAACACTTGAGTCGATAATCTTCTCCTCACTGCCTTTTTGAATCATGAATTATTTTAGCGGTCCTTGGAGAAGGCGACTTGACTTTCTTTTAAGGCGACTTATGATTCCTTGTCCATAAAATCCATTTCCTATTTTCTTAACCACAAGCGATCGGGTTTGATGACCTTTGTCGGTTTGGAGTTTGTAATAGGTGAGCTTGACAGCTCATTTCGGGCATCTTTGAATATTTTGGACTTGGAAACTCATTTTACGAATCATATATTGCCGATTACGCAACAAGACACAATTTGCTTCTTGCTCGAGAACCGGCCGATTCATTTTGAGAATCTGTTTCAATCAAGTTGCAAGATTTTGATCTTGACAACCAAACCCTTTTGTTTTCAAAATTTAAGGAGCTCTTTTATAGTACTCATTTTTCGTAAAAGGACAATTTGAAGCAAAGTGACCGGGCTTTCTGATTAAAGCACACGGTTTATCTTTCTCAACCTTGTCTTCATTTGTTTTGAAGTAAGGCTTTTGAAAGTTTGAAGTTGAAGGTTTTTGGAAGCTTGAAGAAGGTTTTTGAGGATTTGATGATGACTTTTGAAAGTTTCTTTGAAGGTTTTGAAAATTCCTTTTAAAAGATTTAAACTTTACTGTCTAGCAAAAGCGACAAATTCATCTTCATCAAAGTCATCATCTGACAGTGATGTAGAAGTTTTTGAATTTTCTTCTTCAGCTTGAAGGGATATACCTTTAAAAATTTTCTCAATTTCTTGAGTTTTGAGAACTTCTTTTTCATAAATTTTTAGACTTGCAACAAGACTACGTATATGAGTTTTGTTCAAGTCTCTAGCTTCCTTTATGGCAGTGACTTTTACATGCCATCTACTTCCCAAACTATTAAGAAAACGCATATTCAAATCTTTCATACTATAAACTTTACCAAGAGAGGAACATCTATTACTTACCTTGAGAAATCTATCGTAGGCATTTTTTAAAGATTCTTTTGGGTCCTTCTTGAATGCATCAAATTCTTGTATGCAATCATACAGTTTGTTGTCCTTGGTATTCTGATCTCCTTCTACATATTCTACAAGAGCATACCAAATTTCCTTGGCGATCACACGATCATATATCGCTTGTAGTTTTCATCAGTGCTTGGACGGGATATGTCCTCGGCATCCGATCCATCGATTATCTTGTCTTCCTCAGTCCATTCTGTTTGAGGTTTAAGAACATATTCTTCTTCTACAGGGGCAAGAGGGTTTACAGTATCATCATCTGCAGCAGAAGATTTACCAACTTTAGTATTTATTTTCATAGGTTGCATAGGACCACCTCTTACACATTCCATCAATCGTTTATCTATATTGTTCATATATCTCGTAATTCTTTCCTTCCAGATATCAAATTGATCTTCATAAAAAATGGGAACTTGAGCGACATTGTTTGATTGAAAAGCTTTTAGAGTTGCCATGATCGAGCTTTCAAGCTGTTAGGCTTGGAAAATAATTTTTCAAAAAGTTTAGCTCTGATACCAATTGTAAGTCCAGATGGCAATAGTTAAGGCTAGAGGGGGTGAATAGCCTTTAAAAACTTTTGGGGGTTGACTTTGTAAAGCTTAAAAGATTGGCAGCGGAAACCTTGATCTTGTCAGTCAACTGAAGAATTGGTCAGTTGGCTGACACTTTGTAATTCGTTAAGCTGAAGAAAGTTGGTCAGCTGGTTGACACAACAGTTTTCAAAAGAAATCTGTTTTAATGTTTGATCACTGAATATAGAGAGGAAACTGAGATACAAGTTAACTGAACAAATAAGCAAACAATTGTTGTTAACTGGCTGACACTTAATCAGTTGAATAACTTCTTAAGTGTTGAATCAGTTTGCAAGAATATAAGAGATAGTTGACAAAGTAATTGAAGTGGTTCACAGATAAACTGCTACGTCCACTACCAAGTTGGTTAGACTTGGATTTTTGAAGTGCACTAATTTTATTAAAAATCTAATTGATCTCTAATGGATCAGTGTACAACAAAAGACCGGTGTTTGGGGAGAATGATTGAGGAACAATCAAACTCGTGAGACAAACTGACTGAGTTCTAAATAATTTGAAATGAAATACTCAGTGTTTTGCCTAAACAATAACTAGAGAGAAATTTTCAATGAGAAGTATCTAGCTAAAGTTTTCGTGAAGACAATGTCTGAGAGATTGAGAGTAGAAAGTTTCTTGACTTCAAAAAATTGTTGTTATCCTTCACAAATGCTTCCAATGGGTATTTATAGATAGTCTTCACAAGCAACCCGTTAGGAACACATTTGAATTTGAAAATGTGTTTTGGCAGAGGCAAGATCTCAAAGGATCTTGTGAGATATTATATGGCAGGACATCTACCAAAAACACAAAGTAGGAAAAAGTTAGTACAAGAGTATGATCAGACAAATAAGGAAAGATAAACTCATACTTTAAGTACGTATAGATCAGCTAAGATAAGTGGCTGACAAAATGATATTCAACTGACCAAATATAATCTATTTTTCCTGGCTGACAATCAAGTGGAATGTTTTTAAGCAAATCTTTTTAATTTCAAGATTCAACAATTATCAAAAAATTTATTTGTAATTGTGAGATTGAAAAAAGATAGATATTGATTTGACACGCTAATGATAAATTGATGGTTACTAAAGAAAAATTACTTAAAGTTCAACATTATTTTATATTCAATATGTGCATTAATATTAGAATATATTTTATTTGTATTTATTCATAAATAGTTTTCCGTAACATTTTATAGGGACATCCTAAACAATGTCTATTTTCTATTTTAAAACGTTTTTTTCATATCAATTATCAAAAAAATTATTTGTTATTGTGAGATTGAAAAAAGATGGACCTTATTAAAAAAAGATGGTCCTTATTGATTTTCTAGGGACATCCTAAGCATTGTTTATTTTCTATTTTTATTTTTGTATTTATTCATATATTGTTTTCCGTAACATTTTATGTGTGTTTGCCAAACACCCGTAAATGTTTTCTGATATATTTTCAAAAGATTTACCAAACACCTGAAAATGAAATCTTTTGATTTTCCAGAAATCATTTTCTGGAAATGATTTTCCGTGAAACAAACGGAGCCTAAATATCGAAAGACTTTTACTATCAACATCATTTGTTAATCAATATGGGATAATATTATTAGATTGATATTGGGTGAATACTTTACTCTAATGACCCACTTCTAACACCATACTTTAGGCCTTGATATCTTATTCATCCAAAACTCGATATGAACAAATAACTATATCATTTTGATGCTCTCATCGAGTAGAACACATTTGCACAATTATATTTGTCAACAAACAAATGACACGTAAAGAAATTCGTGCATCAAGTTGCATATATATATATATATATATATATATATATATATATATATATATATATATATATATATTATTAAAACAATAATTTTTCAACAAGTATTAAGTAAGTACTTTAATGATTTCTAAAATCAACATTAATTTATAACAAATGTATTATGCATCTCTACTATAATTACCAATAAAAGTGATTTAACAAATATTGGTTGAAAATTGATGTTTGTTTAAAAAGTATTTAGATAAATGACTTTTACTAAACTAACAAAATTATATATATATATATATATATATATATATATATATATATATATATATATATATATATATATATATATATATATATATATATATATATATATATACATATATATTCATAATTGTTAGAAGTTAACATTGGCTTTAAAAGTCCTTAGGTAAAATCTTACCAATAAAAATGATATATTCCTCATTGGTTATAAAAAATTATTTTAGTTTAAATTTTTTAAAATAAAATTATTTTACTAACAATAGAAGAGATGTATCTCACATTAGATAGAAAATAATGTTGGTTTCAAAAGTATTAAGATAAAAGAATTCTACTATTATTATTAATAGAATAAATATATCTCACATTCGTTAGAAAATGATGTTGATTTCAAAAGTTTTAAGATAAAAGACTTCTAATGACTTTTAAAACTAACATCAATTTATAATCAATATAAGAAACATTTCTTCTAATGGTAATATTAGTAGAGATGTATTTCATATTGATTATAAATTGATGTTAGTTTTAAAATTCTTTTGATAAAAGACTTATACTTATCACCAAAAAGATATGTATCTTACATTCTTTAGAAAAAAATGTTAGTTTGAAAGTCTTATGTAAAAGACTTCTACTCTTATTACCAATAAAAGATATGTATATCACATTATTTAAAAAGAAAAGTTGTATTTTAAAGTTTTTAGACTAAAGGTTTTCACTTTTACAATAGATGTATCTCACATTAGTTACAAAATATGTTACTATTATTAACAATAAAAAAGATGTATCTCACATTGATTAAAAATTGATGTTGGTTTTAAAAATACTATTATTAATTACCAATAGAAGAGAAGTATCATACATTGATTAGAAAGCGATGTTGGTTTTCAAAGTCTTTTGATACAAGGCTTCTACCATTATTACCAATAGAAGATGTATATCTTACATTTGTTAGAAAATGATGTTGATTTAAAATTATTTTAGATTAGATAAAAGACTTTTACTATTATTAGAATATATATATATATATATATATATATATATATATATATATATATATATATATATATATATATATATATATATATATATATATATATATATATATATATATCACATTTGCTATAAATTGATATTAGTTTTAAATTACTATTATTACCAATAAAAGAGATACATCCTACATTGCTTAAAAATTGATGTTGTTTTTAAAAATCTTTAGATAAAATAAGATATACTTTTATCATCAATAGAAGAGAGGAGAAAATATGTATCCCATTATACAGAAAGAGATGTTGGTTTAAGATTTTTTTAAAATAGAAGACTTCTACTATTATTACTAAATGATGAGATGTATTCCATATTGGTTAGAGAGTGATGTATGTATTAAAAGTCTTTTTCTAAAAGACTTATTACCAATAGAAAAGATGCATTTTACATTGGTTAGAAAAGTGATATTGGTTTAAAATGTTTATAGATAATGTATCTCACATTGGTTACAAATAGATGTATCCCATATTATTTAGAAGTAGATATTGATTATAAAAGTCTTTAGATAAAATAATTTTTATATTATCTATATATATATAATGATAAAGGTAGATTTTTCCCTCCAAAATCACACTTTTGAATTATTGACTTTTGAGTTATCATTGTACTATTTCTCTCTCCTATCTTCTCCCTGTTTTCTATCTTTTTTCTCTCTTTCTCTTTCGCTCTCCCGTTTCCTTCCTATTTTCTCTCTCATCACCACCATCTTCTCTATTTTAATTATGTTTAAACATTTATTCTCTCTTTAAACATAAAAAATAGTAACTAAAACAAAAATAATAGTTAAGTCAAGAAAACAATAATATAAGAGGAGGTTAGTAAAATAAAAAATAATTTATGGAACAAGTCACTATTAAAATAAAAGTTACAGAATCAACAAAACAAAAATAATTTAATGCGAAGGTCAGTAAAATAAATAAAACAATATATATATATATATATATATATATATATATATATATATATATAATGATAAAGGTAGATTTTTTCCTCCAAAATCACACTTTTGAATTATTGACTTTTGAGTTATCATTATACTATTTCTCTCTCCTATCTTCTCCCTGTTTTCTATCTTTTTTCTCTCTTTCTCTTTTGCTCTCCCGTTTCCTTCCTATTTTCTCTCTCATCACCACCATCTTCTCTATTTTAATTATGTTTAAACATTTATTCTCTCTTTAAACATAAAAAATAGTAACTAAAACAAAAATAATAGTTCCGGAGTCAAGAAAACAATAATATAAGAGGAGGTTAGTAAAATAAAAAATAATTTATGGAACAAGTCACTATTAAAATAAAAGTTACAGAATCAACAAAACAAAAATAATTTAATGCGAAGGTCAGTAAAATAAATAAAACAAAAATAAATTAGTAAAATAAAAATATTTGATGGAACACAAATAATAGTTACTGAGTCAATAAAACAAAAACAATTTAAAATGAGGTTACTAAAATAATAAAAATAATTTACGTAACAAAATTTTAAAACAAATTCTTAAAAATAGTTATGTAAAACAAACATACATTAGTAAAATAAAATTATTTGATGAAACAAAAATAATAGTTACGGAGTCAATAAAACAAAAATAATTTAAACCGATGTTAGTAAAATTATAAAAATAATTTACGGACCAAAAGTTTAAAACAAATTCTTAAAAATAGTTATGTAAAACAAAAAAAACGTTAGTAAAATAACAATACTTGATTGAACAAAAATAATAGTTACAAAATCAATAAAACAAAAACAATTTAAACTAAGGTTAGTAAATAATAAAAATAATTTACGGAACAAAAGTTTTCCGTAAAACTAATTCTTAAAAATAAAACAAAAATAATAGTTACGAAGTCAATAAAGCAAAAAATATAATGGAAGTTAGGAAAATCAAAATAATTTACGGAACACAAATAATAGTTAACGGTAAAAATAATTTCGTTATTTTGATTATAGTTTATTTTCTTATCAGAAATTCATTTATTAGTAAAATAAAAATATTATTTAATAAAAGTAATCATCCAAAATGAAAAACTTATTTGAGTTCATATTTTATTTGCAGAGCGGAAAAAAATCCAAGTTTGTTCGAATACATTTATTATACAGAGTTTTTGAATAATATTAAAGTGTTCGGGGTTGTCAGGCCATGGATTGACATTTAAAATTGGTGTTCCAGTAATGCTACTGAGAAACATTGACCATGCTGCAGGGTTGTGCAATAGAAGCAGACTAATCATCATAAATCTTGGAGATCACATTGTTGAAACAAATTTTTTTTTAAAGGAAGCAATGTTGTAGAAAAAGTTTTTATCTCAAGATTGTTATTAACTACATCCGATGTAGACCCTAATGGGTGGTCCAGTGGTAGAGTTGAGACTTTACAAAATGTGAGGATGACCCTTAAGGGAAAGTTCTAAAAAAAACTCCATCGATGGAAGCCGACTTTCAAGTTTGAGATAAGACCGGTATCATATGCAATGACAATTAACAATTGTCAAAGTCAATTATTGCACGCACGTCTATTTTTGAGCCATGGGTAGTGATATCTCCAATGCCCATCAAAAAAAAATGGGTTCTTTAGATGAGTCAAAAGGAACTATGATAACTTTTAAATTTATTTAATTATAGATCTTTGATCAAATCTCGATAAGTTATAAATTATAATCTATAAATATAGTATAATACACTTTTAAAGCTATTGAGGATATTCTATTCTCAATCTCATCACATGCAAGATTAAAATTTGACATCGGTAATGTCGAGTTATATGAATCATACATCACTTAGTTGTCATTTCAAGTGCAAGTTCATAACGCAAAGAATCATTATTTAAAAACATAAACAAATTGCACGCGTGCCTATCCACTAATTTGATCAATAAAAATCTAAGATTTAGCCATGGGTAGTGATATGCCGCAATTTCTAGAGTCACAAATTGTTTTGATTTAAAGATATTGATATGCAGTGAAGATGAAAAACCAACTAATAAAACAACAAATTTTGTGTATAAGGAATTTTTTTAAAATTTATAATGATTAGTGATATACTGATGTATGTTTGTTAATAAACCGATTCTTCTTATTTTATCATTTAAGATTTTTTATCCTCTTTATTTGGTTTATGTACGATTTAGTTGAAAAAGAAGAATGACGTGCGTTTAACGCACGGGTTAAAAAAACTAGTTATTAATAGAAGAGATGTATCACATCATCCAACTTATGATATTGTTGAATTCTCAAGCCTCCACATCACTTGACTTGAGACTTTTCATTTTCTAGCCATTAGCTAAAAATAATTGCTTATATGATATTGTGATATTGTTAATAATAATGGAAATCTTATATAAAAAGACTTTTACTACCACATCATTTCTTAACCCATATGAGATAATATTATTATATTGACATTAGGTGAGTACTTTACTATAATGACCCACTTCTAACACCATACTATAAGGTTTGATATCTTATTCATCCAAAACTCGATTTATACAAATAAATATATCATTTTGATACTCTTACTATTTAGAACACATTTGTACAATTACCTTTGCCAACAAACAAATGACATGTAAAGAAATTTGTGTCTCAAGTTGTATATTTTTTTTTCACTAAAAATACTAATTTTTGAATAAGTATTATGTGAGTACTTTAATGATTTCTAAAATCAATATTAATTTATAACCAATGTAAGATGAATCTCTACTATAATTACTAATAAAAGATTAAAAGTGATGTAACAAACATTGGTTACAAAATTGATGATAGTTTAAAAAGTTTTTAGATAAATGACTTTTATTAAACTAACAAAAGAAAATATATGTTTACATTTGTTAGAAGTTGATATTGGCTTTAAAAGTCCTTAGTAAAATCTTACCAATAAAAATGATTTATTTCTCATTGGTTACAAAGAATTATTTTAGTTTAAAGGTTGGTAGATAAAATTATTTTACTAACAATCGAAAAGATGTATCTCATATTAGATAGAAAATAATATTAGTTTCAAAAGTTTTAAGATAAAAGATTTCTACTATTATTATTAATAGAATAGATGTATCTTATATTCAATAGAAAATGATGTTGGTTTCAAAAGTTTTAAGATAAAAGACTTCTACTATTATTATTAATATAATAGATGTATCTTTCAAAATTCTTAAAATAAAAGACTTATATATTCCACATTTATTAGAAAATGATGTTGATTTTATTCAAAAGTTTTTTCCGAGCCCCCTTCTCTCTCGCTCAGTTCGCTCTACCTCCCTTCGTTTCCATCGCAACGCCCAGCCGCCGGCCTCTTTCCACTCTGGCCCAACAATGGAAACCATTAACCCATTAAAGAATACTCCAACAAATTTCCAAATCCAATTTCTGCTTAGAATGATGGATTTTGACATTTAAACTGTGACATTTAAATAACTAAATTAAAAAATTTACACCCCCCCTTCTTCCCCCATTTCTTTCCTTCCGGAACGTGGCTGCCACCGGTCCCTACAATTTCCATTACCGGTGAATTAGGTGAGTTCTCTTGTTCACAATTCACAGAGAAATGTAAGTGCATTTTACACGATTGGCCCCTGTATTTTTAAGTTAAAATGACTGTTTTACCCTTGACAATAATGACTCAAATGCATTGACTTAACAGAAAAATAACGAAATGGACAGAAGGACCATTTGTGTCAAAATTTTTTGTACAAAGACCAATAAGGTTTGATTTTTTTTAAAAGGACGAAGTTGAAAAAAATGGTAAAGTAAAAAAATTGAAATAGTTGGACAACACTTTTATTGTGTATTTTTCAAAAATGACAACACGTACGTGTATTTTTGTCTTTTTTCTTGGTAAATGAAAAATCAAAATGACAACAATTATTGAATGGATTTGTTTTGGAAGTATAAAATGGAATTTGGATCATTAGTATTCAAATGATATATAAACAAAAAAAAGTTTGTAATCATCTTTTATGTTGAGTCGATTGAATTCATATATACTAATCAAATGAAGAAGAATTATTTTCATTAAGTATTATAATAAAAATATTATCAATGTCTTAAGCTACAATAGTATTTCAAGTAAATAATATATAATTATTTATTTCAATAATTGAATATAACATCAAAATATATATAATAACGTGCAGGATTAATTTCGGGTGTTTTTTTTTTTTCCTCCTAAGGGGGCCATGGGAAGGGATCGAACCTGAGACCTCACACCTTGTGAAACCTCATGTCTACAACTGGACCACCCCCCCTTAGGGGCAATTTCGGGTGTTGTACATACACGTCTTGGAGAGATCAATAGTCTCATGGCTATTCAATTATCAACTAGATTTTAATAATGAATCAAATATAACTTGGTTGCTATTCCTTTGATGAGCATTGTAATGTTCACCAAGTAAGATTTTTTTTTTTTTGCAAAATGACCTCCCATGTCAGTCCAACCAAGGCTTAATGAGCGTTGAAGTTAAGATTATATATACTAGTTATATAATCTTCTATTTCAGGTGCTCAACGCAATTTTCTTAATATTTAGTTATGTTTCTAACTTACAGTACTTTTTTTTTAAAATTTTTGTTTTGATTATTTTCCTTTTCACAATAAATTTGTTTTCAGAAATCAAGGCTGTATGCTATTATATATATTAAAAATAAATAATAACTTCGTTCAAACTAAATGATTAATTGAAATAAAAACATAACAATTTATGCAGATTCTTTGATGGAAAAAATTGACTTTTTAATAGCATATTAAATTTAGTAAATGAATACTAATCATAAATCATTAACAGGGTACATCATTAACATAACAAAGCAAGTGTGATACTAAAAAAAACTAAATTTCTTAGAATGTTCATTCGAATTAAATGAATACCAGTCCTAAACTAACATAATAAATCATTTATTGTATTTAACAAAATAAATATAATACTTATAAGTTTCATTCGAATTAAAAAAATATAATAAAATGAAACAAGGTATTATGCATTTTATTTTGAAAAGTGATTTGAATTGAATTCATAGTTTTAAATAATTATGTAAAAGTCTATATTTGGTAAGGGTTAATCTTTTATAAACAACATATACAAGATATTGAATAACAGAATTTGCATAATATCATTAAAAAAATATTTCTTATTTTATGTAACAAGTATATAATAACATTTGAACTATATTGTATTTAATTTTTTAAATAAGCATCTGAAATATGATATTTTCAAATAATATGTGTCATTCCAAAATGTTGGAGGTTATTTCATCAGATATGTAAAATATTCATGAATTAAATTGTTATATATGTATTATATCAAATCATTTTTTTTTAAATCTCATCTGTTAACTTTGGAGTTATTTCATGAACATTTAACTTACTTTACTAAAATAAAAAAAAATTAAAGAGAGGAAAATTAAATAATTTCTATACACTGAACGTTCAAATATAGAAAACACATCATTAATATATATCTTGAATCTTGCATAAACGTTTTTATAATTTCGGCAATAAAATTACATAGAGTGCATAATTAATTTCGAACACTGACATTAAGTTGCCTCAAGCACAATAGAATATACAATGAAGTACTAATATATTTATCCTAAAAAAGAATTGAATTAAGTGAATTTGAAGAGACAATTTGGTAAACATCAACCGTTTTTTGTAAATAAAAAATGTCCCATTAAAATTAAAATTTCCTTGGGAAGCTTAACAACAGCTTGGAACCTTCTTGCATTCTCAAATTCATGTCATATTATTTTTTCGATTTTTAATGTGGTATATATTTTTAAACACGTGAATCAACATTTATTATATTCAGATTAACTTTACTAGAATGAAAAAAGAGAGAAATTTAACAATTCATAAAATTAGTTGGTAGATGTAGACCTATAAATAAGGTCAGAAGGTTAAATTACCATTACTATGATGATCATAAGTTGTACCATCTTTTTTCGGTATGTGTAAGATTAGGTGATGAATTGTGGTTCATCACTCATCAGAAAGGGAGTTCAATTTTATTCTATAATCATTAAAGTTTTCTTATTTTATTTATAATGATATTAAGTCATTGCATCGCACGGGACAAAATATTAGTTTTAAGTAACAATGAAATTAGTTTTGGAGACTCCAATTCCAATTTCAAACCATTGAATTGGTATAGCCAAACACACTCTTTGTAAATTTGTTATTAGTAAGGCTTGAACCTTTGCTACATGATTTGATATCAATAAACACCACTTCAACTAGGCAAGACTAAATATTTGATATATTATTGAAATTGTATTTTAACTACAATATAAGATTACAATTAAATTCTACATATTATCTAAATCATGATATTGCTATAATTTTAAAAGTAAATTTTACATTATTTAGGTTTCATGGAATGCGAATATTTATAAAATTTAAAATATAATGTATCCAAGCGGACCCTAATTAACTCTTGATTGGAGACACATGAAATACTAGAATTTATGGCGTGATTTGGTGAAAAGAAAGTTGTGGTGAAAAGAAAGTTGTAAGCTAAAGTTGGGGTTAGAAATCTAGCATTTAGCATTGTAGGGGTGGCGGGGGGGCGCGGGTCGGGTGGCTACTAGGCAGAGTAGTGCGTGAATTCAACATTTTGGAAGATAAATTCTTTTATTCGATCTATTGTGTGTTAGAGGATTAAAAATTATGAGTGAGTGAAGTTCTGTCTTACGAATAAAGATCCATTAGATTGTCTTATATAAGATTTAATATTTTTTAAAAAGATATATATTAGACCCACCACAGTAATAAACATGAACAGAGAAAATATACATATCTTCCCTCTCTTCTTAAAAAGAGTTTAATGTTTGATCCGTTATACAAATCAAAGAGATACTTAATTTTATTATAAATATTAAAAATCTGTATGTTTTTTTTTTAAGAATACCTACGTGACACTGAGTTTCATCAAAGAGATAATTAATTTTATTATAAGTATTAAGAAATTGTGTGATTTCTTTTAAGAATACCTACGTGACAGTGAGTTTCATCAATTAAAGTGAAAATTAAATTAAAAATAATATTGTAAAGGTTACTTTGAAAAAAAGGAATATTAAAAAGTGGATGTTTTGTTTTAAACCGTTTGAAAAGGACAAATAAAACATTCTTTAGCAAGGGAAGGAATACTATTTTGCTTTTGAAAAAGTTATCGAAGTGGATTCCTACCTATGTTAGTAGTATATTTGGTGTTATACCATAAATGAATGATATTATGATCTTACACACTAAGGATCGGAATAATTAGCCATCATTTGTTGGGCACGTTTCTAGGCTCTCTAGTCTCTACACCACTATAGAAAGTACACAATTTTTAAGAGTAAGTTTTAAATTGCCATCATGTTCAAATTTTATACTCCCGTTCCACACAAAAAAATAGTTAAAAAATCTAATTATCAGGGGATATATAACTAATAATATAATTAATCATAATTATAAAATGTTTAAGCTTAATCAATATGTTAATATTAAATATTAAGAGAAAAGTTGAAATGTTATAGAGATGATAAATGTAATATTTTAAAAATTGACTTTTAAAGTGAAATATCTCAAAATAGTATGATAGATTCTTTACCTGAAACAAATGTAATATTTCATAAATGAAATATATGCAAGTTAAATAGTACTCCCTTCGTTTCACCCAAAGAGTTCCAATTTGAAAAGTTTAAATTATTAAGAGATATATTAATAACATTAAAGTTAATTATAATTACAAAAATAATTAAGTACAAACAATGTACTTACAACACAAGTGGATGGTAAAGATGAAATGTTAAAAAAATTGTAAACATCAATTTTAAAAGTAAATTTTTAGAGTGAAACATCTCAAAATAATATAATAAACTCTTTGCATGAAACGAAGAGAGTATTTTCTTCGTTCGTAAATATTGACTTGGTTAATGGGGTACATATTTAAAATAGAAAAAAAAAAGAGTGAATTAGTAAGAGTTTTTTTAATTTTATTTTTTAAAGAAAGTTTGGAAACATGACAATTTTCTTAAAATAGACAAAAAAAAGAAAACATTAAAATTATTAAAAAACAGTAGGAGTATAAAATAAATATTTTGTCACAAATGTTATTACACTAGACTTTTTCAAACTTTTCACGTACAGAAGAAACAAGCAGAATAGATACTCTTTCGAAGCGTAAACATTTACTAATATAACATCATGTGCCTTTCTAAAGTACTAACGAGTAATCCCCCGTTTCGAAATTATTATCTTGTTTGATTTTCTTGAATCAAATGGATTGTTTTTTAAATGAAAACTTGACAATATATATTTTTATATTTTTTAAATCATAAAATTTGACGTTTGACTATTTTAACTCTTTCCACGCCTAAACGAGTGTCAATTTTTTTTTTTTTTTTTAAATATATGTTGCAAGTCCACTCTTTCTCTTTCAGGGTTTTTGTATCACTTTGAGAGTTTGAGTCATCAGGGATAGTACATGGACATGCTAGAGTGGGGGGTGGGGTTGAATAGCAAGTAACCAATTCACGATAACTCTTTTCGAAATCATGGAATTCAGAATCAGATATCGCAACAGAAGAACTTTGTTTGACAAGGGACCTGTACATCTACCGAAGCAAATACGGAACATAGTTTCAGCAGCTAGTGTTAATTGATTTTTGCATTGCTGCTGTCTCAAGAATGCCAGTAGACACATAATTCATTTAAGATAAGTGAGAATAGTGAGCAATAGTACTCATGGATTTAGCTGAGACTAAAGTAGTCTTGCATTAGATACCACGCTTTATTGAATTCGTAGGGTCATACAACCAAACCTAAGTACACAAATTGACTTAAACCTCCTATTTTCTAACATGTTTATAAGCAAACATGTGCTAGGGCAAGGGGCAGACACTTGAAGAAATGAAGATATATGGGAAAGCTATGAAATTATTTTGGAGTGTCATCAATTGTGATGACACAAGTGTGTTTGATTTGTGTCTTTTCATGCGCATCAGATGATATATTTTTGGTAACTAAATCTTTACAAAATAATTTAGTTATTAGAGGTATCATAATAGGAAACATAATCTTTTGTAATATTGTGCTAATCTCTTACCCAATTGGAGAAGGTTTCCTTGTGCCGTGTTCTTGCGGGGTTTGTGCCCTATATATGCGTGATTTTCGGTTTGAGACTGCTATGACTGTAAGCTTACAATTGAAACACATAGCAAAGAAGACCGAGAGAAAAGATTTAGAGAGCTGGCATCTGCGGAGTGTGTGGTAGAGGCTGAAAAGTGAGAAGATTAGAAGCCATACATTCGAGTAGTCTTGGTAGAGTTTTTCGAGCAGTTCATCCATATGAACCGAAGTGTTTTGAAGCTTCACTGCTTGCTATTAAAAACAGGTTTCTATGAACCTTGAAGAACTGTTTTGTGTTGCTTCTTTTTAGTCTTTTGGAAGTAGATCTTCCTTCTTTTCTTCCCACGTTTGGTTTAGTGTTTATGTGAGATTTTGGTTCTCCAAGATACGATATCTTGTGAGAATCTTTGTAAGGTTTTTCATTGAAAAACATTGTTGATTTTAGTAAATTTTAATGAAAAAAAACGTGAAACCACGGATTCTCAATATGGGTCAATGTGATTGTCAATGTTGCAGTGAATGTTGCAACAATGACAACGACAATGAGAACAGAAAGTATATCACAGAAAATAGCAGCGGAAGTTTTGATTTCAGATTTAAATTCAAGCAGATTTAGTAAGTGTAAAATAACAAAACAATCTACAAGTATTAAACTTGTAGATCAAGCCTCAAGGCAACACAATATATATTAAAATCAACACCGTTTTTTAACCTTAACAGTTAACAATTCTCACAAGATATAGAATCTTGGAGAACCGAAAAACCCACATAAACTACTAAAACAAGCGTGGGAAGAAAGAACCAAATACAGCTTCCAAACAGAGAACAAAAGGAAGCAGACAAATCAGAAACTTCGCCTTGTGGCTTCTTCACGAAGTTTCAAAAAAACATGCACTTGTGTGAAGAAAAACTGCTGCACGGTATATGCAAGTTTATGGCCTTTCGATCTACTCTCTCAAGCTCTGCACAGGTACGTAGGCCGAATCTCTCATACAAGCACTCTGAATAAATTGTTTCTTGCAAGCTCTCGGCGTACCCTACATTGCTCGACATCCAGCTCTTTATATAGGCCATGAATCCTGCAAGCACACGGCAAAACAAACCAACTCCTACTAGGAAAGGGATTAACGAAAAATCATGAAGATTATCTTTCCTAGTAAGACTAATATACATCGAATAACTAATTTATTTACATAAATCTAGTTACCAAAAATATATTGCAAGATATCTTTCTAACAAAACTATGATACATGGAATAACTAAATTATTTGCAGAGATTTAGTTACCAAACATGTATATAGCCAAAATCTTCAAAATCTTTTTGAAAGATTTTCCAAAAGATTTTCTATCAAAAACACACCAATCTACCAAAAATAATCTAAACAAAATCTAACACCTAAAATAAACATTGACTAAATTAAAATTCTTCTTTGACCAAGAAAGGTGAAAACAAGATAAAATAGGTCATGCCTATTTTACCCTTACAATCTCCTTTGTTGAACCTACGGTCAAATCAAAAGACAAGTGTTTATTCAACACCAATCAAATCATCTAACTGCATTGGTTAGAAAATCTCATCTCCCACAGATTTGTGCAAGGGAGCAATCGAGAAATCATCATCACCATCACGAAACACTTGATCTCTCTCCCCTTTGGCCAGGAAAAGGAAGAGGGATAAACAAACTTTAGGAATTCTCAAAAATCAAAGATTTTGAAAAACACAATAAAGTGTTCACCAAGATTTGATCACACCACTTAGCAAAAGCTGAGCACATCATATCCATTCAAAACCTCTTAGTTTCCCACAAAAATTAGACATCCACTAAATATTTTAACATGGAGATTTTTTAAAATTGATTTGCAGTTTGAGTTTAGGACAAAATTTCACCAAGGCGATATCATTGCCAACAATGCATGTCCTAAAATTTTATGCCTAAAACACATGATGACTAAAAGCTAGGCAAAAGAAAAAAAAACAATCACACACAAGTGATAAAGACCAGATCAAAAGATGTAGTTCCTAATGTTGCTGCATTGGGAGAAGCATTCACCAAAATTGTGATTTTATTTTCAATTTTGTTTTGTTTTGTTTTGTTTTTTTGTTTTTCTCAACCAAATTTCTCTCCCAAGATCATAAAATTTTCACAACAAAAATCCATAGGTACTTTATTTCCCTAGGAATATAGCTCTACTTTATTTCAAGCTATAAAAACATGCCACTTGGAACCTTTCACACTATTTACCAAGGGAGGCAATTTTGCATTTTGATCAACCCATGAAATCCGAAGATTCATAGTCCCAAAAGAAAGGTGTCACGACCTTGTTCATAGGTAGCTCTTTTCCGTTAGGTAGCTTTCACACTTTGTCAATTAAAAGGAGTCAATTTAGTCAAGATCAACCCATGAGAACCTAAGTTCCATAGTACCTTGACAAATTGCAGCATCCCAAAAATTTCAAAAGGTAGCTCTTTCCTTTGTGGACTTTAAACATACTCAGAAGCTGGAGAGAGAGAGAATCATAACAAAAATCACAACGATTTTGAATGAAATTCCCAAGCAACCACAAGAGACACAAACATGTGAGTCAATTGACCTAGAGTGCCCTCTAAAGACAAAATGCAATCATGCCTAATTTGTTTTTTTTTAATAATTAACTAAGTGTAAAATCATATGACACACAAAACACAAGAGATTTCCAAAGATTGAAAAATCTCTCAAAAACAAGACACTTAGCAAATATATCAGCAAGATGATTTTCGGTCCCAACATGTTCAATGCAAACAATTTACATAATCAACCAAGTCTCTAAAAAAAATGGTGTCTTAAATTAATGTGATTAGTTCGAGAATAATGAACTGGATTTTTGTGCTAAGCAAAATGCATAGGTGTTATCAAAAAACAAGGTTAACGTATCAATGTGAACACATAATCTTTGATCATTTGAAGCATCCATAAAAGATTTAAGGTTTCTCTCAAAAATATTTTGATAATCATGCAAATTTTTGAGATTCAACCTTACTTCTTCTCCTTGTGTATATGCCATCATGAATATCACCTATCACTTGAGAGATTGGATGGTTTTTTACGAATACGACTAGGAATGTCATGGCTGCAACCATTCAAATTGGGTGATTTTCGAATATTCGGGATCGATTACGAAAGTTCGGGACACTGTTTACGAATCGCCAAGTTTACGTCAATGTTGCTCCGTTGTTGCAACATTGGGTGACACATTGGGTGAAACATTGTGAATCACATTGGTGAACTTTCGGAATATGCAGTCGATCGATCATGTCGATTTCTTGGTTTCGAATCTTTGGTTAGATTTTGGAGGAGATTCATCATGGTATTCATCAATGGTTTCATAGAACCGCTTAGCACGGGACATATATAAAGGGTTCACAATATTTGGACTTGCCTTTGTCATTACTACTTAGGAACCCATATCGTTTAAAAACTTTGGGTTGGAGATTTTTGAAAAATTTCGATTTGTCTTTGAATGAGGCTTCCAATGTGTGCGCAATGTTGCGGCATTGGTGGCATGGTCGCGTTACGCTCTAATGAGCTTTTTCAAAGAAATCTTGCCTCATTTCATTCTCATACATGGCCTTTTTCAGAAAACAAAAGGGTTGTATGTGACCAGGCTTATGGCAGAAGTGACAAACATAATTTTTCTTTCTTACTCTCGGTTTTTCACGAAAAGCACGTTTCGGACAACTTTCATTGATACATTTGGTTCCGATGTTCCTTCTCCCTCTTTCACAAATACCTTAGGGACAAAACCAATACGACACGGATGTATTACAGGAATTGACAAATCATCAACCTTTTGTTTGCTAGAATTCCACTTGGTCATGGTTTCTTTGCTTGTAAGCCTGCTCCTTCAACTTCTCAACCTCCACATCCTTTTTTCTTAGCAAACTCTCCAGCCTTACAACGCATTCTTTTGATCCTCATTTGCCTTTTTAACAGCTTCATTTGCTTTCCCAAGTAGTGTAACTTGGTGAGCTCTCTTCTCCCAATCCTTATGCGACTCCTTGTACCCTTCCAAAGAAGTCCGACTCGTGTCTCCATCATCTTACGCAATTGTGGAATTAAAAGCAGAAGAAACCGTTCTGTTTACGCTCAATGTCTCTCCCAATGTTGCTCTGATGTTGCAACATCACGGTGACACATTCTTTGAAACATCTGCATTTTCGAATCGTAATCATAAACATCATTCAAGTCAAACCGAGTCTTGGGCATTCTTAGTTTAGAAGAACGAACATTGGCGTGTCCTTCACATAAAGTCCGAAGGGCCTCCCCACATCTTTAGCGATTCATAATTTGCTATTACTCCTAAAAGTATTTGCATCCAAGGCCTTATAAATAGCGCACAAGGCTTTCGAGTTAAAAGAAGCGTGTTCCTATCATCATTGGTCCACTCGTATTCTTTGGTGATCTTGACATCACCATCGAATCTACATTTTGGGAGGACTCCAACCATTCAAAACAAGAAGCCACGCTCTTTCATCAATGGATTTGATGAAGATGCGCATCTTGACTTTCCATATAGAATAATTAGCATTTGTGAGAGTAGGAGGGCGAACCACGTTCTCATACTGAGAATCCATCACGACTTTAAACAGAATCGACTCTTAGTGATATCAAGAGAAGGCTCTGATACCAAATGAAAAAAAACGTGAAACCACAGATTCTCAATATGGGTCAATGTGATTGTCAATGTTGCAGTGAATGTTGCAACAATGACAACGACAATGAGAACAGAAAGTATATCACAGAAAATAGCAGCGGAAGTTTTGATTTCAGATTTAAATTCAAGCAGATTTTAGTAGACAGAAATAACTCAAAACAATCTACAAGTATTAAACTTGTAGATCAAGCCTCAAGGCAACACAATATATATTAAAATCAACACTGTTTTTAACCTTAACAGTTAACAAAAATTCTCACAAGATATAGAATCTTGGAGAACCGAAAAACCCACATAAACTACTAAAACAAACGTGGGAAGAAAGAACCAAATACAGCTTCCAAACAGAGAACAAAAGGAAGCAGACAAATCAGAAACTTCAGGAAGAACGAGGCTGTCTTTACAGAAGTTTCAAAACAGCATGCGCTTGTGTGAAGAAACTGCTTGCAGTATATGCAAAGTTTATGGCCTTTCGATCTACTCTCTCAAGCTCTACGCACCAGGCTGTGAACTGAATCTCTCATACAAGCACTCTGAATAAATTGTTTCTTGCAAGCTCTCGGCGTACCCTACATTGCTCGACATCCAGCTCTTTATATAGGCCATGAATCCCGCAAGCACACGGCAAAACAAACCAACTCCTACTAGGAAAGGGATTAACGAAAAATCATGAAGATTATCTTTCCTAGTAAGACTAATATACATCGAATAACTAATTTATTTACATAAATCTAGTTACCAAAAATATATTGCAAGATATCTTTCCTAACAAAACTATGATACATGGAATAACTAAATTATTTGCAGAGATTTAGTTACCAAACATGTATAGCCAAAATCTCCAAAATCTTTTGAAAGATTTTCCAAAGATTTTCCTATCAAAAAACACACCAATCTACCAAAAATAATCTAAACAAAATCTAACACCTAAAATAAACATTGACTAAATTAAAATTCTTCTTTGACCAAGAAAGGTGAAAACAAGATAAAATAGGTCATGCCTATTTTACCCTTACAATATGGGAAAGCTATGAAATTATTTTGGAGTGTCATCAATTGTGATGACACAAGTGTGTTTGATTTGTGTCTTTTCATGCGCATCAGATGAATGTTATGAATAGAAAAGGGAAGAGAAACTGGAGAGAATAATTAGAGTAAAAGGAGCAACTTTCTTCATTTCATACCTTACCCGAAGGAAACAAAGCTATTTAAACAACTGGAAATAAACTAACTAATGGAGAGAAACTTCCGTGCGCGCATGATCCCACTACAAATAAACTAACTAATCCCACTACATATAACTTCATAACATCATGTTCACTAATAACTGGAGGTTAATTGCTTTGGAATATTATAACCATATAATTCCTCCCCTCTTTGTGCATCCTTGTCCTCAAGGTTGAAGTCTGGGTAAGTCTTTGCGAAGTGCCGCTCATGTTCCCAAATGGCATCTTCAGATGGAGCACCATGCCATTTGACAAGAATTTCGCGCCGGGGTTGGTAAGTACCTTTGCGAATGGTGCGACGATCAATGATTGCTTCAGGTTGAGGAAGTTAGATGGCATCATCAGAAGAGGTAGGCGGAAGGGGCCCTGGCAACAGTGTGTGTACTGTGCCCAAGTGTTTACAGAGCAAACTCTCATGAAAAACAGTATGGATTTGAGCTGTTGAGGGTAGATCCAAACGGTAGGCAACACTGCCAATGTGTTCCAAAATGTGATAAGGGTCATAAAAACGGGGCGCCAACTTCATAGAAGACCGGAAGGCGACCGATGTTTCACGGTATGGCTGGAGCTTCAGGTAAACATAATCGCCGACAGAGAAGGAAACTTCACGCCGTTTTTTGGTTTACTTGGGACTTCATACGTTGATTGGCCAAGCTATGATTGCACTGTAATACCCGCAGAATGGTATCTTGATCGTAGAGATAATCATCAACAGCTGGGAGGTTAGAGGAGCATGGAACATAGTCGAGAAGCCGGGGCGGAGGGACGCCATAAACAGCCTCAAATGGAGTCATTTTGGTGATTGAGTGTAACGAAGTATTATAACTAAATTTCACCCAAGGAAGCCACTCGGCCCATTTGCGAGGTTGGTCGCCGGCAAAGCAACGTAGGTATTGTTCCAAGGTGTGATTGACGACTTCAATTTGCCCATCCGTCTTGGGATGATAACTGGAGCTCATACACAACCGAGTGCCTTGTAACTAAAATAACATCCTCCAAAAAGTGCTGATAAAGACCTTGTCACGGTCACTCACAATCGTTGCTGGAAACCCATGAAGACGAACTATGTTAGCGATAAAAGACTTAGCGAACGTGAGAGCGGTGTATGGGTGTCGTAGTGCCACGAAGTTGCCATACTTGGACAGACGATCCACGACAACCATAATGACAGAAAACCCTTGAGAAGATGGCAACCCTTCAATGAAGTCCATGGAAATATCAGTTCAAATCTTGGTTGGAACTGGAAGAGGCTGAAGTAAGCCGACGGGTTTCATGCTGTCCGTTTTGAATCGTTGACACGTATCACAATGACGCAAAAATTCCTTCACATCGCGCTGCATGTTAGGCCACCGAAAACTACTCTTGACTCTGCATAGTGTCTTAAGGAACCTAAAATGTCCACCGACTGGAGTTGAATGACAGTCTACAATTAATTGTGGAACTAAAGGGGACCGTGGACTTAAATAAATTTTGTCGTGGAAGAACCAAACTCCATCCTGTTGCTGGAGATGAGACCCAGACAGACTTTGATAAAAAGGGCCGAAAGCAGATCTCGGCAAGTGGCCACCATCGCTCACAGGCCGGAGAGGGACGTGAGATGGAATTCTACCTTGCGAGATAATGCATCGGCAACTTGGTTTTTCGCCCTTTTCTTGTACTCGATGTCATAATTGTAACCCATCAGTTTTGGAAGCCAGCGGGTCTGTGCCGGTGTTGTAATCCGCTATTCCAACAAATATTTGAGGCTGCATTGATCGGTGCAGACAGTGAACTGTCGTCCGAGAAGTTATGGCCGCCACTTCCGAATAGCTTTAACAATTGCTAACATCTCTTTCTCATATGTAGAAAATAAAAAGGGCTGAACCCTTAAGGGATTCACTGAAGTATTCGTCAAGGTAGCGCCGAGTCCTCCGCCACTAGCGTCACTCTTGATGATGAATTGCTTCGAAAAATCAGGAAGGGCCAGGACATGAGACGAAGTGAGACCTGCTTTTAATTGTACAAAGGCATGTTCCGCCGAAGCAGTCCAATTAAACCCTTCTTTCGACATGAGTTGATTAAGCGGTGCGTCAATATTCCTCCGAAATAGCAAATGAATTTACGGTAGTACCCGGCAAGACCTAGAAAGCCACGAACTGCCTTGGCTGTAGAGGGAGTTGACCAATCCTGGATTGCTTGAATCTTGGTAGGATCAACTGCTACACCATCTTTGGAGATGATATGGCCCAAATAGTCAACCTGTGAGACTTCAAATATGCATTTTTTTCCTTGACATAGAGTTGATTAGACTGAAGGATAGAAAAAACAGTGTGGAGATGTTCAAGATGCTCCTTCCAAGTAGCAGAATAGATGAGAATATCATAAAAAAAACTAAAATAAACCTTCGAAGATATGGTCGGAAAAGATCGTTCATGAGACCTTGGAATGTGGCTGGAGCATTGCTAAGGCCAAATGGCATAACCTGAAACTCGTAGTGGCCATCATGCATTCCAAAATTTTGTTTTGGGAATGTCTTCTTCATGAACCCGGATCTGATGGTATCATGCTGTTAAGTTCAGTTTCGTAACAAATCGAGCGCCGTAAAGCTCATCGAGAAGTTCATCAATCACTGGAATAGGATACTTATCCTTGACTGTTATCTGATTTAAAGCGCGATAATCCACACAAAATCGCCAACTGCCGTCTGCTTTCTTGACTAACAAAACAGGGGATGAAAAAGGGCTATGACTTGGCTGAATCAATTCCTCTTTCAACAACTCGCGCACAATTTTTTCAATCTCCAGCTTTTAATAGTACGGGTAACGATAAGGACGAACACTTACTAGGTCAGCTTGAGGTTGTAACGGAATGCGAACATCTCTAGTCCGTTTCGGTTGAAGACTTGAGCTTGCCTTAAAAATGTCAGAAAATTTTGCTAAAAGTTTGGCGAGGTCCGGAGGATAACGTTTAGCAGCATGATGTTGTTCCGAGGCCGTAATATGAAGGAAGTTAGCCCGATCCTGGATTTGGTAAAAATCCTTAGGTCCCAATTCCTTGGTGCATGTTGGTTTAAGGCCATGTAAGGTGTGCTTGACCACTTCGGCTGCAAAAGTCATGGTAAGTTGCTGATAATCTGTTTCAACAGGTCCAAGAGTTTGGAGCCATTGAATGCCGAGAACGAGATGACAAGCGGCAACAGGTAAGACATAGTAATCTGCAATGACAATGGTTCCTTGAATGTGAAGTGAGAGGTTCCTACAAAGGCCAGTACACTCAATGCAATCCCCAATAGCAATGGTAACCTCAAACTGCTTGTCCCTACCTATTCGCAACCCAAATCTGTGAATAATAGCTTGATCAATGAAGCTATGAGTACTACCCCCATCAACGAGAATCATAACCCACGAATTTTGTAGGCGACCAAGGAAGCGGAGAGTGCATGGGTGTGTACCCCTGTGATTGCATGAAAAGAAATCTCAGGTTGTGTACCTGGGTCGGCAGTGTCGTTGTCCTGGAATTCTTCTAGATCAACACCCGCTGACGTGGTATCCTCGATCATGAATAGCTGTGGTTTGTGGCAGTGGTGACCAGCGACAAATTTCTCATCGCAGTAATAACATAGACCTTTGTCGCGCCGCTCGTGAGCTTCTTGGAAAGAGAGTCGTTTGAAGGCGGTTGTAAGTGCTGCTTGTTTTTGACGTGAAACTGGAGGTGGTCCAAGAATTTCGGGTGTGGCAGAGGTCGTGATTCTGTTTGTTGGAGTCGAACGATGAGGAATAGGGACATCTGTTTGGAGTTGGGTTTTCTCTTCAACCAGTTTGGCTACACCAATTGCATCCACCAATGTTCTGGGCTGCTTAATTTTAACTGTAACGCCCCCAAATTTGGCCACGTCACTAACAATCACAACTTAAATCATAAATGTTCCAAATCTCGTAATAATTAAATTTTAAACATCCTTGACTAAAGTAAAACATAAACCCAAAGTAATTCAATACAAAATTCATTTAATACTTAACATGAGTCTATAATTTATTCAATATATTATCAAATGATTCAATAAGAAAAGACTAGATCCAAAATTCTCGGAAACCGTTATCTTGGTCTACCCAAACCGAAATCCTCTAATAATTCTTACTCATTACCTGAGGAGAAGAGTATGAAGGGGTGAGCGAACAATGCTCAGTAAGTTCATATACAACCCCTCCTGTTACTAAGGAGGAGTTGACCAGAAATAAATCAAAATGAATATTTCAAGTATTCAAAATTTATTGTTCAAATATCGATAAGCGGAAGAAATTATCAAATTTTGATTTAAGTGAATAAGAATCCAAATGAAAATAAACGTACAAAGGTGACTCGAGTAACCAACTGTCACCAACCGTCCTATACCGATTGGAGACAATTGACTACTCAGAGAATCTCATGATCACATAAGCAAATTCAAATATTTACTCCGAAGAGTTTCGATAGTTCGATAAAATTGGTATATCCGGAAAACCGTATCACTAGCTAGGTGGCATTCGATAAATTCAATTGTTCGATAATCACATCCATAATCAAGTGGTATTCGATAAATTAATAATTCGATAAACATGTAACCAACTTAGTGATCATGATAGAATTTCCAAATAATGCAATATTACAACCAAAAACTATGCATCGCAAAAATCAGACTTTTCATATCAATACAATATCCCACATGAAGCTCGATAATTATGTGAGAATTATCAAAGAATAGACATCATGATTTTGAAAGAAGTGTAAACGACAGAGTTCAAATTCAAATGTCAATTTAAAATCGACGTACGTTTCAAAGAGACATTAATATCAAGGAATTAAATGGAAACCTAACGAATAGTACTTAAAAGATTGAAACCTAAAAGAGGTATAATCCTTTACCTCGAAATGCTTAGCGTAGATGATTCCGCAACACAATTGATCGTCCTAAGCCTGCTTGTCCAATTCTAAAATTACAATGTAACAAGTCACTAAATAATATTATTCTACTAATTAATTTCTTACGTTCATACCAAATCATAATCCTCAACAATTAACATATTATAAACGTACACTTAATACTAACTTAAATTAAAACTTCCAACAAGTACCTTACCAAATGTATTAAACTATATATATATATATATATATATATATATATATATATATTAATACAACTTGTTGATACTATAAAATACTCATATTAAAACATTATAAAATTTCATTCACCAAAAGTCCAACTTACATACTAACAATGTTGTCTTTCAAAAAAAATATATCATTAGTAATAGTTATTTTAGATTTTGAAAAAAATAAAAATAAAATAAAAAATAGACCAAACACACATACATACGCATTCAACACACACATTGCTATATATATATATATATATATATATATATATATATATATATATATATATATATATATATATATATTTATATATTCTATTTAACCCATAAGTGTTATATTACTTATACATATACCATGACATGTATTATATTACCTTACCAGCAGTATGCCAATTCTCCCTCTCTCTGCCGCCGAGCTCTCTCTTTGCCGCCGAGTTCTTTTTTTTTTCTTTTTTTCTCACCTTCTTTTCTGTTATAGTGTGGTAAGAGTTTTCTCCTCACTCATTATCCTATTTATATAAAACCCTAGGTTTCCTAACCTAATGGGGTCCTAAAGTTGACTAGACTAAAATTTTATTAAAGTTAGATTTATAAAGAAAAGTTTTGTATTAAATTTAAGTTAAAAGTGGGCCAAGTCCAACTTGATTTAATAGGTTATTAAATATGTTCAACATAATTAATTAAACCAAAAAGTTATAATATTAATTAAATAGATCTAAAATGATTGTAATATTAATTAACGCCAATTAATATTTTAGCTAAAATTATCGGGGTATTACACTTTCACCCCCTTAAAAGAAGTTTAGTCCCTAGACTTAACGTACCTAATCAGTCGAAGAGGCTTGGATGTCTTTCTCACATATCTTCCTCTAATTCCCAAGTAACCTCTCTCTCTCGCTGTGATTAGTCCACTGTACCTTCACGTACTGAATAGTATGTCTTCTCAATACTTGATCTTTCCGGTCCACTATACGAACTAGTTGTTCATCGTAGCACAAATCTTCCCGCAATTGTAAGGGTTCAAAAGAAATTATGTGGCTTGGATCTGGGACGTATTTCCTTAACATGGAACACATTGTGGACTCCTGAAAGCATAGGTGGTAATGCAAGCCTATAAGCGACTTCCCCCACCCAATCCAATATTTCAAAAGGACCTACAAATCTCGAACTGAGCTTCCCCTTAATGCCAAATCTTATAACTCTCCTTGTCGGTGAAACTTTGAGAAACACATGATCTTCCACTTCAAACCCAAGTTTGCGACGACGCTTATCGGCATACAATTTCTATCTACTCTGGGCCGTAAGGAGTCTCTTCTTGATCAACTGTACCTTATCCGATGTAATCTGCACAAGTTCTGGCCCCAACAGTTGCCTCTCGCTTACTTCATCCCAACACGTAGGTGATCTATATCTCCTTCCATACAATGCTTCGTACGGTGCCATACCAATACTCACATGAAAGCTATTGCTATACGTAAACTCAACCAACGGCAGGTGGTCATCCCAATTCCCTTGTAAATCCAAAGTACAAGCCCTAAGCATATCCTCCAACGTTTGTATGGTTCGTTCTGACTGGCCATCTGTCTATGGATGGAAATCCGTACTCATACTCAACTTCGTGCCCAAGGCTTTCTGTAAGCTACCCCAAAACTTCGAAGTTAAACGAGCATTGCGGTCTGAAACTATAGAAACTGGGACTCCATGTAGTCTGAAAATCTCGTCAATGTACAACTTTGCTAGCTTCTCTAAAGAGTCATTAATCTTGAAAACAAGAAAATGAGCTGACTTGGTCAATCGATCTACTATAACCCAAATAGCATTGTGCCCCTTTAGCGTTCTAGGTAACCATACTACGAAGTCCATAGTAATGTGTTCCCATTTCCATTCGGGAATCGGCAGTGACTGTAACATTCCACCAGGTCGCTGATGTTCACTCTTGACGAACACTTGACCATATCTAGGAGTGCCTAACTTAGTCATGTCCTTTTCTAAGTTGGCATAAAATTCCATTATAATTTCTTTGACATACGGAGAGGCAGAAGTCATAGTGCCCAAGAGATGACGTTTTTTAAGAAAAACATCCAAGCCATACTTAGCCAAGACATTAACAGAAATACGATGTTCATCCACAATGTTCATGTCCATATTAAACCTCGAAGCAGCAAAAGAGGTATAAAAAATAGGAGAGAAAGCCTGACCAATATCCAGAGGAGGGAATGAGGCGGCTAATGATGCATCATTAGTTGCATCATCAACAACATTTGTTTTCACCATTATCAACAGAGATCCCGATGTCTTCTGAGTTTGCTTCTAATTGTTGGTCCACAATAATGCTCAAATAGGCTAGAGGGGGGGTGAATAGCCTATGATGCCAATTTAAAAACTTTTCTTTGGATATACATAAAGCATAGTCTAAGTGGCAATTGCAGTTTATCGAGTTAAGCATGTTTGTCGGTAGAGGCTATCGGTAGACTTGCTCTTAGCAGAAGTAACAACTCTGCCGGTAAACTGCTAGTCAAATCAAAAGCCTGTTAAAACGAGTTTGGGCAGCGGAAAGTAAAGAGGCTTTGATTTGGAGAAATCTTAAGTGGCTGTACATGAATATATGTTCAGAAGAACAGCACACTTAATACTTCTTTCAAATGCAGATTAAGTAAATCAATTAGAGAATAGCTTTTCTAAAGGTAAATTCATTTGTAAAAAGCTCATAGATATATAAGGAATGAGAGATAAGATATTTGTAAGAACATATGAATTTATTCAAAGATAAATTACATATTACATCAGTCTAAATAATCTATGTACAGTTTTTGGCTTTGTCCACCCAAGCCTCAATCCTTACTTAATTATTCATTCAAGAATCTTTAAGCAGCAAAGGGCAATAGGAGACCAGAACGAGAAAACTGTTATGAGAAGGAAGGGATTTTCAAGGTCACTCAGATAAAAATTATCTGAACGATTGAGTGCAAAGCACTCGACCTTCCATGATGAATGATTATTGCACAATCAACAGCATTTGTATTAGAATACAAATTTGAAGATATGAATGCAATATCTACAGACTGCTCTTCATTTTCTTCAGACATAATCTAACATCAATCTTCAAATCTTGATTTCTGTCTATTGAAGTTTTTGATCAATCTCTTCTCTTCTCAAAGCTTTTCTTCCTAGCAATCCACTGAAAGTGTTTTGCTAAGATCTGGATGAGTTCGCTGCAATTTGTGTAGAGATCTGAGATACGTTGGTGAAGACGTTCTCGTTGTAGATCTCTTTTCTTTGAGGCTCTTGAGTAAGTTGAGTTACTCGTTGCTCATCATCTGTTATCTCATCGGGGTGAGTTATTTTTCGATGATCTTAGATGTCGCTTGTTTCTTTGGGTAAGAGAGAGGATTTATATAGACGAGAGCCAATTTGATCGTTGAGAGATGAAGATTTGAAATTTATATCCGTTTAGAGATGTAGTGGTTGAAGTCTATCGGATAGAGATCTTTGTCCATAAGATCTTTGATTGTTTGGAGCAGTGATTTAGTCCTGTAGATCTTGAAACTTGTTGTCTGTCAGACTGTGTTGATAAGTCTCTGAAGAGTAGGTCTGATGTCTGTTGCACTGTCAGGTGGTCTGTTCAATAAAGTAATTGCTTTTTGACTTTATCAGACTACTTGAGTGAGAGAAAGTCTTGTAGCCTTAAGTATGTCAGGCTTTCTGAGGCTTGAACATATTTGTCTTTATTTGAGCTGCTTTTAGACTTTCCTCTGTAGCACGTGCAGATTTTAGGTCTGTCGGTGGAATGCTTCGAACCAGTGGAAACAAGTCTTCCGATTCAGGAGAACTGATGTCTGTTGGTGCGAACAGTTTTAACTTGTAGCATGTTTGCTAGTGGTGAGTCTTCAAGATGTTCTGATCTTTATCACTGAAGGCTTTTGACATGGTTGCAAGTCTTCCGGTGCTGAGTGCATCTGAAGTGCTGGTTTGTTTCAATCATCATGTAGGAAGGTAGGACTTGATCAGGTTGCACCTAATCTAAGACCTATGTGATATCACACGAGTTGCCACGTTAACCGGTACGCAGACCTTTTAGCCACTCGTGATGATTCACTTGTAATGGGGGCAAGCAAATCAACATATATAGAATATGCAAGGTGATAACTAAATTATCAAGAAGAATATTCCAACAATCTCCTCCTATTTACTTGGAACCATTACAAAATGACATATACAAAGCACTAAAGCATTTATCAAGACATAGTAATAACATGCCCACAATGAATGATCATTTTATCTCAAGACATGTCCTATGTTGATAATTACATAAGCGATGGCTTTGGTATAGTCTACTATTGCTATTACAGACTCGATAAATCAAAGTACTGAACAGGTAACGCAATAGTAAAAACAATTTAGATCACTTAGAATTTTTAAAAGAGGTTTGGACAGGATCTAAAAGGTTTTTGGGTGTCTTACTTGCACATAAATATTTATAAACTGAAAGCTTGTTTTAGCAAGTAAGACTAGCAAATCATTAAGTAAATGTATGTTTTTGAAGGTGGTTCAATAAGGATTGCTTGTAATACCATTTTTTCTTAAAGAACCAATTTTTTTGAAAACTTTTTATGGTTCTGTTGAATGTAAAGGATCTCTGTTGAAAGTAAGACTCAACAAAGGGTTTTTCAACAAGTTTTTCAACAGAGGTGCCACAAAGGCTGAGCATGATTCACTAAGAATCGGCTTAGGGTGAGTTGTCACATTTGTGTGTGTTTTCCATTTGCTCTTGGTTAAGCGAAATTTAGTTATGTCATAACTCTCCTTCTTATGATAAGTATGTCATGTCATAACTTTCCTTCTTATGATATAATGCCATAGCGATATGTCATCATTTGATATGTCATCTCTCCTCCTGACTCTCTTCCTTAACTGATATGTCATAACTCTCCTCCTTAATGGTTGCAAGCAATAAGAGGTAATCTTGAAGGACAGTTGCAAGCAAAAATAAGGAAAGATACTAGAAGAGATGCAGTATAATAGAGAAGATAACAAAAGAGGAAAGTGCTAAATAACGCAAGAAAGTACTAACAAGTTTTAAATAGTACATACTAATTTGAATCTCCAAAACTATCAGTGCTAGAATCTAGAGAATAGTGTCTATCCTGATCAGAAAAACTTCTATTGCCGAACAATTCTCGAGTGATCAGCAATTCTCCAGTGACAGGAAGGCGTTCGTCCTCGTGAATCGTGGAACAAATGGTGTGGTGGGAGCATAGGAAGTAGCTGATAATCCTAGCGTCTTTCATAATACTAGACCCATTCACTCGTCTTCGCAGAACAGACCGACAGATGAGAGAGAAGACTACTTCAGACCAGTTGATGATATGAGAGTTGAGAACAGCAACGGTGAAGTTTCGAAGTCTTCTAGTGTCGCTTCCTAAGCCTAGTTCATGAAACAGAAGACATTGGCTCAGAATTTCACCAACACAGTACATATCCAAGGGATAATTGAAAATTTCCCATGTACTGTAGTCATCTCGAGATTGGTAGCGATGCGGTGCAGCCATGATTCGTTGAGAACGAGAATCATTGATGGAGTCGGAGGCCGAGAGGAAGGTTGAAGACTTTTGATAGGCTGTCGGCATTGAGGACGAGATCAGTACCTCGAATGCGACCATGGAGGCTTTTACCATCTCTTGTTAGCTGCATCCTTGAGTAGAATTCGTCGACCAGTCGAAGGCTGTAGAATTCTTCGCGAAAAGAAAGGATGGAGACGAGTCCAGAACTGTGGAAAAAATCTATAATCTTTCTCCAACAGTATTGTCAAGGAGAAATTATTCTCCTTGAATCGTGCGACCAAGAATGTAGGATTGACGGCCTACTTTGGTGACGAATGAAGATTCAGGGGGAGCGATTGGGCTAGAGACGCTGTTGGAAGAAGAAGCGGCCATGAAGAATTTCTCAGGGGAAAAGAATATGCACTGATAATAATCGTATAGTTTGGTTTGGATAACGATGGAGATTTATCAAATATTGTACTGTATATATATATTCAGTACTTTCTGAGAACGAGCAGGAAGAACACACTTTACAAGAACCGTCGTTTGAGTGTCCACAATAGAGCTGTAAATGACAGAAATGAGAACCGGAGAAATAATCATTTCAAAGCTCAATTGTGAGTGGACGTGTTTATTGGAGAGGCGGCGATTCATGATTGCGATATTAAGTCTTCTAGGGAGTATGAATTTGGACAGATTAGAGACTTAAATCGAGGATTTCAATACCGAGAAGGATTTAATTGAGGGCTTAGGGTATTGAAATGAAGTTGTGTTGATATCGATGAGCAAAAATAATGAAATGAATTTCGTAAAAATAAATTTAGGAATTATGATAGGTTTTTAAATATTCCAGATATCCTAGTAGATAATTTACGGGGCATTCTGAATCATCTACACAATCCTCAGCAATCTCCCAAATCTATAGAATTTTGGAACATAAATTATTTAATTTTTTTTTAAAAGAATCATTTCAAAAAAAGGTTTTGCAAAACAGTTAAGATTTTTGTGTTCTTTGTTTACTAGAAGAAACTTTTGGAGCTTTCTGAGTCATCCACATAGTCTTCAGCAATCTTCCAATTCTTCTTAGTTATTCCGGAACAAAGTTGTTTTGAAATCTTTTTTTTTTTTGAAGGATTTTTGAAATAATTTTTGAAAAGCAATCAATCATTCCTAAACATTTTATGTCAAAGATATCTTTACACAAGGTTGATCAGCAGTGTAGAAGTCTGAAACCAATTTTGATGATTAGTTCCAGTAGAGTGTGAAGTGTGTTGATACAAGAGTGTGAATGGCAGAGATGGAGGTGCGGTTCAAGAAATTGTGAACGGCAGAGGTGGAAGTCTGCAGTTCAGGTTGACCAGCAGACATTGAGGTCTACCGATGCAACTGATAACTTTTAAGGAAGTATGTAGCAGTAATGAAAGTCTGCTGATACCAATTAATGGTTATGCGAGGTTATCAGTCTTTTGAACACACGAAAGATGATAGCCATTGAATAGCTATTATACAAATTGAATTTTGTGTTCAAGAAGGGTGGAAGTTTACTGATATTTGAAAGTTGAAGGATACCAATAGATTGTTGAAGGATACCAATTGATTGTATGAAGGATACCAATTGTTTGGATGATATCAATCAATGAAAGATAGGTGATCAGTAAACTAGAGGATGAGATATGCCGTTGTTGAGTGAATGAATGATAAGAGAGTCGGCATAGATGAGGGTCTGTTGATGAAAGAGGTCAGCAGGAGCAAAGTCTGCTATGACAGGATGAAACGATAATTTTTGCAGACAAGAAGGTTTGCTGTATAAAGATGGAACAACAGACATTGAAGTCTGCCGATACCAAATGAATGAAGAGTATTACATCAAGCTTTTCCTTTGGAATGCCTTGGCTTGGAAGGATGGACCATAAGCTTCATCGGCAAAGAGAGCGAAGCGAGAGTGGAGGAGAAGCGAGGATGCTTCTTTCTATATTGAAGCAACAACAATTAATGATGATAGTATCGGTACTTGAATGATACCAAATGCTGGTTGGCTCCTCCTCCTTTGGTATAGTATATGCGCTTCGATCCTTTTGGGGAAGAAATGGTGCATGTGACAGGGGAAGAATGTAGAGTCTTTTGAGGCTTCCTTTATGCCTTAGCATTTGTTAGGAGGTTATTGCTTCATCGTAAGGATGGCGATGACTATGCTTCTTCATAATAGAATCCCAATTGAATGATAAGAGCATTTAGAAGCAAAACGGAAGACAACAACCATTCAAGTTAGAGAACTTGGATCACAGAGAAGCAAGTAACTCATACTTAGTTTGGCTGAAGGTTCTGAAGGAGAATGACTTTTGCTTCAAGGTCATGACTAAGATGATGACTAACCTTTTTAAAGGAAAGGAAGTCATCTTTGTTCAAGACAAAGGAAACAAGAAAGAGTTTAGAGTAAAGTTGTCATTGAGCGGAGGCACATTAGATAAGAAAAAATTTGAAGAGCGCTTGTTCCTCGAGGTCGTTGTTTCAACGGCGAGAGGTAAGGTCTGATTGAAACTATAGAGACCTGAAATTATGGATGGGAATTAAGATTCACTAGAACAACATGGGTTGAGATGAGATCTATAATTCTGATGAAGTAGTTGCAAGGTATGCAGTTCCTTCTAAGAAATCCAAAACTAAAATTATCCATATTCCAACACTATTTCTTGGATACCAATTGTTGAATAGGAAATTTTATGGTTAAGAGATTGGTTTCTTTGTTGGGTTAACAGCGAGTTATATTTCTTGTATTGAATTCAAAACAACATTTTATGGAAAGTACAGAATCTGACGAAATCATAAGCAAATATAAGATTTCATGCTATCAAGGAATGTTCATACAAAAGCAGATAGACATGAAGTAAAGATGCTTTGAACAAGTTCTCATTTAGATCAAAATATACTAGAATACAAAGAGGATCTAAAGATTACAAAGTTCATTACAACTTAGGTGACTTAACTACTCCTTTTAAACAACTAATCTAAACACGATACAATTCTAAAGATAAGGATGTTACAAGGAGATGTCTATGAAGACCATGGACCCGATTGACTAACTTAGGTTGGCAAAGCGAGAATCTGAGGTCCTAGATCAGATCGAAAAGGCGACCAAACATAATCTCACATTTTGAAAAATCTGATATGTGATCATGTAATGCCTCCCGTCCTTCTCCCATTAGCTAGCTCTTAAGCCAAGGTGACCTTCACAAACTCGCAAGACTTCCTTTCTAAAGTCTGTTGTTGTGAAAAGAGCTAATCTCGTAAGAGAAGCATGTCAGCTAAGGATCAAGTAGAAGGTCTACGAGGCCTTGAAGAAGTGGCTGACATGAGCATGGTCACAGGAATCTAGGAGAGGCATGCTAAATGGATGTTAAGGAAAGTCTTCACGCGAGAGGAATCCTTGAAACAAACCAAACAACTTTCGAAGAATCGGAAGGGTGATTCCAAGTTGTTGAGAAGAAGCCTTGATCTAGTGCTAAGAATTCTCCTAAGTAACATTTTTGAAGAAAGGGATTTTGTATCGGTGTCTATCATAGTGTTTGGGTAGTTTGCGAGTGATAGAAGAAGGAAGGAATGTCTCTATAAATACTCGTGAGGCAAGACAATGGACCGACTCATTTAAGAGTGAAAAGTCCTTTTCAACCACTCTTATTAAAGTTATATGGGGAAGAGTGAGAGTTGGTATTAATTTCTAGATATCCGGTAAAGTTACTTCATTGGAAAGCTAAAAGGTTTTGAAAAGAAGGTTCAGCTTTCTTGAAAGGATAAAACGTCTTTAAGTGGATAAAACATTTTTCAGTGGGATTTGACAAAACACTTCCTTTTTCAAAAGAGTGTTTCGGAAAGTACAATTCCCACATTTCAAAGTCATTTTATCTTTCACAGGGATTCTATGAAATTTGTCTTTAGCTTTTAAGAAATAGTCAATTTCTAAAGCTTTACCTCGACCTTTGTTGTAGTAATTGCAAAAATACCCATGAAGTTTGCACATTGTCTACAAAGGTGAAAACTTCATAAGTCGGCACAA
>CM028377.1:169034620-169197662 GCA_013146195.2 Codonopsis lanceolata
AATACAAGGACACTCAATAGGAAGAACTGCACTCAAGACACCTACACTTCTTAGGAGTGGAAAACTTATTTTTTGGTGGATTGTTTATAACACAATGCAAAGGGGTATTTATAGTTCTCCCATACAACCTATACCACACAAATATTAAATTGAGAAATAATCCTAACCACACATTAATCAACATTACATCTTACTCTTAAAATATCTCATTTCTGATCTTCCAAAAACTTCTTCCTTCTACATCCTTCCATAGAAATGGGTTGGACTTTTATTTTCTTTGGGCTTAAACATATGATTTGGGCTTGTGTTGATCTTCAACACTCCCTAACGCCGACCCTCATTTTTTTTACTACAGAGTTGGCCCGAAACATTTCGAACACATTGCTTTCGAGCCTTTTGTGAACAAATGCGACTTGATCATCGTCTTGATTTGCCTCTCTCAATTTCTTCTTGCAGAACCTTTTCTCTTATAAAATGGTAATGTACCTCAACATGTTTGATTCTTGCATGAAGGCGGATTCTCAGCCAAGCAATTGGCGGCAGGTTGTCACGGTACAACGGGCTGCATGATCAAGCGATTGATGTAGATTATTCATTAGTTGTATCAACCATGTACTCTCTTGTTGCCATTGCGGCTGCTCGATACTCGGCCGGTGGTTGATAAAGATCGTTGGTTGTCTCTTGCTACACCAAGAAATGGTTCCGGAACCTAGCTTAAACACATAACACATTGTTGATCTCACGGTGTCATGATCCCGGCATAATCGGCATCGCGATGACCAACTAACTTGCGGTCTTCTCCTTTCTTGTACAAAAGACCATAGTCAATTACTCTTCACATATCTCGGTATTGTCGAAGCTGCTTCTAAGTGAGGCTTCTTTGGATTTTGCATGTATCGACTCATCACACTAGCTGCATAGGAAATATCGAGTCGAGTCAAGGTTAAGTAGATCGGACTACCTACCAATTGTCGATACATCGTTGCATCTTTCAAATCTTTTCCTTCATGTGCACTCATTTTGGTGTTTGGTTCCACCGTGTCGAAATAGCTTGCATTCAAGCATTCGAACCTCTTGATAATTCTTTGGAATATTTTTTGCGACAAAAAATATTCCTTCTTGTGTCGCGTCGACCTCTAAACCAAGGAAGTGCTTGAGGCGACCAAGTTCCTTCATGGGAAAGCAGGCGATAAATTCTCCCGTCGGAGAAATTTACGCCTCATCGTCACTGTTATGATCAAGTCATCCACATATACTAGCCTGATAGCTAGCTTTCCTTCATTTGATTTAACAAGCAGTGGAATCTGCGGTGTTCTTGAATAACCACTTTGAGTTAGAAATTCAGCAATCTTACCATACCATGCCACAGGCGGCTTGTTTTAATCCGTAGAGTGCCTTTCGTAGCTTACACACATATTTAGGATGAACTTGACTTTGAAAACCCATTGGTTGGTTCATATAAATCTCTCGATCCGACTCTCCATGAAGAAAAGCATTCTTCACATCCATACGCCACAAATTCCGGTCTTTGTTGGTTTGCCAGTGCAAAGTAGGACTCGAGCAGTTGTAAGCTTTGCCCACAGGACTAAGCGTTTCATCATAGTCAGTCCGTAAAATTTGTTGAGAGAAACCTCGAGCTACCAATCGTGCTTTGTACCTCTCGATTGACCCATTTGGATGGAGCTTTATCTTGTAAACCCACTTACGGGATATGGGTTTTACATCTTTTGCACAGCTTTGGCACGAGATCCCGTCGATTTTGTACAAGTGCATCGATCTCTTCTTTCATAGCCGCCGTCCACTCGGAGAACTATATGATGCTTCTTCTTGAGCGTCTCGGGCTGCATTTGCTTCTTCAATTATGGCGGCATTAGGCGTATTTAGGATTTGACCTTCTTGTTCTTGTTGACCTTGACCCAGTGGAGTTGATTCTTACGTTTCATTAAGCCCATCTTCTTCATCGGTTGTTGATATACTCACATTTTGCCAAGGATTACGAGTCACCTTGTTTCGTCATCATCGTCGTGCGGATCTTCGGGCTCACGAACTTGGTTTGAGTTGGATAGTATGCTCCACATCTTACATTGCGACTTTTCTTCAAATTCTCTAGAATCTGGTAGCACCTCCTTCGGCGACCACCAAGAAGATGCTTCATCAAACACCACATTTCGTGAAGTGTAACATCTTCCACTTGTTGGATCGCAACATTTCCACCCTTTTCTTTGGTACGTCGTATCCCACAAAGATGCATCTAATAGCCTTCTTGTCAAACTTGCTCCGTAAATGATCGGGGAACAAATACATAACACACAGCGACCAAATACTCGAAAATAGCTAGCGTGGGTTTCATGTTCCACAATTTTTCAAAGGGTGAAATAAATCTAACCTTGGTTGGGAAATGCATTGATCACGAAGGCTGCGGTCCTCATTGCTTGACCCCAAAACCTTCGGGCATTCTTTGCATGTAGCATACTTCGACAAATTTACGCAATCTTAGGTTCTTCCTCTCGGCTACACCATTTTGTTGTGGTGTATTGGCTGCAAGTGTATTGATGGCGTATTGGCACTCCCTCGGTATTGAGAGAACTCCATTGAGCTATATTCTCCCCGTTGTGCGTGCGTGGCGAGTATCTTCTTTCCTCACGTCTCCTTGGTGACTCTCTAAACTCTTTAAACTTTGAGAATGTGTCGATTTTTCTTTCATAAAGAAAATCCACACATACGGAGAAGTCATCAATAAATGTCACCATGTACGCATCGGCTGATTGATGGTACGCTTAACGAGGCCCAGAATAAATGTCGAGTGTACCAACTCAATGGTTCTTTTGCTTTAAACTTTGATTCCTCGTATGGCGGTTGGTGTGCTTTACCATCTTGGCATCTGCACATACCGTATCTGTTCGCACCTCAAGTTGAGGAAGCCCCAAGCATCGACTTTTCACGATCACATTTAGCTTGGAATAGCTAACGTGACCTAACGCATGTGCCATAGATCTGTTGTCTCATTTTTCCTTGTCTTGTCTACATATGCGGAACTCTGCGACATCACGTGGGCGACTCAATCGTCGTCCCTCCATTGTCGGTGTTTACGAGATTTTAAGATTACGATAAACCTTAACATCTCGGGGGACCGAACAAGACATAGTGGCTTTGATGATGTCAATTGAGCCACAGATAACAAATTTTTCTTCATTCTGGGACATGATAAACATCTTCAAGTGGCACTTGGTTAGAATTATATCGGGGAGTAACTATCATCTTACCGATGTGAGCTATCGGCAACCTTGAGTTGTCATTTGTCACCACCACGACCTCCTTGTACTCGAGACAAGTTTTGCAATTTACGTTTGTCACCCGTCATATGATTTGAGCAACCCGAATCCACGATCCAATCATTCTTGTAGTCAATATGTTACGGTGGCGTCACCGTGAGAGCTAATTCTTCTTCCTCCATGACGAATAGTGCTTCGGCGTCCCAATCATCTTCACTTTTCTCTTTAGAAGCTGGAAGTAGCGGCATTACCTTGAACATGCTTTTTCTACTCCAGCAATCTTTCGCCATGTGGCCGTCTTCCCACAATTGTAACATTCTCCATCGAACTTTCTATTCTCGCGATTCTTGAAAGCTCCCCACGGGCGAAAGCCTCCATTTCCTTGACGATCTTTTACTTTGTCACCATCCTTTTTAGATCCACCACCGGTATGCGCTTGGTCTTTGCTTTTGTTGGTGTATAAGCGCTTCCTCTTCACCTTTCAACGAGACTCCTCCCATTTGCTTGGCCATAGCTTCTTGTCACGCAAGCAAATTTTCAAACTTCTGGCGATGGTTGTGTCGACCATCCTTATGCAGCGGCAACAAACCCTCGATACTCGGGTCTCAAACCATGGATAATTATTCTTTTTATCTGGTTTCCCCAATAAGGCTGTCGGATCTAAATGAAATTCGCGGCATATTGACTTTACCTTATGGAAGTATTGGGCAATCGTCATGTCGTTGCGCCATCGATAGCGGCTTCGTTCTCAAGAAGTTGTAGCCTTGCATCGTTCTTCTTTGAAAAAGCGTAACCAAAGTGTCCCATGCTTCCTTTGGTGTTTTGGCATCTCGGATGTGCTCCGGCATTTCTTCTTCAAGCGTGGTCTTTAAAGCAAACATTGCTTTGCTGCTTTAATTTTCCACTTTCGCAAGGCAGCCGGATTCGCATCTTACGCCGCGGTTGTGTAGCTTCACCACCACAGGACAACCTCCCGAGAGGTCGACCTTGTAGGTAAGACTCCATGCATGTAAGCCCAGCATGTTGTAGTTTTTTGTTGTTGAGCTTCTTGATTCCTCCAACAACTTGAAGGTCACCCATTATGCGGTCAAGACTTCGACTATACAGAACAAAATTTGGACTAACAAACTTGCGGAGTGTCAAACTCCTCACGACTCAAGATAGCTCCAACAAGAGCGATCACGACCGTTCAAACGATACCAAATGTTGAGTAAAATTTAGAGTAAGCAACTCTAAACTTACTAATATTGGACCCAAACAAGTAAATAAATTACTTGTATTATACCCACGATATAAGAAACTACAACACTTTCAAGAGATCACTCACACTTTGAAGAGAAATACAAGGACACTCAATAGGAAGCTTGCAACTCACACTCAAGACACTACACTTCTTAGGAGTGGAAAACTTATTTTTTGGTGGATTGTTTATAACACAATGCAAGGGGTATTTATAGTTCTCCCCATACAACCTATACCACACAAATATTAAATTGAGAAATAATCCTAACCACACATTAATACAACATTCTACATACTTCTCTTAAAATATCTCATTTCTACAATCTTCCACAAAAACTTCTTCCTTCTACATCCTTCCATAGAAATGGGTTGGACTTTTATTTTCTTTGGGCTTAAACATATGATTTGGGCTTGTGTTGATCTTCAACACTCCCCTCAACACCAGCCCTCATTTTTTGTACTACAGAGTTGGCGGCGAAACATTTCGAACTTGCCTGTGCTCAAGCCTTTTGTGAACAAGTCTGCAACTTGATCATCTGTCTTGATTTGCCTCATCTCAATTTCTTCTTGCAGAACCTTTTCTCTTATAAAATGGTAATGTACCTCAACATGTTTAGTTCTTGCATGAAAGACTGGATTCTCATAAGCAATTCTTGGTTGTCACGATTACAAGCAGGCTGCATGATCAAGCGATTGATGTAGATTATTCATTAGTTGTATCAACCATGTACTCTCTTGAGCCTGCCATTGCCGCTCGATACTCGGCTTCGGTGGTTGATAAAGATCTTGTTGGTTGTCTCTTGCTACACCAAGAAATGGTTCCCGAACCTAGCTTAAACACATAACACTTTGTTGTTGATCTCACGGTGTCATGATCCCCGGCATAATCGGCATCGCGATGACCAACTAACTTGCGGTCTTCTCCTTTCTTGTACAAAGACCATAGTCAATTGTACTCTTCACATATCTCGGTATAAATCGAGCGCTTCTAAGTGAGGCTTCTTTGGATTTTGCATGTATCGACTCATCACACTAACTGCATAGGAAATATCAGGTCGAGTCAAGGTTAAGTAGATCAGACTACCTACCAATTGTCGATACATCGTTGCATCTTTCAAATCTTTTCCTTCATGTGCACTCATTTTGGTGTTTGGTTCCACCGGTGTCGAAATTGGCTTGCATTCAAGCATTAGAACCTCTTGGTAATTCTTTGGAATATTTTTTTGACAAAGAAATATTCCTTCTTGTGTGCGATCGACCTCTAAACCAAGGAAGTGCTTGAGTGACCAAGTTCCTTCATCGGAAACAGGCGATAAATTCTCCTTCGTCGGAGAAATTTACGCCTCATCGTCACTGTTATGATCAAGTCATCCACATATACTAGCACAATAGCTAGCTTTCCTTCATTTGATTTAACAAGCAATTTGGAATCTGCGGGTGTTCTTGAATAACCACTTTGAGTTAGAAATTCAGCAATCTTACCATACCATGCCCTGGGCGCTTGTTTTAATCCGTAGAGTGCCTTTCGTAGCTTACACACATATTTAGGATGAACTTGACTTTGAAAACCCATTGGTTGGTTCATATAAATCTCTCGATCCAGCTCTCCATGAAGAAAAGCATTCTTCACATCCATCTGCCACAAATTCCGGTCTTTGTTGGTGCAAGTGCAAGTAGGACTCGAGCAGGTTGTAAGCTTTGCCACGGGACTAAACGTTTCATCATAGTCGAGTCCGCAGTCCGTCTTGTTGAGAGAAACCTCGAGCTACCAATCGTGCTTTGTACCTCTCGATTGACCCATTTGGACGACGCTTTATCTTGTAAACCCACTTACGAGGATATGGGTTTTACATCTTTTGGCTTTGGCACGAGATCCACGTCGATTTTGTACAAGTGCATCGATCTCTTCTTTCATAGCCGCCATCCACTCGAGAACTATGTGATGCTTCTTGAGCGTCTCGGGCTCTGTTGCTTCTTCAATTATGGCAGCATTGGCGTATTTAGGATTTGACCTTCTTGTTCTTGTTGACCTTCGAAGTGGAGTTGATTCTTCTGTTTCATTAAGCCCATCTTCTTCATCTGGTTGTTGATATACTCCTGTTTGCCAAGGATTACGAGTCACCCTTGTTTCGTCATCATCGTCGTGCGGATCTTCGGGGCTCACGAACTTGGTTTGAGTTGGATAGTATGCTCCCCTATCTTACATTGCGACTTTTCTTCAAATTCTCTAGAAATCGGTAGCACCTCCTTCTCGGCGACCACCAAGAAGATGCTTCATCAAACACCACATTTCGTGAAGTGTAACATCTTCCACTTGTTGGATCGCAACATTTCCACCCCTTTCTTTGGTCGTCGTATCCCACAAAGATGCATCTAATAGCCTTCTTGTCAAACTTGCTCAGTAAATGATCGGGAACAAATACATAACACACGACCAAATACTCGAAAATAGCTAAGCTGTGGGTTTCATGTTCCACAATTTTTCAAAGGGTGAAATAAATCCTAACCTTGGTTGGGGAAGTCTGTTGATCACGAAGGCTGCAGTCCTCATTGCTTGAGCCCAAAACCTTCCAGGCACATTCTTTGCATGTAGCATACTTCGACAAATTTCCGCAAGATGCCGGTTCTTCCTCTCAGCTACACCATTTTGTTGTGGTGTATTGGCACAAGTGTATTGATGGCGTATTCGGCACTCCCTCGGTATTGAGAGAACTCCATTGAGCTATATTCTCCCCATTGTGCGTGCGTGGCAGTATCTTCTTTCCTACGTCTCCTTCAAGCCGACTCTCTAAACTCTTTAAACTTTGAGAATGTGTCGATTTTTCTTTCATAAAGAAAATCCACACATACACGGAGAAGTCATCAATAAATGTCACCATGTACCGCATACCGATTGATGGTCGCTAACCCGAATACGCCCGAGTGTACCAACTCCAATGGTTCTTTTGCTTTAAACTTTGATTCCTCGTATGGCGGTTGGTGTGCTTTACCATACCGGCATCTGCACATACCGTATCATTCGCACCTCAAGTTGAGGAAGCCCCTTAAGCATCGACTTTTTCACGATCACATTTAGCTTGGAATAGCTAACGTGACCTAACCGCATGTGCCATAGATCTGCTGTCTCATTTTTCCTTGTCTTGTCTACATATGCAGACTCTGCTGACATCACGTAGGCGACTCCAATCGTCGTCCCTCCATTGTCGGTGTTTACGAGATTTTAAGATTACGATAAACCTTAACATCTCGGGGACCGAACAAGACATAGTGGCTCGATGATGTCAATTGAGCCACGAGATAACAAATTTTTCTTCATTCTGGGACATGATAAACATCTTCAAGTGGCACTTGGTTAGAATTATATCGGGGAGTAACTATCGTCTTACCGATGTGAGCTATCGGCAACCTTGAGTTGTCGGCTGTCACCACCACACGACCTCCCTTGTACTCAGACAAGTTTTGCAATTTATGTTTGTCACCCGTCATATGATTTGAGCAACCCGAATCCACGATCCAATCATTCTTGTAGTCAATATGTTACGGTGGCGTCACCGTGAGAGCTAATTCTTCTTCCTCCATGACGAATAGTGCTTCGGCGTCCCAATCATCTTCACTTTTCTCTTTAGAACTGGAAGTAGCAGCATTACCTTGAACATGCTTTTTCCTACTCCAGCAATCTTTCGCCATGTGGCCCGTCTTCCCACAATTGTAACATTCTCCATCGAACTTTCTATTCTTTGCCGCGATTCTTGAAGCTCCCACGGGCGAAAGCCTCCATTTCCTTGGACGATCTTTTACTTTGTCACCATCCTTTTAGATCCACCACCGGTATGCCGCTTGAAGCTGTCTTTGCTTTTGTTGGTGTATAAGCGCTTCCTCTTCACCTTTCAACGAGACTCCTCCCATTTGCTTGGCCATAGCTTCTTGTCCTGCAAGCAAATTTTCAAACTCTACAAGCGATGGTTGTGTCGGCCATCCTTGTACAGCGGCAACAAACCCTCGATACTCGGGTCTCAAACCATGGATAATTATTCTTTTTATCTGGTTTCCCAATAGAGGCTGTCGGATCTAAATCAAATTTCGCGGCATATTGACTTTACCTTATGGAAGTATTGGGCAATCGTCATGTCCGTTGCGCCATCGATAGCGGCTTCGTTCTCGAAGTTGTAGCCTTGCATCGTTCTTCTTTGAAAAGAGCGTAACCAAAGTGTCCCATGCTTCCTTTGGTGTTTTGGCATCTCGGATGTGCTCGGCATTTCTTCTTCAATCGTGGTCTTTAAAGCAAACATTGCTTTGCACGCTTTAATTTTCCACTTTCGCAAGACGCCGTTCGCATCTTACGGCCGGTTGTGTAGCTTCACCACCACCGACAACCTCCCAGAGGTCCTGACCTTGTAGGTAAGACTCCATGCATGTCGCCCACATGTTGTAGTTTTTGTTGTTGAGCTTCTTGATTCCTCCAACAACTTGAAGGTCACCCATTATGCCGGTCAAGACTTCGACTATACCGAACAATTTGGACTAACAAACTTGCGAGTGTCAAACTCCTCACGACTCAAGATAGCTCCAACAAGACGATCCACGCCGTTCGCTCGATACCAAATGTTGAGTAAAATTTAGAGTAAGCAACTCTAAACTTACTAATATTGGACCCAAACAAGTAAATAAATTACTTGTATTATACCCACGATATAAGAAACTACAACACTTTCAAGAGATCACTCACACTTTGAAGAGAAATACAAGGACACTCAATAGGAAGCTTGCAACTCACACTCAAGACACTACACTTCTTAGGAGTGGAAAACTTATTTTTTGGTGGATTGTTTATAACACAATGCAAGGGGTATTTATAGTTCTCCCCATACAACCTATACCACACAAATATTAAATTGAGAAATAATCCTAACCACACATTAATACAACATTCTACATACTTCTCTTAAAATATCTCATTTCTACAATCTTCCACAAAAAACTTCTTCCTTCTACATCCTTCCATAGAAATGGGTTGGACTTTTATTTTCTTTGGGCTTAAACATATGATTTGGGCTTGTGTTGATCTTCAACAGGCCCACCATTCCCAGCAGAGCAAGATACGAAGATTCCATTTGCCATAGCGTTGAATGCTCCGGTTGCGACAGTGTCTCTGTAATAATCAGAAAGTGAGCCACCTATCGATAGATATAGTATATGAACACCATATTCAACTGCCTTCTCCATCGCGACTAGTATATCACTGCTAAAACAACCCCAAGCCAGCATATTTTATAAACAGCCAATCTGGCATGTGTAGCCATTCCATGTGTTGTTCCCTCAGCATAACCAAGGAGGCTAGCTCTGGCTACGATGGAACCGGCTGCTGTAGTTGAGGTGTGTGTTCCATGGCCATCATCATCCCTTGGTGACTTCGATTCCATGGTTTCATCTATTGGTCCATAAGTTGCTTCATACCCTTTAGAGAAAAACCTTGTGCCAATTAGTTTTCTGTTGCAGCTTGACGAGCTGAAGTTCTTACCCAACTCACATTCACCTTTCCAGCTACTTGGGATTGGGCCAAGGCCAGTGTCGTCTAAACTTTTACTTTCAGGCCACACACCAGTGTCCAGCACTCAGACGATGACATCACTCCCTGAGTTGGACTCAGGAAAAAGTGCTTCACTTTTGACCAGTCCAAGGAACTCAGGTGTGCGAGTCGTATGGAGCTTGTATATCACTTCTTCTTGTACTGAAAGAATACCAGGCTATCCTTCCAGCGACTTGGCTTCCTCGGCCATCAGCCTTGTGGAGAATCCATGAATAACACTGTTGTTGGTGTATATCATGTCCGAGGACCTTGACACTAATTTGAGAAATGAGTCATACCACTGGAAGTGATCATCGAAACTTGATGGCATATAGGACGTGTCCATGTGAACAATATAGGTTTTCTGGTGGTGTCTCTCAACTGCAACAGCATGTGCATAACATGATATGAGTATTTCCACCAGTGAAACAGGCCTGAGCTTCATTGTTTCAACTATCTAGACTGTCTCTGCAACTTATCAGTGGGATAGACCAGAAAATCAAAGTGAGTTTCTTCAGTGTATCTCTCTGTTTAAGGATCAAGTCAAGGAGAGATGTGATCTTTCATTATGTGAGGCAGAAAGAGGAAGGATATGAGCTAGTTAAGTTTCATTTCAAGTGGGCTTAGCTTTTATGATTCTACTCATGGGATCAAATACGGGACACCTGATTTGGTTTTTGTAGAATCCTCTTCATGGCTTTGAAATGGGTTGAACCCACCTTGTGGAGAAAAGTGACCTGAATTGATGTTTCTTCTAGTAATATTCATCTAGTAATATTATAAGGTACTGGACCTAGGAAGAATCTTTTTCGTCTCAAGTAGCTAAAATATAAGGCTCTGTTTGTGGAAGGATAACCACTCAGTCTATATTTGTTTTCTCTGTCTGATAGTATAATCTTCGTAGAAGTTATTGAGCTACATAACGATGAACCTTTTGCATGCATGCTTTAGATCCAGACATTTTCGCGAAGGGCAGTTAGCCGTCCATTTCTTTTACTTCCTCCTCCCCACCCACCAGAACCAGTGAGAACAGGGAAAACGAAAAGGAGGAAGATAATTGGTGTATAGTTTAATTTTTGGTAGGCAAAACTAGGATCTTTTTTATAATTGTGAAGCACATCATTACATTATTCTTCATAATTCTTCTACCTTTAGGAAAATATTAGCTTTTGATTAAGAAAATTGTTTCTTGATAAGACCAATTTGCAGGTATTGGTTACTTTAGTATAACTTTTCTTTTTTCCTTTTTGATGAATTATGAGAATAACTTTAATTGTGGTGGGGGGAGGGGTATTGGATAACCATTTAAAATATAAAAGTTGTGTGCAATTTAAGTCCCATGTATTATGAGATGAGATTAGATGGGCCTAAATGGGTGGCAGAAGCTTCCAATAAATTCTTTACGGATCAAAATCCTCATAAACTAGTGTAAACGACTTTCTAATTTTTGATGTGCAATAATAATGAATTGACATAATAGTTAATACTTTGGTAGGAAGCTTAGTGTGGTGCATGGATTCTTTAAAATTTGTTTTGAATAATGTAAGGGCTGAATTATTGATATGTTTATCAGTTTATGTGGTAATACCATGGCAGGAGACTAAAGGAAATTAGATTGTATTAGTCAAGTTGCACAAACAGATTTATGATTATGAAAGCTATATCTGGCTAATATATATAATTGTGGCAAATAATTTATGGTACTTGCTCCATTAATTGAGTGATGTCTTTTTATTGAACAAATCATTATCTACAAGCACAACGGTAAGAATCGTTGAACAATCTGCGTAGATGTCATTTTTAATGGCTCATCCAAGTGAGAGATTCCTAGAGTTATCCACTTAGTATTCTATTTGTCATTTCATATAGTTGGAATTGAAACTAAGATCATCTTTTTTTCTTTATTTTCAGCCAAAAAAAGGGTATATTGTGTGTGTGTGTGTGTGATGAATTAGTAATACCATCTCGTATCTTTGATGTACATTTGTTTTATTTCATTATGTTCAGACTTCAGAAGTCATTGTCGATCGGTGGTGGTGAATGTTGATGGCTGAACATTGAATATCATTGTTGATCAGTGGTGGTGAATGTTGATGGCTATGGGATTAGGCTCTTTTCTCATGAATATCCTAGTTGGAACAGTTTTATGAAAGAGAAATGTGTATTTAACTTAGAAAACCTTTTGTTTTGTGTTAGCGCTTCTTTGCAAGCATGCGTACATATCCATGGTTTGCTTTGTTGTTAGTGCTTCTTTGAGTTGTCGATTATGGGCGTTCCTCTTCTTTGGCTGTGATCTTCCTTGTGTTGCATCTGGACGAAGAACCTTAACTGCAATAGTTTCACAATCATCTCTAAATGGATTGACAAGCATTGATTTAAAAAAAAATATGGGATGATATTGAAGATCTCTAATCAAGATCGTTGTTTATTTCTTGAATGGGAGAACCTGCCACCAGATTCTCATATTGCTATTTAAATTTTTTTAAAATGAAAAATAGATTTTACAACGTTTTTTAAACGTTGTAAAAGACTTTTTGCAACGTTTTTAAAATGTTGTAATAGAGATTTTACAACGTTTTTTAAACGTTGTAATAGACTTTTTGCAAGGTTTTTTAAACGTTGTAATAGACTTTTTGCAACATTTTTTAAATGTTGTAATAGAGATTTTACAACGTTTTTTAAACGTTGTAATAGACTTTTTGCAACGTTTTTTTAAACGTTGTAATAGAGAAAAATGTTGTAATAGGCTTTTTGCAACGTTTTAAAAATGTTGTAATAAAATTTTTGCAACGTTTTTTAAACGTTGTAAAAAATGGGGGCCTATTACAACGTTGCCTAACACAACGTTTTATAAAACGTTGTAAAAGCTCTATTACAACGTTTAAAAAACGTTGTTAAAGGCTTTTTTTGCTGTAGTGAATGGCCGCTTCATCTTCTTCAAGCGTTACAAGTCAATTTGTTCCACCAAAATCATCTTTCGTGACCAGAATAGGCTCTCACTCGTACATTCTAGGTCATACGATTCAAGGAGACCAATTTCTCATCGACAACACTGTTGGAGGAAAGATTATCGATCTTCTCCACAGCTCTGGACTAGTCTCACTCATTTCATTTCGTGAAGAATTCTATAGTCTTAGGTTGGTTGATGAATTCTACTCTAGGATGATATTGACAAGCGATGGTAACCATTTCTTTGGTCGCATTCGAGGTACCGATGTCGTCCTCAGTGCCGAGAGCCTGTCTCGTGTCTTCCATCTTCCTTCTATTGGACCCAACGCTCTCGATGATTTGATCCTCAATGAATCATGGCTTTTACGAACTGGCTACACTTCTCGAGATGACTACAGTACATAAGACATTGACAACTATCCCTTAGACGTGTATTGTATTGGTGAAACTATGAGTCGATGTCTTCTATTTCATGAAGCAGGCTCAGGTAGTGACACCAGAAGAATACGGAACTTCATTATTGCTGTTCTAGATTCTCATACCATCAACTGGTCTGAAGTCGTCTTCTCTCTCATATGTCAATCTATCCTGCGAAGACAGACGAATGGTCTCTGCATTAGAAAGTATGCTAGAATTATCAGTCACTTTCTTTTCTCCTTTCAAGACATTCTTTCAACAGTCCATGAAGATGAACGCCTTCCGATCACTGGAGACCTGCTGATAACTCGAGAGTTATTCAGCAATCGAAGCCTCTCTGATCAAAATAGAAAATATACCTTAGATTGTAGTACTGGTAGCTTTGGGGATTCTAACTAGGTTGTATTTTATATGGTTGTTAAAAATTTGGTACTTTTTCATTTCTCTAAAAATTAGCATCTTCTTTGTCCTTTTTTTTTCTTCTATTCTTCCTCTTTGTCTCCTATTTATGTTTGCAACCATTAAGGAGGAGAAGTGTTATGACATATCTGAAGTCATTATTTAAAAAGGAGGAATTATGAGAGGAGGAGAACCTTTCGTTCAGAAGGAGAACTATAACATATCCATAATTGTCTAAAGACATAGAAGAATGCATCTTCTTAGGAGGAGAGTTCATGAACTAAAGAAGTTCATAACTAAAACAAGGGTAAAGACCCAAATCTCCCTTGATCAAAGGAAGACACACATAATGTGAATAACTCACCCCTAAGCTGATTCTTTGTGAATCAAGCTCAGCCTTTGTGACACTTCTGTTGAAAAATAAGTTCGAAACAAAAATTCTCTGTTGAGTCTTTTCTTCAACAGAGATCCTTACTTTCAACAGAATCATAAAAAAAATTCAAATGGTATCACGAGCAATCCTGATTGAAAAACTTTCAATAACATATGCTTACTTAAGGATTTGCTACTCTTGCTTGCCAAAACATTCTTTTAACATATAAAAATCTATGTGCAAGTAAGAACCCTAAAACCTTTTAGATCATGTTCAAACATCTTTCAAATACTCTAAGTGATCTAAATTGTTTTTACTATTGCTTTACCTGTTCAGTACTTTGATTTATCGAGTCTGTAATAGTAATAATAGACTATACAAAAGCCATCGCTTCTGTAATTATCAACATAGAACATGTCTTGAGATAAAATGATTATTCATTGTGGGCATGTTATTATTATGTCTTGATAAATGCTTCAGTGCTTTGTATATGTCATCTTGTAATGGTTCCATGCAAATAGGAGGAGATTGTTGAAATATGCTTCTTGATAATTAACTTATCACCTTGCATATTCTATATATGATGATTTGCTTGTTCCCATTACAGTGAGTCATCACTAGTGGCTAAAAGGTCTGCGTACTGATTGACATGGCAACTCGTGTGACATCACATAGGTCTTAGATTAGGTGCGACCCGATCGAGTCCTACCTTCCTACATGATGATCAAACAGACCAGCACTTCATATGCACTAAGCACCAGCAGACTTGCGGTAGTGTCAAAAGTCTTCAGCAGACTCGTCACCAGCAGACTTGTCATAAGTAGAACAGAACATCTTGAAGACTCACCACCGGCAGACATGCTACGATTTGATTGTTCACACCAGCAGACATCAGTTCTCTTAAACTGAAGACTTACGCCTCTGGCCCGAACATCTAACCGGCAGACCTAATTCTGCACGTGCTACAGAGAAAAGACTAAAGTAGTTTAAATCAAGACAAATATGTCCAAGCTTCATAAATCTTGACATAGTTAAAGCTACAAGACTTTTTCTCACTCATGTGGTCTGATAAAGTCAAAAGAATCCACTTTATTGAATAGATTACCTGACAGTCCATCAGACATCAACTTGCTTTTTAAGAGACTTATCAATACAGTCTGACAGGCAACATTTCCAAGATCCACAGGACACAATCTTTACCCAACAGTCAAAGATCTTGTGGACAAAAAATCTCTATTCGATAGACTTCAACAACCATATCTCTAAACGGATAGAAACATCAATCTTCATCTCTCAACGATCACATTGACTCCTGTCTATATAAGAAATCCTTTCTCTTCCCCAACAAGAGTGACATAGAGCGAAGTCAAAAAAAAGACTCATGCTACAAGAAAGAGCTTCAAAGAAACTGAGAGATCTACAACGAGATTGTCTTCACCAACGCATCTCAGATCTCTACAGAAGATTGCAATGAACTCATCCAGACCTTAGCAAAACACTCTCAGTAGATTGCTAGGAAGAAAAGCTTGGAGAAGAAGAGAGAGATAGATCAGAAACTTCAAAAGACAGAGATCAATGTCTTGGTCAAGAATCCCGTTTTGGATTTGAGTTCTTCACCCTTCTTCGAAAAACTCAACCTTTAGCTAAGCTCCAGGACACCATTCCTAATGCTAAAGGTCAAGCTATTGGATCGATCTAAAGATTGATTTTAGATTATGCCCAAAGAAGATGAAGTGTTATCTGTAGATATTGCATTCATATCTTCATATTTGTATTCCTATACAAATGTTGTCGATTGTGCAATAATCACTCATCATGGAAGGCCGAGTGCTCTACATTCAATCGTTCAGATATTTTGTTTCTGAACGACCTTGAAAATTCTCTTCTCATATTAACTTCTCGTTCTCGTCTCCTATTGTCCTCTTTACCGTTTTCAAATAATTAAGTAAAGATTAAGGCTTGAAAGGACGAGGACAGAAACTTTACATAGAGTATTTATGCTGATGTAATCTGTAATTTATCTTTGAATAAATTCAGATGTTCTTTCAAATAATTTATCTTTCAGTCTTTACCTCTCTATGAGCTTTTATAAATTGATTTATCTTTAGAAAATCTATTCTCTAATGATCTCCTAGAATCTGCATTTGAAGAAGTATAAGTGTGTTGTTGTTCTGATCATATATTCGTGTACAGCCACTTAAGACTTCTTTAAATCTAAGCTTTTCTATTTCCGTTGCTTAAACTCTTTCAAACAGGCTTTTGATTTAACTGGCAGTTTTACCGGCAGAGTAGAAATTTCTCCTTAGAGCAAATCTGCCGTTAGCCTCTACCAGGAGACATGCTCAACACGTTAAACTGCCCATGCCATTAAATCTACGCTTTAAATGTATTTAGAAGAAAAGTTTTTTAAATGGCATCATAGGCTATTCACCCCTCTCTAGCCTATTTGAGCATAATTGTGGACCAACAAGTTGTACACTGCGCCTGCGTGCGCTAATGCTCCCCGCTCGAGTTTACTCGCGGCTGAGCTTCATATTGTCCTCCCGCTCGACGTTACTCGCGGTTGAGTTGTACACAACACCTGCCTGCGCTTATGCTCCCCGCTCAAGTTTACTCGCGACTGAGTTTCATATTGTCCTCCTGCTCGAGTTTACTCGCGGTTGAGTTGTGCACAACGTCTACCTGCGCTTATGCTCCCCACTCGAGTTTACTCGCGGCTGAGCTTCATGTTATCCTCCTGCTAGTTTTTTATGACTTAAGAAATAAATGACCGTATTCAGTCTCCATTGATAGTTCATCTTGTAAAAGTCGGTTTGTATCTCGATTATACCCTTTTTCACAAGTAAGTGGTGCCTCTGCTTATGAAAAGGGGTTGGTGTTCGAGCTTGTTATCTCGATTATGCCTTTTTCGTGAGTAAGACATATCTCTGCTTGTGAAAAAAGGTTGGTGTTCGAGATTGTTATCTCGATTATGCCCTTTTTCGCAAGTAAGATATATCTCTGCTCGTGAAAAAGGGTTGGTGTTCGAGCTTGTTTTCTCGATTATGCCTTTTTTCGAGAGTAAGACATATCTTTGCTCATGAAAAAGGGTTGGTGTTCGAGCATGTTATCTCGATTATACCCTTTTTCACGAGTTAGAGGTATCTCTGCTCGTGAAAAAGGGTTGGTGTTCGAGCCTGTTATCTCGATTATACATTTTTTCGCGAGTAAGACATATCTCTTGCTCGTGAAAAAGGGTTGGTGTTCGAGTGGTTCTTAGATTATACCTAAGACCAAGTGTTCACCTTTCTAACGAGCATGATATGTCTCTGCTCACCAAAAGCTCCCACTCAAGTTTACTTGTCGTTGAGTTGTACACCGCGCCTACCTGCGCTTCTGCTCGCTAGCTTTTTAAAGGTAGTTCTGTTTGCAAAGTCGAGTACTGCGACTTGACCTTGACCCAAGCGGCGTTCTGCTCGCTAGCTTTTCAAAGGTAGCTCTGCTCGTATAGTCGAGTAATGGGACTTGACCTTGGCCCAAGTGGCACTTTGCACGCTATAGAAAGAACTTAAACAATCAAGTTATAAAGTGTACTAGTTAATTAAAATATACAATGGCGTCAAAAGCGACTAATGTCGTGACTCATCCCAGCACTTTTGTTATCTTGTCTGCCAAGATGAAAGTGATTAAGCATCGGCCATCCCAAGAAATTAAAGAAGATTACGAGCGAATAGTACTCCTTACCCTCGAGATGAATCTCGAAGAATAATGAGTAGGGGGCTAATAATGTGCATATTTTGGACCTGTTTCAATGGCGTGTGAGCCTCATCTAATGACCCATTATATTTTGCATAATGTCAGAAGGCTTGGGCGGGCAGATAGTCCATGAGCTAGGCTCATTCCATCTAGGTATAAATAACCCCACTAGTTCATAGTGAATGGGGCTCTCTCTCTTTTTTTGATTTAGAATCACACACGCATTTGGGGGCTACGCGTCCTCTCTTTCATACTCAGTGTACTGATAAACATGCTGGAGGGTTTTTGGCGGGGGCCCTCCCCACCGATTCACAGTGTTTATTTTATAGATAATATAGCCATATATCTACCACCAACGACAACATGGCCACCAGACGGCAACTCCGACGACCCACGTCCACCGCTACCTTCGGCACCCCCGGTATGATGCTTTTTTGGATACATCAGGTAATAAAAATAGAGAAAGCATTGCAAAAAAATGACTAAAATTCCTTACAGGTGAAATACCATGTGCACATTATATAACGTCATATTGGTAACCTTCGTCGTGGCTAGGGGAAAACTAGAAAAAAGTTATAAAATGAGTTATGAAAATGACACAAAACTTAGGTTGGATGGCAAAGTGGGACTTTATAGATACTTTGGGGAATTTCGTATTTTTTAGTGTAAGTATATACTTTGAGGTTGAAAGTTTAATTTCTTTACATCTAACACAATATATTATTTTCTAAAGAGAGTTATAAATTCCAGAAACGACATAAGCAAAGTCTCCAACAACAATGTGTTTATTTAAGATATTAAGTTTGAATTGTTTTCAATTTATACACTCATAAAAGTGAATGAATTCAGGTTTGGTAATAAAAAAAGAGATTGAAAAAAATCAACAAAAAAGACATATGTGTAGGATAAATTGCTATACAATGACAAAAAACATACATTATAAATGACCAAAAAATAAAGCATCAGTAACGTTGAAAGCACAACAAGACAATTTATAAGTTTCAAAAGTTGTAATGATTAAAACACAAAAAAGAATCCAATAATTAAAAGTAAACAGAAAAATGAAGAAACTAGTGTAAGATATATTTTTGCAGGTTAAGAAATTCCTTATATGGTCAATTGTGAGAATCACAGTTAATTTGGAATTACTAAATTACAATAAATTTGGTTTGTAAAAAGGTTAAGTTTCCTAAATGAACTCTACCTTGATGGACGGTTGAGATTAAAACCTTATAATAGGAACTTTGGTCTTCTCTTTGCCTATAAAAATGATGTAATACCCATCATATTCATCTATCACGTTAAATCAACTCATTAGGGTTTTAGGCCAAAAGGGAGAAACCATATTCCACCTCTGCTTCTTTATGATGCAGATTTCGGATCAAGGGCAAATTACTAGAAACAACATGTCTTCATCATGTATTTTAATTAAGAGTATTTTGTATGCTATTGTGATTATCATGAAGTTCAAGATCTAGGGTTTAAGATTAATAACTTACAGTTGGTATCAGAGAAATGTTACAAATTCGTGATCATCCATAAAAACGCATGCAATATTATTGTTCAATTAATAATTGAAAATTTTTCTAACACAGTTCATCAGTTCATATCGACCGTCATTTTTTTAAAAGTTATGAAAATTGGGTTGACTGTGGACTTGAATTGGTGTTGTTTAAACAATAATTTGTCCTCAATTGTTTTTACTATAACGTGACTATGCCAGAAGAGATTTGATACAGAGTTAATGCATAATTGGCTATTAGGCATGTCTGTTGTCTTTACTGCTTATGAACACATTGATTTACTACTGTAAGGAATATCAGGTGTGTTTGGTACAAAAGGATGAGATTAGTGATGTTACTAGTGACTATGTGAATAATGAATTAACTCTTTTGTTGCCTAATGGGACAATCATCATACAACCGTAGCTGCATATCCTTCTTCCTTCGGGTTATTTCTCGAAGTACTTTGTATTTAAAATACATTAAGCTGATTACAACACGATCCTATTTTGGCCTTCAAAATATTTCTTCGCAATTTTATGAATTTATATTATTTTAAGAAAAATTAATTATGTTTTTCCGCACTAACCGTTTTGATATGTATAAAAGTCTAATTATCACCACAGTGATAATTGATAATTAAATTGATGTTATTTAATGTTAATGTTTATTGATGAGTTTTCTACGTTGTACATACATATTAGAACGGTAATCACCCACGGTGATTCTGATCCACATATTTGAACAACATTAAAATTAATGTGTTAGAGAAAAGAAAAATATCAACATATATTTATTTTGTTCTTGTACATATGATTAAATTGAAATTATGACTCATAATTAATTTAGTGGAAGTTGTACTCACATGAGAATCTTCTTTATGTACATTTATACAACTTCTAATTCGTATATATCTCTATTATATTTCAGCTCTTGTTCCCGTTAATTTGCACTCGCATGTTTCATCTGTACCCTCTCTCAATGGTACCAACTTCTCAGAATGGCGTGAGAACGTTGAATTCACTTTGGGAGTTCTTGATCTCGATCTTGCACTCCAAACTGAAAAACCTTTTGCATTAACCGCAGAAAGCACCAAAGAGGATAAAAGATCTCCATAAACTGTGGGAGAAGAGTAATAAATTGAGCCTTATGTTCATGCGAATGACGATCACTACAAACATCAAGATCTCTCTTCCTGAAACGAAAGTGGCTAGATAATTCATGGAATCCGTTGCAGAACGCTTTAAGACTGCAGATAAGTCCCTTGCAGGGAAATTAATGTCAGAACTCACTACTACGAAGTTTGATGGTGCACGTCAATGCACAATCATATTATTGAGATGCAAAATCTTGCAGCTAAGCTTCAGAATTTAGGAATGAAAGTCGATGAGAATTTTCTTGTCCAGTTTATCCACAGTATTCCCCTTTTCAAGTGAACTATAATTCCATTAAGGAAAAGTGGACAGTGAATGAACTATCTAACATGCTAGTTCAAGAGGAAGCAAGACTAACTCAACAAGGTGTTAATGTTATGCATCTCACAATTCAAGGAGCGAATCATAAGTTTGGGAAAAAGGCTGGAAAAGACCAGAAAAGGGCACCACCCAAAATGAATAATATTGTCCAACCTCCCTAAGTCAAGGCAAAGAAAGAAGAAGTTTGTCATTTCTGCAAGAAATCTGGACATTTCCAGAAAGATTGTGAAAAACGACACAATTGGTTTGAAAGTAAAGGTAATCCTTTGGGATTCGTAAGTTTTTCAGAATGTAACTTCTCTAATGTGCCTTCAAATACATGGTGGTTGGATACATGTGCTAATGTACATGTTTCTAATTCGATGCAGGAATATCTTACAACCCAAATCATAAACCAAACTGAAAACTTTTTATTTGTGGGAAACGACAATAAAGCTCTTGTCGAAGCTATTGGAACGCATCGTCTTGTTCTTGCAAAAGAATATTATTTAGATTTATTTCAAACTCTTTATGTTCCATCTATTTCCCATAACTTAGTTTCAGTTTCAAAACTTGATTTACAAGGATTTATGTTTGATTTGTGTACTGAAAGTTTCAATTTATATAAAGGTTCTATTAAAATTGGTTCTGGAATTCTTGTGGATGGTTTTTTACAAATTTACTTTGTTTTCTCCATCCTTACCTGAAACCCAATTGACTCTGCATCATAATGAAGGAACTGTACATCATGTAATGAAAAATGACTCTTCACTCTTGTGGTATCAGAAGTTGGGACATATATCCCATGAATGACTTCAAAGATTAGTAAAAGATGGGGTTTTACAGAACCTAGATTTTACTGATTATCAAAGATATGTGGATTGTATTAAAGGCAAAGCAACAAAACACACAAAGAAAGGAGCCACAAAAAGTTCTTAGCTTCTTGAAATAATACATACAGACATTTGTGGACCTTTGATGTTCCAACATTTGGGGGGAGAAACCTACTTCATCACCTTTATAGATGATTATTCACGTTACTGTTATCTCTATCTATTGCATAAGAAATTTCAATCTGTGAATTTTGTACAAATATTCATAACTGAGGTTGAGAGGCAATTAGAGAGAAAAGTGAAAATCATAAGGTCTGATAGAGGTGGAGGATTTTACGGCAGGTATGACGAAACAGGACAACATCCTGGACCTTTTGCCAGACTCCTCGAACAACTTGGAATTGTAGCTTAATACACAATGCCAGATTCTCCATGGCAGAATGGTGTAGCTGAAAGGCGAAATCGCACGCTTTTGGAAATGGTTAGAAGCATGATGAGTCATGCTAAGTTGCCCATTACGTTGTGGACATATGCTCTTCGTATGGCCGTATATATTTTAAATAGGGTTCCCAGTAAAGCAGTTCCAAAGACCCCTTTTGAGTTGTGAAAAGGCTGGAAACCTAGTTTAAAACACATGCAAGTTTGGGGATGTCCAGTTGAAGCGAAGGTATATAATCCTCAAGCAAACAAATTGGATTTGAAAACCATAAGTGGTTATTTCATTGGTTTTCCTGAAAAATCCAAAGGGAATATAATTTATTGTCCTAACCATAAGCTGCGAATTGTAGAAATTGGTAATGTCAAATTCATTGATGATGGCATGATTAGTGGGAATATATTTATGGAAGATAAGTCTGTTCACGAAGTTAGGGTAACAATCCCATTACCCAAGAATCAAACAGACAATGTGAATCCTTCCATCGTTGAACCGTTAAACGTCGAAGGATCACCTGTAGCTCCACTCATCGTTGAACCGATAAACTATGCAGAGCCACAACCACATCAGCCACAACCCCCTAATGAAATCATTGCTAATGAAAAAAATGTAGTACAAGCACATGAACCGACATTGAGAAGATCTCAACGAGAAAAACGAAGTGTTATCCATGATGATTACATTGTTTATCTACAAGAATCTGATTTTGACATAGGGATAATGAATTATTCACAAGCAATTACAAGTAATAATTCTGATAAATGGATTGATGCCATGAGGATGAGTTGAAATCAATGGCAGATAATCAAGTCTGGAACTAACTCATTTGCCGGAAGGACACAAAATAGTTGGGTGTAAATGGGTCTTCAAGACCAAACGCGACTGTCATGGCAATATTGAGCGATATAAAGCTAGATTTGTAGCCAAAGGTTTTACTAAAAAATATGGCATGTATTACAAAGAGACTTTTTCTCCTGTGTCAAAGAAAGATTCTCTCAGAATTATTATGGCCTTAGTAGCTCATTATGACTTAGAGTTACATCAAATGGATGTGAAAACTGCATTTCTTAATGGTGAGCTACAAGAAGAAGTTTATATGCGTCAAACTGAAGGTTTTATCTTGGAAGGACATGAAGACATGGTCTGCAAACTTAAGAAATCCATTTATGGTATTTAAAATTCAACGAAACCATTAATGCTTTTGGTTTTGAAGAAAATACTGTAGATCCATGCATATACCTCAAGATAAGTGGGAGTAAGTTCATATTTTTGGTTCTGTATGTTGATGACATATTATTGGCAAGTAGTGATCTTGGCTTAATGCATGAAACCAAAGCTTATCTTTCTAAAAATTTCGAGATGAAGGACATGGGTGAAGCTTCCTACGTGATTGAGATAGAAATATTCCGTGATAGATCACGTGGATTACTTAAACTCTCCCAGAAAACATACATCGAAAGAGTTTTAGAAAGATTTGAAATGGCAACATGTATTGCAAGCGTTGCTCCAATTTAGAATGGAGACAAATTTGGTCTCTATCAATGTCCTAAAAATGAATTGGAGCGTAAGCAAATGGAAAACACACCCTATGCTTCTTTAGTAGGAAGTTTGATGTATGCACAAGTTTGCACAAGGCCTGACATCAGCTTTGCTGTTGGTATGTTGGGAAGATACCAATTAAATCCAGGAATGGATCATTGGAGAGCTGGAAAGAAAGTTTTGAGATACTTATAGGATACGAAGGATTATTGTCTTACATTCAAGAAGTCGGATAAATTAGAGTTGGTTGGCTATTCAGATTCCAATTATGTTGGATGCAAAGACACTCTAAAAAGCACTTTTGGTTATGTTTTTCTACTAGCTGGAGGAGCAATCTCATGGAAAAGTGCAAAAGAGTCTATTATTGCTAATTCTACGATGGAAGCTGAATTTGGAGCTTGCTTTGAAGCTACAAATCATTGCTTATGGCTGCGAAATTTCATCTCAAGATTTAGAGACTTGAATTTTGTCTCTAGACCGTTGAAACTCTATTGTGATAATGCCGCAGCAGTATTTTTCTCTAAGCATGATAGATACTCTAAAGGGACAAAACACATGGACCTTAAGTACCTATCGGTGAAACAAGCAATTCAGAAGAAACAGTTGTTCATTGAGCATATAAGCACAACACTTATGGTTGCAGATGCACTTACGAAGGGGTTACCTCCTAAAACTTTTCATGAACATACTTTAAGTATGGGTCTAGAGAGAGTGACTGATTATTAATTTATCGTTTGTTATGCTTATACATTGAACTTCTATTGAGCTCTTATTTATGACATTTTGTTTCCATATTTTGTATACCTTATGTGAATGGATAATTGATAACAGAAATAGTTCTTGAAGAAAGAACATTATTGGACCCTCATTTATACCCTTGTTTAAAAGGTCTAGTAAATTAAGTTATTTATGTTGTAGTACATGGAAGGAACTATGTTGAAAACCTGATAATATGGAACCGCTATGACTCTCATGGATAGCTTGTTTTGCAAAGGTATTATGTTAACCATCAAGTTATTAATTTAGTAATTATGCGCGCCTTATGTTTCCATGATTAACCATTAAAGGATTATCACTTTGACCAAGTGGGAGACTGTAAGATATATTTCTTGCAGGTTAAGAAATTCCTTATATGGTCAATTGTGAGAATCACAGTTAATTTGGAATTACTAAATTACAATAAATTTGATTTGTAAAAAGGGTAAGTTTCCTAAATGAACTCTACCTTGATGGACGGTTGAGATTAAAACCCTAATAGAAATTTAGTCCTCCCTTTGCCTATAAAAATGATGTAATACCCATCATATTCATCTATCACGTTAAAGCAACTCATTAAGGTTTTAAGTCAAAAGGGAGAAACTATATTCCACCCCTGCTTCTTTATACTGCAGATTTTGAATCAAGAGAAAATTACTAGAAACAACATGTCTTCATCAGGTATTTTAATTAAAGTATTTTGCATGTTATTATGATTATCATGAAGTTCAAGATCTAGAGTTTAAGATTAATAACTTACAACTAGCAAATCACTTTAATTAAAAAATCATTAACAACATGTGCAACATACGTAAACTTTACTTATATATATATATATATATGTATGTATAAGCTTTCTATTGAAGCAAGCGTTTTAGATGTTGGCCAAATGCCACCAAAGATGCAATTTGGGGGGGGGGGGAGTTGTTCTTGAATGCTTGTAGGTTTTGGAACTTTTGGGATGAGAAGAATTTATTTGTAAATAAGTTAGAACTAGAAATCATAAGAATCAATGAACACTTGCAATTGTTTGTCAAAAATGAACAAGTGCTGGAGACTAATGCTTTTTTACTTTTTAGGATTTAGGATAGGCTATTATGATTTGTAAAAGATTAGTATTGAAACAAGTGTTTTAAAGGTTGGTCAAATGCCACCAAGGTGATCACGAGCTTATTGTCCATAATGTACAAGAAAATAAGGCAATAACATGCCGTATTGTAAATAAAGTTTTTTAGTGGTCTTCTATAAGACAGTTTTACGGATTCTTATCCGTAAGAAGAATCTATTCAGGTTAAATAAGACAAAATTCAGAAATATTAATACAATCTCATAGTTTTTGAAAATTACAGTGTCATCCCTCAAATTTATATATGTAATGTCACTTTTTATTATTAACATTATCACTTTGTAGTATAACATGTATAACTTTTGGTCTTTAAAATGTCACTTTGTATTTTTGATAAAAAATTATAATTTTTCCCCTAAGAAAGTGTTACTTTTTTGGTTTAAATGTGTTACTTTTAACTTTAAATGTGTTACTTTTACTTTGAAAAGTGTCTTATTTTTTTATAAATGAAAACTATTACGTTTGACATTAAAATATAACTTTATAGCATTAAATGTGTTACTTTTGACTTTAAAAATGTCACTTTTTAGCATTGAAAGTGTCTCGTTTTAGTATTAACTGTGATCACGAGCTTATTGCCCATAATGTAAGAGAAAATAAGGCAATAACATGTCGTATTGTAAATAAAGTTTAAAGTGGTCTTCTATAAGACGGTATTACGGATCCTTATCCGCAAGAAGGATCTATTCAGGTTAAATGAGACAAAATTCAGAAATATTAATACAATCCCATAGTTTTTGAAAATTACAGTGTCATCCCTCAAATTTATATATGTAGTGTCACTTTTTACTATTAACATTGTCACTTTGTAGTATAACATGTATGACTTTTGATCTTAAAAATGTCATTTTGTATTTTTAATAAAAAATTATAATTTTTCCCCTTAAAAAAGTGTTACTTTTTGGGTTTAAATGTGTTACTTTTACTTTGAAAAGTGTCTTATTTTTTATAAATGAAAACTATTACGTTTGACATTAAAGTATAACTTTATAGCATTAAATATGTTACTTTTGACCTTAAAAGTGTCACTTTTTAGCATTGAAAGTGTCCCGTTTTAGTATTAACTGTGTCACTTTTGACAGTTATCGTTAGTTTTAAAATGACACTTTTTAGTATTAAATGTGTCACTTTTTAGTATTAAGAGTGTTACTTTTATTTTAATGAGAATTATAATAAATTTCCCTTTATAGTATCATTTTTAAACTTAAAATGTGTCACATTTGTCTTTAGATATGTTACTTAGCATTTCGTCAAAATCCGTTAGGGTCCGTCAAACATCCCAAGACAAATAAGGCTAATGGAGTTTACAGATGATTAAACTGCAAGACGTAGAAAACATAAGAATTTCGATAGCAAACCTTGAAAGTGCACGGGTACCAGAGCAAAATGAGAAACTTCTTATTAATGAGTAAAATAAATTAATTACATTTATGTGGCTTGTGAGACTCGAAGCCAAGACCTCCGCCAAACCTTAAGTGTCAACTCTAAATCATCTTAGCTAAATTGATAAAATTAATTTTTAGTAACATTATTTATTTATTATGACCCACAAATTCCTAAATGAGGTTCCATCTTACGAATTTAGTATCCGTAAAATTGTCCTACATAAGTTTTTGCCATAAAATTTTGGTCTTTGTTAGCTAATATTGTAATAGTTATGAGAGGCCAAAACCATTAAGAAAATAGCAAGTTTTATGTAAAACCGTCTTACGGATCTTAATTCGTAAGATGGAGTCTCACTCACTCAAAACTCAATCTACCAACACACGATGAGTCGGATCAAAGAGATTAGTCTTATATACAATATCTATAGGACCGTCTTATCTAAGTTTTTATTGCAAAAGAAAACGGCGACGTTGATGATTAATGCAATCTTGTCGAATCCATTGTAAAAAAGAACAAGGATGCTAATGAGTCACGGTGGTGTGAACGAATGAGGTGGTGCCAATGGCGCTTACAAAGATGAGAATGAAGGCCTCTAGTTTTGATAAGATTGTGAGGAGATAAAAGAAACAATGTTTGAAAATTTGACTTAATTGACTACTTGAGATGTAAACTCTGAATAGAAACAAACTTAAAATAGCTGACATGGGTAAAGAAAGAGAAGCCATTGCCATGGAGGGGAAGATGATGCAACCATTTGAAGATTTGGCCTCGTCCAAAAGTGATGACGAATTTTACTATATTAGAAACCGTCTACAACAAAAACTAAAAAAAATTAAAAAAATAAACAGTTGACATTATTTTTTTGCTTAATTAAGAAAAAAAAAGCATGATGAATCATTGATGACGGTTGATTAGGAGATTTCAACTACGTTTCTGTCTTCAATCAAGTAGTACTATTTATAACGTAATTTAAGAAAATCGACTCTTGTTTGTGAACTTTTTGGAAGGGAAATAAATTATGAGTATGACAAGTTTAAGGAGTATATATATATTTTGTATAGATTATTTGATCAAAAAAAACTTTATAATCATTTAATTATTGATAAATTGGTAACATTAACACTAGAATTACCTAAAGAGTACCTAGATTTGTGCTAGGAATTATAACGAGGCAATTCGAGGACAGTTATACATCATATCACCCCATTTCCCAATTCAATTTTGTTCCCATAACCGACCCATTTCCCAGCAGGAAATCAATTCGCCCCCCCCAACCCCCAAGTATCTATTCCCCACAGATAACGGTTAAGTACAGAATACTCATGGGGATTCAGTCAAGATAATATTTTCGTTCAAAACACTTGAAAATTAACTTTAAAAGAACTTGCAATTAATCAAGTTCATAAAAATGACATTATTTCTATTTGAAAGTATTCTTAATCATGTTCATAAAAGCTCAAAAGACGAAAATGTTGTGTACGACACAAATTCAATATACAAAATATATAAAAAAAAATTAACATTTTTTTTTCCTCCTAAGGGGGACATGGGAAGGGATCGAACCTGAGACATCACACTTTGTGAAGCCCCATGTCTACCACTGGGCCACCCCCTTAGGGGCAACAAAATTACAATCTACTTACAAACAAAATTACGGATACAAAATTACAATACGCAATAAATCACATATAACCTATTACACGTAACAATAATATTACATACATAAATATAATCTTGGATATTTCAGAAAATTGTGAAAGAGTTGATTAGTCATGATCAAAGTCGGTCTAACTTTTTAGAGGCCCGCGGAAAACAAGAAAAATAAGACCCCCAATGTGTAAGACAATAATCTTTTGTGTGTGTGATTTGTGACTATAAACCTAGAATATAATTATTTAATCATAAAATTTACCCAAAATTTATATCAAATCTATACAATAATAAATTACTTAGTCAAAATTAAGTTCTATTAAATTTTTGAGTTCCAAACGTATATAGAATAATTTAATGTTACGAAAAGGAACCAAAGATTACTAATATTACGGAACTATTCATATTTCTTTTCGTTTTTTCCTTTTTCGTTAAAACATTACCTAAATAAAGTCAAGTCTAATCTTTTCTTTTTTTTAATGATAAAAATAAGGGCCTAAATTATATCAATATTACAAATATGAAAGTCTGTTGTGTTTTTTAAAAGAGACCAAATTTGTCCTCTCAAAATAAAAAAGATGCCCAAAAATCATATTAATTAGTATATACAAATATGTCTATATATACATGTGTGTGTGTTGCGGTTGCCTCCAAACTTGGGAGCCCTAAACTATCGCACCTCTCGCACTTTCTCAGGGTCGGCTATATTTATTTTTTTAAATGATACAATCTTTCATGGTAAATGAGAAACTAATTCAATTTACAAAGCAAGTATTTACTAAATCATCACTTTCCAAATCTATCAAATTTTACCTCAAAACTTGTTTGTCGACATATAAAGAAAGTCAGACGTGGGAGAGAGACAGTCAAACATAAGAGAGAGAAACGAACCTTGTTGAGATGTTAATAGTTCTTGTTTGATCAATTGTTGTAGGTGATTATAAACATGTTCGATTAATCAAAAATTTTCTACCGACTACCGGAGATGCAAATCATGAAGTGATGAACAGAAGCAAGCGACTAAAGGAACTAAGTGATAATTTCGCATGATTGATAATGATGTTAAGGTTTTAGTGTTATATATATATATATATATATACCTAGATTATATAGTAACATCTATTATATAAAACAGATCAGAGCGGTTACAAAAGCTAATTACCGGTTAGGATTTGGTTTTAACAAAGCTATTTACCGGTCAGGATTAACTCATATCAAAAGTTATTTACCGGCCAAGATTTGTTTTTACGAAACACAATCAACGCCCATGATTTCATTTCATCTACAACCGTTTTTTCACCTTTTTTTCCCCACAACCGTTTTCTCTCTCTTCCTATTCATCTATTCATATTCCAATTAATTCTCCTACTCCTATTTCATCTCATACACCTATTCAGGCCTCCATTATATTTAAATGATCAATATTCAACACATAAATAAGTTCATTCAATATAATAATAACACAATCAACGGCCAGGATTCCATTTCAGCTACAATCGTTTTCTCACCTTTGCTTTCCCCATTTTGTGGATGATCAGCAACCAACATCCGAATTTCCTTGGCGCCATGATCAGACCGACCCGATTGTTCGTTTGCACCACTGCCTTTCGAAACCGAATACATATTTGTCTGCCCAAAATTAGAAAATCGACCCGAAAATCCCATGGTTTGATTTTACCAAAGACAATCACCGGCCACGATTAAATCTCATCTAAAATGTTTTTATCTTAACTTAATCTACTCGTTTCCAATTCACGTTTTTCTTCCTACGTTTTTATTTCAACCGGCTTTCTTTCATCCTTTTCAGACTTAGTTTTTTTTTTTGTTCTCTTTTTAAACTTTGTACTCCTTCTTTCTTTTTTTTTACTGCCACGAATACCTTAGTGGATAATAACAAACTCTTTACCATCTTCTTCGCACCTCCCCCGCTTAGCTACCGTCACTTTCTCTGTCTAATCCCTTATTTATTTATTTATTTGACTCTTCTCTTTCATTCTTTAGTAAATCACTTTTGACCACCACCCCCTATCTTTAGTTTCAGGAGAGAGGAACTAAAAAGGAAACGAAAATTGTTGTGATATTAGCCAAGATTTTTAAATATATAGGGCCATAATTATTAAATTAGAATACGTGTTGTATATTAAAATTTTATCTTTATGATACACATAGCTTGAGTTGTCGAAAGAGAGAGTTTTTGTTGTTGGAGAGAGAGAGAGAGGGACATTTGGGATTTTCAATAGAGCCGAGAGAGAGAGGAAAGGAGCGTTTGTTCTTCTTTCACCTACTGGCTTAGCGTTTTTTTTAGTCCTATTTTTAAACTTTGTACTCCTCTTTGTTCTCCTTCTTTTTTCTTTCATTTTTTTATTTCTTTAAGGAGGGAGAATGAGTGGTGATAATGTGATATATTGATGGGAGTAGGTTAAAAATGTGGGGGAGATGGGACGTTTCAGTTTCAAATTTTTTTTTTTGTTCTCTTTTTAAACTCTATACTCCTTCTTTCTTCTTTTTTACTGCCACGAATACCTTAGTGGATAATAATAAACCCTTTACCATCTTCTTCGCACCTCCCCCGCTTAGCTAATAGCTACCGTCATTTTCTCTGTCTAATCCCTTAATTATTTATTTATTTATTTATTTATTTGACTCTTCTTTTTTATTCTTTAACAAATCACTTTTGACCACCACCCCCTATCTTTAGTTTCATGAGAGAGAAACTAAAAAGGAAACGAAAATTGTTGTGATATTAGCCAAGATTTTTAAATATATAGGGCCATAATTATTAAATTAGAATACGTGTTGTATATTAAAATTTTATCTTTATGATACACATAGCTTGGGTTTTCGAAAGAGAGAGTTGTTGTTGGAGAGAGAGAGAGAGAGGGACGTTTGGGATTTTCAATAGAGCCGAGAGAGAGAGAGAGGAAATGAGCGTTGGTTCTTCTTTCACCTACTGGCTTAGCGTTTTTTTTAGTTTTGTTTTTAAACTTTGTACTCCTCTTTGTTCTCCTTCTTTTTTCTTCTTTTTTCTTTCATTTTTTTTATTTCTTTAAGGAGGGAGAACGAGTGGTGATAATGTAATATATTGATGGGTGTAGGTTAAAAATGTGGGGGAGATGGGACGTTTTAGGTTTAGTTTTTGTTTTTTTTTTTTTGTTCACTTTTTAAACTTTGTACTCCTTCTTTCTTCTTTTTTCCTTCATGTAAAATGGGCTATTAAAATACACACACACACACACACACACACACACACACATATATATATATATTACGATAGAGCTCATTGTCACACATGTGCAATTGACTAAAGCTATTTAGAGGTTGAGATTAAATTATTTTGAAAAATTTAATGGTTGAGATTCACTCTCACATTCACATGTGTGAGAGTAATTATCTACTTTTAAATCTCTATTTTCTCTCACCCTAATACAAAGTCACCCCCTATAATTAACATTATGAGCAGCCACACCGTGAGATTAATCTTCTAAACCATTACCCCTTACAAAACATCAACCTTACATTAATATAATCTCATAATAGAGCTCAATTAATTGAACTGACACTATCTGGGATGGGGGTTGATTCCACCGCAAAATCAGACGTTCATAGATCAGTTACATATAACTCTTTACAAATAACCCCCTCAACTATGAGTCGAGTTCGAATAGCGCCCCTCAACTACCAATTGAAGTAATGTACCCCTCAACTAGGCCTGTCAATGGATCGGATTCGGATCGGATCAGTCATATCCATTATCTGATTTGTTAAGAAATTATCGGACTTGGATCGGATCGGATTATCTTTCGGATATTCAAAAGCTCGATCCATATCCTAAATTTTCGGATTCGGATTTTATTCGGATTTTATTCACCCCTAATTAAAGTACTGAATAAAATTAATATTGATGTATTTTTTCTTAATCAAATGTTGAATAAAATTAAAAATTTATATTTTTAGCTTACACAAACATGAATAATAATGTTAGTAAAATCTTAGAGTTCATCGAAAAATTTATATTTAGTAAAATTAGTAATGATTAGTGACTAAAAACACATTATTAATAACTTTTATATTTATAATATTAATATATTTTTTATATCGGATCGGATCGGGTTGTTGACGGATCGGAACACCTTAATCCATATCTGATTTATTAAGCTTTCAGATTCGGATCAAAATCGGGTTATCGGATTTAAAAACTAAATCCATATCCTAAAAATAACATCGGATTCGGATCAAAATCCGATCCATTGACAGGCTTACCCTCAACTATAACATTTTTTTTTAAATCGCACTTTCTATTTAGACGTTGGCGTTTCAATTGATGAAATCAGATATACTGGCATCGTGCCATAGGCACGGGCACGAAGGTCTAGTATATATTATAAAACAGATCAGGCGGTTGAGAAAAGCTATTTACCGGCCAGGATTTGATTTTACCAAAGATAATCACCGGCCATGATTAAATCTTTGGGAAAAGCTATTTACCGGCCAGGGTTTGATTTTACCAAAGACAATTACCGACCAGGATTAAATCTCATCTAAACTGTTTTTATCTCAACCTAATCTAACTGTTTCCTATTCACGTTTTTCGTCCTAAATCTCATCTAAACTGTTTTTATCTTAACCTAATCTAACCATTTCCTATTCACGTTTTTCTTCCTACGTTTTTATTTCAACCGTCTTTCTTCCATCCTTTTTAGGTTAAATTTTTCTTTCTTCTCTTTTTAAACTTTGTACTCCTTCTTTCTTATTTTTTACTGCCACGAATACCTTAGTGGATAATAACAAACCCTTTACCATCTTCTTCGCACCTCCTCCGCTTAGCTACCGTCACTTTCTTTGTCTAATCCCTTAATTATTTATTTATTTATTTGACTCTTCTCTTTCATTCTTTAGTAAATCACTTTTGACCACCCCCCTATCTTTAGTTTCAGGAGAGAGAAACTAGAAAGGAAACGAAAATTGGTAGCTGAGTTCTCGCTAATTTAAATAAATTTAAGTACTGTTGTGATATTAGCCAAGATTTTTAAATGTATAGGGCCATAATTATTAAATTAGAATACGTGTTGTATAATAAAATTTTATCTTTATAATACACATAACTTGGGTTGTCGAGAGAGTGAGAGTTAGAAAGAAAGAGAGAGTTGTTGTTGTTGGAGAGAGAGAGAGAGGGGCGTTTGGGATTTTCAATAGAGCTGAGAGGGAGAGAGGAAAAGAGCGTTGGTTCTTCTTTCACCTACTGGCTTAACGTTTTTTTTAGTTCTGTTTTTAAACTTTGTACTCCTCTTTGTTCTCCTTCTTTTTTCTTTCATTTTTTTATTTCTTTAAGGAGGGAAAATGAGTGGTGATAATGTGATATATTGATGGGAGTAAGTTAAACATGTGGGGGAGATGAGACGTTTCAGGCTTAGTTTTTTTTTTTTTTGTTCTCTTTTTAAACTTTGTACTCCTTCTTTCTTCTTTTTTCTTTCATGTGAAATGAGCTATTAAATCTATTTGATGAAATAGTTATATTCTAACTTTATATATATATATATATATATATATATATATATATATATATTATAAAACATATCAGGCGGTTGGGAAAAGCTATTTACCGGCCAGGATTTGATTTTACCAAAGACAATCACCGGCCAGGATTAAATCTCATCTAAATTGTTTTTATCTCAACATAATCTAACCGTTTCCTATTCACGTTTTTCTTCCTAAATCTTATCTAAATTGTTTTTATCTTAACATAATCTAACCGTTTCCTATTCACGTTTTTCTTCATACATTTTTATTTCAACTAGCTTTCTTCCATCCTTTTCAGGCTTAGTTTTTTTTTTGTTCTCTTTTTAAACTTTGTATTCCTTCTTTCTTCTTTTTTACTGCCACGAATACCTTAGTGGATAATAACAAACCTTTTACCATCTTCTTCGCACCTCCCCCGCTTAGCTACCGTCACTTTCTCTGTCTAATCCCTTAATTATTTATTTATTTGACTCTTCTCTTTCATTCTTTAGTCAATCACTTTTGACCACCCCCCTATCTTTAGTTTCAGGAGAGAGAAACTAAAAAGGAAACGAAAATTGGTAGCTGAGTTATCGCTAATTTAAATAAATTTAAGTATTGTTGTGATATTAGTCAATATTTTTAAATGTATAGGGCCATAATGATTAAATTAGAATATGTGTTGTATATTAAAATTTTATCTTTATGATACACATAACTTGGGTTGTCGAGAGAGTGAGAGTTAGAAAGAAAGAGATAGTTGTTGTTGTTGGAGAGAGAGAGGGTCGTTTGAGATTTTCAATAGAGCCGAGAGAGAGAGAGAGGAAAGGAGCGTTGGTTCTTCTTTCATCTACTGGCTTAGCGTTTTTTTTAGTTCTGTTTTTAAACTTTGTACTCTTCTTTGTTCTCCTTCTTTTTTCTTTCATTTTTTTATTTCTTTAAGGAGGGAGAATGAGTGGTGATAATGTGATATATTGATGGGAGTAGGTTAAACATGTGGGGGAGATGGTACGTTTCAGGCTTAGTTTTTTTTTTTTTTTGGTTCTTTTTTTAAACTTTATACTCCTTCTTTCTTCTTTTTTCCTTCATGTAAAATGAGCTATTAAATCTATTTGATGAAATAGTTATATTCTAGCTTTATATATATATACACACACAATATATATTATTTATTATATTGATTTATTTGAATACTAACACCGCCCTATACTGACATCGTCCAATACTGACATCGTCCCATACTGACGTCGTACCATAGGCACGGGAACGGAATCTAATAACCATCAATATCTGTTTAGTTTGGTTTGGTATCCACGATTCGATTCGAAATTATCATTTCTAATTTGTGCACAAAACAATGTACTAGTATTTTATGTGTCATCTAGTTGATATCATTTCTTAACTCTCCATGGAGCCCATAAGATGATACATATAATGAAACCTTATATATATATATATATATATATATATATATATATATATATATATATATATATATATATATATACATATACTAGTACTTCGTGCTGATGGCACGATGTCAGTTTGTGAATTTATCAATAAATAAAGCAGATAATGTGGAAATTAATTAATATTTACTTATAATTTGTCCAAGTTAATTATGATAACAGTTAAAAAGAAAAAAAACAAATATTTCAAATTACAAAACTTACGATTTTTTTAAAATTTATTTGTATACGAAATTGCGGGCCGGAAAAAAATTAAATTGATTAAGTTAATTACGATAACAATTAAAAAGAAAAAAATTAAAATAGAAATATTCAAAACTTAGACATAAATTAAATTGAGATTCAGTTTCAAAAAATAAATTGATTAAATTAATTACGATAACAGTTAAAAAGAAAAAAAATATTTCAAATTACAAAACTTACGATTTTTTTATTACATAAAATGGATTAATTAATTAAAATATCGAAAAGAAAAGGGAGGTGAGTTTGGTGGGGGAAGGATTAGCGACCACAAACCGTGAATAGTGAGGGGAGTTGGAGAGAGAGAGAGAGAGAGGGGTAGTTGCTCAACCGCCGTTCACACATGTGAACTCGAGGAGTGATAATAACCGTAAGATCTCAGTAAATTAATCTCAAATAAATACTTTATGAGTATATTATATTATTGGCGGATCTATGCCTTCCACTTGGGGGCCAATAAGAGAATTTATACATTACAAAACGACATTGTTTTAATTTTAATTTTATTTTTAAGTAATAGTTAATATTAGTTACACCGTTGAGATTTATTTTTGGATCCGCCACTGATTATAGATACATACTTATTAGGTACATGCGAAGTGCATGATAGATTTAAAGTCATTTTTCATGAAAAGAACTTCAAACACATTAAAACCAATTAGTTGATTATAAATTTTACCCTAAAAAACTATAAACAACTCGTAACAAAGAAATTAAGCTTTTCTTTAAGTTTGTTTTTAGAGTAAAAAAATATATATTATAAAAATTAAATATAATTCTTTTAGTACCACAGGGTCCTAAAAGAAATTAAAAGTCCCCAGTTTGAAATTTAATATTTTTTATAAAAAGTGATAATTTTAGTAGTTTATTAATAATAAAATAATATTTTTATATCTTAATTTTTAAAATAAATTATTTAATTAAAACATCCAAAATAAAATACTACATTCTTTCCCATAAACGGCGGGAGTATAACCGAAAGCAATAACAATGCCAATACAAAAGAAATGGACAACAAAGACGTCTAAATCAAGAGGACCCTTGGTCGATTCTGGGTGGACTCTCATAAAAATCTGACTCCTCTGTTCGTTTTCTCTCACAAGCGTGAACACACACACACCCCCAGTCTCCATGAAAATCTATATAAAATTGTAATTGATTGCGAAGCTCAAAAGTTGAAAAGTCAGAAATGGAGTTTAATTCTGCAGAGGAAAAGAAGAAGGTGATTGAGCTTGAAGAGCCTCTCCTGAATAACTCCAACATAAAGGGTGGCATCAGAACCCTGCCCTTCATCATCGGTACATATATCAACTACATATAGATACTGGCAATAATTTATCACACACACAGTTGATTCATGCTTGCATGAATCAAATTGGGTATTGCTTAGATTATCAAATTTCTTGAGTTCTGAATTGGGTTTTCGATTTCTGTGTGTGTGTACAGCAAACGAGGCTTTTGAGAGAGTGGCAAGTATGGGGTTGATGCCCAACATGATTTTGTACTTCATTGACGAGTATCATTTGAGTATGCCTGCTGGTACCAACATACTTTATTTCCAGTCTGCAACCTCCAATTTCATGCCTCTTCTTGGGGCTTTTCTTGCTGATTCTCTCGTGGGTCGATTTTGGAGCATAGGATTTGGATCAATTGTTTCTTTTCTGGTATATTTTCATTCCAAATTTTCCAATTACCCTGAAAATTTTGTTTCTTTATTTTCCACTTGTCACCCGTTTATGATACTTTGACATCGAGAGTTGCCCCACTGGATAAAGCAAGTCCGCTTGCATGTGGTCAATCGGAAAGTGTTCATTATTTCATTGTAATTTCAAGTCTTTGTCTCTTTGATCATAATTAACTTTGAGTAAGACCGTCTTTCAGATCTCACTCTCTCACACCTCAAGCCACAAAACATACCTCATCCCATGAAACATACCTCATCCCACAAAACATACGGTGAGTCGGGTCAAGGAATCCGTCTTATAGAAAATACCCATAAGACGTCTTTCCTATGTTTTTGCCATTAACTTTTTATGAACTTATTAGTTAAGATAAGTTGAAAATGATTCACTAATTACTTTGGTGCAAGTCAAATGTTGATTCTACAGTGAGACTCTTTTGGTCTACCTAATCACCAGCACCTTCTCTCAAAAGTCATAATCCCTGCAATCTGAAAGTTGCTAGAGTGTGTAAATAACTCTGCTATATCATACTATAGTGTTCTTCTAAATTTTTCCGTCGAAGTTGCAAAAGCTATTGCTTCATATTACTCCAAAAACTCTTTTTTCCCTCATGAGTAATTCCATTGAGCCAGATTTCTCTCTTATACCTGTGTAAGATCAGACCCTTACCTATCCTCCTTCTTGGCTAGGAGACGAGTTCATAAAAGGGTTCCTAATGAATCCTGATGAATTTTACCGTTTCACCATCATCATCATCATCATCATCTCTCTCTCTCTCTCTCTCGTGGAAGCCACACACCTGCAAAATATTTTCCTTCCTTTTTGTTTGACTTTTACCAAGAGTTTGACAGATCATTGGCCGGTGGCTTAGTGATGGAATGCACCTTCTTCTAAGAATGAAATGATTCTCATATAACATTGTCTTGTCTTTAGTATTGATCCATGATCAAGTAGGTGACATTATGACAATTACATGCATTACATACTTTACTGGGAAAAAGGTAGCTAGGACTTTCTAGGTCCACATCTTAAGGTATATTTGTAACCAGCGACTCCCATCCAACACCCAACAAGACACTGATCATAAAGCACCCATGTAGTTGCAACAAATCGCAGGCATCATTTGTGTGTGGCTAGTCTGGCTTGGACCTTTTGAAAGTGCTAATACTGAATAACCTTTAATCACTGTTTTGAAGGGGATGATTCTTCTATGGTTAACAGCTATGATTCCACAAGCAAGGCCTCCTCACTGCGACGATTCTAGTATCAACTGCAGCCCATCAACTACTTTGCAGCTCATTATCTTATGTTCCTCATTTGGACTTATGTCCATTGGCACGGGCGGCATCAGGGGAACTTCCTTAGCTTTTGGTGCTGATCAGCTGAATAAGCAACGAGACATCAGAGAAGAGGAGGGTGTCATGGAGAGCTACTTTGGCTGGTATTATGCTTCATCTGCGATCTCAGTTGTGGCTGCTTTAACGTTTGTTGTATACATTCAGGAACACTTGGGATGGAAAGTTGGTTTTGGAGTTCCCGTGGTTCTCATGTTCTTGTCAGCTCTTTCATTCTTTTTGGCTTCTCCCTTCTACTTAAAATTAAAGGCGAAAACTGGCTTGCTTACTGGGCTTGTTCAAGTGATTGTGGCCTCTTACAAGAACAGACATCTTACCTTATCGTCAGAATGCACAACTATTCTGCACTTCCACAAGGGCTCAGTATTGGCGTTCCCTAGTGAGAAACTAAGGTGTGATTAAACTATCGCCTTTTTAATACATTATTTCATCTTGCACTTTTGTCCCGGCAAATAAGGTTCTGCCACGTACAACATGTAGTCACAAGTTCGGGTCTCATGGGGAGGGGTGTGACTTAGGAAAGGGAAATACTACCTCCACCGTGTAGCCCATCATCATTAGTGTGTTCAAATACAAAGGTTAATCGCCGGAACTTTATGCAAGAGTCAAGGTTTTTCGAGAATTATTTATGACTTTTTTTATTATAATAATAGTAAAGTACTGATGCACACTCTGAAAAACCCAATACGAAAACCTCTCCAATCCCTTGTGTCCACTAAGTAGGTAGTTACATATATGGGGCCCACCAGAAACATACACCTTAGAAGCTTACATCTTTCAGATGACAACTTTGGCGGAACAATTTTCGAGTGTCAATCATTATCCTAATAGTGTTAATGTTCCTGTTGAGATCCATAGTACAGGGGTTTGTCAAGGAAATTTGCCAAACTTCTGGCTCCTATGAACATTTTCTTCATTTCACTTACAGTTTGATCACTGACTGTAGGTTTCTGAATAAAGCTTGCATTATCAGAGATCCACAAAAAGACTTAACCCCTGACGGAAGTGCTTCAGACCCGTGGGGTCTTTGCACAGTAGATCAAGTTGAGGAACTAAAAGCACTCCTAAAGGTAATCCCTATATGGTCAACTGGGGCATTGATGTCAATAAACATTAGCCAGACCTCATTTCCAACGCTGCAAACAAGATCCATGGATCGCCATGTCACTTCAAACTTCGAGATCCCAGTGGGCTCTTTTGCCCTGTTTTTGGTAGTTTCTGCTGCGCTGTGGGTTGTTCTTTACGACCGTTTGATCCTCCCACTAGCATCAAGAATCATGGGTAGACCGGTTCATTTTAGCCCTTTACAAAGAATGGGGTTTGGAATTTTCCTCTCTACATTGTCCATGGCAGTGGCAGCAATTGTTGAGAGTGTCCGGCGGGGTATTGCCATAAAGGAAGGACATTCAGATGACCCACAAGCTATAGTAAACATGTCGGCAATGTGGCTAATACCACAACACTCTCTGTGTGGCGTAGCTGAGGCTCTATACATAATCGGGCAAAACGAGTTCTATGTTTCGGAATTCCCCAAAAGCATGTCTAGTATAGCTACCAATATAGGTGGACTCGGGATGTCTGTGGCAAGCTTGTTGGCAAGTGTCCTAATGAACACCCTTGATCAGGTCACACAAAGAGATGGGAATGCGAGTTGGGTTTCTAGCAATATTAATAAAGGTCATTATGATTACTACTACGCTGTTCTTGCTGGTTTGAGTTTGGTCAACTTAATGTATTTTCAAGTTTGTCGCAGGGCATATGGTCCTTATGAAGAAGGGAAAAGGATTTTGAACGAAATGGTTGAAGTTGAAGATAATTGAGTATGGAGGGAATAGCATAATTACGTTGGTTCCATTCAATAAAGCCCTACTCGACTCTTTTTGGCCAATATTTGGAGAATGGCAGCTTTAATAGTTGTTCTGTGGCAGTAACAAATTTTATAGTTTTGCAATAAAAGAGCTCTTTTCAGTAGCATAGACGAGATAAATCCTTTTTTTTGGCTTTGCATTGAACATAATTCTATGGAGAAAAATGATTCGTCGAACAGATTCTAAGTAGTTGCAACAAATACCGATTTGAGTGGGCAGATTGACACACATTATTGGTGTAGGACAAGATTGGATTAGTTTTAATTTTAAGATTGAGTATTTTTATTTTATTGTAATTTTCGTATTTAATTTTAATAGGGTAATATTTTTATGTTTAGAAGTAGATTTAGGTATATAAGTGATGAATTTAAGTCCTACTAGGTTACCATATAGGTTAGGCTACTTTTTAGGAGATTTTTACTTGTTTTCCAAGCATTACTAGTCCTATAAAAATAGGCTTCATTGTAATTCCGAATTTGAATTGATATTTTTAATAAAATTAGAGTTTTCTCTTTTATCTGGTGGATTCCAGTTAGTTATCTCTTCCTAGTGGATTCTAGGTTGGTTAAGGTTTGTCGAAAGGTTCCGTATTTAAAGAGCAGTGATTCAATCAGACTTATATTGTTCATATTCCAAGAAACTCATGGGCGCTTCAGTTGATGATTTCCATCCCATAATCCTGTGAAATGTCCTCTATAAAGTGGTCTTTTAAGGTTCTTACCAACAGACTTTGCTAGGTAATGCCTGGCCTAATCTGTCCAATGCAGAAAGGCTTTGTTTTGGCCTGTGCTATTACAAATAACATAGTTATCGCTCACGGAATCATGGGATTTCTCGAGGAGACTCAAGCAAGAAACATAGAAATCTGCGGCAATACAATTAACGTGAGTAAAGCCTATGATTGCCTTCGCTGGGATTTCTTGGAGCAAGTTTTGTGTAAATTTGGGTTCTCCTGCAGATGTATTGCTCGAATCATGAAAATGTGTTAAATCAATATACTATTCTCCCCAAAGTGCTTATCCTCTGTTTAGAAGCCTTGTTCAAATCACATGATACTCAGGCCAAGGGCCGTTATCTATTTTTTTTTGCTGATGACTCGTACTTATTCGTGAAGCTTTTCTTAACTCGAGTGCTCTTTTGAAGATTATTTTGGAGCAATATTGTTTGGATTCATGTCAACTAGTAAATTTGCGGAAATCCTCGATGGGTACATTTTATCTGGCAAGCACTTCTCCTCCAGTCTTCCAAGGGCTGAGCGCAATAAGGTTTGTTCTATCCCCTTTGGCCTTTACGCCTTTTTTTCCAACAGGAAAATGAGAACATTAGTTATATGCTCTTCTAACTTGCTCAATGTTGTCCGGTTCCTACTTGTGTTTACAATACTGAGGATATAGGCTTTTGAATTTGGCAGACTCGCAACGCGTGAATAGTTTTAGGGCTTTGGGTTGCCTGGTGCCATAAGAGTGATAACCTTGTTTACAAAAGATGGATAGGCGTATCAATTTGATTACGAAAGATGTCAAAAGACCTATATGAACTGTTACTTAAGGAGCAAACCTATCTCCAAGAACATCAAGCTCAATAGGCAAATTGGAGCGCAACTCCATTTTGATTTATTCAATGTTTACAAACAATTTTAAGGAAACATAACCTTATTAAAAACAACAGATGCCTAGACATTTCGCCACATATCATGTCATCAAGGTTTTGAGCCCCGACCATGTCTATGTTAGACATAAGCGTTTCATTCAGGTAGTCTCCAACACGAATCGGTGGAAACCTACATGGAAAAGATATAGACATAAAAAATTATAGGTATATTAGTTCGCACTAACTACTGTAACTTGGTGGAGACGACTCACTGCATCAGTTCTTCACAGAGGTCTTTTTTAGGTTTGTATGAACTGTCAAAATATTTATGTGAATTGGCCTTTGAGTCCAATAAGCATGATCATGCTGACTACTGTTCTCTATATATGATCTTGTCTTTCTCCTCTTCCATTTTCCATCCAACCAAACAGTAAAATGAAGGAAAATTTCTTATCGAAAGGGAGAGGGTCAAGCTTTGCTGGAGTCATATGTCATATCTTTTTTTTTAATAGGCAAGTATGACCTCTTATTGGTATAAGGATTGAAACCAAGGAACTCAAGGTGTTTACCCGAGTCATATGTCATATCTTTAAAGATGCTTCATATATTGCTCTTGTTGGATACACTCTTGACGTGATCACTGTTATTCCTCCTAGCACAAACTCTCCACTACCGAGTGATCAACCTGTGCATCCATATTTTGGTAACCTTTCTTCAATTATCTCCCCACAAAAAGTTTTAATAGTGAGATTTTAGAATTTATTTTACAAAATTGCCTTGATGACATAATAACCAAATAGTTTAAATGCCAAACACATCCCTCCTTGGAGAAAATTGTGATCGCTACTTGAATGGCGAGGATCCCATGTTACAACAGGATCTAATTTCTGATTTAACTCGTAGGCTCGAAGCCTTGAAGTTTTGTAAGGGGTGAGAAAGAGTAAATGACTCAAAAATAATGAAATAGTAAAGAGTAATAATTCATTTATTTTGTAAAAAAATCAATAATGAATAATGTATTTTTTTAAAAAGAAATTGACATTTAGCTAGGAGTGTAAATGGTTCGGCTTGGTTCGATTCGAAACAAAATACCAATTGAACTGTATGTCATGAGTTTGTGAAAAATCAAATCGAGATAAACCGTTTAAAGTCTTGAGCACCAAACCACGATGGTTCAACTTGGTTTGGCCTACTTTAAAAAAAAAAAAAAAAAAGAAGAGATTGCAACATTTAAGAAAACCAAAAGAATAAAAAAATAAATTAAAGAAAATACCAAAAATTCAAATGTATACGAATACATAATATTTTGATGTTTTCATACAATCTTCAAAATTTAAATAAAAAACTTTAGAATAAAGGGAGTCATGCATGTGTTAGAGAATAATATCTTTTAATTATTCTTGTTGATTTGTAATTCGTAATTAGTGGTAATTACCTTGTAGAGTTCTTTCCTAATTTGTTACCTTCCTTGTATATGTTACTTGTATCCTACTCCAAGTGTAATCCTAGTGTAACCCTAATTGTAAATCTCCCTATAAATAGGTGATTCATTCAATGGAAAGGCTATGCCATTATTCCTAAACTTTATCAGTTTCTACATGGTATCAGAGCTCTGCTCCTAAAACCCTCTTCCTTTAGCCGTCGCCCTAATCACCCTCTACAATGGCCAACGGAAACCACTCTCTCACCGTCAAAAACCCTCTTGATCCCACTCAAACCTTCGACCTCATCAATATCTCCCACCACAACATCACCAAACTCACATCTACCAATTACATAGCTTGGAAACTCCAAGTTGAGGCCACCCTCATTGGCTATGACCTCTACAAGTTTGTAGACGGTTCACACCCATGCCCGCCTCCCACTGTCCTCACCAAGGATGCCCAAACATCCAAGGACGTCCCCACCCCAAACCCTCACTACCAGCCATGGATTCGCCAAGACAAACTCCTTTTTGGGGCTCTTGTTGGCTTCCCTGTCGCTCCCCAGTTCCTTCGATCCAACAAGCCGCCACTGCTCGTGAGGCCTGGGACATCCTGGCTCATACCTATGCTCGCCCAACTCGCGGTCACATTAAACAGATCAAAGATTACCTCAAGCGAGCAACCAAGGGAACCCAATCGATCACCGACTACATGCAGTCTGTCAAAAGTCGGGCTGATGAACTAGTGGCTCTGGGCAAACCGCTTGACCACGAAGACCTCATTGAGATCCTCCTTAGTGGGTTGGATGATGACTACCGTCACATCGTGGATGTTGTTGAAGGCGTGACACCCCCATCTCTTTCGATGAGCTTCATGAAAAACTCATCAACCCGCGAGCCGCTCGAAGCAATCTCACCGCCCTTCTCCCATCCGGTCACGCTAATCCCGCTACTCGAGGAACAACAACTCGATCGGCACTCTTCTTCGCATGCTCGCCAGCTTCTTCCCAACCTCGGCCTCCTTCAGAGGCTCCAACATCCGCTCCTCGGCAACCAACGTCCCTATCTTGGTAAGTGTCAAGGCTGCCGTCAACAAGGTCACACAGTTGCTCGCTGTCCGATCTACCAGCTGGTTGCCACCAACAACCAAGATGCGCCTTCCTCCTCGACAAGTGGCTGGGCACCTCGGGCCAATCTAGCGACCTCTACGGACACAGGGACTCCGGGCTGGCTTCTTGACAGTGGTGCCTCCCATCATGTTACCAGCGACCTTGGCAATCTCCACCTTCACACCTCCTACACGGGCACGGATGACATGGTTATTGGTGATGGTACCGGGCTTCCTATCTCCAAAACTGGTTTCTCTTCTCTTCACACACCATCACACACTTTTGCCCTGCATAATATTCTCTTTGTTCCTGACATGAAAAAAAACCTTATTTCCATATCTCAATTTTGTCTCTCTAATCATACTTCTATTGAGTTCTTACCAACCTCTTTTCATGTGAAGGATCTACGGACAGGGAGCATTCTGCTGACCGGGCAATCTAAAGATGGTGTGTATGAATGGCCGACCACAACTCCTCCTGCTCGCCCTTCTGCTTGTGTCGGTTCTAAAGTCTCTCATCATGACTGGCATCATCGGCTGGGCCATCCCTCTGAACCTATTCAGCGTCAGATTCTAGCTAGTTTAGGCATTACGTTAGACACTACTTGCATCAAACAAAAACATTGTAATGATTGTTTATGCAATAAAAGTCACAAAATTCCTTTTTCACAATCTACCTTAGTGTCTTCTTTCCCGCTCGAAATTATTTACTCTGATGTCTGGACTTCTCCCATTCCGTCTATTGATGGCTTTAAATACTATGTCATATTTGTTGATCACTACACTCACTACATATGGCTCTACCCGCTCAGCCGAAAGTCTGAGGTCGCCACTCTCTTCCCTCGCTTCAAAGCCCTGGTCGAAAATTATTTTAAAAGACACATTGTCACTCTTTACTCGGACAATGGTGGCGAGTACATGGGACTTGCCCGGGACACTGGCTTGGCCGCTTACTTGTCCACTCATGGCATCACTCATCTCACCTCGCCTCCTCACACCCCGGAACACAATGGGTTCTCGGAGCGTCGTCATCGGCACATAGTTGAGACCGGTCTCTCTCTCCTCTCTCGTGCATCTCTTCGCCTTTCGGTCGTTTGCCTTCCAAACCGCCACCTACCTCATTAATCGTCTACCCACACCCACCCTAGCTCACCTATCTCCCTATAACAAACTGTTTGGCTCTCCGCCCAACTACTCCAAACTCCGTGCCTTTGGTTGCCTTTGCTACCCTTGGCTTCGCCCCTACTCCGCCCACAAACTCGCTACTCGTTCCACTCCATGTGTCTTCCTAGGCTACTCGCTCACTCAGAGTGCCTATCTGTGTTACGATCCGAGCACCACCAAGCTCTTCGTTTCACGTCATGTTCGCTTTGTTGAGTCTGCCTTTCCCATGTCCACCTCGCACACCCCTTCTGTTCGCCCCGCTATCTATGACTGTGAACCCTGGTTCCCTCCACACGAGCTGCTCTCTGCTTCATACACACCGTCACGCTCGCCTCCATTCTCGTCTCGTGGCTCGCCACTAATCGAATTTGTTGATCTCAAAGACACCCACAACCCAACCTCCCACCCCGGCTATTGTGACCGAGGATATCACTGCGCCTACTCCTTGTCCCCGCTCCACACCCTCCTCGGCCCTCCTGCTCGAGGATTGCATTGCTCTGCCCTCCTCGGAAACCAAGATGCGTGCCGAGGATCACATAGTGCCTGCAAGTCCCGTGCCCGCTACATTGGTTCCCATGCCCGACCCGACCTGCTCTTGCCCGCCTCAGCCTGCCCGCTCCGCCACCTCTTCCATAGTTACTCGCTCCAAGAACAACATCTTCAAACCGAAGATCAAAATGAGTCTTTCGGCTCAACTGGCAGTCGATTGTGAACCCACATGTGTCACTCAAGCTCTCAAGGATGTGAAGTGGCGTCAGGCCATGTCTGAAGAGTTTGATGCCCTTGCTCGCAATGGGACTTGGGATCTCGTCCCTTCAGGAGATGCTCGCAATATTGTTGGCTGTAAGTGGATCTACCGTATCAAGAGACAGGCTGATGGTACCGTTGATCGCTACAAAGCTCGCCTAGTGGCCAAGGGGTTTCACCAGCGACCAGGGGTTGACTACCACGAGACTTTCAGCCCGGTGGTTAAACCGTCAATCAGCTCGTCTTGTCTCTTCACTGGCCGTTTGTCAAGGATGGGATCTTCGCCAACTGGATGTGAACAATGCCTTTCTTCAAGGCAACCTGTCCGAGGAGGTATTCATGGCTCAGCCGCCTGGGTTCACAGATAAAGACAAACCTCACCATGTGTGTCGGCTTCGCAAGGCTATTTATGGTCTCAAGCAGGCTCCCCGAGCATGGTATAATGAGCTGCGTCAGTTTCTTCTTGCCTCCGGCTTCAAAAACTCGGTGGCTGACACATCGCTGTTCATCCTTCGTACTGCGGGCACCATCATCTATCTCCTTGTGTATGTGGATGACATCATTGTCACTGGAAACCAGCCCGCTGCAGTCCAGACTTTCATTTCTCTGCTCGCCAATCGCTTTTCTCTCAAGGACCTTGGTGATCTTCACTACTTTCTTGGGGTTGAAGTAGTTAAGCGCCCAAGTGGTATTCTGCTCTCCCAGCGTGGGTATATAGCTGATCTCCTTGCTCGCACAGGCATGACCGATGCTCGCCCAGTAGCTACGCCTCTTGCTACCTCACCTACCTTGACTCTTCACACCGGCACTGCTCTCTCAGATCCGACAGAATTTCGAGCAATGGTCGGCAGTCTTCAATATCTGTCCCTCACTCGGCCTGATGTTGCCTTCGCTGTCAACAAACTCTCCCAGTTCATGCATAGGCCGACCACTGAACACTGGATTGCGGTCAAACGAGTTCTTCGGTATCTCTGTGGCACAATTGATGCGGGCATCCTCCTTCATCGCCAGTCTCCTCCTGCTCTCCATGCCTTTACTGATGCAGACTGGGCTGGCAACAAGGATGACTACACATCCACCAGTGCCTACATTGTCTATCTTGGCAGCAACCCGATCTCTTGGAGCTCAAAGAAACAGCGCACTGTAGCTCGCTCCTCGACTGAAGCTGAATACCGGGCAGTGGCTGCCACTGCGGCTGAAGTCAGGTGGATTGTATCTCTTCTTAGCGAACTCGGTCTCGCCTCCTCGACTCAACCAGTCATTTATTGTGACAATGTGGGCGCTACGAGTCTCTGCTCGAACCCCGTTTTTCATACTCGCATGAAGCATGTGGCTCTGGACTTTCATTTCATTTGGCAACAAGTTCAGGATGGGCTTATGCGAGTTTGCCAGTTTGTCTCCTGGCATGTCGATCCCGGCGATCGATGCCTTGACCAAGCCTCTTGCTTGCCAACGATTTCATCAATTACTACACAAGATTGGTCTCTCCTCTGTCCACGTCCATCTTGCGGGGGCATGTTAGAGAATAATATCTTTTAATTATTCTTGTTGATTTGTAATTCGTAATTAGTGGTAATTACCTTGTAGAGTTCTTTCCTAATTTGTTACCTTCCTTGTATAGGTTACTTGTATCCTACTCCAAGTGTAATCCTAGTGTAACCCTAATTGTAAATCTCCCTATAAATAGGTGATTCATTCAATGGAAAGGCTATGCCATTATTCCTAAACTTTATCAGTTTCTACAGCATGAACTCATGAAATACTTAATAGTCAATACAATGAATCTACAAAATATAACCAAAATACAATAAAAGTACTTGATATCAAGTTAAAACATTTATGTAAATTTAAAAATACTAGAATGAAAATGTGTTTCGAAAAGGCTTCCCAAATGAAGATTAGAAGAAGACGAGAGAGTAGAGGAGACCGGAGAGAACGAGCAAAGATAAAAGTCTAAAGGTTAGAATTCTAAAAGATTGTTAGTTTGGTGGCTTAGCTCGATGGTTCAACTCTATGGTTTGACTTGATGGTTAGGTTTAAAATAGTTTGGTTTGATTCGACTCGAAAGGTCAAATTATGAGTCGAACCGAACCACTCGATTTCTCAAAAACACAAACCGAACCGAATCATATAAGTCACGAAACCTTCATTCTACTCGATTAGTTGGTTTGGTAGCTCGAATTGACACCCCTATATTTAGCATTGTTTGAAATGGTTGTTAGTTTAAATTCTTGATAGTACTGTTTCTACTTCAGCAAATCCACAATGCGAGGTTTGACACAAACCCCTAATGGTTATTTCAAATGTAATGTTGATACTACCATTTTCAAGAATGGTGCTTCTGTTGGTGTGTAAATGATTAAAAGGGATGAATATGACCAGTTTTTGTGTTGTCGGTCCTGTTTTTCAAGGTAATGTTTTGGTCAAGGAAGCAGAAGCAATGGGGTTAAGGGAACCTCATTCGTGGGTGCATGGCCGTTCCTGGGCATAGTCCAATGGGGCGACCGCCTAGGGCCCAAAAATATTAGGGACCCAATTTTTTTATATGTATAGTATATATATATGTATTACTCCCTCCATTCCTAAATTATCGTTCTAGTGGACTCAGTGTACGGTTTAAGAAAACACATTTACTGGATTATTAATATTAGTTTGATGTGTAGTTTATTTTAAAGCTCGTATGTATGTGGCACATAGTTAAAGTCGGATGAAAAAGTAAATGTGAAGTGGTAAACGTGTTGTCCTTAAAAAGAAAGTTTCAAACAAGATAATTATTTTGGGATTGACGAAAAAGGAAAAGGAGACAATAATTTGGGGACGGAGGGAGTAAAAGGAATGAAAATTTGTCAATTAGAAACGACTTAGTTATGACGACGACAGGATGCGACAGCCGGTAGACGATTAGACGAAAGGACGCTTAGGGCGGACAGTCGGACAAAAGGATAGGATGATCAATGGTAAACAGCAAACCCTCGACCTCAAGATTCTTAATCTCTTCAGTCTTCCCTATGCTATGGCTACCAGATTTTCCACTCCACCTTTAGTTCGACTTTCGACAGTTCCTCTTCCCGTAGTTCAATTGACGAAAATTTTGTTAGTAGACAAGAGTTTTGAACTGAAATTCAATGTTTTTATAGAGATTTGTAAAATGAAAACTCGATATATTTTGTTTAATGCATTAAGAAATTTATTTGGAAATTGAAAGTTCTATTTGTTATTGGTATTCACAACTACATAATTGTGTATTATCGATTTGTTGGGGTCCTTATTCGTTATTTTGCCTTAGGCCTTTAAAATGTCATGAACGGCCTTGTGTGGGTGCATGACTTGCAGACTTGCAGTTTCATGTTATTTTTTAAGTTGATTTGGAGGTTGTTAAGGATGCGGTTTACAACTCAACATCTTATATTTCAAATTTTGGGGCCATTATTGTCATAAAGATTTACAGAACGGTTTCTCCTTCTCTTTTGAGTTTGGAGATCTGCTAATGAACCTGCTTACCATTTACTGTTTGGCTCAAACTTCAATTTTTTTTGTCAAATCCTTTTGTTAGTTAGGAACCTCACTCTTGCTTTGAAGTTGAGTTAAACTCTTTTTTGTAATTTTGTTTATTAATGAATTGATTCTTCTTGTTTGTCAAAATAAAAAATAAAAAATTGACATGTAGAAACAATATTTTATTGTATTCTCAATAACGAAAACTTAGTCTTTTGTTGGAGGCTGTTGTTTGCCAACAATCATTATTTTTCCATTATTTTCCACATGTACGTGAATTAAAGAAGGTTAGACACATTCACTTAACTATATTTGTTGGTCCAGTGGGCAACTAACAAAGCTTAGAGGGGGAAGGGGATGGGGAGAGAGTGAATAGCCTTGTAAAACCTCTTTAAGAAATTTGTTATAAAAACCTATTTAAAGCTGTTGGGGAAACGATGACTATGAGTTGACCGATGAGTGTGCTAAAACTTTTTCGATCACTTATACTTCAGACAAAAAATAAAGAACAGTTTTATATGATTAGACAAGTAAGTTGTAGATGGTCAAAGATTGAGTAACATTTAAGTAGATTAAAACTTCTTAAGTAGTAAAACATTCGGTCAAACATGCAAAAAAATATATAAATAGAATGTTAAGTGGTTCACAGTAGAAACTGCTGTAAAAACTAATAAAGTATATGAATAATGACATAGCTTTTTCATTAATTGAATCACCTATTTATAGAGAGAGTTACAATTAGAGTTACACTTGGAGTAAGATACAAGAAACCTATACAAGGAAGGTAACAACATAAGGAAAAAACTATATAAGGTAATAATTACTACTAACTAATAATTACAAATAAACAAGAATAATAAATATATTATTCTTTAATATGACCCCGCAAGATAGACGGCCGAGAGGAGAGTCCAATCTTGTGAAGTAAGAGATGAAACCGTTGGCGAGCAAGAGGCTTGGTCAGTGCATCGGCCAACTGATCAGCCGAGGAGACATGACAAACCGGCATAAGCCCATCCTGAACTTGTTACTTGATGAAATGAAAGTCCAGGGCCACATGCTTCATGCGAGTATGGAAGATCGGGTTGGAGCAGAGACTAATGGCACCGAAATTGTCACAATAAATGACGGGCTGAATGGAGGAGGTGATATCGAGCTCGTCGAGCAGAGACACAATCCATCGGACTTCAGCAACGGTGGCAGCGATATCCCGATATTCAGCCTCAGTCGAAGAGCGAGCAACATTGCGCTGTTTATTGGAGCTCCACGAGACCGGGTTGCTACCGAGGCAAACAATGTAGACACTTGTAGAGGTGTAGTCGTCTTTGTTGCCTGCCCAATCAGCATCAGTGAATGCATGGAGAGCTTTGGGGGGGGGGCTGGCGATGAAGTAAAATGCTATGATTAATAGACCCACAGAGGTACCGGAGAATACGCTTGGCCGCATTTTAATGCTTGGTAGTCGGCCTATGCATGAATTGAGAGATTTTGTTGACGGCATAGGCAATATCTGGGTGAGTAAGAGACAAATATTGAAGACTCCCAATCACTGCCCGAAATTATGTCGGATCCGTGAGAGTTGTGCCCGACTGAAGGGTTAAGTTTGGCGACGTGGGGAGGGAGTGAGCAAGACGGCCGTGATAACGAGCAAAAGATCAACACCAAGAAAATAATGGTTCTCCAATGTACCCGCTTATGAGGAGACCACTTGGACGCTTGATAACCTCAACACCAAGAAAATAATGAAGTTCTCCAAGGTCTTTGAGGGAGAAGCGAGCAGCGAGCAAGGAGATGAAGGTCTGGACTGCAGTGGGATGGTTCTCAGTGATGATAATGTTATCCACATAGACGAGAAGATAATGGTGGTGCTCCTTGTATTAAGAATGAACAATGAAGTGTCTGCCACATAATTTTTGAACCCGGAGGCAAGGAGAAACTGACGCAGTTCATTGTACCATGCTCGGGGAGCCTGCTTGAGACCATAGATAGCCTTGTGAAGTCGACATACATGCTGAGGGTTATCCTTGTCAAGGAAGCCAGGTGGTTGAGCCATGAACACTTCCTCGGATAGATTTGCCTTGAAGAAAGGCATTGTTCACATCCAATTGCCGAAGATCCCATCCTCGACATACGGTCAGCGAGAGAACGAGACGAACATTGGTCGGTTTAACCACCGGGCAGAAGGTCTCGTGATAGTCCACTCCTGGTCGCTGGTGAAACCCCTTGGCCAAAAGACGGGCTTTGTAGTGATCAATAGTGCCATAAGATCCATTTGCAGCCAACAATATTGTGAGCACTTGCCGAGGGAACCAGATCCCATGTACCATTGCGAGTTAAAGCATCATACTCCTCGGACATGACCTGGCGCCACTTGACATCTTTGAGAGCTTGAGTGACACATGTTGGTTCGCTGTCCGCTGCTAGCTGAGCCAAATGACTCATTTTGACTTGAGGTTTGAAGATATTGTTCGTTCTTGGAGCGGGTAACCATGGAGGAGGTGCCAGTAGTCACAAGACTAGGGTCAGCGGGCATAAGAACAAATGCAGCGCGCACATGACTTGTGGGCACAGGGATATTCTCGGTCATGGTACGGGGTGCCGAGGAGTGCGAAGCAAGAGGCGTGTCGTCCACGGGCATGGAGTCAGCCAAGCCAAGGAAGGTTGAGCAAGCGGACAGATAGGTAATACAAGGGGAGTGAGGGTGATGTAGGGGCGAGTTGAGATCAACCACATTCTGATTAGTGCTAGAAGTCACGGACGGAGAGTTATTGGAGCGGGCAGTAGATGGTGTGTATGAATTCGAGAGCAGCTCATGAGGTGGGAACCAGGGGGCACAAGTATAGGTATCCGGGTGAACAGAATGGGTGGCCGAGGTGGACATGGGAAAGGCAGACTCGACAAAGTGAACATGATGGGAAACGAACAGCTTGGTGGTGCTCGGATCGTAACACAGATAGGCACTTTGAGTGAGCAAGTAACCGAGGAAGACACATGGGGTGGAACGAGCAACCAGTTTGTGGGCGAAGTAAGGGCGAAGCCAAAGGTAGCAAAGGCAACCAAAGGCACGGAGTTTGAAGTAGTTGGGTGGAGATCCAAACAGTTTGTGGTAGGGCAAGAGGTGAGCTAGGGTGGGTGTTGGTAGTCAATTTATGAGGTAGGTGGCGGTTTGGAAGGAAAACAACCAGAAGGCTAGTGGAAGAGAAGCGCGAGAGAGCTAGATAGAGCCCGATCTCAACAATGTGTCGATGACGACGTTCCGAGAACCCATTGTGTTCCGGGGTGTGAGGAAGGGAGGTGAGATGAGAGATGCCATGAGTGGACAAGTAAGCGACCAAGCTAGTGTCCCAGACAAGTCCCATGTACTCGCCACCATTGTCCGACTAAAGAGTGACAATGGTTGTTTTGAAATAATTTTCGACCGGGGCTTTGAAGCAAGGAAAGATACTGGCGACCTTAGACTTTTATCAGAGCGGGTAGAGCCATATGTAGTGAGTGTAGTGATCAACAAATATGACATAGTATTTAAAACCATCAATAGAATGAATGGGAAAGGTCTAGACATCAGAGTAAATAATTTGGAGCGGGAAAGAAGACACTAAAGTAGATTGTGAAAACAGAATTTTGTGACTTTTATTGCATAAACAATCATTACAATGCTTTTGTTTGATGCGAGTAGTGTCTAAAGCTACGCCTAAACTAGATAGAATTTGACGCTAGATGGGTTCAGAGGGATGGCCAAGCCGATGATGCCAATTATAGTGAGAGACTTTAGAGCCAACACAAGCAGATGGGCGAGCAGGAGGAATTGTGGTCGGCCATTCATCACACTAGCGTTAGATTACCGACCGCCCGGTCAGCAGAATGCTCCCTGTCCGTAGATCCTTCACATGAAAAGAAGTTGGTAAGAACTCAATAGAAGTATTATTAGAGATACAAAACTGAGATATGGAAATAAGGTTCTTTTTCATGTCAGGAACAAAGAGAACATTATGCAAGGCAAAAGTGTGTGATGGTGTATGAAGTGAAGAGGAACTAGTTTTGGAGATAGGAAGCCCAGTACCATCACCAATGACCATGTCATTTGTGCCCGTGTAAGAGGTGTGAAGGTGGAGATTGCCAAGGTCGGTGGTAACATGGTGAGAAGCACCACTGTCAAGAAGCCAGCCCGGAGTCCCTGTGTCCATTGAGGTCACTAGATTGGCCCACAGTGTCCAGCACTTATCGAGGAGGAAGTGGTAGCTTGGGTGGTGGTGGCAACCAGCTGGTAGTTCGAACAGCGAGCAACTGTGTGACCTTGTTGGTGGCAGCCTTGACACTTGCCAAGATATGTACATTGTTGCCGAGGAGTTGTTGCCGGAGCCTGCTATGAAGGATGTCGAGGGTGAGAGGAAGCTTGGTGAGTATGTGAGGAAGATTGCCGAGCATGCGAGGTGTTATTCCTCGGAGTAGCAGGATTGGCACTGACTGGATGTGAGAAGGACGCGGGCTAAGATTGTTTCAGGAGCAGTTCGCGGTTGATGAGTTTTTCATGAAGCTCATCAAAGGATATGGGGGTATCGCGTCCTTCAACCTCATCTACTATGTGGCGGTAGTCATCATGCAACCCACCGAGGAGGATCTCAATGAGGTCCTCGTGGTCAAGCGGTTTGCCCAGAGCCGCGAGTTCATTAGCCCGACTTTCGAGGTAATCTTTGAGTTCATGTAGTCGGAGATCGACTGAGTTCCCTTGGTTGCTCGCTTGAGGTAATCTTTGATCTGTTTGATGTGGCCACGAGTTGGGCGAGCATAGGTGTGAGCTAGGATTTCCCATGCTTCACGAGCAGTGGCGGCTTGTTGGATCATAGGAACCAGGGGAGCAGACAGGAAGCCAACAAGAGTGCCAAACAATAGTTTTTCTTAGCGAATCCAAGGCTAGTAGTGAGGGTTTGGTATGGGGACGTCCTTGGATGACTGAGCATCCTTGGTTAGGACTGTGGGAGGCGGGCAAGAGGGTTTTTAATGGTGAGGGAGTGATTTCCGTTAGCCATGAAGGGTGGTTATGGCAGCGACTAGAGGAAGGAGAAGAAGGTTTATGAGCAAAACTTTGATACTATGTAGAAACTAATAACATATAGGAATAATGACATATCATTTCCATTGATTGAATCACATATTTATAGGGAGGGTTACAATTAGGGTTACACTTGGAGTAGAGTACAAGAAATCTATATAAGGAAAGTAACAACATAAGGAAAGAACTATACAATGTAATTACTACTAACTAATAATTACAAATAAACAAGGATAATAAATATATTATTCATTAATAATTGCTACGTCCACCACCAAGTTGGTGGATTTTTTAAGTGCATTAATTTTATTAATAATCTTACGTGATCACCAACGGATCAATGTACAACAAAGAGCTGTGTTTGGGGAGAATGATTGAAAAACAATGTGACTTAGCCATTTCACTTCTTTCTTGATCTAATTGCACCCAATTTATTTACTCAGCCATAATTTGTGATTAGAGTTTTATTTCAAAATGTCTGGTGTGTATTTTTTGTTTTCTTTTTGTTGGTATTTTAAGAGAACTAGCGATGTGAAGAACATGTACAAAAAATAAAGCAGAGTGAAGATAAAGGGTTCAGTCTGTATATATGAAATAGATGGATTAAAGATTAAAGGGGTGTCGAGTGTACAATTTTTATTCTTAGAGAAGAACAAGTGTATCGGTGCAGTTAGTTAGGGCATCCACAGTCATAAATCTTTCAAAAGGTTTATTCCTCCTGCCACGTTATGCCATGTCATCAGCTTATAAATCTTTTCTCTATAAATCTATTATCCACTATACATAAACCCATAAAAGCTTTATAGCATGGATCCCAACTAAATATTTTATTCTTTCTCAATATACATTTATTTTCAAAAATAAATATATCGTTTTAAAACATAAATATTTATAGAAAAAATATAATACGTCCAAAAAATAATTTAAATATTTTTTAATTTTATCTTTCAAAAAAATATTTTTACTCATAAATATTTATTAGTAATTCAAAATACCGATGCAACAATATAAACTTTATTGAACTAAATCAATATAAAATTATACGAATTATAATTAAAGTTGCATAATACAATGGAAAAACAAAGTAATTAAATACCAATAAGAAATATCCAATCGTTATAACTTAATTTTCATTGTTGTTGTCTCCAAAGCGTTCCCAAATATGCTCGACCAAATCAGATCGAAGTTTTTGATATATTTCCCGATCACGTAGTTCCGCATGCCTTTGGAGATATTGTTGAAATTCTTGAATAAATCCCTGTGATGCGGCTATCGCTGGATCTACTTCTTCATCGCTCCAGTTACTTATTGCATTACCTTCATTCTCCACAATCATATTGTGTAATATGATGCATGCGTACATTATATCTTTCAAAACCTCCTTATGCCAAAATCGGGCCGCACCTCGTACTATTGCCCAACGAGACTGGAGGCCTCCGAACACTCGCTCAACGTCCTTTCTTGCAGCCTCTTACATTTGTTTGAACTTTATCCTTTTAGGATCTTCTGGATATGTAAAACTTTTGACAAATGAAGTCCACTCCGGGTAGATACCATCTGCTAGATAATATCCTTTCGTGTATTGTGTGCCATTTACCGTAAACTGAACTTGAGGAGAGTGTCCTTGCAATACATCGTTGAACAATAAAGATTGGTTGAGCACATTAATATCGTTATTGGAACCTACAACGCCGAAAAATGCACCGCTTCTAGCATTATTGTTGGAGCCCCTTGATCTCCTCGGGTAAATTGACCTTTCCATGCAACTGGACAATTTTTCCATGGCCAATGCATGCAGTCAATGCTTCCTAACATTCCGAGAAAACCATGGACCTCAGAATGTAGTTGAAGTAAGCGTTGGACGTTGTGAGCATTGGGTCTTCTCAAGTATACACTTCCAAATACCTCAATCATAAATCGACAAAATTTCATTAGACAATCGATTGCAGTGGTTTTACCAATTCGTACATACTCGCCATAATGATCGGCAGGCGTGCCATATGCCAACTGACGAATAGCAGCAGTGCATTTTTGGAAGGGGGAAAGTCCCTTTCTACCGGTTGCGTCAACTCTCATCTGAAAATACTATGTATGGTTTGAAAGGGTTTCTACAATTTGAAGGAATAACTCCTTACTCATTCGATATCTTCTTCTGAAAATTTGATCTGTATAAACTGGATCATTGGAGAAATAGTCGTTGAAAAGTCTTTCATGTCCAGCTGCACGTTCTCGATTTATATACTTTCTACTGCGTTTACGATCGTGGGAGGCTTCTGCTTCTTCTTCCTTCGTTTTCATTTCCATAATCATCATCGTCATTTTTTCACTTGAATCGTCAATCAATTCATTGTGCACGAATTGTAGAAGTGCATTTTTGTAGGAGTGATAGGGGTCTTGAGACATTTTTTAGTGTGGAGATTGATGTATCTGTATGTATATGTGTAAGAGGTTGTGGTTGGAGAAAATATAGTCTCAAGCCTCTTATATATAGACCTCGTATAACGGCTAGTTTTTGCAATGGCTAGTTTTTGTAATGACTAGTTTTTGTAATGACTAGTTTCCTTCACACAATTAAAAATTACATAACATAAAATATTACACATGTGTTACATGAATAAAAAATACATTAATTAAAATATTACATAAACTTCACAAATTAAAATTAAAAAACATAAACTAGGGAATATTATATTTGACCTTGATCGAGTCACAAATGTGTTGATGCGTTTGCAATTGCTTATTCGTCATTCCACTAGTATCTTTAAAGAGGATTTCATAATTCAACGCAGTTGTCACTCCCTCGAGTGCTAAAATATTTCTTTCTTATATTTCACGATGCTTATCCCATAAATCAACACTTTTGACTTCATTTTTCTCGGTGATTTTTCTTTCTCTTTCTTCTTTGTCGCCTTTTACCAATCGGACGGACTTGGACTTCATTGTCTTCGATGTTGATGCTCGTATGTGCATCGGATGATGAAGTGAATGTCCCCGATTCAGATATCTTTGTCCTTTTAGATGAATGTTCACTTGATTTCTCACCTTTCCACTTTGACTCATCTTTCACCATTAGCCACACATGCTCGTATTTGAAATGTTTTTTAGTTACCGAGTGATAAAGACCACGTGCAGTTTCCTTCACTTGGTCATCGGACCACCCACTACGATGTTGATCTCTAATTTGGATGAAAAATTGGTTAAATTGATTAACCATTGGAGTAATTGTGTACCAATGCGACTTCAAGACGCTAAACTTCCTTCGAATTCCCGTCTTTCGGTTGTTGTTGTAGTACTCAGTGATTCGTTTCCAAAACTCCTTATCATGTTGAGAGTTCCCCTTCACGCTATCTGTTGAAATAACGAGCCAAGCACTTACAAGCATTTTATCCTCTTCAATGCTCCACTTTGTTTTTTGCTTGTCTTTTGTTTCGTTGTCCACTTCATCATCAAGAATAATGTTTTCCAACCCTTCTTAGGTAGAAAATGGTGGAATTACAAACTCACCGACACTATCCCTTCTTGTATCAACTGGCGTTGTTGGATTTCAAATGCCCATAGTCGGTTTATTAGAACCGGATGTATATTGATTTGCTATAGCATGTTAAAATATTCATGTTGCGAATATATGAGAAATTGAGAATACGAAGGATAGGAAAATTTTAGAACACTTGAAATACCTTGAAAATTTGGATAATGAAAATTTGGAAAACGAAAATTTGGCTGAACTTGAAAATTTGGTGGAGCTTGAAAATTTGCCGGAGCTTGAGCATTTGGTGGAGCTTGAATATTCGGTGGAGTTGGAAAATTTGGCGAAGCTTGAAAATTCGGCAAAGTTGGAAAATTTGACGGACCTTGAAAATTTGGAATAGTTTCGGCATTCGCAGAATTTTCGACATTAGAAGAGTTCAATAAATTTGTTAAAAAATTGTTATCCATAACAAAAGAAGTGAGAAGAAGAATTTGTATAGTTTAATGAGAATCAGATAGTATAGAAGTAATGTAAGTTTGAAAGAACGTAATTTTTTTTTTTTGCAAACCTATTTATAGAAGAATTTATATAATAAATTTGAAAAAAAAAACAGAAAACAGTCAAAAAATAACAGCTATTTTGTAAAGCAAAAGGATTAAAGTGCAACGACTCTATTTTGTAAATCAAAAGAAAACAAACTTGCACTGCCACGTTGATTATGTCAACCGGTTGTAAATTTACAACCGGTTGATGCCCCGTCATCATCCATAATGGTATCAATTTTCTTCAACCGATTGATATAAATGTATAAAGCTTTTGCAGCCTCCCATTGGAGCTGCTCCTAGTTAGACTTAGAATCTTTGTTGGCTTTGTGCCAGTACTCAGTTATGGTCATAATATTCTGCAACATAATAACATATAGGATGAGGCTATACACATCCCACTTTTACTCTTCACACCCCATCTCCTACAATGTACAACACAATGTACAACATCTCAATGCAAGAAATGGGGTGTTTAAAAGCACTACTGAACACAATCCGAACGTGGTCAACCGGGATATTGTTCTCCATAAATTCAAGCCAGATCACATTTTCCACTATCATGGATCGGCACATCACGTCAAGCTTTGAGATTCCAGTGGGCTCTTTTGGAATGTTCACCATAGTCTGTCATGATATGGTTTGCTCTCTATCAATATGCGATCCTAACTATAGCATCAAAAATCATGGGTAGACGAGTTAATTTCAGTGCTAAACAAAGACTCGGGTTTGGAATCTTTCTCTGTAGCATTTCCCTGGCATACAAAGCAATTATTGAGAGTATCCGATGGGGTATTGCTATAAAGGAAGGATACGCAGATGACCTAAACGCCATAGTCAACATATCAGCATTGCATTGTGGACACTCCCACATAATATCCTTGAGGGCTTTGCTGGTGCTCTGGTCATAATAGCACAATTTGAGTTCTATATATCAGAGTTCCCCAAAAGCATGTCTAGTATAGCTTCCAGTATAGGTGGACTTTGGTGTGTGTGGCAAGCTTGTTGGCAATGGCAAGTTTGATTGTGAGTTCTGTTGATCAGGTTACAACAAGAGGGGGCAAAGCAAGTTGGATTTCTAGCAATATTAATAAAGGTCACTATGATTACTACTATTGGCTTCTTACTGGTTTGAGTTTCCTCAACTTGATGTATTTTTGTTGTTGTTTGTTTGGTATGTTATCCTTGTAAAGAAGAAGTGACATGGGGTTGGCCCGTTGGGGATGAAGTTGTTAGAAATATAGCACGGGAAAACAATATATAAATCAAAATACAGAATTGATAATCAAAAGGAAAAGTTATTGCTAAGAGTGAAGTATACTTGAAGTTTGTTGAGAAGGCAAGCTTTCTAGAAGTCTGCTGGTGGACTAAACTTGCGAAGGTCTGCTAGTGAACCTTTGCGAAGTCTGCTGGTGAGCCTAGGTGAAGTCTATAGGTGAACTTTACAAAGTCTACTGATGAGCCTTTGTGAAGTCTACTGCTAAAGAACTGAGATCACGGAGACACCGGATAAACCTTCAGCACTAAGGAGTCCGACGAACTGAATATATGTCTGATTCTATCTCCAAAAAGAAAGCATGGAGGCCAAAGAAATACGCTCAACGATACGAAGAGGAAAAAAGAGATTGCGTAAAATTGTATCTTTTAATTGTGGATGTAATCTCCTTATATATGAGAAAATAAAGACGGATTAAAGGCCACATTGATAATATATTTCATTAAAGCTGGTAATAACAAAGAAAACAAAAGTCTGTTATAAATGTTGGAGTTACTATTTTGAAAATTTACATAATATATATATATATATATATATATATATATATATATATATATATATATATATATATATATATATAAATATAATAATTAACAACTAATTTTGATGTTAATTCCAAATTAAAATCAAAGGCTAAATTATTACTTTTGCACCCCTACACATGCGTGCACGAGAGAGCCTCTATTCTATACAAGCATACTCTAATAATATAAGATACTTGTATATAAATCACTCAAGTTTTTGTTAATCTTCCAATGTGGATAAACTCACTTCCAACAACCACACTTTAATCAATCATAACTTATTCATCCAAACACCAAATTGGACAAATAAATATATGATTTCGATGTTCTCACGGAGTAGAACACGATTCTACAATTACCCTTGTCATTACACAAATGACACGTGAAGAAATCTGTGCCACAAAAATACACAATTTCATTCTTTAAACACAATTCTTCTAACAGAAGTTAGCAAGGTGGAGGACGAATGAAGTACATTACTTGAGAGATCGTCCATGCCAGAAGAGTAGATTTATTTTGTCTCATTCTGGAGATACCTGGGATGATAGAATTATTTTCTTTGAAAAATAAATAACTTGATCAATTGCAGATCGAATTCCAATTTATGTAACTCAAAGAGCTCGACCATAATAATTATTCAGATTAATAAATTCCCTCCTTTCTCATTGTTCTTCTGGTGCAAATCACAGAAAAATTTCCATTCACTGTGTCATTTTCCAGGTAGTTGAGCGATCTGAAGTTACCCTTTAGCCAAATAAGCCAATTATTTGGTAACAACTACAAAATAGTTTAAGAACATAAAAGGGTTATCACACAAAGCTAGAGAGCATAGAAAGAAAATAAATCATCAATTAGATTACTTAGATTTCGTCTTTGAGAAGAGAGCAACAACGGCTCCCGCAGTTACCATGTAAGGCTTCAACAGCAAAGCCGCTTCCACTGGTTTATACTCGATGATCATGGTGGTCAATTTTCATCGCCTATCCTCTTAACAAAGGTAGCATCAGCTACTTCTTTATTGTCATGGTAGTCATCTCGTTTTCTCTTCTTTGTAGCATCAGCCACTTCTTCCATTGATCTATCGTTATGTGCATTCTCTGAGTTCCCGCATTGAGAACTAGATTGAATTTCCCACAATTGGTCCTTCTGTTCAAGATCTTCCTCATAAACTAGGCGGACTCCCCACTTTTTCAGCAGCAATTGCTTTTCAATAGAATGGCTGAAGTAAGCCTTAAACTGAGAGTAATTGTTGGGGCTGTTGGATTCTCTTTGCACTGCTGACCATATTGAATCAGGTACTACGTAGACAAGGCAAACATGTTCGGAATCAACAATTTTGTCTGTGCCTATTGTACTAATACGAAAAATAAGGCTTATCTGACTCTGAATTCTCTGATCATAGTTCACAAAATCCATTCCCATATGAATAGTTGGGACTTTGCGCTTATAGACAAAATCCCACTCAGGGTTAGCAGATATTGATTCAACGACACAACAGAGAGCAAATCCCCTGAAATTACTATTATACCAGTTTCTAGGTAGATCCATCGAGATTAAATCTCCCACACCTTGATATCTGAAACACTCTGGGATCTTTCTTCCCGGAATCATTATACTAAATTTCCCCATAGAAGCTGGTCTCTGTACCATGAAATATCATAACTTCAGACACCATTTAAATGCACATAAAAAAATGAAGGAGAGAAAGAGAGAGAACCTGAAGCAGTCGACAAGTAGAAATAAACTGAAGTAGACACTGCCACAGCATACCACCCATATTATCGAAAAGTTCAACGCAATTGGTGAGTGAGACAGTCCACAAGAGTTTATATTTCATCAACATATCTTCTACTCCTTTCAGTGATGTACAGTCGTCGGCATAAAGCTTCACAATATTTGAAGGAAGCTCTGGTAATACTTCAAGTCGTTTGCATCCTACCAAAGCAAGGACTTTAAGGTAAGAAAGCCTACTTATGCTCGTTGGGAGAGTGGCAAAATTGTTTCTGCTTAGATTCAAATCTTTCAAAGTGGACAAGCATCCAAGATCACTAGGGATCCCTCCATCAAACAGATTGCAATCACTGAGATCCAATTTTGTTAAGGAACATAAACCCAACACGGAGGGTAACATAAAACTCGTGTAATCTTGACATGTTCCCTGACGAAGCCGAGACAGAAAGAGTGAACTCCATGACTGAGATGTTGCACCCCTGCATCCACTGAAGGACAAGACATTCAGTTTCTTCAAAGAAACAATGGATGGAGGTGGCTGCGTGATAGCAGTTCTATCGCCTCGAAGCACTTCCAGAGATTCCATATTTCCCAAATTTTCAGGTAATTTGTCCAGCTTGGAGCAGCCAGAGAGGGTCAGAAACCTTAGACCAGTCAAACTACAAATGCTGCTTGGCAGACTTGTTAGGTTCCCGCAGTCTGTCAGATCTATCAAAACAAGGCCGCGGAGGTGTTCAATTGATGAGGGTAGTTCTTTTATAGCAGTTCTTTCCAAATAAAGCCTAGACAAACATCCCATGGGACCATGTATTTCTGGGAACTTGCCAATTTTAACACAGCCAGACAGAATCAAGATCTTTAGAGACTCCATCTCAACACTGCTTGGAAGATACTTGAGACTTTTACAGTCCTTCAAGCTCAAGAAACGGAGCATTTTGTGGGATGCGATCGATGGGTGGACCTCTATCAAACTTGTGCAATCTTCAAGCACTAGTCTCTCAAGGTTTGGGATCCCTGTGAAGTCTGGAGTCCGAGTTAGCTTCTGGGAATGGCTAAGTTTGATGAACTTCAATTTGTCCACGACCTAATGATACCAAATCAAATTATTAAAGATATAAGTAGCTGTAATATGAGGTCATATTATAGATTCTACATGACTAACCATAGTACCTTTATTCCCTTCCAAAGTTGTATAACTCGGCTATGACACATCTTAAGTCCAACAAGTCTTGATGCTAGAAAATCTGTTGGTAGAGATTTTGATTCGTATCCATACCAATCAAGCCACCGTAACTCATTTGGAAGATGCTCCAAACCTCGAGAAAGGTACATGTTTCGGATTTTGAGTAACCTCAGATTTTTCATTTTCTTAAAGGATTCATCGCCAATGCTTACATGTTGTGCTGTAGTAAGGTCCAAGACTATTCCTTCCACTGCCTCAGTCCCCTAACAACCAAAATGAAAAAAAATTAAGTTCACAATGTATGTATCAAACGTAATTCCAAGTGGAGTCAATACAATTTCAAACTTTAAACCTAAAAGATCGTCAAAGCTCGTGATCTCAATAACACCTTACCATATTTTCTCTCAGTACATAGAAAACATCGTCAGGAAGCCACAATCTGGTCTGCCTCCCAGGCTCTTTAGGGTGTAGTCTGCGAATGATATGAAATCCCATTTCTTGTATTAAGTCATGCATTTGAAGCCTATTATTTGAAACATCAATGAGCGATTTTTCAATAAGAACACATAACCCAATGTCAGGGTAGAAACCAAAACTGTCAAGTATTCTTGCAACAGAATCTACCTTCTCTCCCTTAAAGAAACAAGCAATATCTAAGAATATTTCCCTCTCTACATCCTTCAATCCATCGTAGCTTATTTTCAGTTTTTCCAGAATCTCGTCTTCTGGAACATCTCTTAGCCTTTCCACTGTACTTATCCATTCCCTCATGCCTCTACCTCGCAAAGACGAACCTAAAACTTTAAGAGCTAAAGGTAGGCCAGATGCATACTTCACAACATTATATGAGAGCTCCTTGTAATCTTCTGCAGGATTGCTTTTTTTGAAAGCCTTCCAACAGAAGAGTTGAGTTGCCTCTTTATCATTTAGCGCAGACACCTTATATATGCTATCAACTTCATGCCCAACAAGCAAATGTTTGTCTCTTGTTGTTATGATGATTCTGCTTCCTATGCCGAACCAATCACGATTCCCGGCTAGTGCATCTAATTGGTCGATATGATCCACATCATCAAGAACAAGAAGAACCTTCTTGTAGCGTAGCCTTCTCTTTATGATATTTATGCCTTCGTATACATTTCTTATTTGCAAATCCCTTAACAATAGGATTTCCGAAAGAAGTTTCTTTTGCAGATGTTGCACGTCATGTTTCTTTGAAACTTCTCTAACTTCGGAAAGAAAGCAACTTCCTTCAAACTGATGGGAGACCCTGTCAAAAACTGCTCTTGCAAGAGTTGTTTTACCTATTCCACTCATTCCCCATACCCCAACTATGCGAACATCATTTGAATCTGTAGCTAACAAGGTGTTCACTTCCTCCATACGAGACTCTATTCCAACAAGAGTTCGGACATCAACTGAAGTCGTACAATTCAATCTACTCAATAGTTCTTCCACTATTTCCTGGATGCACTTTGCTTGATGACTGTAAATCCAAAAAATAATAATAATAAATAAAATTTAACCAAAATTAGAGGCAAGTAATTATATCAGAATTTAAGAATGCAGTAACATCAAATTGTGTCATTGTCAAGCATTTACACGAATATTCGTGGGATATTTATATTCGGAGATATCCGACAAAGTTTTACGTTGGCTGTCAGGTAGTACCCTAATCCTGAAAAGATGAGTAGTAATTTTACAAAGGAAATTATATGGATTTCAATTATGGTTTTTGTTATAATAACGGGGAATTCTTGAATTAAGAATTTCAAGTTTTTATCTTTAATACGGAAGTCAATCGGTTAAAAATAATAGCAATAAATATTTGGACGAATAATGGCTAGATAATAGAAAATATAACGAAATAAAGTAAAATGAAACAAATGATTTTACGTGGTTTAATTCACATCAAGACAAGCAACAACTTTACTGTAAATGATGAGAATTGAATTACAATAGAGCGTTTTCAATGTACTAACCCTACCTAGGCTAAAGGGTTACAAGGATTAACACGATCGCACAAAGTACTACACTTCTCACAGCCCAAAATAGTCACGCACTATTTTATCTAAAATCACCAGGACCTCGAGATCCTTGACCACCAATTGTGTCGTGTCGTCCATCTCCACTTTGTATATATGATAAACACGTCTTCGGCACCCCATCTATGCGACATATATATACATGCCCTTATATGGGTCATGTTCACAAAACATTATCCATCACTAATTAGGATTAACATACTCCTAATTCTTTAGCAATTTATCAATCTTAATCCCAAAAGGATTTGAGACATAAAAATAACAAATCTTCACCTTGGCTCAAATTCCATCAATCGCTTATCCCCATTATTCAGTGGCGGATCCAGGAATAATGTTGACAGATGTCAAAAATTTTAACTACTCCCTTCGTCCCAAAATATATAACATTTTAGGGCTTTTCACATAGACCAAGGAAACATATTATAAGGACTAAACTACCCATACCCAAACATTAATGATGTATATTCTTGCTCAAAGAACCAAACACGGGTTACGAAGTCAATAAATATGAATATAATTGAAGAAAAAAAAGTAAAAAGTTCCTTGAAAATTACAAAGTGTCATTTATTTTGGAACATAAAAATTCTCCCAAAACGTCATATATTTTAGGACGAAGAGATTACATAAAAAAAATTAGAAATTACAATTTGTCTTTTATGCGTTTTCATATGTTGAAAACGCGTAATTACATCATCATCACCAATATTCGATTTCGTAAATCCTTTTGACAATATTTTTTACAGAGAATTTGGGAGGGGTTCAATGAAATTTTTGGAGGGGTCCAATTGCCAAATATCACAAACCTACTTTCAATTTTTTTTTTATTGGGCGGTATCCATAACAAAAACACGTTATTACCCTTACTAATGTTGATGCTTATCCCTCTCAGACAGTAAGGATTTCAATTTTACAAAGGAAAATGATATGGGTTTCATTTTTATCATCATGAGAGTAGGGATTTTTTATTGAGCAGATCTCTTATAAGACGATCTTATGGAACTTAATTCGTAAGATCAAACTTCACTCTCATACAGCTTAATTCATCAACACGGTGGGTCAGGTATGTAGGATCCGACTTACAAAATTTAAAATTGACTTTGTTGTGCCTTAATGAAATGTAGAGCAATTGACTTAATGGTTGGAGATCCAAAATCATTTGGCAGTACCTTGAAGATATGCACGCGAGTCGCGACACAGGTTCCGGATCTAATCCTAACTTAGGCAATGTATCCAAAAGGCTAGATCTGTTTTAAGTGATTATACAAAAATCAAAAAGTAATAACAGTAATAATAAATTTTATTTTTTAAAAAAAGAGAAGAAAATAATTACCCATTGGCAACGTTCTTTAAATCCCAGCTAAAGAAATTACCCACTTCCACCAGAGCATTTTTCCACAACTTCACCTTGTCCGCCGCCTTATCACCGTGTCTGGCGAATCCCTCCCCAAATATTCCAGTTTGTCTCCTCACTTGTGATGGATCAACATCAAAGAACACTGGAAAGACTGTTTGTCCCATCTTTTTGTTACATTCCACAATCTTCACTAGCTCGTCCAAACACCACGAAGAAGAAGCATAGTTTTCCGATAGAACTACGATGGAAAACCTTGATTCTTCAATGGCTTTCAACAGTTCAGGGGATATTGGTTTCCCTCTACGGAGTTTTTCGTCATCTTTGAAAGTGTTAATCCCTTTTTGGTTTAGAGCAAAGTAGATCGAGATGGTCGATAAAGTTCTTACGAGTATCTTTGCCTCTAAAACTCAAGAATACGTCGTAACTCCAACCATGAGTTGGCAAAGACGAAGAAGAGGCTTCTTGGTTGGACATTATGACAGCCATTATAATTTTCTTAGAAACAGCTTAGAGATCTAAAGGTTAGAACTTAAAAGGCACATAGTGGTAGAGGAATAACAGATTCTTATTAAAGTTTATAGGAAATGCATGAACCAAAAAGTCAACTATCGACTATCGTCCATTGACTTTTTATACCAAGGATTATCAAGAATTAATAAATATTTTTATTACTTCAAGTTGCAATTCAACTACCCAACTTGCAAGCCAACTACCCAACTTGCAAGTTGCTCTTTTGTCACCTCTCGATTTATATATATATATATATATATATATATATATATATATATAAATTGCGTGCCGGTACTATTTGTTGAAATTGTAACAGCTTTACTACCCTTTCTTTTCAACCGTAAAAGTCCATTTTCATTATTTTTTCCCAGCAGATGAAGAATAGTGGGTGCTTACAAAATATGTCACGCCTTTTTTCTATTTATAGATCTGTAGTAATATTTGTAGATCTGTTGTAATAGAGACTTTTTCTTCCGAATTGATACGGAAAAAAAGCCTCTATTCTCTTCTCTTTCTTCCCATTGATTGATGCGAATATTCCTTATCTATGTGAGGCCCAAGAGTATATGAACGCCACGATTGAGTAAAAATCTTTGGTCAATAGTTTACATTTCATTTTTAAGAGAGAAAGATAAAGAGAGATAGCGTGAGGGCCGGTTTTCATGACCTTTTCCCCCATTTTCTCAAAGAACAATATATAAAGCATTTGTTGATCAATGGATATTTCGGGACCTCTGCTCGATTTTCTCAGCATATAAAGACCTTATTTTTGTAGTTTGGAACCGCGATGCCTTGATTTTGAACACCAAGGCCCAATTTTTCACATTGCGATGCTGAAATTGGGGCGGAGATTTTTGCATTGCGATGGCCAAATTTGGATAGACTTCAATTGTGCATTGTGATGCCCAATTTTTTCATTGCGATGCACGAACTTGATTACCGTGAACAAAAATCTGATTCCCAATTTTTTCTTTTGTAATGCTCAATTTTGGTAGGACTTCAATCCAGAATGATGCCCAATTGTTGTATTGTGATGCCTAATTTTAAACATATTTCAATTGTCCATTGTGATGCTCAATTTTGGTGGGACTTCAATCCAAAATGATGCCCAATTTTTGTATTGTGATGTCCAATTTTGGATAGATTTTAATTGCCCATTGCGATGCCTAATTTTTCCTTTTGCGATGCCCAATTTTGGTGGAACTTCAATCCAAAATGATGCCCAATTTTTGTGTTGCATCAATTTTAGACAGATTTCAATTGTCTATTGGGATGTCCAATTTTTTCTTTTACGATGCCCAATTTTGGGCGTGAGCTTTGTCCGCACGTTTGTTGTTCATTAAGGGTATTTTAGTCATTTTATCTCCAAAAGTGTACCTTAGCGGTTGGAAAAAAGTATCATGGGTTTTTTCGATTATAATTTCTCCATATGGGACCGGCCCGAATTTCTCCCTATATAGAAACGTGCTTTCTCCCGGACATGAGTCAATTACTCAACTTGCAAGTTGCTCTAGGCTTGTGGCCTCCCGAAATGTTTTACTTGGCAAGAAGTTGAAGCTTATTGCATGGAAAAATTATGGGTATGTTTCTTTTTAGATATTTATAACCGCTCTAGTATTACTTATTTTTTAAAATCGCATAAGTTCATTTTTCATAAATTTATTTCAATAATGTCAATGATAGAACCGATGAAAATTTCTTCTTCTTCTCCCTCGTTCGCTAAAAGACGCAAAAAAAGTATAAAGTGGAAAGAGAGTGGAGAGTTGGGTGATGAGGAAGAACAGTAATTACTACATATTGTTTATTCGTTATCCATGCCAAACTTCTCATTCTTTTACTAATTCATATGATGATGATGATGTTGTTGTTGTTATTCTTTCTTTTTCATTATTTGTATTTGTGTGATTCAAAATAGATTTAGTAACACAATACACAAAACTCTTCTTATATTTTGTATTATTATGCATGTAAATTGTTCGATAAAATATTAGAATATATAAAAAATCGTTGTTTGGACACTTTTTTAATCTGGATTCATTAATTTTGAATCATAATGCATCATTTGTGAATCGTGATGCATTGTTTTGGATTTAGGATGAAGGAAATATATTTTGATTTTGACAAAAAAAAAGTCAAATACGCCAATAATTTAGAAACTAAATGAGTTGATTATTTGATACCCTTTGATACCCTATTGAGCTCATTTGAAAAATCTGTTTCTAGAATATCTTACATTTTAAGAATACTTTAGATATTCACACTTAAATTATCACATTTTCAATTCTAAAAGTTGTGAATACATATTTAAGTTCAAATATAATTTGTGATACATTATAACTAATGAGACTCATTGCTTAATACTTTCTTCATCTCAAATTGAGTGTCTTTTTTTAGTTTTGTTTGCAGATTCAAAAACTTTGTGTTGAATCTTGCGCTTAAAAAGATTTGCTTAAAAACATTCCACTTGATTGTCAGCCAAGAAATTGATATTATATTTGGTCAGCCGCACATCATTTTTGTCAGCAAATTATCATAGCTGATCTCTACGTATTTAAGTACCAGCTTACCTTTCCTTATTTGATTGATCATACACGTGTACTAACTTTTTCCTACTTTGTGTTTGTGGTAGATATCCTGCAATATAATACCCCTCAAGATCCTTTGAGATCTTGCCTCTGCCATAACACATTTTCAAATTCAAATGTGTTCCTAACGGGTTGCTTTTGAAGACTATCTATAAATACCCACTGGAAGCATTTGTGAAGATAACAATTTTTGAAGTCAAGAAACCTTCTACTCTAAATCTCTCAGACGTTGTCTTCAAGAAAACTTTAGCTAGATATTTCTCATTGAAAATTTCTCTCTAGTTATTGTTTAGGCAAAATACTGAGTATTTCATTTTAAATTATTTAGAACTCAGTCAGTTTGTCTCACGAGTTTGATTGTTTCTCAATCATTCTCCCCAAACACCGGTCTTTTGTTGTACACTGATCCATTAGAGATCAAATAGATTTTTAATAAAATTAGTGCACTTCAAAAATCCAAGTCTGACCAACTTGGTAGTGGACGTAGCGGTTTATCTCGTGAACCACTTCAACGATTTGTCACTGCCTCTATATTCTTGCAAACTGACTCAACACTTAAGAAGTTATTCAACTGATTAAGTGTCAGTCAGTTAACAACAATTGTTTGCTTATTTGTTCAGTTAACTTGTATCTCAGTTCATCTCTATATTCAGTGATCAAACATTAAAACAGATTTCTTTTGAAAACAGTTGTGTCAGCCAGCTGACCAACTTTCTAAAATTTCAAAATGTCAGCCAACTGACCAATTCTTCAGTTGACTGACAAGATCAAGTTTTCCGCTGCCAATCTTTTAAGCTTTACAGATCAATACTCAAAGTTTTTAAAGGCTATTCACCCCCCTCTAGCCTTAACTGTTGCCATCTGGACTTACAATTGGTATCAGAGCCCTGCTTTTTGAAAAACTGTTTTCCAAGCCTAACAGCTTGAAAGCTCGATCATGGCAACTCTAAAAGCTTTTCAATCAAACAATGTGACTCAAGTACCCATTTTTGATGAAGATCACTTTGATATTTGGAAGGAAAGAATTACAAGATATATGAACAATATAGATAAACGATTGATGGAATGTGTAAGAGGTGGTCCTATGCAACCTATGAAAATCAATACTAAAGTTGGTAAATCTTCTGCAGATGATGATCGTAAACCCTCTTGCTCTGTAGAAGAAGAATATGTCCTCAAACCTCAATCGAATGGACCGAGGAAGACAAAATTACCGATGGATTTGGATGCCGAGTACATATCTGTCTTGTGCACGATGAAAACTACAAGCGGATATATGATTGTAATCGCGCCAAGGAAATTTGGGATGCTCTTGTAGAATATGTAGAAGGAGATCAGAATACCAAGGACAACAAACTGTATGATTGCATACAAGAATTTGATGCATTCAAGAAGGACCCAAAAGAATCTTTAAAGAATGCCTACGACAGATTTCTCGAGGTAAGTAATAGATGTTCTTCTCTTGGTAAAGTTTATAGTATGAAAGATTTGAATATGCGTTTTCTTAGTAGTTTGGGAAGTAGATGGCATGTTAAAGTCACTGCCATAAAGGAAGCCAGAGACTTGAACAAAACTCATATACGTAGTCTTGTTGCAAGTCTAAAAATTTATGAAAAAGAAGTTCTCAAAACTCAAGAAATTGAGAAAAATTTTAAAGGTATATCTCTTCAAGTTGAAGAAGAAACTTCAAAAACTTCTACATCATTTGTCGGATGATGACTTTGATGAAGATGAATTTCTTTGCTTTTGCTAGACAATTTAGAAAGTTTAAATCTTTTAAAAGAACTTTCAAAAACCTTGACAAACTTTCAAAAGTCTTCATCAAAACTACAAAAACCTTTTTCAAGCTTCCAAAAACCATCTACTTCAAACTTTCAAAAGCCTTACTTCAAAACAAATGAAGACAAGGTTGAGAAAGAAAAACCTGTTGTGCTTTAATGGTAGAAAGCCGGTCACTTTGCTTCAAATTGTCCTTTTACAAAAAATGAGTATTACAAAAGAGCTCCCAGAAATTTTGAAAAACAAAAGGGTTTAAGTCTTTGAAGATCAAAATCTTGCAACTTGGATTGAAACAGATTTCGAAGATGAATCTGCCGATTTTGAGCAAGAAGCAAATCTTTGTCTTGTTGCGAGAATCGGCAATATATGATTCGAAAATGAGTTTCCAAGTCCAAAATATTCAAAGATGTCGAAAATGAGTGTCAAGCTCACCTATTACAAACCCCAACCGACCAAGGTCATCAAACCGATCGGTTTGTGGTTAAGAAAATAGGAAATGGATTTTATGGACAAGGAATCATAAGTCGCCGAGAAAAGAAAGTCAAGTCAACTTCTCGAGGACGCTAAAGTAAGTCATGATTCAAAAGGCGGGGAGGAGAAGATGCCGACTCAAGTGTTGATGATTTTCTTGGAACAAATGCAAGAAATGTATTCCAAGTTTGAAACACTTAAAAGAATCCATGTTTCTTTATCGGTGATTTTAAAAGAATTTCAAGAAAAGCTGTGAGCTTCAAAAATCAATGAGCTTTACAAAGTTCGGCAAAAGAATTGCCTTTGCAACTAAAAAGTCTCAATGAAAAATATGAGATTCAAGCAAAAATCTCGGATGCCCAAATTCTTGACCTTGTAGAAAGAAATCTTCGACCGACCAATGTTGTTGACACTTACTCAAAGTCAAAAGCTGTAGAAACCATCATCGATCAACGAAAAAGATCATGAAGACCAACATGGTCTTGGATACTCAAAGGATGATGAAGAATGTGAGATCGAGGCAAAAAGGTGAACCTAAGATTCGAAAAGGACAAGGGATCGTCTATAATGTTGTGCCATTCACTTATCCCGAAATATGAATCGGCACAAGAGGTACATTAACAAAAGGATAGGGTGAACAATGAAAGTTGTCGGTCTTAGTCACAAACCTCTAAATCGGTCGGCTAACTCAACAACGACAAACAAATGTCGGCGACAAAAGAGGGGATTCGTAAGAAAGGCAACCGACAAGTTCAAGCCAATAAATTTTGTTCTTTGCTAAGACCTCTAATTGAATCATAAGGAATCAAAGAATTCACCTCAAATGATGATAAACTGGTTATCACAAGTGTAATATTTGCTCTACTTTTGGTCATCGACACATGAATGCTTATATAGATTTAAACCTCTTGAGAATTAAAAAGCCTAATTTCAGGCAAGTCTGGATACCGAAGAAAACTAACCCTTTGGACCCAAAAGTATAAAGGGTACCATGATTTAAATATTCATATTTCAGGTATGCTTAATGGCAGATGATCAATCAAGCGACATATGGATATTAGCGATGGATGCTCGGACACATGGTGGATCGGTGAACTCCTTACTAACATTATTGCGCCAAAGGACCTTACGTAATTTTTGGAGACAATTCAAAAGGAAAAACTATTGGATATGGATCCATTATCAGAGGATCTATAATAATTGAAAATGTCTCTTTGGTACAAGGTCTGAAACACAATCTTCTAAGTATCTCACAATTCTGTGATAAAGGTATGAGCTGCTCTTTCTCCTCCACACATTGTTTTATCAAAAATAGCATCACAAATGAAATTTTGCTCACTGGTTCAAGAAAAAGAAATGTTTTTGCTATAGATTTACTTTCTTTAGATAACAATACTCAAATTTGTTTAGTAGCAAATAATATTTCCAAAAATTCATGGCTTTGGCACAAAAGACTTTCACATTTAAACTTTAAGTATCTCTCAAAACTTTCAAAAGGAGATTTGGTAAAAGGTTTGCCATCCATAAATTTTCCTCGACAAAAATGTGATGCTTGTATTTTGGGAAAAATAACAAAAACCTCGTTTAAACCAAAACCATGTCTTTCTACCAAAAGAACTCTTGAGCTTTTGCACATGGATTTATTTGGCCCTGTAACTACTGCAAGCTTAGGAAGGAACAGTATACTTTAGTTGTTGTGGATGACTACTCCAGATATACTTGGGTTGAAATGATGCAATCCAAAGATGAAACTTACAGCATTCTCACTTCACTATTCAGAAATCTTCAAACTCAAAAGGAATGTGAGATCATAAGTGTTAGATCTGACAATGGTACAGAATTTAAAAATCTTGGGATGGACACATACTGTGATGATCATGGAATTGATCATAACTTCTCAGCAGTTAGAACCCCTCAGCAAAATGGTGTAGCTGAAAGGAAGAACAGGACTCTGATTGAAGCTGGTAAAACAATGATAGCTGAAGCAAAATTGCCAAAATATTTTTGGGCAGAAGCTGTCAACACAGCATGTTTTACACAGAATAGATCCCTCATAAACAAATTTCATGGTAAGACTCCTTATGAAATATGGAGAGGTAAAACACCTAACATTGCTTTCTTTAAAATCTTTGGGTGCAAATGCTTCATTCACTACAATGGTGGTGATTACAGAGGTAAATTTGATGAAAAAGCTGATGAAGGTATTTTTGTTGGTTATGCTAAACATAGCAAAGCTTATAGAGTCTATAATAGAAAAACTCAAATAATTGTTGAATCTATGCATATTACTTTTGATGAATCAAGTTTATTTGAGTCTTGTAAGACTCCTGATGTTACTAACAATTTTGAAATATTTGAGACAGGAAACAGTACAGGCTCAATTCAAAATAATCCTCCATCTTCAACTCCTCCTGCAGAAACTCTAAACCTTCAGAATGAGCCTAAACAGTGACAACCTTGACCGGTGACAATCTTAACCCTATAACAATTAGATCGGTCGGTGACACACTTTCGAAACCATTCAAGCGACATTCATCCATCTCAACCTTTACAACCGAACCTCTTGCGATCTTCCTAAGGAAATTAGGGAAGCTAGACATCATCCGTTTCAAATATCATTGGAGATCCCTTTGCTGGCCTAAGAACCAGAAGTAGCTCCAGAAATGAAACTCTTGATTCTCATGCCTTTGTCTCTTCCATTGAACCCAAAAAGATTGATGAAGCCTTGGAAGACCCTCAGTGGATTGACGCCATGCAGGAAGAGCTGAATCAGTTTGAAAGATGTAAAGTTTGGGAGCTTGTGCCTAGACCCACAGATCAACAAGTCATTGGAACAAAATGGGTGTTCAGAAACAAGTTGGATGAAGATGGAAATGTTACAAGAAATAAAGCAAGGTTAGTAGCCCAAGGATATAGACATGAGGAGGGCATTGACTATGATCAAACTTTTGCTCCTGTGGCAAGACTTGAAGCCATTAGATTATTTCTTGCCTATGCAACCTTCAAGGACTTCAAGGTATATCAAATGGATGTAAAAGTGCATTCTTAAATGGAGACCTACAAGAACAAGTATTTGTTGAGCAACCTCTGGTTTCATTGATCTTAAAAAGAAGGACCATGTATACAAGTTAAGAAAGGCTCTTTATGGTCTTAAGCAAGCACCAAGAGCATGGTATGAAACCCTATCCAAATTCCTTATGGAAAAAGGATTTCAAAGAGGTAAAATCGATACTACTCTTTTCTCTTTAAAGCACAAAGGTAATATTTTACTAGTTCAAATTTATGTTGATGATATTATTTTTGGATCTACTAATGAAATTTTGTGCAAGAGATTTGAGCATCTTATGAAAGGAAAGTTTGAGATGAGTATGATGGGAGAACTAACTTACTTCTTAGGTTTGCAAATCAAGCAAACTGAGGAAGGAATTTTTATCCATCAATCTAAATACACTAGAGAGCGATCAAGAAATACAATCTTCAAGAAGCCAATTCGGCAAACACTCCAATGGGAGTTGAATGTCATCTAGTCAGCGATGAAAAGGGTAAGCCGTTAATACAAGCGAGTGCGAGGTATAGTTGGATCCCTTCTTTATTTAGCGCTAGTAGACCGGATATCATGTTTGCGGTATGTATATGTGCTCGTTTTCAAGCTAATCTAAGGAATCTCATATGATTGCAGCAAAAAGAATCATCAGATATTTAATTGATACTGAAAAGTTTGGCATTTGGTATCCCAGAGACTCTTCTTTTAATCTAACAGGATATTCAGATGCTGACCTTGCAGCTTGCAGAGTAAATAGAAAAAGCACCAGTGGAACATGTCAGTTCCTTGGAAGCAGACTAGTATCATGGGCATGTGCAAAAAGCAAGCTTCGGTTTCCACTTCAACTCTGAATATATTCTTCTTTGGAAGCTGTTGTTCTCAGATTCTTTGGATGAAACAACAACTATTGGATTATGAAATGCCTATGGGAACCTGTCCTATTTATTGTGATAATACTTCTGCTATATCAGTTTCTAAAAACCCTGTCATGCATTCTAAAACCAAGCACATAGACATCAGATATCATTTTTTGAAAGATCATGTTGAAAAAGGAAATGTTCAGTTAGAATATGTTCCTACTGAATTTCAATTAGCTGACATTTTTACAAAAGCCTTAAAAGTCGATGATTTGAATTCTTAAGAGGAGAATTAGGAATGCTTATAATGTCATAGAAAGATGTATTTGGATTGTCTAAAATGCAGGTATACTTGGTTTTATGTATCAAGCTGACAATTTATATCAGCAAGCAAGTATTTGTCAGCCAGTAGCACAAGGAAACATTTGTCAGCCAGTAGCTGACACATGAAGCTCATGTACAACAAAGCTTCTCAGCTGACAACCTTCAGCTGACAAAACTCTCTTCATTCCTTGATTGAATTATTATAAAAATGTCGGCCGATGGCGACAAACATTCACAGTGACACTTATTAGGCGACAAATTGTCCGGTGACATATCTATATCTGATAACACGTGATTAACGATCCTTGTCGAGGTAGTCTCTAAGCCTTAAGTCAAAGCTGATCGTATCTCAGCTAAGACTTAATCTATAATTTATTTAAAATTCCTCATTTATTTCCGCCATTTATTTTCCTTGGAACTTCGCATGAAACTTTCTTGAAAAGCCAAAACGACCTTTCCACTATCCCACCAACTCTGGCGGTTGAAATGACGTGTTTTCACAAAAACGGCTCATCATTGTGATAATGACTATCTGTCATAAATTGCTATTTTTATCACAAAAACCAAAATTATGTGTACTTTATCACTACACTCCATATCTTCACTTTTAAAACCCACTATAAGAGTCCGTATCTGATCCCTTTTAAAAACACACTCACTCTCTCACTTTTCACTTACCTCTCTCTCTCTCTAAAATCCTTCTCTCTACAAACTTCATCTTCTTCAAAAATCCTTCTTCACTCAAACCCTAACCCTAGAATCTTTCGGTACTCTCCATTTCTCTCAAATCCTTCTTCTTTCTTTTGCTTTCAGAAGTTCTTAACATATCTGTTAATTGTTTCAGGAGATGGCTTTAAACCCAGCAGTTGGATGCCTTCTCGATGTGGTATCTCTGAATGAAGAACCACTAGGGCTTGAACTGATCCATTTACTCACTGCAAATGGACTATTACCTCTGCTCGCCTTCAACATACGAACCTTCAGTTGCCAGTTAACTGAAGAATTTTTCATGGGTATGGAGGAAAACCCAGCCGACCCATTTTCACTCATAGGTAATATCAGAGGAGTCCCCATAGTTTTTGACTCGGAAACCATCTCTGCTGCTTTTCCCGGCCTCTATGACGACGGCTCTACAACCTACACCATTCCTGCCGACACCCAACGAGCTGGGTGGATTACCATGAGGGGTGAGGTTCCAGTTGAGCTTGCTTTCGACAGGCACAAGCATCGATTTGCTCCTCTTCATTATGCCCTAGCCACAGTGATAGACAAATGCACGATAATCAAGTGCGGTGGTCATGATAAGATTCGAGGCTCGAGATGTTTCTTATGGAAGGAATTGTGGAGAAGCGTGAGATGAGCTGGGGAGCTATTCTGGTAGAATGTGTCAAAGTAAACATTGCAAAGTACAAGGAGAACATGGAATCTGGAAATCCTAGGCTCACCCATCACCTGATAATCAATCATTTCCTTCGGTCCATTCCTGCTTTTCAGCATATGCTTATCAACATTGGTGACCTTGAACCTGTCAAGGTCAAGAAATATGTTGCTGCTGACATTAGGCGAGCTAGTATTTCAAGCAGATTTGGTCAGGAGGCTCCACCAGCTCAGTCAAGCAGGAGGCCAAGAAGGACAAGGACTCAAGCCCTCACGTGTCATCCAACCGGTGATGATGGTCAAGAAGTGAAGTTGCTCAACCAAGTGTTCAACAAGAGTTCACCAGGGTCGTGGTCGCCTAGTCGAAAATGCACTGCAACAATGATTGGTCAGCCAGCTGATATGCAAGAGGCTGAAATCACTGAAAGAAGGCAACCAAGGAGGAGGAGACTAACATTGGCAGCTGATACTGCTGCAAAGAGACAGAGAAGGAATCCTGAGCTAAATCCAGGTACCTTTGTTCCTTTTTCCCCCACTACTGCAACTGATCCTGCTCCCAACTCTCCCCCCTCTGATCCTAGGTCACCCAACACTGCTCCCATTAAGTTTTTCCCTCCAATTAGGAATCCTACCTTCCATCCTAGGCATTCCTATTACCAAGCTAATCCCGTGCCAATTCCTCCTAACTGGGTCTTTCCAATAGACCATTTACCATATTTCGTTCAGTTTCTCCTCTCTTTCCATGAGGAGAAGAAAACTGACAAGCCCCCTGTCAACCCAATCAAATACATTGACCATAATCTCAAAAGGAGACCCTATGTCTTATATCCTGTCACTCCTAACCTCAGCCAAGAAGATTTAGTAGCCAATTATGGCAAGTACTTTGACCCTCTCCCTCTGCTCTGGAACAGATTCTATCTCTCAAACGATAGATTTGTCCAAGATGAGCTTGTCTATCTAGCCTGGACCATTTATAGTAAAGTCCATAATCTACCAGCTCTCCCACCAAATGATCCTTTCCTAGTTGGCAGACCTGCACTGCCTGAAGATGATGAACTTAACCAGGACTGGGAACAACCTTCTGTTGAACCAGACAAGTTAGCTAGGATCCAGAGAGCTGCCAATAAATATGTTCAGGATGCAGTAAATGCTGCAAATCTAGCCTACATTGAACTCCACAGACGGATGGCCTCCATGCCAGGAGGAGCTTCCATGGACACAGCTTTTCCAGATGCTATGTCAAGTCAACCAGCCCCTTTGATTACTGAATCCATACCCACTGTTCCTCATATCACTCCTTCAGCTGTTCCATTTGTTGTGTCAGCTACAACCACTCCAGTTACTACCACAGCTGCACACATAGCCATCTCCACCTCAACTCTGCAACCTATCTCTCTTCCATCCTTCACTCCAACCATTGATGCCTCATCTTCCATTCCACCTACAACTGTTGCTCTTCCCACTTTACCTACATCTGTCCCAGCTCCTCAACCTTCAATTCCTCTTCCAGTTACTCTTCCATCAGTTCCAGCCTTGTCAGTCACTCTGCCTTCCATCACACCAGTGTCAGTCACTTCCACTCCTGCTCCAGCTGTGTCAGCCTTTCCCCAAACAATGCCACTTGTGTCAGTCACCACAACTCTTCCCATTTTTCCTTTGACTGATACCATTCCTCCTTCTATCCCCACTGTGTCAGCCGCACCTGCTCTTCCAGCTATTGTCCCAGCTGCGATTATCATCTCTTCAGCTGACACTGTAGCTGCCTCTCTTCCTCTTCCCACAGCTTACATGCCCTCTCACCCTAACCAAGCCTCCCCTCTCTTTGTTCTGCCTGATCTCTCGCTTCACACATCTCACACTCTTTCAGTCAGTCCAGTGTCTACCTTCAAACCTACTCAACCTGAACCCTCCATAGAAGAAGCTGTTGATTCCCTCTCCTCTGAAAAATCTCTAGACCACACTGCCTTAGGCTCTTCATCTGATTCATCCAAGTCCACATCTGAGGATGAGTCTCTTCTCAGCCCTTCTCAGTTGGCATGTAGGAAAGCCAGGAAGCAAAGGAAACTTGTTTCCAAAGCATTGCATCATCCTTTTGGCACCAAAATTGTCTTTCCTGAAGACATGCCTACTCCTTCCCCTGAGCCTGAAGCCCAAATTCCAGCTTATCCAATGGATGTCTTCTTCCCCCCTGACCCTGAGGATGCTGATATTCACACCCATCAGCTATTCTTAAATGAGCCTGAACCCTCTCAACCACCTGCTCAAGATTCTGCCGCCTCTGGTTCTCTGTCTCTGCTGCCTAAGCTCGACCTTTTATATACTCATCATTTGCATATGAAGTCGGCATTTACACATCGGACACATCGATTGCTACACTTCAACAAGTTGCCTCTGCTCCCAAACCTCACCGGATCATCACCACCGAGGTGCAAGTGCCATTCTTCTTTGGTGCTCCTCGTGAGGCCCATATGGATGACTGGAGGACTATCTTACTCTACCAACAAGAGTGGTCCAACCGTGCCTTCAATGCTGAAGCAGCTCTGCTTCAAACCATTCAGGAGGAGAAGAAGCAGAAAGCTCGAGCTGATGCTTACATGGCTGAAAACCAGATTCTCAGGCAACGCGATGCCGATGCCTAGTGACACTGGGCGAGAAGAAAATCTTGAAAAGAACCGAACACGAAGCAGGCGAAGAGACCCAACCGATGGCGAAGGAGAAACTCAAGCAGAACAGGAACAAGTGCAGGAAGCTAAAGCTACAGAGAATGAAGCTGAAGTTGGTCCATCAGTTGAAGCAGACCAAAACAACTGAAGGATCCACATCAGCCAATCGGATATTTCATCTCTCTAAACTCTGAACAAACTTTTTAACTCTCGTTTTACTTGTAGCTTACAATTGGGATTTTTTAAGTTTTCAGTTACTGCCCATATATCATCTGCTTGTTGTTCTAACCTCAATCTTGCAGGATCTTTAAAAGTTTTTGGCTTTCTGCTTTCAAGTGAATGGTTTTAAGCAAATAGGAGGAGATTGTTGAATCTTGTGCTTAAAAAGATTTGCTTAAAAACATTCCACTTGATTGTCAGCCAAGAAATTGATATTATATTTGGTCAGCCGCACATCATTTTTGTCAGCAAATTATCATAGCTGATCTCTACGTATTTAAGTACCAGCTTACCTTTCCTTATTTGATTGATCATACACGTGTACTAACTTTTTCCTACTTTGTGTTTGTGGTAGATATCCTGCAATATAATATCCCTCAAGATCCTTTGAGATCTTGCCTCTGCCATAACACATTTTCAAATTCAAATGTGTTCCTAACGGGTTGCTTTTGAAGACTATCTATAAATACCCACTGGAAGCATTTGTGAAGATAACAATTTTTGAAGTCAAAAAACCTTCTACTCTAAATCTCTCAGACGTTGTCTTCAAGAAAACTTTAGCTAGATATTTCTCATTGAAAATTTCTCTCTAATTATTGTTTAGGCAAAATACTGAGTATTTCATTTTAAATTATTTAGAACTCAGTCAGTTTGTCTCACGAGTTTGATTGTTTCTCAATCATTCTCCCCAAACACCGGTCTTTTGTTGTACACTGATCCATTAGAGATCAAATAGATTTTTAATAAAATTAGTGCACTTCAAAAATCCAAGTCTGACCAACTTGGTAGTGGACGTAGCAGTTTATCTGTGAACCACTTCAACAGATTTGTCAGCCGTCTCTACTATTCTTGCAAACTGACTCAACACTTAAGAAGTTATTCAACTGATTAAGTGTCAGTCAGTTAACAACAATTGTTTGCTTATTTGTTCAGTTAACTTGTATCTCAGTTTCATCTCTATATTTAGTGATCAAACATTAAAACAGATTTCTTTTGAAAACAGTTGTGTCAGCCAGCTGACCAACTTTCTTCAGACTAAGAAATTTCAAAATGTTAGCCAACTGACCAATTCTTCAGTTGACTGACAAGATCAAGTTTTCCGCTGCCAATCTTTTAAGCTTTACAGATCAATACTCAAAGTTTTTAAAGGCTATTCACCCCCCTCTAGCCTTAACTGTTGCCATCTGGACTTACACTTTGATACAACATCATAAAATTGATGCAGCAGGATAGTTTGATTAATTCAGTTCAATGAGTTGCAAAGAAAAATTTACCACAAATGATTTCTCAATATAGTTTATAATATAACAAAAACTTAGATAAGACGGTTTTACGGATATTTTTTGTAAGATGAATCATCTTTACCCGACCCACTGTGTATTGGTGCGTTGAGTTATGAGAGAGTATACTCTGTCTTACGAATTAAAATCCGTAAGACCATCTTCCAGCAGGAGACTTAATCTTATACTCCCTCTGTGCCGGCAAAGAGTCCACTATTCCATTTTTGGATGTTTCACTTAAAGAGTTCACTTACAAAAATTAAAACATAAAAATGTCATTTTATCACTAATTAGCTACTAAAAGTGTCATCTTTTTAAAAAGTTAAATTAACTTTCTAACGGTGACTCTTTGCCCAAAACGAAGGGACAATAACTTGCTTAAAAGGAGACCATCTTGAAATTTTATCGGATTCAGTACTTAAATAAAGGTACATGTAAGTCCAGTTAACAACTAATAAGGTTAGAGGGAGGGGGTGAATAGCCTTTTAAAACTTTGAGGGTAGTTTTGAAAAACTTCAAAAGTTGCAGCGGAAATTGTTATTTTGTCAGTCAGCTGATGTAGTGTCAACTGGCTGATAGTTTTAAAGAAACTGACATTGTTGGTTGAAAAGGATTTAATGGTCAGCTGGCTGACACAATTTTAATGTTTTTGAGAATAGATCACAAGCTATGAGGAAAGTATTGAAGTATAATTTATAAAACAAGTAAACAATTTATGTAAGATACTAGGCCGACACTTAAGTAAATTAAGACTGCTTAAGTGTTAGATCAGCTTGTAAGAGCTGAAGTGTAAAAACAAACCAGTTTAAGTGGTTCACAGTATAAACTGTTACGTCCACTGTCAAGTTAGTCAAATTTGGATTTTTGAAATGCACTAATATTATTAATAATCTAGATGATCACTAATGGATCAGTGTAAAACAAAGACCGGTATTTATGTAGTATGATTGAGAAACAATCACACTCGTAGGACAATCAACTGATTCCTTAATGGATATGAAAGAAATAAGGAACAACGAGACAATGATCGTCTAAAACAATAATTAGAAAAGATTAACAACATGAACTATCTAGCTAGCGTTTTAAGGTTAAGGTACTTCAAGTGAGTAATCTACTTTAGAAAGTATGAATGCTTCAATGTGTCTTCAAGAGGTTATTCTTGTGGGTATATATAGATGAACTTGAAGTGCAGTTCGTTAGAAACACATTTGAATTTTTGAATTTTGCAAACAATTCGGAAGTATCTTTTTACAAGATCATATTGATCCTGTGTGAAAGATAAAAACCAGTAGATCTATCATAGCACAAAACAGGTAAGTGTCAGTACTAAGAAATGTCTAAGCATAAAAAGTAAGGAAGCTGATATTTAAAAACGTGGGTCAGAAACTTCTAAGTGGCTGACAATATGACATTGCAAGTTGACCAAATTTTCTTTAATCAAAAAGATTATAAGATCTAACAATGTAAAGTAAGAGCATAATATTTTGAAGTAAATTTTAGTTTAATACAACAATACCCAACAATTAAAGGGCACTCTTATTTTTATTTTATTAGGGCACTCTTATTCTTAATACTCCCTAAATAAGCACTGACTTGATTATTTATATTGGTTTAATGTGTAGTTTCCATTAATGTCCATGTATATGTGGCCCATAATTAAAGTAGAGTGAAAAAGTAAGGGTAAAGTGGTAAAAGTGATGTTCTAAAAAGGTAAGTTTTAAAATGAACAATTATTTTGGGATGGATGAAAAAGGAAAGGAAGACGATAATTTAGGGACGGAGGGAGTAATATATAGATAGGAAGACGAGGGTTAATTTTCTTTCTAGCATGGGAGTGGGGGGGGGGAACTAGGGAGAGAACTCTACATATTGTCCAATGGGTAAGCTGACAACAACTTAATAAACTCCACCACAACCTTGACAGAATTGTTAGCCGCTAGAGAAGTGAAAGTTGCAGCCTCATTGGACTCGGCCGAACCGCCGCCGGCCAAGTCGGATAGTGCCCTAATAGTAATGTAGGGTACCCTTTGTTGATAGCATACGAGGGACACCGCTGCGCTTTCCATCTCCACGGGGCTGATGTTGAATTTTTCGTATATGAAACTCCGGTAAGCAGCGTTATCGAGGTAAATGCTAGCACTTGTTCCTCTGTCCACGGTGGTCACCTTTGGTGGTGAAGTCAAACATGTGGTGGCGTTTATGCAGCCCTCCAATTTTATATCCTGATCGCGTGAGCAATGCAAATTAAAGTGCATTAACGAACTATATAACATTGTTAATGAGAAAACCTAAAAATTATTATACCTCAAGTTGTTTGGAGATTTTGAAGTAATGGGGATCAACGGGAACCCAAAAGATGTGTTGCCTATCCTCTGGAGTTCCATCGACCGGAAACACTTCCTCCGGTTGGTACCAAACGCTGTTTAACAAATTTCCACCGACGTCACCATTGGTTGAATACTTGGAAAAATTCAGGTACCCAATTTCTCTGGTGTAATCTCCATTCACTTCCAGCGCAAGTTCATTTTCTGGCCCATCTCCATATCTCTGCACCATTTCATTTTTGTAAGGAACTGGAAGAATATTTATCAATCAATTATTCCCTGCATTTCTTAAAGAGTTTCCCGTTTAACCCGGCTGACATCTATAAGAAAATATTTTTGTAAATAATTTATGATAAAATAATTATATAAAAGGTAAATGTATATATATAAACTTAAACACACAACGTAAGTGATAAAGTGATTCTAAAATCTGATATATAAAAAATCACTAAAATGGATTGAGGAAAAGGTAGAAACTTCTATCTTTGGCAATTTGGTGAAAAGGAGCAGGGTGCCGCGCCCTGCCTCTAGTATTGTTATTATGCCAGAGTATTGTTATTATGACTATCCTTTTGTTAAGATAGAGCTTAGCTGCGTGCTAGCTTATTGCTTGGTCCAACATTAATTGATTGGCCGAAGTGTTCACAACCCTTACGCGTGACCTGCTCCTACGCCATACACGTGGTGTGATCATGTGCTCAATACGTGAGGTGAGGTTGACTTTGACGTTAGCATTTCATGTAATATCCCTAATTTTGATAATATTATAATTTTTATTTTTAATGTAATTGAGCCTATGTTAGTCTAGTTATCTTGGGCCGATAGTTATGGTTTGACCAAGTTTGAAAGAAATTAATGGTTGGACCTATTAGTGTATCAGCAGTGAGTCCACTTAATTTTAGTACACAATTGGGTTATTTATTTGTGTTTGGGCTTGAGCCCAATTGATGGTTCATTTGATAAATACAACAACAACAACAACAACAACAACAATAATAATAATAATAATAATAATAATAATAATAATAATAATAAGGGAAATAAACACAACATTTATAACTCGTATTATTGCTACAGTAAATTGGGGGTTGTGAAGGGGTGTTGTTGCCTGCCGTTGAAGGGAAACGGGGGCAGTTTTCTTCTGTCGCAGTGATGATGGGAGCTAGAAGGTTGCTCACAGTGACTATATAAGGGGGTCGATTTTCCTTAGCTAAATCATCCACGAAACAATAATAACAATAAGAACGGGGTCAAGAGAGAGAGCTTGAGAGACGGACGTCGGAGGAAGTCTTGACGAAGTCACGAAGTGGGAGATCCGGCAACGCACCAAATCTTCGGCGGGCAAGATCGAGACTTGGATTAAGGTGAGTTGTTGATTCTTCATCTTGAGAGTAATTGTTTATTCTGTTGAAAGGGGTTGGCGGTTCATGGCATTTTTCTTGGTTGGGTAAATTAGTGAGAGGAAAAACAGAAGAGGTGGGTTGGGCTGAGTGTTGCCCGTAGAAGAGGAAAAAAAGAGAGATAACAGAAAGGGGATGGGGGAAAGGGATTGATTCAAAAAAAATAAAAGAAAGAAGAAGTGAGAGGTGGGTTATGAAGTTGGGGTAGGTTGTTGGGTGAGAGGGGATGGAAATGACAGGTTGTACTAGGGAAGTGGGAAATCCCAAAAGAAGAGAAATAAAAAGGTGATGTGGTCAAGTCAATTAAAAAAAACAATGGCAATAAGGGGGGATTCGGGAAGGGGGAGTCACTAAAGAAGGATTTTTTTTTTTAAGTGTTGATGATGATGTGGGGAGTTGTGTAAAAAAAAAAAAAAAAGGAAAGATTGGTGAGTTGTCATGAGAAAGAAATAAAGGTGGGAGGAGTTATAAACGTGGGATGAGTTTGTGGGAAGGAGTAATATAATAATAATAAAAATAAGAGATGTATAATTAATTTGTTAAAAGTTCATTTAGTTATTTAGATGTAATAATTTGGTGATTGAATCTTAGATTTGAGCAAGCACGGGTAGCCGTATTTTTTCGTAAGAGTTGATTTCGAAGCTTCGTTTTGAGGTAAGGGATTATACTCCTTTAAAGTTATTTGATCATCATATTTTATTCGGTAGGTTTCCGTTATAACTTTATTGACATAACACTTTCTTTGTAAACCCATGTTCAGCATTCGCCGATATTTGCTTTGAACTCCGTCGAACCTATTTTGTTCATAATCCGAATTTTGAAACTTTTGTAACCCATGTTTGACTTCTTTGAAATATTAATTTATTGGAAAAAAAAATGAATTACATATTTTTGGACATTTGACTTTATTTGGAACTCCTCCGTGGTCACTAAGTAAAATAGGTTGTTATGTGAAATACGTAACATTTGTGAACTTTGAATTATTTGACACCACTGGACATGTGGTGAGGTTATCCGGATACACCTTTAGGCCCGTTGGGTTCAGGCCCATTAGGGCAGTTAGTCAGGTCAAATTGACCACTTAAGTGATCATGGAATCTGCAGGTGTTCTTTGTTTCCAATTGGAATAGGACGGTTGGCGACAATTGAATATCTCGTATTTATTTTGAGCTTTATCTTTCATTTGGAACTCCTAATTAGCACTGTATTCGATTTTATTGTTTCTTTATCCGATAAATGAAATTTTTTATCTTGATATAATTATTTGACCCTGGCGAAATTTATTTTTGTGGTCAACTCCTCCTTAGGAAACGGAGGGGTTGTATATGAACTTGCTGGACATTGTTCGCTCACCATTTTTCTTTTTTCTCCAGGTCATAAGTAAAATTTGAAATCTTTTTGGGATCAGGTGGATCGTTTGAAGGGTGGCGCGGACAAGATTAATTTTCATAGATTTGACAGTTTTTTTTTTAAGGAATAAACATTTGTTCGAGATTTATGGTGGTTATTATATTTCAGAATTTGTATTAGATCGTTATGTATTTTGAATAAGAAAATTTAAATGTTTTATTTTGGATATTTTGTGAGTTAGTATTTAGAATTGGTGACGTGACCAAATTGTGGGACCCCGGTGTCGATATCGAGTTTGGGGCGTTATATTTCACTCTCTAAATTAAACATTTAAAAAAAGAATGGTAAACTATATATTTGAATTAAAGAGGGAGTATCATTTTATTATTAGTAGTAGTAGTAGTAGTAGTATTGTCCATCATCATTCGTTATTTTTATGTTATTTTTATAATCGTAATTGTTCATTTTAAATATTATTTTATCATCATTATTACTATTTTCATCATCATTATTATTTTTATGATTATGATTATTCATTTCGATTATTATTATTGTTTTTGTCATCATTATTAATATTTTGATCATAATTTTTTATGGTCATCATTATTCCTTTTGATTAGTATTGTTGTTGTTGTTATTATTATTATTATTATTATTATTATTATTATTATTATTATTATTATTATATATAATAATAATATATAAATTTAACCAGTGATGCACTCGTGTGTTGCACGATTTGTACTTAAGTATAAAATCATATACTCAATCAAAGTTGAATATAATATATAATTAAAAAGTTTAATATGAATAAAATAAATAAAAAATGATAAACATTATAATCAAAGAAAATCACAAATTTTTTTAAAAGTTATTATAAAATTTTAAATACTTCTCTATATACAATATTTTTCGTTGAAAATATATAATTATTACAACTATTACTATCACATAAAAAATTCAAAGACCCTTAAGATTAATAACTCTAGACAAATCGACCTAGTTTTCATAACTAAAAATATGGTTTTTCAAAAGAAGTTTAACGTTAGCCACTTTTATTTATAGACATTTCGTAAGGCACCATCAGCGTAAACTGTCTTTTTTAAAATTTGGATGAAATTCAATGATCAGGTGGTGTCAGTAATATTTTTGAAATAAAACAGTACCACCAGAATGACCATTTGAAAGAACTCATCCATTTAAAACATGGTTTATTAGCCTTGTACTAATTAATCGTGTGCTAATAAATAACCCAAGGAAATTGTCAATGTTACGAAGCAACATTAATGAAATTTCAACCTTCAAATTTAACTCATGATTTAGGATTCCGGATCATGAAATTCTATTTTAAACTTTAGGAATATCTATATCGTTCAAAAGATCAACGTTTCTATCAAAATGACACGAAAAATCTAGCTTAGAAACAATCTTCCTTTTGAATTGTTCTTCAATACCATGTAATCCTATATTGAATTAACCACATCAAGGGTCAGATCTAGAATAACTCTCTTTTCCAAAAATAATGAATCACCAGGACTGCTTCCAAATGAAGGATATGTGCTTTGTACAATTGAAGAGATTGTATCATTGAATTCTTTAAGCACTAGTTGATTGAGAATATCAACACAAGTACAATAATCATTTGGTTCACCAATTTTACCATCGTCAATCTTCGCAATCCAATCGACAAAAAAAGTTTCAATTATTCGGAACTCTCGTTGGACCCATACTTTGTATCTCATATTCGTTGTCAACCTAAATACATGTGAATCTCTCCACAAATATGATGAATTAATAGTGAGATGAACTATGTCTTGTGTACTTCCTTTTAGAATCGCATGCAATATCTGTCAAAAATCTCCACCAAACACATATATTCGAAAAAAAATATTATAAATTTTGGAATACTTCTTTATATATAATATTTATCATTGAAAACGTACGATTAGTACTTTTAATTCTATAAAAGGTGATTTTAAAGCATGAAGTTGTATTTATCCTTACATACGACACTGCACTTTGAATTGCTAATATTAAAAATAACGAGATAATCTTTTCTTGCTACCAAATAAAAGCACTACAAAAAATTGCATTTAAATGTTGGATTGATAATTTTCAAATAACTTTAAAAAAGCACAAATGTTTATGACACACACACACACACACACACACACACACACACACATATATATATATATATATATATATATATATATATATATATATATTTAATAGTCAAATATCACACTATTTGTTTTATCTAATAAAAAAAAGAATTGAAGTCGAAATAACAGACTCTAAACAGAACCTCCAACACAAAAATATTAGGAATACAACATAATTTTTATACAACTATTTAATAACAAAAATTATTGAGTCTAGATTTTTAGTGTGACTTCTACAGAACATCCAACACAAAAATATTAGGAATAACATATTATACAACATAATTTTTATACAACTATTCAATAACAAAAATTATTGAGTCTAGATTTTTAGTGTGACTTGGGAGAAGTCCTATAACAGACAAATGATAATATACTCTAAACAGAACCTCCAACACAAAAATATTAGGAATAACATATTATACAACATAATTTTTATATAACTATTCAATAACAAAAGTTATTGAGTATAGATTTTTAGTGTGCCTTGGGAGAAGTCCTGAAGGGTCCCGGCCAGTGCCGACCTGGGACCCACGAAGCATAACCGAGCCCAATTCTTCTCATGAGTTCTCCAATCAGCCTGTGCCGAGCTAATATCCGCCAGGCCGAGCCAAGCCCAATTCTTCTCATGAGTCCTCCAATCACTCGGTGCCGACCTAGGATCCACACGGCCGAGCCGAGCTGAGAAGGGATCAGGTGCTGCCGTGCCGAAAACACCTGGAGTCGGCAGCGCTCGTCCCAATGTGGCATGCACCCCGATACAGCCACTTCACTGTAGTTCTGCCTCAGGGGCTGATCATACGACAAAAATACTGCTACAAACATCTACCTGCCCCCTGACAGACGCCCATCTTCCCAAATGACTCACTTAATTTCGTGTCATGCAAATGATGAAGGGCCGCCCAGACCTGCCAATGGAAGGAGGCCACCTCCACTTCACGGACAAACATGCACCGCTCCAATTGGGTATAAAAGGAGAGCTGAAGGTTACTGGAAAATCATCCCAAAAAAGAGCAAGAGAGTAGAATATTAGCAAGTTACACTTTAAAAGAGTCTCCCAGTATTCTGGAAACACATAGCCCAAAAAGTTAATGTTTTCTTCCTCCTTTATAGAAAAATCTTAGTTCCTCTTTTCAGTTCAGTTCAGTAATAGTCAAAGAAGCCATTGTAACCCAGGTGTTAGAGATGGTTTGTTAATGTTCGGAATCTTAATCAGTCAGATATCCTATCACGTTATTTATCTCTTGCACTCTATTGTTGTCTCATATTAGCGTAAGACAAGATCACCAATTTTGCGTGATCAGTTTGGTTCCGTTGTCGGGAAAGCGATTCATCCCTCATACATGAAGCTTTCACTTTCTTTTAACCCTGTCTTTAGCATCTTCCTTTTTTATGAAACAGGGGCGGTACCCTGTGGGATTTTATTTATATGAATAAGAAATTACAAACTTGAGGGGGACAATCATCCTTACCCTTATAGATGGGGGGGATAGAGGAGCCTTATCTCGAAAAATAAATAAACAATCAACATAGAGCTAAGAAATTCTAAAGTAGGTCGTTTCACTTTTATCCAGGAAGATGAGACCGCGAATACGAGAAGGCAGAGAGACCTCGGCAGAAAAGGAAGCAGAAGAACCTTGGTCACAACCATAATTAGCGATGGCATCGGCCACTGAATTAGCTTCCCGAAAAATATGCTTGATGGATAAGTGCAAGTCCCGGATAGTATCTTTAATGGACCGAATAAAATAGGAGCTTTTCCAAGGACGCCTCAAATCTTCACAAATACAGTCCAAAAGCAATTTAGAATCTATCTCCACCATAGCATGCTTTAAATTATTAGATTTCAGCCAATTAACCCCCTGATACAAAGCTCGACATTCAGCTTGAAAGTTGTTAGAAACGCCATAAAAGGAATAGAAAACAAAGATAGTTTCTCCCAAACTGTTTCGAATAATCCCACTACCTAAGCTTTGACCCGGATTTCCCCTACAAGCCCCATCACAATTAAGTTTAACTCGGCTAGGAGGAGGCTTAGACCAAGTAACCACCTGAATTTTCTTAGAAGAGATGACCCCCAACCGAGAAGAAAAGAGAAGATCCCAGCCTTGTCTTGGAATAAGACCAGCCCCCATGAGAATAGAAGAGATGAGACGTTTAATTCGATCGATAATGAGCCAGAGGGGCACGAGAGTCTTCATGAAGACTTGAGTTTCTAGCTTTCCAGATCTCCCAAAGAACAACCGAAGGCACAATAATGTTCAGACTGGATTGATTATGATGATACCACCAAGCAAAACATTGTTGAGAAATAGAGTTGGCCAAGCAATGAATACCACCAAGATTATTAAATTCAGCCCAAATTAATCTGGCAGAAGGACTGTCCAGAAATACATGATAGTAGGATTCAATGTGCCCCATAACACAACAATGGCATCTAGATGCTAGTTGAATGCCTCTTTTGGAGATACTCTCATCGAGAGGCAGCTGACGCATCCAAATACGCCACATAAATAGACTTATATGTCGAGGCAGTAGCTTATGCCATATGAATTTGGCCGAATCAACTAGAGGCCAATGATGACGAGCTAGCTGCCAAGCAGAAGAAAATTGAAACTTACCGTTTTCAGATAGACGGCAACGAGGAGTATCAGGGGAGTGACAAAGGGAGATACCATAGTCTTTAATAGAATCGACAATAGCCGGGCCCAAAATTCTTCGAGCATTGTCATTCAGGCTGTTTTCTGAATTAAAGAGGTCTTTAACTAACTGATCTTGACCCACGGCTGAAGGAGGAGAAAGATCAAGAGGCAACCAGTTATCTAACAAAGCTGAACAATTGCCGATCCCTATGATCCAAATTATTTGTTTTTCTGCCATCTCACGAAGGGAGCACATTCGTCGCCACGTATGAGACCCCGAAGCGTAGGCTGCAAGAGACGGGTGCAAGGAAGAACAATATTTCCTCAACATAAAGTTGCTCCACAGATTAGTAGAGGATCGAAACGCCACCAAAGATGAATAGAGAAGGCTTGAATGATATCTGAAAGAGAACGTATGCCAACACCACCTTCGTGAACCGGCCGACAACAGTTTTCCCAAGAGACCCAGTGCGCTTTAAATTTTCGATCAACCGATCCCCAGAAAAAGTTGGCCAGCATTCGATTAATATGCTTTACCACAACAGCAGGAGGGTCTAAAATCATAATCTGATATATGATAATAGAGTGGAGGACTGAGTTGATAAGTGTAACTCTCTCGGCTTGGTTGAGAAAGGCCCCCATCCATGAGTTGATTTTAAGTTGCAACTTCTCAATTAAGGGATCAAAAAGGTTCTTCTTTTTCCTGCCTTCAAAAAGGGGACAACCAAGATATTGGACAGGAAGCAGTTTATTACTAAAACCAAGATGACGACTAATAGAAAAAATTCTAGAAGCTGGGATTTTATGAGAAACCAAGAAACTGCTTTTGCTTTGATTGATCAATTGCCCGGAACACTGCTCATAAAGACTAAGAAGCTTTCGATGTTGAAGCAGCGAGTTCTTAGAACCGTTGCAAAAAATAACGATGTCGTCCGCAAAAGCAAGATGTGATATAATAAGGCAACCCCTAGATGAAGAGTACGCAAAATTAGGGTGATCAGTCTGGAGTTTATTTAAGCCTCGACTAAGAACTTCTGCTGCAATAATGAATATACTTGGCGAGAGAAGATCCCCTTGACGAAGGCCCCGAGAGGAGTGAAAGAATCCAGCTGAAGAACCATTAATTGAAACAGAAAACCAGTTATTGGAAATCACCCTCCAGATAATATCAATAAAAGTCTCGCTGAAACCAAATCTGCGAAGCACCCCAATTAGAAAAAACCACGAGACTCTATCAAAGGCTTTGGCCATGTCTAATTTGATAATAACATTGGTCCCGTTAATTTTTTTCTTGAGTTGATGAGTCAGTTATTGGGCAAGAAGTAGGTTATCTTGAATAAGTCTTCCTTTCGTAAATGCACTCTGATTTTCAGAAATGATAGAGGGAAGAATCGTAGCCAGCCGAGAAGAAATAATTTTGGTGATGATCTTATTGCTGAAGTTGCAGAGACTGATTGGCCGAAGATCTTTGAAGGATTCAATGTGACTAGTCTTTGGAATGGAGATGATGAGAGTACTAGTCCAGGATTTAGGCATTTCAAAACCTGCAAAAAATTTGGAGACCGCAAGAAGAAGATCTGGAGCAATAATATCCCAGCAAACTGTATAGAATTTACCCGAGAAACCATCAGGCCCTGCGGCACTGTCACCATTAAGATCAAAAACAGCCTTTTTTAGTTCCTCTAAAGAAGGAGGATCTGAGAGCATACTGTTCTGATCAGAATTTATTAATGATGGAATGACAGAAAGAAGGCTATTATCCGAACAAGGACAAGCTGTGAGCTGATCTGAGAAATATTCAATAGCGGCAGATTTGATAGAGGCCTCCGTGTCCGCGATGACTCCATGCATATCAGAAATTCGATGAATAGCAAGTTTGTTTCGGGTTTGCTTACCTGATGAGTGAAACAGTTTGGTGTTGCCGTCCCCTTCTTGAAGCCACCGTAAGTAAGATTTTTGTCTCCAATAATCCTCTTCAAGTTTTAGTTTTTGTTTGAGCTTGGCTTGGGCCAAATGAAGAGCAGTGCGATTAGAGTCAGTGCGTGCATTTTCGTAAGTAATCTCCTTGTCAAGCACGTCATCTTCAGCCTGTTTAATAGCCTGAAATATATTCCCGAATACATTGCTGTTCCAGATTTTGAGAGCTGCTCTGGTAGCTTTTAATTTGTTGGAAAACCGTACCATAGGTCTGCCATGAACATTACTAAGCCAAGCACTTTTAACCGTATCAAGAAATGTATGATGAGACACCCAGATATTAAGAAATCTGAACTGGTATGGTTTGCGTTCCGTGGATAGATTGATGGATAAGAGCAACGGGGAATGATCTGAGCATGTTCGATTGAGGTGTTCCACCGAGGTAAGAGAGAAAGTAGATAGCCAAGAAAAGTTAACAAGAGCACGATCAATTCTCTGAAAAATGGTTGCTTGCCCGTCTCTATTGTTGCACCAAGTATACTTGCTGCCATGATATCCCAAGTCTGAAAGATCGGTAGCATTAATACAGGCCTGGAAATCTAAATCTTTAGCATCTTCCTACGAACGACTCTTCCTATTGTTCACTTTCCTGAAACCACTCTCACACAGACAAGAATAACATGGTGAAATCCAAGAAGCCAAATTCCAAAAACATAACCCCTGCCGCCTCCACTCGACCAGAAGAACTGGCGAGACGGAACGAGGGAAAAGGCGACTCAAACCCTGCCCCCTACAGGGCAGGAGTCGGTCGCCCCATTACCCGAACTGTCTACTAGGGCTCAGAGAAGGCTGGCCTGGCGATAAGGGGAAAGCAAGGCGACCCCGAACACTGTGAAGAGGGCCACTCTTTAGGCCCGGACGCGTCTAATACTCGCCAGGGAGCCAAGCGGCCCCTCGGAGATCCAAAGACCCCAAGAGACCCAGAGGAGCTAGGTGAAGAATATTTGTATTGGGAGAACCAACGAAACCTACTCGTGAGAATTCAGGAAGCCGAGGCCCGAATGCACGAGTTGCAAAAAGCAGCAGTTGCCCCAAAAACTGCCCCTACCATCCACATACACAAAGACGCGCCACCACTCGGCTCAAGATGGCGGGGAGAGGCTAGAGAGGCGACTTGCCAAGCCTGCGGCCAAACCCACATCACACATGAAAGAAAGGCTTGGTCAGAAAACCCAGGCCCACGCTCAGAGATCAAATGTGCATGCACGCCCTGCAGCCTCTGAGGCCGGAAGCGGATCAGGCGGGCGATAGTGAGGAAGGAGAATCGCAACCGCGAGCCTCGACCAACCAAGCATGCATGCGGGCCCCTCGCCCCTCCCTGCCGATGGCAAAGATCCCTAGGATCGAGGAGCCCCGTACGTCGGCCCGGGCCGTCGCGACACCATCCCCAGCCATATGCTCGGCCCCCACAGATAAGCCCATCACTTAGGCCAAGATAAGGGCATGGATGGAAAAGGTAGAGGCCAGACAGAGCAGTGGGGGGATGACAAAAATGGTCAAGATAGGAGGGCCATTTATAAAACGGATCCGAGACGTGGCTGTCCCTGCAAAGGTCAAAATACCACACTTCGATGACTACGATGACCACAACATTCGCCTCGGGACCACGATCATTTTCCGAGCTCAAAATGATGATCGCAACTAAGCTCGACGACATATATGGTGCCTCGTTTGCTGGTATTGGTACCCTCAAGAAGCAGCCCAGCCCAACAAAGGTACAATGGGCTTCCTCCGAATCAATAGCAGGTGGTTGGGAGGATTCGTAACCGCTTCCGAACAAATTTGCCTCGACCGGGGCCCTGCCCAAGAGTGAGACTGACCTATGTAGTGTCAAACAAGAGCAGGGGGAGTCAGTGTTGTCTTATATGGCCAGGTTCAAAGAGACGTTAGCTCAAATCCTCGATATTAGGGCTGACGCCTCGTCCGAATGTGTTTTGGGAGCCTGACTCTGTAGAGGAAGCCGCAGCATCCGAAGCTACCGATGAGGCCTCGAGATCACGACGGTGAGATGTTCCTCGTCGCCCAAAGAATGGCGTTTTTGACGGCGGCGGCGGCCTCAACCACCGCAAAGATCATCCGTCCGAATGTCCCCCGGGACGACCAACACCGCCAAGCAAGTAACAACCGGAGGCAGAGCACACCAAGGGAAGGGAAGAGCCAGGTCGGCAAAGAGCCAGCCCGAGGTAAAAAAGGAGGAACCCCGCAGCAGCTTTTTCGGGGAAGGAAGAAGTGTAAGACGAGACTACGAACCAGAGGAGTTTTCCCCACTCAACGTTCCAATAGCACACGTGATGAACGTCCTGCTCTCGGAAAACAAGATACAACCGCCAAATCCAATGCGGGCCCCAATTGAGCAACGCAACCTCAGAAAGAGATGTGCATTCCACAATGACGTGGGTCATTGGACAGAGGAATGCATCCATCTAAAAAGGGCGATACAACGAATAATTAATGAAGGAGACAAGAGGTTTGAGAAAAGAGAGCCAAACAATCGGGCCCCAGCTCAGAGACTCCCCGAAGGCAGCAACCCGCTGGACAAGCGACCCGTCATCAACACAATCCGACCTGAGACCCCGAGCATCACCCAGTTGAAAATCACGATTAACAGCCTCACCTATTCGGTCAAGTCCATGCTGAACAGTGTTACCGAGCGTGAAATTATATTTCACGATGCCGAGCTGGCCACCAATGCCATAGCCCGCACCCAGCCGTTAACACTCCAGGTCGGGATTCACAATAGTCTGGTGAAAAGGGTGCTAATTGACACTGGAGCCGGAAGGGACGTGCTATATTACCCCTGTTTTCTTGCACTAGGTTTTGGAGATTCCAACCTGACCCCTTGCCACCTCCAGTTGGAGGGATTCACGGGGCACAAGGCAACCGCCAAAGGAATGATCACCCTCGTAGTCACTCGGCGGACAAGCAGCGAGGCGCCAATTTCCAGTAGTCCTCGACCTTCCATCCCCCTATAATGCTATCCTTGGCTCGCCGTCTTAAGCAAGTTTCCAGATGGTTGCATCCTTGGCTCACCAAAGAGTCAAGTACCCACTCCCAATGGAATCAGAACTCTGAGGAACGACGCGAGGACCACCATGGAGCACAACATCGGTGTCAAAAGAGAGACATAAAAGAAACTCAAGGCACCGGAAGCATCAGAGGAAAGCATTATGGAGCAGGGCAGACCGAAGCGAGCAAGGGGCCACGGTGAGGAGTCCTCGAACGCATAGCAATCAATCCCAAGTACCAGGGTCAATGATCCTGACCCCGGTAATTTGGAGAGAGAGGAGCCGGTGGAGGTAGACAGCCTGCATGCCCGAGATTTCCCGATCATGCAGCCATTAGAAGACGTGGAAGAAGTGGTCATCAACTTCGCTTACCCCGAGCAAAAAATCAGGGTAGGAATAGAGATACCAGAACAAGAACGGAGAGACATCATCCAGTTTTTAAGAGACAACACCAATGTGTTTGCGTGGAGGGTAGAGGACATGGGAGCGATCAGCGAAGATGTGGCCGAGCACAGGCTAGATACTTCTCGCCTGAAAAATAGGCGGCGATCAGAAATGAGGTAGCAAAATTACTCCAAGCCGAGATCATCAAAGAAATCCATTACCCCACATGGATCGCCAATGTGGCAATGGTAAAGAAGTCAAATGACAAATGGAGGATGTGTGTAGACTTTACCAACTTGAACAAAGCATGCCCGAAGGATTGCTACCCTTTGCCAAGAATTGACCGGCTCGTCGACTCCATCTTGGGATACAAGGTCCTGAGCTTCGCCGACGCTTATTCAGGGTACCACCAAATCAGGATGCACAAAGATGACCAAGCAAAAACTGCCTTCCGAGCAGCCGGAGCCCTCTACTGCTACAACATGATGCCTTTCGGCCTAAAGAATGCTGGAGCGACCTACCAAAGAATGGTCAGTAAGGTTTTTGGAAGCCAGTTAGAAAGGAATGTCAAGGCTTATATCGATGATATGGTGATCAAGACAAAGGAGTCTGGCCATGTGGGAGACTTGCGCGAGACTTTTCAAAACCTCAGGGTGAACAATATGAAGCTGAACTCCTCTAAGTGCGCTTTCGGGGTAACCGCGGGAAAATTTTTGGGCTACATGATGAACGAAAGAGGGATCGAGGCTAACCCCGAAAAGATCAGAGCGCTGGCCGAGATGGAACCACCAACCTGTGTCAAGTAAGTCCAGAAGCTGAACGAGAGAATCGTGGCATTAGGAAGGTTCATCTCCAAGTTGGCAGAAAAGAGTCTGCCTTTCTTTAAAATCCTAAGGGGCACCAAAAAGTTTGTCTGGAACGAAGAATGCGACCTTGCCTTCAAAAAGCTCAAGGAATACCTCGGTAACCCTCCTATGCTGAGCAGCCCTGTCCCTGGCGAAAGGTTGTACGTGTACCTCTCGGCGACAGACACAACGGTCGCTTCTATCCTACTCAGAGAAGAGGGTGGGAAACAAAAGCCAGTTTACTATGTTTCCCACGCCCTTACCGACCTCGAGACACGGTACCTAAACGTAGAAAAGATTATCCTCGCATTGGTCCTAACTGCAAGAAAACTGAAGCCATACTTCAAGGTCGACTAGATAGCAGTTTACATCGACTTGCCCTTGCGTAGGATCCTCCACAAGCCCGACGTAGCAGGGAGAATGCTAAGATGGGAAGTCGAACTTACGGAATATGACATCACGTACCTGTCGAGGAAAGCGATCAGAGCTCAAGTGATTACCGACTTCATTGCGGAGACATCCTTCGGGTCAGCAGAAGAGGAAATAAACTCGGCAGATGGAGCTTTACCCGCCGAGGAAATACCCAGCCAGAACCTCCCCAGCAAAACTCGACCCGAAAGACCGTGGAAAATATTTGTGGACGGTTCATCGAACGAACAGGGCAACGGGGCAGGCATTTTGATCACCACGCCGGACGGGGAAGAAATCGGCAAAGCTTTGAAGCTGGATTTCTCGGCGTCAAATAACGTGGCCGAGTATGAGGCCTTAATCGCGGGGATCGAATTGGCTCTCGAGATGGGGGCCACAGAAGTACTACTCTTTAGCGACTCCCAGCTCGTCGTAAAACAAATTTTGGGGGAGTACGGTGTTAATCACCCCACGCTGAGCAAGTATAGGGAACTAGCACTCAGAACCCTTGCACAATTCGAATACTGGGAATTGCTTCAGATAAGCCGAGACAACAACGAGAAAGCCGATCACCTCTTGAGACTATCCTCCAGTAATCCCGCCGAACTGCCAGGAGAAATATGGGTTGAGATACTAAGCACACCAGCTATCGACAGAGAGGTGGTCATGACAATCGACCCAACAACGGATTGCTGGATCGATGACATCAAGAGATATATCGAGCAGGGAATACTACCCGATGAAAAAGAAAAAGCTTGGGCCATGGCAAGGAGATCGGCGAGATACGCCGTGGTCGGAAACCTGTTGTACCGGAGATCTTTTTCCAAGCCACTCTTAAGATGTGTTCGCCAGAGATCATGGAGGGGCTGTTGGCTGAAGTGCATGGAGGAGTATATGGAAGCCATAGCGGGGCCCGGAGCCTGGCTGACATGATCATTTCTTATGGCTATTATTGGCCAACAATGAGGAGGGATGCCGAGAGACATGTTCGGAAATGTGATAAATGTCAGAGGTTTGCCGACATTCCTAGGCTACCATCGGCCCCCCAAACACCAGTGGTGGCGTCTTGGCCCTTCGACATGTGGGGACTCGACTTGATCGGCCCATTCCCCTTGGCAAAAGGATAGAACAAGTTTGTAATAGTCGCAGTTGATTATTTCACGAAGTGGATAGAGGCACAGCCCCTAGGAAAGATCACTGAACAAAAGGCAATTAACTTCGTCCAGAATCAAATTTGGTGCAGATTCGGATTGCCAAAAGCCGTCATTACCGATCATGGCACCCAGTTCTCCCAGCGATTCACGGCCAAGTGCCATGAGAAAGGCGTCCAACATTGGAAGTCATCAGTAGCCCACCCTCAAGGAAACGGCCAGGCTAAAGCGGTGAACAAACAGATTCTTCGTGCCTTGAAGAGAAGGCTGGACGAGAAAAAAACAGCATGGCTGGAAGAGCTCCCGAAGGTATTATGGTCAATAAGGACATCGACACGAGGATCAACAGGCAAGACCCCATTCTCCTTGACATATGGCTCCGAGGCATTGGCACCCGTCGAAATGGCCCTGCCCATAATCAGGGTGGCTCACTATGACGAAGAAAGCAACAAAAAAGCTAGATAGCTCGACCTCGATTACCTAGAAGAAAGAAGGTTGGACGCAAAGTTGAGGTCAGTGAACCACAAAAAACTGGCAAAGGCCTACCACGACAAACGAATTAGGGCTCGCTCATTTGCCATCAGAGAGTTAGTTCTGAGAAAGATTGAAGCCACAGGAAATAAAGCTGGAGGAAACAAGTTATCACCCAATTGGGAGGGCCCATTTATGGTAACCGACATTGTACGGGTCGGCACTTACCGACTCTCCCTACCTGATGGAACTCCACTCAAAAACCCTTGGCACTCCGATCACCTCAAAAAGTATTATCAGTGAAATATAATATGAGCACCCCTTCGTGTTATACAAAGCTTGACCGAAAAATATGGATGTTACCACAAACTAAAACCTCGCTTGCCGAGGGAGGCTACGGCCCTTGCAAAAATTAGCCCTAGAGGCCAACACTAAAACCTCGCTCGCCGAGGGAGGCTACGGCCCTTACAAAAATTAGCCCTAGAGGCCAACATTAAAACCTCGCTCGCCGAGGGAGGCAACAGCCCTTACGAAAAACTAAGCCCTAGAGGCCAACAAAAGAGCTCGCTTGACAAACATAACAAAAAAAGCAACAGATGATTCAAACAAAATAAACTACCGAAAACATAAAGAGTACATTGTTCAAAAAATTACACATCGTTCGCAAGCAAAACTAAATTTACACAGGATCCATCTCATCCCAAGCTTCTCTGCCATCAGCTTCCCATCGCTGCTTTGACAATTCTTCCCTATTTGTCTTCTCCCCTTCCAGCTCTCTCATCAGCTGGTCCCCCACAAACTCATCACCAACATCAGGCCGAACCCCCATCTCAGAGTAAGGAAGGAAGCTGTCCTTTATCCAAACGTCATGAGCGGCCAACTAGACAAAGAGATTATCACCATCAACGGAAGAGGGAACCTATTCGGGGGCATTAACTTTCATATCTACCTCTCGTATCTCCCCCAGCTCTTCTGGATCAAAAGGAACCATGGAAGAAGCGGCTCGGCATTCAGGACCATAAGTCTCCAGGGAAGCAACCTGAACTATGGTAAATGCCGGAACCCTAATGGCGGCAGCGGCCCGAAAGGTCTGAACTCGGCTCTTCTCCATAGTATCCAGGACCTTGTTTCCATAGTCAGTCGAGGGAAGAAAATCGGCGATGGCCTGGTCCAGAGTCACCGCGGAGGCAGCTTCGGCCTTCAATCGATCATTTTCTGTAGACATGGCCAGCAAATCGGCCCTCAACTGCTTGTTGGATTGAGCCAGCTGCTCCCCCTCAGCAACCTTCGCCTTCAGATTCTTATCAGTTTCCAGCCACTCGGCCTTTGCCGACTCTAGCTGGGCTAGCTCGCCCTTCTTAGTAGCCAACTCGACTTCAAGAGCTGTCAGGCTATTCTGCTTGGCCGAAACTTCAGACCAAAGGCCCTGGACTTCCTCCCCCAGTGAAACAGCGGCCCCCCGAGTCGAGGCCATCCTCTCTTAATAAGAGGCCAAGCATATGCCCAGCTGAAATAAATAAGAGAAAACAACAGGGTCATCAACCAAAAGATAAAGCATTTGGAAAAAATAAATGGGAGAAGAAAAATATGGAAAGTAACCTCGCTTATAAAAAGGGCACTGAGGTCATCCAGCTGATAATCGGGAAGGGGGGACACTCTCTCCAGAGTCTCCCGAGGAACCACCTCCGACACCAGCCGACGAGAATATCCAGAAAAAACAGGAGGAAGGCTCGCTGCCGATCTGGTAAGATGCCTCGCCACAAACTCATTATCACCGGCTACCTCTGGTCGGGCTACATCCTCGGTATCTCCCTCGGCAGACTCACCCGCGGAGACGGAAGGGCTACTGACAGAGCGGGCCCTCTGGCGCTTGGGTTTAGGGACTCCCGCCGGGGGGTAGCGATGCCTTAGCTTTACCTCGAGAGGTCGTACTGCTAACGACCTTGGGAGGATCCTCCAGAACGCCAGCCAAGGGCAGGACCTCCTACTCACCACGAGCAACAGCTCTCTCTCGAGCAGCCTTCAGCTCGCCTTTTCTTTTCTTGTCCTCCTCTCTCCTCCGAGCTATCAACTCATCTCGAGTGATTCCCATATCTGCACAACAATGCTGTGGTAAAAAAAAAGAGGGGTGGGGGGAAGTTAGAACGAGAAAAAGACAGAATAAACAAACTAACCACCTGGCACTAAGCAACCATGTGTGTCTTTCCCTTTGCAGGTTAGACACTGTGTGCCGAACACTCCTCCCTGGTGCGTCGGCCAATCCTCGCAGCTAACATATGTGACACTCGAGCAAACCATTTCCACTCCCTCATACTTCACAGAAGAGATCCTGAACCTCGAAAGAAGCAGGTCGTTCTCCACGATCCCCTTCCAATTGTAGCTATGAACCTGCTCGCTAAGCGCACTATGCAGGGGGGCTTCAATGGCTCGCTTCACGATCAAGTCGCCCGAGCTCAGCTTCTTCGTTTTACCAAACCCATGGGGCTCCCCTTCAGGTATCTCAAAATTCCACCCTCTAATGCACTCCACCAACAGGACCTTATCCGACCACTTATGGTCCTTGTGAACAAAATTAGACAAAAGGGGGAACCCATGCGCATGTCGGCTCCCGGTCATCTGAAACATGGCCATACCTACCTTGAAGTAATGGCAGAATAGGGAAAGGGTGGGCTCAAACCCCTGCGCCCTGGTACAAACAATGAAGGACACCAAGGCCCTCGTCAAATTTGGGGTCAGGTCCAGGGGAACGGAGCTGGTCTCCCTAAAAAACTCGCATATGAACGGATCCAGTGGAAGCCGCAACCTAGACGACTCGAAGAGGGATAGGTAGAAGCCGACGTGGCTCCGGAGTTGGCGAAGCTCCCCCAGGCTCAATGATGGGTCGGGAATAGAACCCTGAAAGCTATCGGATCCATACTCTGCGGCCCATTCAGCTATGTCATCAGGGGTGATATGATTCTTAAATGGCCGAAGATAGCGCGAGGCTTTCTCGCCCTCTACCTCCCGAGCTTCTGATCGGCCAGAAATTGACGCACCATCACCGCTAGACATCCTCTCAGCTCGATGAGACTCCGACACTCTTTCATCTCGACGATAGTGTAGCACTCTCTCCCTGGTGAAAAATTGAGTTATTAGACTTAAAGCAATGCGCTCCCTGCTCGCAAAAACCCTCATAGGGACATTTAAGTGATAGTCTGGGGCTGAGAAGACTTCGTCGCTATATTTCCAGTGCGAGCTCACCGCAACCCCAGAACTCGCTAGATAAAACCTCGCCTCCCTAGGGGTAACAGCCTTCCAGTTGCCTTGGGATTGGCGATACATGGGGCCTCCGCGAGGTGACTTGCCGAAGACAGAGTCCAAAAATGGATCATCCTCGCCGTAATCTATCGTAGAAACCGAGGCAGGAGAGGAACTGCCCGAACTAGGCGGATTATTTTGGAACGGACGAAAAAAGAAAGGAGGACGATAATTTAGGGACGGAGGGAGTATATGTGTGTATAAGCTTTCTATTGAAACAATTGTTTTAGATGTTAGCCAAATGCCATCAAAGATGCAATTGGGGGGGGGGAGTTGTTCTTGAATGCTTGTAGGTTTTGGAACTTTTGGGATGAGAAGAATTTATTTGTAAATTAGTTAGAACTTAGAACTAGAAATCAAAAGAATCAATGAACACTTGCAATTGTTTGGCAAAAATGAACAAGTGCCGGAGACTAATGCTTTTTAACTTTTTAGGATTTAGGATAGGCTATTATGATTTGTAAAAGATTAGTATTGAAACGAGTGTTTTAAAGGTTGGTCAAATGCCACCAAGGTGATCATGACTCATGAGCTTATTGTCCTTAATGTAAGAGAAAATTAGGCTGTAAGAGAAAATTAGGCAATAACATGTCGTATTGTAAATAAAGTTTGAAGAAGTCGTCTTTAAGACAATCTTACGGATTTTTATCCGTAAGAATGATCTATTCAGGTTAAATAAGACAAAATTCAGAAATATAGTTTTTGAAAATTATAATGCCATCCCTCATATTTATATATATAGAGTGTCATTTTTTATTATTAACATTGTCACTTTGTAATATAACATGTATCACTTTTGATCTTAAAAATGTCACTTTGCATTTTTAATAAAAAATTATATTTTTTTCCCTAAAAAAGTGATATTTTTTGGGCTTAAATATATTACTTTTAACTTTAAATGTGTTACTTTTACTTTGAAAAATGTCTTATTTTTTATAAATGAAAACTATTACGTTTGACATTAAAGTATAACTTTATAGCATTAAATATGTTACTTTTGACCTTAAAAGTGTCACTTTTTAGCATTGAAAATGTCCCGTTTTAGTATTAAATGTGTCACTTTTGACAGTCACCGTCAGTTTTAAAATGATACTTTTTAGTATTAAATGTGTCACTTTTTAGTATTAAGAGTGTCACTTTTTAGTATTAAGAATGTTACTTTTATTTTAATGAGAATTATAATAAATTTCCCTTTATAGTATCACTTTTAATCTTAAAATGTGTCACATTTGTCTTTAGATATGTTACTTAGCATTTCGTCAAAATCCGTTAGAATCCATCAAACATCCCAAGGCAAATGAGGCTAATGGAGTTGACATATGATTAAACTGTAAGGCGTGGAAAACATAAGAATTTCGATGGTAGACCTTGAAAGTGCACGAGAACCAGAGCAAAATGAAAAACTTCTTATTAATGAGTAAAATAAATTAATAACATTTATGTGGCTTGTGAGACTCGAAGCCAAAACCTCCGTTAAACCTTAAGTGTCAACTCTAAATCATTTTAGCTAAATTGATAAAATTAATTTTTAGTAACATATAATTTATTTATTATGATCCGCGAATTCTTAAATGGGGCTCCGTCTTACGGATTTAATATCCGTAAGATTGTCCTACATAAGTTTTTGCCATAAATTTTTGGTCTTTGTTAGCTAATATTGTAATAGTTATGAGAGGCCAAAACCATTGAGAAAATAACAAGTTTTCTGTAAAATCGTCTTACGGATCTTAATTCGTAAGATTGAATCTCACTCACTCAAAATGCAACCTACCAATACACGATGAATCAAATCAAAGAGATTAGTCTTACATACAATATCCATAAGGCCGTCTTACCTAAGTTTTTGTTGTAAAAGAGAAGGACGACGTTGATGATTAATGCAATCTTGTCGAATCCATTGTAAAAGAGAACAAGGATGCTAATGAGTGACGGTGTTGTGAACGAATGAGGTGGTGCCAATGGCGCTTACAAAGATGAGAATGAAAGCCTCTAGTTTTGATAAGACCGTGAGGAGATGAAGAAACAATGTTTGAAATTTTGACTTGACTACTTGAGATGTAAACTCTGAATAGAAACACACTTAAAATAGCTGACATGGGTAAAGAAAGAGAACCCATTGCCATGGAGGGGAAGATGATGCAACCATTTGAAGATTTGGCCTCGTCCAAAAGTGATGACGAATTTTACTATATTAGAAACTGTTTACAACAAAAACTAAAAAATAAATAAATAAACAGTAGACATTAATTTTTTGCTTAATTAAGAAAAAAAAAAGCATGATGAATCATTGATGACGGTTGATGCGGAGATTTTAACTACGTTTCTGTCTTCAATCAAGTAGTACTATTTATAACGTAATTTAAGAAAATCGACTCTTGTTTGTGAACTTTTTCGAAGGGAAATAAATTATGAGTATGACAAGTTTAAGCAGTATATATATTTGTTCTATAGATTATTTGATCAACAAAAACTTTATAATCATTTAATTATTGATAAATTGGTAACATTAACACTAGAATTACCTAAAGAGTATCTAGATTTGTGCTAGGAATTATAATGAGGTAGTTTGGGGACAGTTATACATTATACCACCCCTATTCCCCAATTCAATTTTGTGCCCATAACCGACCCATTCCCTAGGCATGAAATCAATTCGCTCCGCCCCCCCCCCCAATATCCATTCCTCACGGGTAACAGTTAATTACAGAATACCCATGGGGATTCAGTTAAGATAATATTTTTGTTCAAAACACTCGAAAATTAACTTTAAAAGAACTTGCAATTAATCAAGTTCATAAAAATGACATTATTTCTATTTGAAAGTATTCTTAATCATGTTCATAAAAGCTCAAAAGACAAAAAAAATTGTGTACGACACAAATTCAATATACAAATATATAATTACAATCTACTTTCAAACAAAACTACAGATACAAAATTACAATACGCAATAAATCACATATACAGATATCTATTACACATAAGAATAATATTACATACATAAACATAATCTTGGATATTTCAGAAAATTGTGAAAGAATTGATTAGTCATGATTAGAGTCGGTCTAACTTTTTAGAGGCCCGCGGAAAATAAGAAAAATAAGACCCCCAATGTGTAAGACAATAATATTTTTTGTGTGTGATGTGTAACTATAAACCTAGAATATAATTATTTAATCATAAAATTTACACAAAATTTATATCAAATCTATACAATAATAAATTACTTAATCAAAATTAAGTTCTATTAAAATTTTGAGTTACAAACGTATATAGAATAATTTAATGTTACGAAAAGGAACCAAAGATTTATAATATTATGAAACTATTCATATTTCTTTTTGTTTCTTTCTTTTTCGTTAAAACATGACCTAAATAAAGTCAAGTCTAATCTTTGAGCCCTTCTTCTTTTTAATGATAAAAATAGGGGTCTAAATTATATCAATATTACAAATATGAAAGTCTGTTGTGTTTTTTAAAAGAGACCCTATTTTTCCTCTCAAAATAAAAAAGATACCCAAAAATCATATTAGTATATACAAATATGTCTATATATACATGTGTGTGTGTTGCGATGGCCTCCAAACTTGGGAGCCCTAAGCTATCGCACCTCTCGTACTTTCTCAGGGTCGACTGTATTTATTTTTATAAATAATACAATCTTTCATGGTAAATGAGAAACTAATTCAATTCACAAAGCAAGTATCTACTAAATCATCACTTTCAAAATCTATCAAATTATACCTCAAAACTTGTTTGTCGACATATAAAGAAAGTCAGACGTGGGAAAGAGACAGTCAAACATAAGAGAGAGAAACGAACCTTGTTGAGAGTTAATAGTTCTTGGTTGATCAATTGTTGTATGTGATTATAATGCATGTTCGATTAATAAAAAATTTCTACCGACTACCGAAGATGCAAATCATGAAGTGATAAACAGAAGCAAGCCACTAAGGGGACTAAGTGATAATTTCGCATGATTGATAATGATGTTAAAGTTTTAGTGTTATATATCTAACATACATATACCTAGATTATATAGTAATATATATATATATATATATATATATATATATATATATATATATATAAAATGGTGTTAAGGTTTTAGCAGTTCAGAGAACGGAGCAGCTATTGCTAATACCAAAGTCAAACCATTCCCCAGTTTTTCATTTCAGTTATTTCCAATTACCTGCCCCATATTCAGTCAAACCAGTTAATAACCGTCAACTTCTGTTTAGTTTGGTTCGGATATCCACGATTCGGTTCGAAATTATCATCTCTAATTTGTGCACAAAACAATGTACTAGTATGTTATGTGTCATCCGGTTGATATCATTTCTTAACTCTCAATGGAGCCCATAAGATGATACATAGAATAACACCTATATATATATATATTAGTACTCTTACTCGTGCCGATGACACGACACCAGTTTGTGAATTTATCAATAAATAAAACAGATAATGTGGAAATTAATTAATATTTACTTACAATTTGTCTAAGTTAATTATGATAACAGTTAAAAAGAAAAAAAAAACAAATATTTCAAATTACAAAACTTACGATTTTTTTAAAAATTATTTGTATACGAAATTGCGGGCCGGAAAAAAATTAAATTGATTAAGTTAATTACGATAACAATTAAAAGAAAAAAATTAAAATATAAATATTCAAAACTTAGACATAAATTAAATTGAGATTCAGTTTCAAAAAATAAATTGATTAAGTTAATTACGATAACAGTTAAAAAGAAAAAAAAATATTTTAAATTACAAAACTTATGATTTTTTTGCATAAAATTGATTAATTAATTAAAATATCGAAAAGAAAAGTGACGTGCGTTTGGTGGAGGAAGGATCAGCAGTCACCAACCGTGAATAGTGGGGGAGTTGGAGAGAGAGAGAGGGGGGGTAGTTTCTCAACCACCGTTCACACATGTGAACTCGGGGAGTGATAATGACCGTATGATCTCAGTAAATGAATCAATCTCAACCCCTAAATAGCTTTAGTCAATTGCACATGTGCGACTATGAACTATATTATATTATAGATACTAGATCGTGTGCCCATGCCTATGGTACGACGTTAGTACGAGAGCAGATTATTATAGGTTCGCACATGAAATCTAATAAAAATATGAGTGGGGTGGTTGGAGAGAGAGAGATGAGTAGTTGCACAACCGTCTTCACACATGTGAAGGTATGTTTTAATCGTGACCGTAAGATTTCAGTAAAAAATAAATCTCAACCTTTAGATAGCTTTAGTCAATTGCACATATGTGAGTATGACCTCTATTGTATTATATACTAGAACTTCGTGTCCGTGCCAAAAACACGGTGACAGTATATCTTGAGATATCAGTATATATTAAATACATAATTGAAGGGATACATTGTTTCAAGTGGTAGTTGAGGAGCACTATTTGAACTCGAACCATAGTTGAGGAGGTTATTCATAACTAACCCAGAACTATTGGATCTTACGGTCGGGATCGATCCAGACCGCCAAATAACTTCAGTCAATTGATTGAGCTGTATTGTATAGTTAATATACTAGTACTTTTGCCCGTGCCGATGGCACGATGCCAGTTTGTGAATTTTTCAATAAATGAAACAGCTAATATGAAAATTAATTAATATTTACTTATAATTTGTCTAAGTTAATTATGATAACAATTAAAAAGAAAAAAAACAAATATTTCAAATTACAAAACTTACGATTTTTTTTAAAAATTTATTTGTATACGAAATTGCAGGCCGGAAAAAAATTCAATTAATTAAGTTAACTACGAAAGCAATTAAAAAGAAAAAAATTAAAATAGAAATATTCAAAACTAAGACATAAATTAAATTGAGATTCAGTTTCAAAAAATAAATTGATTAAATTAATTACGATAACAGTTAAAAAGAAAAAAAATATTTCAAATTACAAAACTTACGATTTTTTTTCTTCATAAAATTGATTAATTAATTAAAATATCGAAAAAAAAGGGACGTGAGTTTGGTGGGGGAAGGATTAGCAGTCACCAACCGTGAATAGTGGGGGAGTTGGAGAGAGAGGAGGTAGTTGCTCAAACGCCGACACATGTGAACTCGAGGAGTAATAATGATCGTATGATCTCAGTAAATGAATCAATCTCAGCCCCTAAATAGCTTTAGTCAATTGTATATGTACGACTATGAACTATATTGTATTATAAATATATACTTATTAGGTATATGCGATGTGCAATTGCATGGTAGATTTTAAGTCATTTTTCATGAAAAGAACTTGAAACACATTAAAACCAATTAGTTGATTATAAAATTTACCCTAAAAAACTATAAACAACTCGCAACAAAGAAATTAAACTTTTCTTTAAGTTTGTTTTTAGAGTAAAAAAAACTCCCCCCGTCCCTAAATTATCATTCTCCTTTCTTTTTTCGTCCGTTCTAAAATAATTGTCCAGTTTGAAACTTATCTTTTTGGAACATCACTTTTACCACTTTACTCTTACTTTTTCACTCTATTTTAATTATGAGCCACATACACATGAGCTTTAAAGAAAACTACACATTAAATCAATATAAATAATCAAATCAATTGTTTTTTCTTAAACTGTGCACTGGGTCAACTAGGACGATTATTTAGGGATGGAGGGAAGATATATTATAAAAATTAAATATAATTCTTTTAGTACCACAGGGTGCTAAAAGAAATTAAAAGTCCCCCGTTTGAAATTTAATATTTTTTATAAAAAATAATAATTTTAGTAATTTATTAATAATAAAATAATATTTTTATATTTTAATTTTTAAAATAAATTATTTAATTAAAACATGCAAAATAAAATATTACTCCATTCGTCCCTAAATTATCGTCCTCCTTTCCTTTTTCGTCCGTCCCAAAATAATTGTCCACTTTGAAACTTACCTTTTTAGAACATCACTTTTACCATTTTACCCTTACTTTTTCACTCTACTTTAATTATGAGTCATATATACATGGATATTAATGGAAACTACACATTAAACCATTATAAATAATCAAGTCAATTACTTTTTTTTAAACTATTCAAACAATTATTTAGAGAGCGAGGGAGTACATTCTTTCCCATAAACGGCGGAAGTATAACCGAAAGCAATAACAATGCCGATACAAAAGAAATGGACAACAAAGACGTCTAAATCAAGAGGACCCTCGGTCGATTCTGGGTGGACTCTCATAAAAATGTGACTCCTCTGTTCGTTTTCTCACACAAGCGTGAACACACACACACCCCCAGTCTCCATGAAAATCTATTTAAAATTGTAATTGATTGCGAAGCTGTCAGAAATGGAGTTTAATTCTGCAGAGGAAAAGAAGAAGGTGATTGAGCTTGAAGAGCCTCTCCTGAATAACTCCAACATAAAGGGTGGCATCAGAACCCTGCCCTTCATCATCGGTACATATATCAACTACATATAGATACTGGCAATAATTTATCACACACACAGTTGATTCATGCTTGCATGAATCAAATTAGGTATTGCTTAGATTATCAAATTTCTTGAGTTCTGAATTGGGTTTTCGATTTCTGTGTGTGTGTACAGCAAACGAGGCTTTTGAGGGAGTGGCAAGTACTGGGTTGATGCCCAACATGATTTTGTACTTCATTGATGAGTATCATTTGAGTATGCCTGCTGGTACCAACATACTTTATTTCCAGTCTGCAACCTCCAATTTCATGCCTCTTCTTGGGGCTTTTCTTGCTGATTCTCTCGTGGGTCGATTTTGGAGCATAGGATTTGGATCAATTGTTTCTTTTCTGGTATATTTTCATTCCAAATTTTCCAATTACCCTGAAAATTTTGTTTCTTTATTTTCCACTTGTCACCCGTTTATGATACATTGACATCGAGAGTTGCCCCACTGGATAAAGCAAGTCCACTTGCATGTGGTCAGTCGGAAAGTGTTCACTATTTCATTGTAATTTCAAGTCTTTGTCTCTTTGATCATAATTAACTTTGAGTAAGACCGTCTTTCGGATCTCACTCTCTCACACCTCAAGCCACAAAAACATACCTCATCCCATGAAACATACCTCATCCCACAAAACATACGGTGAGTCGGGTCAAGGAATCCGTCTTATAGAAAATACCCATAAGATGTCTTTCCTATGTTTTTGCCATTAACTTTTTATGAACTTATTAGTTAAGATAAGTTGAAAATGATTCACTAATTACTTTGGTGCAAGTCAAATGTTGATTCTACAGTGAGACTCTTTTGGTCTACCTAATCACCAGCACCTTCTCTCAAAAGTCATAATCCCTGCAATCTGAAAGTTGCTAGAGTGTGTAAATAACTCTGCTATATCATACTATAGTGTTCTTCTAAATTTTTCCGTCGAAGTTGCAAAAGCTATTGCTTCATATTACTCCAAAAACTCTTTTTCCCCTCATGAGTAATTCCATTGAGCCAGATTTCTCTCTTATACCTGTGTAAGATCAGACCCTTACCTATCCTCCTTCTTGGCTAGGAGACGAGTTCATAAAAGGGTTCCTAATGAATCCTGATGAATTTTACCGTTTCACCATCATCATCATCATCATCATCTCTCTCTCTCTCTCTCTCTCTCTCGCGTGGAAGCCACACACCTGCAAAATATTTTCCTTCCTTTTTGTTTGACTTTTACCAAGAGTTTGACAGATCATTGGCCGGTCGCTTAGTGATGGAATGCACCTTCTTCTAAGAATGAAATGATTCTCATATAACATTGTCTTGTCTTTAGTATTGATCCATGATCAAGTAGGTGACATTATGACAATTACATGCATTACATACTTTACTGGGAAAAAGGTAGCTAGGACTTTCTAGGTCCACATCTTAAGGTATATTTGTAACCAGCGACTCCCATCCAACACCCAACAAGACACTGATCATAAAGCACCCATGTAGTTGCAACAAATCGCAGGCATCATTTGTGTGTGGCTAGTCTGGCTTGGACCTTTTGAAAGTGCTAATACTGAATAACCTTTAATCACTGTTTTGAAGGGGATGATTCTTCTATGGTTAACAGCTATGATTCCACAAGCAAGGCCTCCTCACTGCGACGATTCTAGTATCAACTGCAGCCCATCAACTACTTTGCAGCTCATTATCTTATGTTCCTCATTTGGACTTATGTCCATTGGCGCGGGCGGCATCAGGGGAAATTCCTTAGCTTTTGGTGCTGATCAGCTGAATAAGCAACGAGACATCAGAGAAGAGGAGGGTGTCATGGAGAGCTACTTTGGCTGGTATTATGCTTCAACTGCGTTCTCAGTTGTGGCTGCTTTAACGTTTGTTGTATACATTCAGGAACACTTGGGATGGAAAGTTGGTTTTGGAGTTCCCGTGGTTCTCATGTTCTTGTCAGCTCTTTCATTCTTTTTGGCTTCTCCCTTCTACTTAAAATTAAAGGCGAAAACTGGCTTGCTTACTGGGCTTGTTCAAGTGATTGTGGCCTCTTACAAGAACAGACATCTTACCTTATCATCAGAATGCACAACTATTCTGCACTTCCACAAGGGCTCAGTATTGGCGTTACCTAGTGAGAAACTAAGGTGTGATTAAACTATTGCCTTTTTAATACATTATTTCATCTTGCACTTTTGTCCTGGCAAATAAGGTTCTGCCACGTACAACATGTAGTCACAAGTTCGGGTCTCATGGGGAGGGGTGTGATTTAGGAAAGGGAAATACTACCTCCACCGTGTAGCCCATCATCATTAGTGTGTTCAAATACAAAGGTTAATCGTCGGAACTTTATGCAAGAGTCAAGGATTTTCGAGAATTATTTATGACATTTTTTATTATAATAATAGTAAAGTACTGATGCACACTCTGAAAAACCCAATACGAAAACCTCTCCAATCCCTTGTGTCCACTAAGTAGGTAGTTACATATATGGGGCCCACCAGAAACATACACCTTAGAAGCTCACATCTTTCAGATGACAACTTTGGCGGAACAATTTTCGAGTGTCAATCATTATCCTAATAGTGTTAATGTTCCTGTTGAGATCCATAGTACAGGGGTTTGTCAAGGAAATTTGCCAAACTTCTGGCTCCTATGAACATTTTCTTCATTTCACTTACAGTTTGATCACTGACTGTAGGTTTCTGAATAAAGCTTGCATTATCAGAGATCCACAAAAAGACTTAACCCCTGACGGAAGTGCTTCAGACCCGTGGGGTCTTTGCACAGTAGATCAAGTTGAGGAACTAAAAGCACTCCTAAAGGTAATCCCTATATGGTCAACTGGGGCATTGATGTCAATAAACATTAGCCAGACCTCATTTCCAACGCTGCAAACAAGATCCATGGATCGCCATGTCACTTCAAACTTCGAGATCCCAGTGGGCTCTTTTGCCCTGTTTTTGGTAGTTTCTGCTGCGCTGTGGGTTGTTCTTTACGACCGTTTGATCCTCCCACTTGCATCAAGAATCATGGGTAGACCGGTTCATTTTAGCCCTTTACAAAGAATGGGGTTTGGAATTTTCCTCTCTACATTGTCCATGGCAGTGGCAGCAATTGTTGAGAGTGTCCGGCGGGGTATTGCCATAAAGGAAGGACATTCAGATGACCCACAAGCTATAGTAAACATGTCGGCAATGTGGCTAATACCACAACACTCTCTGTGTGGCGTAGCTGAGGCTCTATACATAATCGGGCAAAACGAGCTCTATGTTTCGGAATTCCCCAAAAGCATGTCTAGTATAGCTACCAATATAGGTGGACTCGGGATGTCTGTGGCAAGCTTGTTGGCAAGTATCCTAATGAACACCCTTGATCAGGTCACACAAATAGATGGGAATGCGAGTTGGGTTTCTAGCAATATTAATAAAGGTCATTATGATTACTACTACGCTGTTCTTGCTGGTTTGAGTTTGGTCAACTTAATGTATTTTCAAGTTTGTCGCAGGGCATATGGTCCTTAAGAAGAGGGGAAAAGGATTTTGAACGAAATGGTTGAAGTTGAAGATAATTGAGTATGGAGGGAATAGCATAATTACGTTGGTTCCATTCAATAAAGCCCTACTCGACTCTTTTTGGCCAATATTTGGAGAATGGCAGCTTTAATAGTTGTTCTGTGGTAGTAACAAATTTTATAGTTTTGCAATAAAAGAGCTCTTTTCAGTAGCATAGACGAGATAAATCCTTTTTTTTGGCTTTGCATTGAACATAACTCTATGGAGAAAAATGATTCGTCGAACAGATTCTAAGTAGTTGCAACAAACTCCGCTTTGAGTGGGCAGATTGACACACATTATGCTATATTGTCGAAAGGTTCCGTATTTAAAGAGCAGTGATTCAATCAGACTTATATTGTTCATATTCCCAAGAAACTCATGGTCGCTTCAGTTGATGATTTCCATCCCATAATCCTGTGAAATGTCCTCTATAAAGTGGTCTTTTAAGGTTCTTACCAACAGACTTTGCTAGGTAATGCCTGGCCTAATCTGTCCAATGCAGAAAGGCTTTGTTTTGGCCTGTGCTATTACAAATAACATAGTTATCGCTCACGGAATCATGGGATTTCTCAAGGAGACTCAAGCAAGAAACATAGAAATCTGCGGCAATACAATTAACGTGAGTAAAGCCTATGATTGCCTTCGCTGGGATTTCTTGGAGCAAGTTTTGTGTAAATTTGGGTTCTCTTGCAGATGTATTGCTCGAATCATGAAAATGTGTTAAATCAATATACTATTCTCCCCAAAGTGCGTATCCTCTGTTTAGAAGCCTTGTTCAAATCACATGATACTCAGGCCAAGGGCCGTTATCTATTTTTTTTTGCTGATGACTCGTACTTATTCGTGAAGCTTTTCTTAACTCGAGTGCTCTTTTGAAGATTATTTTCGAGCAATATTGTTTGGATTCATGTCAACTAGTAAATTTGCGGAAACCCTCGATGGGTACATTTTATCTGGCAAGCACTTCTCCTCCAGTCTTCCAAGGGCTGAGCGCAATAAGGTTTGTTCTATCCCCTTTGGCCTTTACGCCTTTTTTTCCAACAGGAAAATGAGAACATTAGTTATATGCTCTTCTAACTTGCTCAATGTTGTCCGGTTCCTACTTGTGTTTACAATACTGAGGATATATGCTTTTGAATTTGGCTAATAGAATGAATCCTGAAGAACTGTCAAAGGCAGACTCGCAACGCGTGAATAGTTTTAGGGCTTTGGGTTGCCTGGTGCCATAAGAGTGATAACCTTGTTTACAAAAGATGGATAGGCGTATCAATTTGATTACGAAAGACGTCAAAAGACCTATATGAACTGTTACTTAAGGAGCAAACCTATCTCCAAGAACATCAAGCTCAATAGGCAAATTGGAGCGCAACTCCATTTTGATTTATTCAATGTTTACAAACAATTTTAAGGAAACATAACCTTATTAAAAACAACAGATGCCTAGACAGTTCGCCACATATCATGTCATCAAGGATTTGAGCCCCGACCATGTCTTGTTAGACATAAGCGTTTCATTCAGGTAGTCTCCAACACGAATCGGTGGAAACCTACATGGAAAAGATATAGACATAAAAAATTATAGGTATATTAGTTCGCACTAACTACTGTAACTTGGTGGAGACGACTCACTGCATCAGTTCTTCACAGAGGTCTTTTTTAGGTTTGTATGGACTGTCAAAATATTTATGTGAATTGGCCTTTGAGTCCAATAAGCATGATCATGCTGACTACTGTTCTCTATATATGATCTTGTCTTTCTCCTCTTCCATTTTCCATCCAACCAAACAGTAAAATGAAGGAAAATTTCTTATCGAAAGGGAGAGGGTCAAGCTTTGCTGGAGTCATATGTCATATCTTTTTTTTTTATAGGCAAATATGACTTCGTATTGGTATAGGGATTGAAACCAAGGAACTCAAGGTGTTTACCTGAGTCATATGTCATATCTTTAAAGATGCTTCATATATTACTCTTGTTGGATACACTCTTGACGTGATCACTGTTATTCCCTTGCACAAACTCTCCACTACCGAGTGATCAACCTGTGCATCCATATTTTGGTAACCTTTCTTCAATTATCTCCCCACAAAAAGTTTTAATAGTGAGATTTTTGAATTTATTTTATAAAATTACCTTGATGACATAATAACCAAATAGTTTAAATGCCAAACACATCCCTCCTTAGAGAAAATTGTGATCGCTACTTGAATGGCGAGGATCCCATGTTACAACAGGATCTAATTTCTGATTTAACTCGTAGGCTCGAAGTTAGGGGTGGTAAAATGAGTGTTATGGATAAATGGGTGTTAGGCTATTATCCATAACTCGAAACCTTGAAGTTTTGTAAGGGGTGAGAAAGAGTAAATGACTCAAAAATAATGAAATAGTAAAGAGTAATAATTCATTTATTTTATAAAAAAATCAATAATGAATAATGTATTTTTAAAAAAAGAAATTGACATTTAGCTAGGAGTGTAAATGGTTCGGCTTGGTTTGATTCGAAACAAAATACCTGTTGAACTGTATGTCATCGGTTTGTGAAAAATCAAACCGAGATAAACCGTTTAAAGTCTTGAGCACCAAACCATGATGGTTCAACTTGGTTCGGCCTACTTTAAAAAAAAAGATTGCAACATTTAAGCAAACCAAAAGAATAAAAAAATAAATTAAAGAAAATACCAAAAATTCAAATGTATACGAATACATAATATTTTGATGTTTTCATACAATCTTCAAAATTTAAATAAAAAACTTTAGAATAAAGGGAGTCATGCATGTACTCATGAAACACTTAATAGTCAATACAATGAATCTACAAAATATAACCAAAATATAATAAAAGTACTTGATATCAAGTTAAAACATTTATGTAAATTTAAAAATACTAGAATGAAAATGTGCTTCGAAAAGGCTTCCCACATGAAGATTAGAAGAAGACGAGAGAGTAGAGGAGACCGAAGAGAACAAGCAAGGATAAGAGTCTAAATGTTAGAATTATAAAAGATTGTTAGTTTGATGGCTTAGCTCGATGGTTCAACTCTATGGTTTGACTTGGTGGTTAGGTTCGAAATAGTTTGGTTTGACTGGACTCGAAAGGTCAAATCATGAGTCGAACCGAACCACTCGGTTTCTCAAAAACACAAACCGAACCGAACCATATATAAGTCACGAAACCTTGATTCTACTCGATTAGATGGGTTGGTAGCTCGAATTGACACCCCTACATTTAGCATTGTTTGAATGGTTGTTAGTTTAAATTCTTGATAGTATTGTTTCTACTTCAGCAAATCCACAATGCGAGGTTTGGCACAAACCCCTAATGGTTATTTCAAATGTAATGTTGATACTACCATTTTCAAGAATGGTGCTTCTGTTGGTGTGGGAATGATTAAAAGGGATGAATATGACCAGTTTTTGTGTTGTCGGTCCTGTTTTCCAAGGTAATGTTTTGGTCAAGGAAGCAGAAGCAATGGGGTTGAGGGAACCTCATTCGTGGGTGCATGACTTGCAGTTTCATGTTATTTTTTAAAGTTAATTTGGATGTTGTTAAGGATGCAGTTTACAACTTGACATCTTATATTTCAAATTTTGGGGCCATTATTGTCATAAAGATTTACAGAACGGTTTCTCCTTCTCTTTTGAGTTTGGAGATCTGCTAATGATCCTGCTTACCGTTTACTGTTTGGCTCAAACTTCAATTTTTTTGTCAAATCCTTTTGTTAGTTAGGAACCTCACTCTTGCTTTGAAGCTGAGTTAAACTCTTTTTTGTAATTTTGTTTATTAATGAATTGATTCTTCTTGTTTGTCAAAAAAAAAAAAAAAATTGACATGTAGAAACAATATTTTATTGTATTCTCAATAACGAAAATTTAATCTTTTGTTGGAGGCTGTTGTTTGCCAACAATCATTATTTTTCCATTATTTTCCACATGTACGTGAATTAAAGAAGGTTAGAAATATTCACTTAACTATATTTGTCGGTCCAGTGGGCGAGTAACAAAGCTTAGAGGGGGAGGGGGGGGGGGAGAGTGAATAGCCTTGTAAAAACTCTTTAAGAAATTTGTTATGAAAACCTATTTAAAGTTGTTGGGGAAACGATGGCTATGAGTTGACCGATGAGTGTGCTAAAACTTTTTCGATCACTTATACTTCAGACAAAAAATAAAGAACTTTTTTATATGATTAGACAAGTAAGTTGCAGATGGTCAAAGATTAAGTAACATTTAAGTAGATTAAAACTTCTTAAGTGGTAAAATATTCGGTCAAGCATGCAAAAAAATATATAAATAGAATGTTAAGTGGTTCACAGTAGAAACTGCTGTAAAAACTAATAAAGTATATGAATAATGACATAGCTTTTTCATTAATTGAATCACCTATTTATAGGGAGAGTTACAATTAGGGTTACACTTGGAGTATGATACAAGAAACCTATACAAGGAAGGGAACAACATAAGGAAAAAAACTATATAAGGTAATTACTACTAACTAATAATTACAAATAAACAAGAATAATAAATATATTATTCTCTAATATGACCCCGCAAGATAGACGGTCGAGAGGAGAGTCCAATCTTGTGAAGTAAGAGATGAAATCGTTGGCGAGCAAAAGGCTTGGTCAGTGCATCGGCCAACTGATCAGCCGAGGAGACATGACAAACCCGCATAAGCCCATCCTGAACTTGTTGCCGGATGAAATGAAAGTCCAGGGCCACATGCTTCATGCGAGTATGGAAGATCGGGTTGGATCAGAGACTAATGGCACCGACATTGTCATAATAAATGACAGGCTGAATGGAGGAGGTGATACCGAGCTCGCCGAGCAGAGACACAATCCATCGGACTTCAGCAACGGTGGCAGCGATATCCTGATATTCAGCCTCAGTCGAAGAGCGAGCAACATTGCGTTGTTTTTTGGAGCTCCACGAGACCGGGTTGCTGCCGAGGCAAACAATGTGGGCACTTGTAGAGGTGTAGTCGTCTTTGTTGCCTACCCAATCAGCATCAGTGAATGCATGGAGAGCTTGGGGGGGCTGGCGATGAAGTAAAATGCTACGATTAATAGACCCACAGAGGTACCGGAGAATACGCTTGGCCGCATTTTAATGCTTGGTAGTCGGCCTATGCATGAATTGAGAGAGTTTGTTGACGGCATAGGCGATATCTGGGCGAGTAAGAGACAAATATTGAAAACTCCCAATCACTGCCCGAAATTATGTCGGATCTGTGAGAGTTGTGCCCGACTGAAGGGTTAAGTTTGGCGAGGTGGGGAGTGGAGTAGCAACCGGGCGAGCATCAGCCCGTGCGAGCAAAAAGATCAGCAATGTACCCACGTTATGAGAGCAGGAGACCACTTGGACGCTTGATAACCTCAACACCAAGAAAATAATGAAGTTCTCCAAGGTCTTTGAGGGAGAAGCAAGCAGCAAGCAAGGAGATGAAGGTCTGGACTGCAGTGGGCTGGTTCCCAGTGATGATGATGTCATCCACATAGATGAGAAGATAGATGGTGGTGCTCCTTGTATTAAGAATGAACAATGAAGTGTCTGCCACATAATTTTTGAACCCGGAGGTAAGGAGAAACTGATGCAGTTCATTGTACCATGCTCGGGGAGCCTGCTTGAGACCATAGATAGCCTTGTGAAGTCGACATACATGCTGAGGGTTATCCTTGTCAAGGAAGCCAGGTGGTTGAGCCATGAACACTTCCTCGGACAGATTGCCTTGAAGAAAGGCATTGTTCACATCCAATTGCCGAAGATCCCATCCTCGACATACGGCCAGTAAGAGAACAAGACGAACAGTGGTCGGTTTAACCACTGGGCAGAAGGTCTCGTGATAGTCCACTCCTGGTCGCTGGTGAAACCCCTTGGCCACAAGACGAGCTTTGTAGTGATCAATAGTGCCATAAGATCCATTTGTAGCCAACAATATTGCGAGCATCTGCCGAGGGAACCAGATCCCACGTACCATTGCGAGTTAAAACATCATACTCCTCGGACATGACCTGGCGCCACTTGACATCTTTGAGAGCTTGAGTGACACATGTTGGTTCGCTGTCCGCTGCTAGCTGAGCCAAAAGACTCATTTTGACTTGAGGTTTGAAGATATTGTTCTTGGAGCGGGTAACCATGGAGGAGGTGCCAGTAGGCACAAGACCAGGGTCAGTGGGCATAGAAACAAATGCAGCGCACACATGACTTGTGGGCACAGGGATATCCTCAGTCATGGTACGGGGTGCCAAGGAGTGCGGAGCAAGAGGCTCAGTGTTGTCCGCGGGCATGGAGCTGGGGGCCGAGGAAGGTTGAGTAGCGGACACATGACATGTAGCGAGTACAACAATAACCCCGGTCATAATAGCTGGGGAGTGAGGGTGATGTAGGGCGAGCTGAGATCAACCACATTCTGATTAGTGCTAGAAGTAACGGACGGAGAGTTATCGGAGCGGGCAGCAGATAGTGTGTATGAATCCGAGGGCAGCTCATGAGGTGGGAACCAGGGGGCACAAGTATAGGTATCTGGGTGTACAGAATGGGTGGCCGAGGTGGACATGGGAAAGGCAGACTCGACAAAGCGAACATGACGGGAAACGAACAGCTTGGTGGTGCTCGGATCGTAACACATATAGGCACTTTAAGTGAGCAAGTAACCGAGGAAGACACATGGGGTGGAACGAGCAACCAGTTTGTGGGCGGAGTAAGGGCGAAGCCAAAGGTAGCAAAGGCAACCAAAGGCACGAAGTTTGAAGTAGTTGGGCGGAGATCCAAACAGTTTGTGGTAGGGAAAGAGGTGAGCTAGGGTGGGTGTTAGTAGTCAATTTATGAGGTAGGTGGCGGTTTGGAAGGCAAACAACCAGAAGGCTAGCGGAAGAGAAGCGCGAGAGAGCTAGATAGAGCCTGATCTCAACAATGTGTCGATGACGACGTTCCAAGAACCTATTGTGTTCCGGGGTGTAAGGAGGGGAGGTGAGATGAGAGATGCCATGAGTGGACAAGTAAGCGACCAAGCTAGTGTCCCAGGCAAGTCCCATGTACTCGCCACCATTGTCCGAGTAAAGATTGACAATGGTTGTTTTGAAATAATTTTCGACCGGGGCTTTGAAGCGAGGAAAGATACTAGCGACCTTAGACTTTCTTCTGAGCGGGTAGAGCCATATGTAGTGAGTGTAGTGATTAACAAATATGACATAGTATTTAAAACCATCAATATAATGAATGGGAAAGGTCTAGACATCAGAGTAAATAATTTGGAGCGGGAAAGAAGACACTAAAGTAGATTGTGAAAACGGAATTTTGTGACTTTTATTGCATAAACAATCATTACAATGCTTTTGTTTGATGCGAGTATTGTCTAAAGCTACGCCTAAACTAGATAGAATTTGACGCTAGATGGGTTCAGAGGGATGGCCAAGCCGATGATGCCAATTATAGTGAGAGACTTTAGAGCCGACACAAGTAGATGGGCGAGCATGAGGAATTGTGGTCGGCCATTCATACACACTAGCGTTAGATTGCCGACCACCCGGTTAGCAGAATGCTCCCAGTCCGTAGATCCTTCATATGAAAAGAAGTTGGTAAGAACTCAATAGAAGTATTATTAGAGATACAAAACTGAGATATGTAAATAAGGTTCTTTTTCATGTCAGGAACAAAGAGAACATTATGCAAGGCAAAAGTGTGTGATGGTGTATGAAGAGAAGAGGAACTAGTTTTGGAGATAGGAAGCCTAGTACCATCACCAATGACCATGTCATTTGTGCTCATGTAAGAGGTGTGAAGGTGGAGATTGCCAAGGTCGGTGGTAACATGGTGAGAAGCACCACTGTCAAGAAGTCAGCCGGGAGTCTCTGTGTCCATTGAGGTCACTAGATTGGCCCACAGTGTCCAGCACTTACTGAGGAGGAAGTGGTAGCTTGGGTGGTGGTGGCAACCAGCTGGTAGTTCGGACAGTGAGCAATTGTGTGACCTTGTTGGCGGCAGCCTTGACACTTGCCAAGATATGGACATTGTTGCCGAGGAGCTGTTGCCGGAGCCTGCTATGAAGGATGTCGAGGGTGAGAGGAAGCTTGGTGAGTATGTGAGGAAGATTGCCGAGCATGCGAGGTGTTATTCCCCGGAGTAGCAGGATTGGCAGTGACTGGATGTGAGAAGGATGCGGGCTGAGATTGTTTCAGGAGCAGTTCGCGATTGATGAGTTTTTCATGAAACTCATCAAAGGATATGGGGGTATCGCGTCCTTCAACCTCATCTACTATGTGGCGGTAGTCATCATCCAACCCACCGAGGAGGATCTCAATGAGGTCCTCGTGGTCAAGCGGTTTGCCCAGAGCCGCGAGTTCAATAGTTCATTAGCCCGACTTTTGAGGTAATCTTTGAGTTCATGTAGTCGGAGATCGACTGAGTTCCCTTGGTTGCTCGCTTGAGGTAATCTTTGATCTGTTTGATGTGGCCGCGAGTTGGGCGAGCATTGGTGTGAGCTAGGATTTCCCATGCTTCACGAGCAGTGGCGGCCTGTTGGATCATAGGAACCAGGGGAGCAGACAGGAAGCCAACAAGAGTGCCAAACAATAGTTTTTCTTGGCGAATCCAAGGCTAGTAGTGAGCGTTTGGTATGGGGACGTCCTTGGATGACTGAGCATCCTTGGTTAGGACTGTGGGAGGCGGGCAAGGGTATGATCCGTCTACAAATTTGTAGAGATCATAGCCAATGAGTGTGGCCTCAACTTGGAGTTTCCAAGCTATGTAGTTAGTGTAAGTGAGTTTGGTGATGTTGTGGTGGGAGATGTTGATGAGGTCGAAAGTTTGTGTGAGATCAAGAGGGTTTTTAATGGTGAGGGAGTGATTTCTGTTAGCCATGGTGAAGGGTGGTTATGGCAGCGGCTAGAGGAAGGAGAAGAAGGTTTATGAGCAAAACTCTGATACTATGTAGAAACTAATAACGTATAGGAATAATGACATATCATTTCCATTGATTGAATCACCTATTTATAGAGAGAATTACAATTAGGGTTACATTTGGAGTAAGGTACAATAAACCTATATAAGGAAAGTAACAACATAAAGAAAGAACTATACAATGTAATTACTACTAACTAATAATTACAAATAAACAAGGATAATAAATATATTATTCACTAATAACTGTTACGTCCACCACCAAGTTGGTGGATTTTTTAAGTGCATTAATTTTATTAATAATCTTATGTGATCACCAACGGATCAATGTACAACAAAGAGCCGTGTTTGGGGAGAATGATTGAAAAACAATGAGACTTAGCCATTTCACTTCTTTCTTGATCTAATTGCACCCAATTTATTTACTCAGCCATAATTTGTGATTAGAGTTTTATTTCAAAATGTCTGGTGTGTATTTTTTGTTTTCTATTTGTTGGTATTTTAAGAGAACTAGCGATGTGAAGAACATGTACAAAAAATAAAGCAGAGTGAAGATAAAGGGTTCAGTCTGTATATATGAAATAGATGGATTAAAGATTAAAGGGGGTGTCGAGTGTACAATTTTTATTCTTAGAGAAGCGCAAGTGTATCGATGCAGTTAGTTAGGGCATCCACAGTCATAAATCTTTCAAAAGGTTTATTCCTCCTGCCACGTCATGCCATGTCATCAGCTTATAAACCTTTTCTCTATAAATCTATTATCCACTATACATAAACCCATAAAAGCTTCATAGCATGGACCCACAACTAAATATTTTATTCTTTCTCAATATACATTTATTTTCAAAAATAAATATATCGTTTTAAAACATAAATATTTATAGAAAAAATATAATACGTCCAAAAATAATTTATATATTTTTTAATTTTATCTTTCAAAAAAATATTTTTATTCATAAATATTTATTAGTAATTCAAAATACTGATGCAACAATATAAACTTTATTGAACTAAATCAATATAAAATCAAACGAATTATAATTAAAGTTGCATAATACAATGGAAAAACAAAGTAATTAAATACTAATAAGAAATATCCAATCGTTATAACTTAATTTTCATTGTTGTTGTCTCCAAAGCGTTCCCAAATATGCTTGACCAAATCAAATCGAAGTTTTTGATATATTTCCCGATCACGTAGTTCCGCATGCCTTTGGAGGTATTGTTGAAATTCTTGAATAAATCCCTGTGATGTGGCTACCGCTGGATCTACTTCTTCATCGCTCCAGTTACTTATTGCATTACCTTCATTCTCCACAATCATATTGTGTAATATGATGCATGCGTACATTATATCTTTCAAAGGCTCCTTATGCCAAAATTGGGCCGCACCTCGTACTATTGCCCAACGAGACTCGAGGACTCTGAACACTCGCCCAACGTCCTTTCTTGCAGCCTCTTACATTTGTTTGAACTTTATCCTTTTAGGATCTTCTGGATATGTAAAACTTTTGACCAATGAAGCCCACTCCGGGTAGATACCATCTGCTAGATAATATCCTTTCGTGTATTGTGCGCCATTTACCGTAAACTGAACATGAGGAGAGTGTCCTTGCAATACATCGTTGAACAATAAAGATTGGTTGAGCACATTAATATCGTTATTGGAACCTACAACGCCGAAAAATGCACCGCTTCTAGCATTATTGTTGGAGCCCCTTGATCTCCTCGGGTAAATTGACCTTTCCATGCAACTGGACAATTTTTCCATGGCCAATGCATGCAATCAATGCTTCCTAACATTCCGGGAAAACCATGGACCTCAGAATGTAATTGAAGTAAGCGTTGGACATTGTGAGCATTGGGTCTTCTCAAGTATACACTTCCAAATACCTCAATCACAAATCGACAAAATTTCATTAGACAATTGATTGCAGTGATTTCACCAATTCGTACATACTCGTCATAATGATCGGCAGGCGTGCCATATGCCAACTGACGAATAGTAGCAGTGCATTTTTGGAAGGAGGAAAGTCCCTTTCTACCGGTTGCGTCAACTCTCATCTGAAAATACTCTGTATGATTTGAAAGGGCTTCTACAATTCGAAGGAATAACTCCTTACTCATTCAATACCTTCTTCTGAAAATTTGATCTATATAAATTGGATCATTGGAAAAATAGTCGTTGAAAAGTCTTTCATGTCCAGCTTCACGTTCTCGATTTATATACTTTCTACCGCGTTTACGATCGTGGGAGGCTTTGATAAGCTTGTTATTTTTCTTTTATTTTCATTATTTTTCAGAATTTTATTGTTTATTTTGAGCTTTGGTTAATAATTAATTGCATTTGAGATACTATTTTTATGTATTTTGTGCTTCATGTAGGTATCTCAAGCATATTCAAGGTTTTATGGCTCAATTCATGCAAATCGAGGCAATTCCGAGCATTAATGTTAAGTTTTGATGTTTGCCGTTAAGTTTCGTCAAGTATTTCAAAGCACAGCAGCCTAACTGAAGCTAACTGAGCTAACGGAGGACTTATCTGCAAAGCCTAGAGGGGGAAGGACTTCGGCAGCCGCATTATAAAAGGCAGGGGCACCGGAGTGCTATTCTGGAAACCCAGGAGTACCGGAGAAACAATTAAAACATTAGGGGAGGGCGGTAGCATTAATGAAAGTCTTCATTAATGCGTTGTCGGCCTCACAGCGTGCCACGTCATCCGCCTCCCTAAGTGTAGCGACCCGCGTGCTCAGCCCTGGATCCGGGTACGACCCGCGTTCTGCCTGCTCCAACCATGCCCATTCACCCGCCATCCTGCCCGTCGCCCTCTCACACTCCAACTCATTTCCCTCATGGGTGACCCGCGAACCACCACATGGGCTAACTCTGACCCTAGCGCAACCCAGCCCCTTGTTTCTTCCATTTTTAGCCCTAAGTCTCCCATTTCCTTCCCTTTTTGCCCCTAAAAATTATATCCTTTCCCTATTCTGCCCTTGTTTTGTGGAGTCCCTTTTGCTGCCTTCATTTTATTTCCTTCCAGCCGTCTTTTTCAGAACAAGAAGCCTCAATCAGGTTTTAGGGCAACAGCCCTAAAACTCTCAAAAACTCCATTAATTCCATTTCTCCACCTCTCCACCTAAATCAAAAATGCATCCATTTTGAAGGCTTGGAGCATCAAATCGAGGGTCAAGGGAGCAAGATTAAGTGAAGTCAACCCAAGATTGCAACATTAATTGGTTTAATTCTTCCACCTCTTTATATATTTTAATGTTGTAATTTTTGGAAAAACTTTACATTTATCTTGATACCTTGATGATGAGCTAAATATATTTTTGGATTGTGATTATTATCTATGTTGAATGTGATGTTTTAATTTAATTTCTCTCTACTTGATGTATTACTCATATATTTTTGGTTATTATCATTGTGTGCTTAATGCTTTTAATGAAGTCATGAATCATTAAATGAACCATAGAATGATAGGATACGAAGCGAAAGCCCTTCCTATTATTTCGAAAATCGTGATAATTGTTTGCGTCTCTAAGACATACCGATTGTCGAAGGTCGTAGATAGTCATTGGGTGCTTGATCTACCTCGCGGCTATTTCCTCCCCTAGGCTATGTGTTGCGAGGATATGAGCCCGTAGCAAGGATGAGTGATAGCTAGGTTTTCTATACGTAGCGAAAGCCCGTAGAAAATATTAATGTGCACTCGACTACCAAAAATTTGAGTTAAGAAAAATATAAAGAGTTAAATTAAACATTAGCTAGACTAGAAATATCACAATCTTAATTTTTTTTAACCTTGATTTGATGTTGCCGCCGTTTCATTGTCGCGTTAATTTAGTTTACTTTCTTGCATTTATTTTGTTTAGTTGATTTTTATTTTAAATCTAATTTCCGTTAGCTTAGATAAAATTAGGTGTGCCCAATTTTAGTACTTAGGATTTATTTCTAGCTCTATCCTCGTGGGATCGACTCCTACTTCGAACTTTATTACTTGATACAACCGGGTAATCTTGCCCGAGATGCGTTTTTACGCACATCAAGTTTTTGGCGCCGTTGCCGGGGATATATTTCTAGAATTTATCTTGATATTAATACCAAGCTTGCCTAATTTTAATTTACGCATTTTTTTTCTTTTTTTCCTTTATTTGCTTTAATTTTAGTTGTAGTTAGTTTTTGCTTTCTTTTAGAGTAGTTTTTATTTTTATTTTTTATATAGTTCTTTTGCATTTGATCTTGTTTGTTTAGTGAGTGTTCTTGTAGCTAGCTTGAAGCGATGACTTGGAACAATGTAAATTGGGACTTTGATTAAGGGGATGAGAATGAGATGGCGTCAACTGAGGCTATGAATTATACTCCGGTCCACCCAAGTTTAATTTGTGAAAATTGTTAGGGAAATCATTTTCCTTATCCGTGTGCATTTGAGATGGAGTCGAATTCTTATGCTTCTTCCTCTCACTATCATCATGAAGACCCCCATCATCACCCCTTTGATCTGAAGTGTGTGAGTAACACCTACCCTTGGGAAGTTGAGCAACGCTCTCTCACCGAAGAAGAAACAATTCAAAGTCTAAATGCTCAAGTAGTCGTGTTGATAGAAGCCATTAAGCTCCTAGTCCCTCCTCACAATTGGGAAGCTACAATGCGGGAATTCGGTATTGCCCTTGAAGAATCACCTTAAGAAGACCTTCAACTCAATGCCGAGGAAAACCCAATGGAAATGGAGCTTTGCAATGATCTCTCTCTCACTAATGAGAGTGAAATTTCGAGTATCTTGGGACAACCTCACTTGGAAGCGCCTCAATCTCATATCCATGTCACGGTGGAAGATCAAAGTATAGAAGCTTGTGAGTGTGAAGTGATCAATCATGCTCCCCACCCTATGCCGAGTTCTCCCACCTTTGAAGAGTATGTTAGTAATGAGATGGAGCATCCAAGCATTTTTGAAGAGGATGATTCTTTTGGCCCAAATGAAAGCTTTAAGGAACCATTCCCTCATTTCACTCCACCGAGCATCGAGGCTCAAATTTCTTATTTCCACTCGCCTCTCGAGCATCAAGAAGAGTTCATTCACTTAAGTGAGTTGGGTGTGATATTTCCTATTGCTGACATGTTCAAATGGCCTATTTTTCAGGAGTCGGCAACTAGGGTGGTGTTCAAGCTTAAAGGCCTTCAATTAAAGCACTTCCTTGGTCATGAATTTTATGGGAATGCCATGTGCGCGTTTCTAAATGAACCGGTGCCTCCGTAGGCGAAAAATTGGTTTCTTTTATTTCCTTTGTATTTATATGTCTTGTATTTTGAGTCGCTCTTCGAAGCCCTCCCAAGTTTGTGGGTTTGTAGGGAGGTGTACATAGAGTCCCCACACCAAAAATATTTTTTTTTCGTTATTTGAATTTTATTTACAATATAATTGCTCTCATACATTTCTTTTGAGCTTTGATTTGATGTAGGGGTTGAGCAATTATTTAAGTTTGGGGGTGACTCGCGGAGATTCATGAAGATTCATGGAGTGACGTATTCATGGCTTGGACTTTAAGTGATCCGACTTTGAGAGAGTTTTCTCTTCTCTTTCCTCCCCCCTTTATATGCATTTTTATGATCATGAACATTGTGGGCAATGTTCGGTTCTAAGTTTGGGGGTGGGGTCGGTCTTATCTTTGCCCTTGATTTTTGGGAAATTTTTGAAAATTTTTAGAAAATTTCAAGCTAATTTGGACCTCATTAATTATGCTTTGATCATTCATCTCATCACTTTGGCGCTCATAGAGTTGTATGTGCATTATTTTCTTGGATTCGATCTTGAGATTATTACATGCATAGTTGAGGATATTTTATGATTTTTGTGCTAGCTTTCCCTCATTCATGTTAAATAGCGCCCATGTGTGGATCTCTTGATAATTTTTAAGCTAAGCTCTAGCTTTGGTTGTGCATGTGTTATGAGTACCTTGTTGTGAGTTGTGATGCCGTTGGATGATTTCGAGATTAATGAATAGCTTGGCTTGTGAGTATGACAATAGCATGATATAGGCCATATTTGACTTGTTTGTGCCATATCGACCTACCCATGTTCACATTAAATCCCTAGTATCCCATTTGAGCCTTATTGAAAGAATGGTGTGTGCAAAAGCACACAATGACCCCCATTCGCCTTTATTTTGATCACCCGCGTTGACTGATCCCATGAGCCTATACACTTCTGCTGTCGCCCTTCAAGAAAGCATGATTTGGAATGAACTATTTTATTTTTGTAATCTTGTTGGGAAGTTTGTGCTTCATGAAGGTTTTGTTCTTATTGTTGTTGATGTTGGGAATTTGAAAATTGTTGTTGAATGGTGGTGAAAAAAAAATGAAATGAAAAAGAAAAGAGCCCCCTTTGAAAGCAATGAAAGAAAGAAAAGAAAAGAAAAATAAAGGGTGGCCACAAAAGAAAAAAAATGACATTGTTCTTCAATTTTCTTATGGAGATATAAGGGTGGTACTTAATTGTTTGTGGTAGTTGAGACACTTTCTTCAACCCTAAGTTTAACGTTTAAGGGGTTGTTGAAGTGAAGTTGTGTAAATTTGAAGAGTTGTGCTTTCATGAAGCTAGTCATAATGTGAAGACTTAAAATTCTTTGCTCTCTTGACTTGCTATCCTATCATTCATTTGTAGCCCAAACCTTGGCCTAACATTACAAGCTTTGTAAAAGTCCTATTGATATTGTCATACCTTGAGTCATTGCCTTGTGAAGCATATCTCTTTCGGTTTCATGGCTTGTGCTTGGTATCTCATTGAACGTTCAATCCTAGCTAGATCAATGCTATTTAGTCATGGGCTTGTGTTTCATGTTTTTAAGTAAGTGTTTGAGGAAAGTTTGCTAGCATTGAAATCACATCATACCTTGGTTATGCATTTTTATAATCTTGAGTTTGATTTATTTCATGGTAATGCATGTGGGATCTTGATTGAGTGCCTTCTTCATTCCATCTTGTTCTCGAGCTTCTCCATAATCCATATCTCTCTTTGCTCGGGACGATCAAAGCTTAAGTTTGGGGGTGTTGATAAGCTTGTTATTTTCCTTTTATTTTCATTATTTTTCGGAATTTTATTGTTTATTTTGAGCTTTGGTTAATAATTAACTGTATTTGAGATACTATTTTTATGTATTTTGTGCTTCATGTAGGTATCTCAAGCATATTCAAGATTTTATGGCTCAATTCATGCAAATCGAGACAATTCCGGGCATTAATGTTAAGTTTTGATGCTTGCCGTTAAATTTCGTCAAGTATTTCAAAGCACATCAGCCTAACTGAAGCTAACTGAGCTAACGGAGGACTTATCTGCAAAGCCTGGAGAGGGAAGGACTTCAGCAGCCGCATTATAAAAGGCAGGGGCACCGGAGTGCTATTCTGGAAACCCAGGGGTACCGGAGAAACAATTAAAACATCAGGGGAGGGCAGCGGCATTAATGAAAGTCTTCATTAATGCGTTGTCGACCTCACAGTGCGCCACGTCATCCGCCTCCCTAAGTGCAGCGACCCGCGTGCTCAGCCCTGGATCTGGGTACGACCCGCGTGCGTCCTGCCTGCTCCAACCATGCCCATTCACCCGCCATTCTGCCCGTTGCCCTCTCACACTCCAACCCATTTCCCTCATGGGTGACCTACGAACCACCACCTGGGATAACCCTGACCCTAACGCAACCCAGCCGCTTGTTTCTTCCATTTTTAGCCCTAAGTCTCCCATTTCCTTCCTTTTTTGCCGCTAAAAATTATATCCTTTCCCTATTCTGCCCCTGTTTTGTGGAGTCCCTTTTGCTGCCTTCATTTTATTTCCTTCCAGTCGTCTTTTTCAGAACAAGAAGCCTCAATCAGGTTTTAGGGCAACATCCCTAAAACTCTCAAAAAACTCCATTAATTCCATTTCTCCACCTCTCCACCTAAATCAAAAATGCATCCATTTTGAAGGCTTGGAGCATCAAATCAAGGGTCAAGGGAGCAAGATTAAGTGAAGTCAACCCAAGATTGCAACATTAATTGGTTTAATTCTTCCACCTCTTTATTTATTTTAATGTTGTAATTTTTGGAAAAACTTTACATTTATCTTGATACCTTGATGATGAGCTAAATATATTTTTGGATTGTGATTATTATCTATGTTGAATGTGATATTTTAATTTAATTTCTCTCTATTTGATGTATTACTCATATATTTTTGGTTATTATCATTGTGTGCTTAATGCTTTTAATGAAGTCATGAATCATTAAATGAACCATAGAATGATAGGATACGAAGCGAAAGTCCTTCCTATCATTTCGAAAATCGTGATAATTGTTTGCGTCTCTAAGGCACACCGATTGTCGAAGATCGTAGATAGTCATTGGGTGTTTGATCTACCACGCGACTATTTCCTCCCCTAGGCTATGTGTTGCGAGGATATGAGCCCGTAGCAAGGATGAGTGATAGCTAGGTTTTCTATACGTAGCGAAAGCCTGTAGAAAATATTAGTGTGCACCCGACTACCAAAAATTTGAGTTAAGAAAAATATAGAGAGTTAAATTAAACATTGGCTAGACTAGAAATATCACAATTTAGTCTTTCATGTCCAGCTTCACTTTCTCGATTTATATACTTTCTACTGCGTTTACGATCGTGGGAGGCTTCTGCTTCTTCTTCCTTCGTTTTCATTTCCATAATCATCATCGTCATTTTTTCACTTGAATCGTCAATCAATTTATCGTGCACGAATTGCAGAAGTGCATTTTTGTAGGAGTGATAGGGGTCTTGAGACATTTTTTAGTGTGAAGATTGGTGTATCTGTATGTATATATATAAGAGGTTGTGGTTGGAGAAAATATAGTCTCAAGCCTCTTATATATAGACCTCGTATAACGACTAGTTTTTGCAATGGCTAGGTTTTGTAATGACTAGTATCCTTCACACAATTAAAAATTACATAACATAAAATATTACAAATAGGTTACATGAATAAAAAATACATTAATTAAAATATTACATAAACTTCATAAATTAAAATTTAAAAACATAAACTAAGGAATATTATATTTGACCTTGATCGAGTCACAAATGTGTTGATGCGTTTGCAATTGATCATTCGTCATTCTACCAGTATCTTTAAAGAGGATTTCATAATTCAACGCAGTTGTCACTCCCTCGAGTGCTAAAATCTTTCTTTCTTATATTTCACGATGCTTATCCCATAAATCAACACTTTTGACTTCATTTTTCTCGGTGATTTTTGCTTTCTCTTTCTTCTTTGCCGCCTTTTACCAAATGGACAAATTTGGACTTCATTGTCTTCGATGTTGATGCTCGTATGTGCATCGGATGATGAAGTGAATGTCCCCGATTCAGATATCTTTGTCCTTTTAGATGAATGTTCACTTGATTTCTCACCTTTCCACTTTGGCTCATTTTTCACCATTAGCCACACATGCTCGTATTTGAAATGTTTTTAAGTTACCGAGTGATAAAGACCATGTGCAATTTCCTTCACTTGGTCATCGGACCACCCACTACGATGTTGATCTCTAACTTGGATGAAAAATTGGTTAAATTGATTAACCATTTGAGTAATTGTGTAACAATGCGACTTCAAGACGTTAAGCTTCCTTCGAATTCCCGTCTTTTGGTTGTTGTTGTAGTACTCAGTGATTCGTTTCCAAAACTCCTTATCATGTTGAGAGTTCCCCTTCACGCTATCTGTTGAAATAACGAGCCAAGCACTTACAAGCATTTTATCCTCTTCAATTCTCCACTTTGTTTTTTGTTTGTCTTTTGTTTCGTTGTCCACTTCATCATCAAGAATAATGTTTTTCAACCCTTCTTAGGTAGAAAATGGTGGAATTACAGACTTACTGACACTATCCCTTCTTGTATCAACTGGCATTGTTGGATTTCCAATGCCTATAGTCGGTTTATTAGAACCAGATGTATATTGATTTGTCATAGCCGGGTTAAAATATTCATGCTGCGAATATATGGGAAATTGAGAATACGAAGGATAGGAAAATTTTGGAACACTTGAAATACCTTGAAAATTTGGATAATGAAAATTTGGAAAACGAAAATTTGGCTGAACTTGAAAATTTGGTGGAGCTTGAAAATTTGCCGGAGATTGAGTATTTGGTGGAGCTTGAATATTCGGTGGAGTTGGAAAATTTGGCGAAACTTGAAAATTCGGCAGAGTTGGAAAATTTGGCGGACCTTGAAAATTTGGAATAGTTTCGGCATTCACAGAATTTTCGACATTAGAAGAGTTCAATAAATTTGTAAAAAAATTGTTATCCATAACAAAAGAAGTGAGAAGAAGAATTTATATAGTTTAATGAGAATCAAATAGTATAGAAGTAATGTAAGTTTGAAAGAATGTAATGATTTTTTTTTTGCAAACCTATTTATAGAAGAATTTATATAATAAATTTGAAGAAAAAAAAAAAAGAAAACGGTCAAAAAATAACAGCTATTTTGTAAAGCAAAAAGATTAAAGTGCAACCACTCTATTTTGTAAATCAAAAGAAAACAAACCTGCACTGCCACGTTGATTATGTCAACCGGTTGTAAATTTACAACCGGTTGATGCCCCGTCATCATCCATAATGGTATCAATTTTCATCAACCGATTGATATAAATGCATAAAGCTTTTGCAGCCTCCCATTGGAGCTGCTCCTAGTTAGACTTAAGAATCTTTGTTGGTTTTGTGCCAGCACTCAGTTATGGTCATAATATTCTGCAACATAATAACATATATGTTGAGGCTATATACACCCCACTTTCTACTCTTCACACCCCATCTCCTACAATGTACAACACAATGTACACCATCTCAATGCAAGAAATGGGGTGTTTAAAAGCACTACTGAACACAATCGAACGTGGCCAACCGGGATATTGTTCTCCATAAATTCAAGCCAGATCACATTTTCCACTATCATGGATCGGCACATCACGTCAAGCTTTGAGATTCCAATGGGCTCTTTTGGAATGTTCACCATAGTCCGTTGTGATATGGCTTGCTTTCTATCAATTTGCGATCCTAACTGTAGCATCAAAAATCATGGGTAGACGAGTTAATTTCAGTGCTAAACAAAGACTCGGGTTTGGAATCTTTCTCTGTAGCATTTCCCTGGCATACAAAGCAATTATTGAGAGTATCCAATGGGGTATTGCTATAAAGGAAGGATACGCAGATGACCCAAACGCCATAGTCAACATATCAGCATTGTATTGTGGACACTCCCACATAATATCCTTGAGGGCTTTGCTGGTGCTCTGGTCATAATAGCACAATTTGAGTTCTATATATCAGAGTTCCCCTAAAGCATGTCTAGTATAGCTTCTAGTATAGGTGGACTTGCGGTGTGTGTGGCAAGCTTGTTGGCAATGGCAAGTTTGATTGTGAGTTATGTTGATCAGGTTACAGCAAGAGAAGGCAAAGCAAGTTGGATTTCTAGCAATATTAATAAAGGTCACTATGATTACTACTATTGGCTTTTTACTGGTTTGAGTTTCCTCAACTTGATGTATTTTTTTCGTTGTTTGTTTGGTATGTTATCCTTGTAAAGAAGAAGTGACACGGGGTTGGCCAGTTGGGGATGAAGTTGTTAGAAATATAGCACGGGAAAACAATATATAGATCAAAATATAGAATTGATAATCAAAAGGAAAAGTTACTGCTAAGAGTGAAGTATACTTGAAGTTTGCTGAGAAGGCAAGCTTCCTAGAAGTCTGCTGGTGCATTAAACTTGCGAAGGTCTGCTGGTGAGCTTAGGTGAAGTCTACTGGTGAACCTTTACAAAGTCTACTGATAAGCCTTTGTGAAGTCTGCTGCTGAAGAACTGAGATCACGGAGACACCAGAGAAACCTTCAGCACTAAGGAGTCCGACGAACTGAATATATGTCTGATTCTATCACCAAAAAGAAAGCAGGAGGCCAAAGAAATACGCTCAACGATACGAAGAGGAAAAAGGAGATTGCGTAAAATTGTATCTTTCAATTGTGGATGTAATCTCCTTATATAGGAGAAAATCAAGACTGATTAAAGGCCACATTGATAATATATTTCATTAAACCTGGTAATAACAACACATAAAGTCTGCTGGTGAGCCTAGGTGAAGTCTACTGGTGAACCTTTACAAAGTCTACTGATGAGCCTTTGTGAAGTCTGCTGCTGAAGAACTGAGATCACGGAGACACCGGAGAAACCTTCAGCACTAAGGAGTCCGGCGAACTGAATATATGTCTGATTCTATCACCAAAAAGAAAGCAGAAGGCCAAAGAAATACGCTCAACGATACGAAGAGGAAAAAGGAGATTGCGTAAAATTGTATCTTTCAATTGTGGATGTAATCTCCTTATATAGGAGAAAATCAAGACTGATTAAAGGCCACATTGATAATATATTTCATTAAACCTGGTAATAACAGCACATAAAATCTGTTATAAATGTTGGAGTTACAAAAACAAAAAAAATAATTAACAACCCCAAAGGCTAAATTATTAGACCATAATTTGCACCCCTGTACAGACGTGCGCGAGAGAGCCTCTATTCTATACAAGCATACTCTAACCATATAAGATACTTGTATATAAATCACTCAAGTTTTTGTTAATCTTCCAATGTGGATAAACCCACTTCCAACAACCACACTTTAATCAATCATAACTTATTCATCAAAACACCAAATTGAACAAATAAATATATGATTTCGATGTTCTCACGGAGTAGAACACGAATCTACAATTACCCTTGTCATTACACAAATGACACGTGAAGAAATATGTACCATAAAAATACACAATTTCATTCTATAAACACAATTTTTCTAACAGAAGTTAGCAAGGTGGAGGACGAATGAAGTACATTACTTGAGAGATCATCCATGCCAGAAGAGTAGATTTATTTTGTCTCATTCTGGAGATGCCTGGGATGATAGAATTATTTTCTTTGTAAAATAAATAACTTGATCAATTGCAGATCAAATTCCAATTTATGCAACTCAAAGAGCTCTACCATAATAATTATTCAGATTAATAAATTCCCTCCTTTCTCATTGTTCTTCTGGTGCAAATCACAGAAAAATTTCCATTCACTGCGTCATTTTCCAGGTAGTTGAGCGAGCTGAAGTTACCCTTTAGCCAAATAAGCCAATTATTTGGTAACAACTACAAAATAGTTTAAGAACATAAAAGGGTTATCACACAAAGCTAGAGAGCATAGAAAGAAAATAAATCATCAATTAGATTACTTAGATTTCGTCTTGAGAAGAGAGCAACAACGGCTTCCGCAGTTACCATGTAAGGCTTCAACAGCAAAGCCGCTTCCACTGGTTTATACTCGATGATCATGGTGGTCAATTGTCATTGCCTATCCTCTTAACAAAGGTAGCATCAGCTACTTCTTTATTGTCATGGTAGTCATCTCGTTTTCTCTTCTTTGTAGCATCAGCCACTTCTTCCATTGATCTATCATTATGTGCATTCTCTGAGTTCCCGCATTGAGAACTAGATTGAATTTCCCACAATTGGTCCTTCTGTTCAAGATCTTCCTCATAAACTAGGCGGACTCCCCACTTTTTCAGCAACAATTGCTTTTCAATAGAATGGCTGAAGTAAGCCTTAAACTGAGAGTAATTGTTGGGGCTGTTGGATTCTCTTTGCGCTGCTGACCATATTGAATCAGGTACTACGTAGACAAGGTAAACATGTTCGGAATCAACAATTTTGTCTGTGCCTATTGTACTAATACGAAAAATAAGGCTTATCTGACTCTGAATTCTCTGATCATAGTTCACAAAATCCATTCCCATATGAATAGTTGGGACTTTGCGCTTATAGACAAAATCCCACTCAGGGGTAGCAGATATTGATTCAACGACACAACAGAGAGAAAATTCCCTGAAATTACTATTATACCAGTTTCTAGGTAGATCCATTGAGATTAAATCTCCCACACCTTGATATCTGAAACACTCTGGGATCTTTCTTCCCGGAATCATTATACTAAATTTCCCAATAGAAGCTGGTCTCCGTACCATGAAATATCATAACTTCAGACACCATTTAAATGCACATAAAAAAATAGAGGAGAGAAAGAGAGAGAACCTGAAGCAGTCGACGAGTAGAAATAAATTGAAGTAGAAACTGCCACATCATACCACCCATATTATCGAAAAGTTCAACACAATTGGTGAGTGAGACAGTCCACAAGAGTTTATATTTCATCAACATATCTTCTACTCCTTTCAGTGATGTACAGTCATCGGCATAAAGCTTCACAATATTTGAAGGAAGCTCTGGTAATACTTCAAGTCGTTTGCATCCTACCAAAGCAAGGACTTTAAGGTAAGAAAGCCTACTTATGCTCGTTGGGAGAGTGGCAAAATTGTTTCTGCTTAGATTCAAATCTTTCAAAGTGGACAAGCATCCAAGATCACTAGGGATCCCTCCATCAAACATATTGCAATCACTGAGATCCAATTTTGTTAAGGAACATAAACCCAACACCGAGGGTAACATAAAACTTGTGTAATCTTGACATGTTCCCTGACGAAGCCGAGACAGAAAGAGTGAACTCCATGACTGAGATGTTGCACCCCTGCATCCACTGAAGGACAAGACTTTCAGTTTCTTCAAAGAAACAATGGATGGAGGTGGCTGCGTGATAGCAGATCTATCCCCTCGAAGCACTTCCAGAGATTCCATATTTCCCAAATTTTAAGGTAATTTGTCCAGCTTGGAGCAGCCAGAGAGGGTCAGAAACCTTAGACCAGTCAAACTACAAATGCTGCTTGGCAGACTTGTTAGGTTCCCGCAGTCTGTCAGATCTATCAAAACAAGGCCGCGGAGGTGTTCAATTGATGAGGGTAGCTCTTTTATAGCAGTTCTTTCCAAATAAAGCCTAGACAAACATCCCATGGGACCATGTATTTCTGGGAACTTGCCAATTTTAACACAGCCAGACAGAATCAAGATCTTTAGAGACTCCATCTCAACACTGCTTGGAAGATACTTGAGACTTTTACAGTCCTTCAAGCTCAAGAAACAAAGCTTTTTGTGGGATGCGATCGATGGGTGGACCTCTATCAAACTTGTGCAATCTTCAAGCACTAGTCTCTCAAGGTTCGGGATCCCTGTGAAGTCTGGAGTCCGAGTTAGCTTTTGGGAATGGCTAAGTGTAAGGGTAAAATAGGCATGACCTATTTTATCTTGTTTTCACCTTTCTTGGTCAAAGAAGGATTTTAAATTAGTCAATGTTTATTTAGGTGTTAGATTTTGTTTAGAATACTTTTGGTAGATTAGTTTGTTTTTTTTTTAATAGGAAAATCTTTCAAAAGATTTTGGTGATTTAGTTATACATGTTTGGTAACTAAATCTTTTAAAAGATTTTAAAGATTTAGGCAATATAGTTTTGGTAACTAGATCTCTGCAAATAAATTAGTTATTCCAAGTATTATAGTCTAATTAGGAAACATAATCTTGCATGATTATTTGCTAATCTCTTTCCTAGTAGGAGTATGGTTATTATAGTCTAATTAGGAAACATAATCTTGCATGATTATTTGCTAATCTCTTTCCTAGTAGGAGTATGGTTGTTTTGCCGTGTGCTTGCAGGATTCGTAGCCTATATAAAGAGCTGGATGTCGAGCAGTTGAACACACACTGCAAGAGCTGACAAGAGAGAATCTATTCAGGGAGCTTGGCGAGCAGAGTTTGAGAGAAAAGATCAAAAGCCGTAAGCTGTGAGCAATTTTGTTGAAGTTGGAGCGTTTTGAACTTGAGAGAGGAGATCAAAAGCTATAAGCGAGAGCTTTTTCTTTGTAATTCAGTGCGGTTCTTCCATTTGAGCGGCGTTTTGAAGCTTCTGCGATGCAATATCTGACTTTTGAACCTTGAAGAACTGGTTTTGTGTGCTTCCTTTTTCTGTCTTTTGGAAGTCGATCTTCCTCCTTTCTTCCCACGTTTGGTTTAGTGTTTTATGTGAGTTTTTGATTCTCCAAGATACTATATCTTGTGAGAATCTTTGTTTGTTCTTAAGATCAAAAACAGTGTTGATTTTTATATAAATTGTGTGGCCTTGAGGCTTGATCTACAAGTTTGATACTTGTAGATTGTTTTGAGTTATTTCTGTCTACTAAAATATGCTTGGTTTAAAATCTGAAATCAAAACTTCCGCTGCTATTATCTGTGATATACTTTCTGCTTTCATTGTTATTGTCATTGTTGCAACATTCACTGCAACATTGACAATCACATCGTCCCATATTGAGGTTCCGTGGTATCACGTTCTTTCAATTGGTATCAGAGCCTTCTCTTGATATCACTAAGAGTCGATTCTGTTTAAAGACGTGATGGATTCTCAGTATGAGAACGTGGTTCGTCCTCCTACTCTCACAAATGCTAATTATTCTATATGGAAAGTCAAGATGCGTATCTTCATCAAATCCATTGATGAAAGAGCGTGGCTTGCTGTTTTAAATGGTTGGAGTCCTCCCAAAACTGTAGATTCTGATGGTGATGTCAAGATCACCAAAGAATCTGAATGGACCAATGATGATAGGAATACTGCTTCTTTTAACTCGAAAGCCTTGTCTGCTATTTATAAGGCCTTGGATGCAAATACTTTTAGGGTAATAGCAAATTGTGAATCTGCCAAAGATGTGTGGGAGGCCCTTCAGACTTTATGTGAAGGACCTGCCAGTGTTCGTTCTTCTAAACTAAGAATGCTCACCACTCAGTTTGACTTGAATGTTGTTTATGATTCTGATTCTAAAAATGCAGATGTTTCAAAGATGTGTCAAATGTGTCCCGATGTTGCAACATCGGGAGCAACATTGGGAGAGACATTGGCGAAACGAGGCGATCGATTCTCTTTTGTTTTAATTCCACAATTGCGAGAAGATGATGGAGAGGATTCGGACTGTTGGAAGGGTACAAGGGAGCTGACAAGGATTGGGAGAAGAGAGCTCACCAAGTTACACTACTTGGTAAGGCAAATGAACTATTAAAAAAGGCAAATGCCTTGATAAAAAAGAATGCATAGTGAGGCCGAGAGTGTCCTAAGTAGAAAGGATGTGGAGATTGAGAAGTTAAAGGAGCGACTTACTCAAGCAAAAGAGACCATGACCAAGTGGAATTCTAGCAAACAAAAGGTTGATGATCCTGCCGATTCGTAATACTTCTAGATCGGGTATTGGTTTTGTCCCTAAGGTATTTGTGAAAGAGGGAGAAGGAACATCCTGAACCAAGCAGACCAATGAAAGTTTTCTGGCGTTTTCGTGAAAAACCGAGAGTAAGAAAGAAAAATTATGTTTGTCACTTACGCCATAAGCTCGGTCACATACAACCCTTTTGTTTTCTGAAAAAGGCCATGTATGAGAATGAAATGAGGCAAGATTTCTTTGAAAAAGCTCATTGGCAGAACCGTATGAAGCAGCCAATGCAGCAACATTGGCAGACACATTGGAAGCCTCATTCAAAGACAAATCAGAAATTTTTCAAAAATCTCCAACCCAAAGTTTTTAAACAGATGTGGGTTCCTAAGGGTAGTAATGACAAAGGCAAGTCCAAATATTGTGAACCTTTTGATATATGTCCTGGTGCTAAGCGGTTCTATGAAGATTCTCCTCCAAAATGTTCGAACAAGATCGAAACCGAATCTGCACATGATCGATTGAACTCGCATATTCCGAAAGTTCAGCCAATGTGATTCACAATGTGTCACCCAATGTGTCACCCAATGTTGCAACAATGGGAGCAACATTGGACGTAAACTTGGCAGATTCAGAAACAGTCCTGAACTTTCGAATCAGTCCCGAACATTCGAAAATCAGTCCAATTTGAATGGTTGCAGCCATGACATTCCTAGCCGTATTCAGAAAAACCATCCAATCTCTCAAGTGATAGGTGATATTCATGATGGCATATACACAAGGAGAAGAAGTAAGGTTGAATCTCAAAAATTTGCATGCTTATCAAAATATTTTTGAGAGAAACCTTAAATCTTTTATGTATGCTTCAAATGATCAATGATTATGTGTTCACATTGATGTGTTAACCTTGTTTTTTGATAACACCTATGCATTTTGCTTAGCACAAAAATCCAGTTCATTATTCTCGAACTAATCACATTGATATAAGACACCACTATTTAGAGACTTGGTTAAATATGGAAATTGTTTGCATTGAACATGTTGAGACTGAAAATCATCTTGCTGATATATTTGCCAAGTGTCTTGTTTTTGAGAGATTTTTTCAATCTTTGGAAATCTCTTGTGTTTTGTGTGCCATATGTTTTTACACTTAGTTAATTATTTTAAAAAAAAACAAAAAAATTAGGCATGATTGCATTTTGTCTTTAGAGGACACTCTAGATCAATTGACTCACATGTATGTGTCTCTTGTGGTTGCTTGGGAATTTCATTCAAAATATGTGGTGATTTCGTTGTTATGATTCTCTCTCTCTCCCAGTTCTTGAGTATCTTTAGTCCACAAAGGAAAGAGCTACCTTTTGAAATTTTTGGGATGCTGCAATTTATCAAAGTACTATGGAACTTAGGTTCTCATGGGTTGATCTTGAGAAAATTGACTCCCCTTAATTGAAAAAGTGTGAAAGCTACCTAACGGAAAAGAGCTACCTATGAACAAGGTTGTGGCACCTTTCTTTTGGGACTATGAATCTTCGGATTTCATGGGTTGATCAAATACAAAATTGCTTCCCTTGGTAAATAGTGTGAAAGGTTCCTAGTGGCATGTGTTGAATAGCTTGAAATAAAGTAGAGCTATATTCCTAGGGAAATAAAGTACCTATGGATTTTGGTTGTGAAAAATTTATGATCTTGGGAGAGAAATTTGGTTGAGAAAATTAAAAAAAAAAAGAGCAAAATTGAAAATAAAATCACAATTTTGGCGAATGCATCTCCCAATGCAGCAACATTAGGAACTACATCCTTTGATCTGGTCTTTATCACTTGTGTGTGATTGCATTTTTTTTTCTTTTGCCTAGCTTTTAGTTATCATGTTTTTAGGCATAAAATTTTAGGACATGCATTGTTGGTATGGATATCAGCTTGGTGAAATTTTGTCCTAAACTCAAACTGTGCAAATCAATTTCCAAAAATCTCCATGTTGACATTTTTTTTGGTGGATGTCTAATTTTTGTGGGAAACTAAGAGTTTTTGAATCTGGATATGATGTGCTCTGTTATTGCTAAGTGGGGTGATCAAATCTTGGTGAACACTTTATTGTGTTTTTTCAAAATCTTTGATGTTTGAGAATTCCTAAAAAATGTTTTATCTCTCTTCCTTTTCCGGTCAAATAGGGGGAGAGAGATCAAGTGTTTCTTGTGATGGTGATATTTTCTGATTTGTGCTTAGTAATGGTTTCTGATTTTACCCCTTGCACAAATTCAGGGGGAGATGAGATTTTCTAACCTATGCAGGTTAGATGGTTTGATTGGTTTTGTATAAACACTTGTCTTTTGATTTGACCAGAAATGTTCAACAAAGGGGGAGATTGTAAGGGTAAAATAGGCATGACCTATTTTATCTTGTTTTCACCTTTCTTGGTCAAAGAAGGATTTTAAATTAGTCAATGTTTATTTAGGTGTTAGATTTTGTTTAGAATACTTTTGGTAGATTAGTTTGTTTTTTTTTTAATAGGAAAATCTTTCAAAAGATTTTGGAGATTTAGTTATACATGTTTGGTAACTAAATCTTTTAAAAGATTTTAAAGATTTAGGCAATATAGTTTTGGTAACTAGATCTCTGCAAATAAATTAGTTATTCCAAGTATTATAGTCTAATTAGGAAACATAATCTTGCATGATTATTTGCTAATCTCTTTCCTAGTAGGAGTATGGTTATTATAGTCTAATTAGGAAACATAATCTTGCATGATTATTTGCTAATCTCTTTCCTAGTAGGAGTATAGTTGTTTTGCCGTGTGCTTGCAGGATTCGTAGCCTATATAAAGAGCTGGATGTCGAGCAGTTGAACACACACTGCAAGAGCTGACAAGAGAGAATCTATTCAGGGAGCTTGGCGAGCAGAGTTTGAGAGAAAAGATCAAAAGCCGTAAGCTGTGAGCAATTTTGTTGAAGTTCTGGAGCAGTTTTTGAACAGCTTGAGAGAGGAGATCAAAAGCTATAAACTGAGAGCTTTCTTGCTGTAATTCTGGTGCAGTTCTTCCATTTGAACAGAAGCAGTTTTGAAGCTTCTGCTGATGCAATATCAGCAGCTTTTTGAACCTTGAAGAACTGGTTTTGTGTGCTTCCTTTTTCTGTCTTTTGGAAGTCGATCTTCCTCCTTTCTTCCCACGTTTGGTTTAGTGTTTTATGTGGGTTTTTGATTCTCCAAGATACTATATCTTGTGAGAATCTTTGTTTGTTCTTAAGATCAAAAACAGTGTTGATTTTTATATAAATTGTGTGGCCTTGATGCTTGATCTACAAGTTTGATACTTGTAGATTGTTTTGAGTTATTTCTGTCTACTAAAATATGCTTGGTTTAAAATCTGAAATCAAAACTTCCGCTGCTATTATCTGTGATATACTTTCTGCTTTCATTGTTATTGTTATTGTTGCAACATTCACTGCAACATTGACAATCACATCGTCCCATATTGAGGTTCCGTGGTATCACGTTCTTTCACTAAGTTTGATGAACTTCAATTTGTCCACGACCTAATGATACCAAATCAAATTATTAAAGATATAAGTAGCTGTAATTTGAGGTCATATTATAGATTCTACTTGACTAGCCATAGTACCTTTATTCCCTTCCAAAGTCGTATAACTCGGCTATGACACATCTTAAGTCCAACAAGTCTTGATGCTAGAAAATCTGTTGGTAGAGATTTTGATTCGTATCCATACCAATCAAGCCACCGTAACTCATTTGGAAGATGCTCCAAACCTCGAGAAAGGTACATGTTTCGGATTTTGAGTAACCTCAGATTTTTCATTTTCTTAAAGGATTCATCGCCAATGCTTACATGTTGTGCTGTAGTAAGGTCCAAGACTATTCCTTCCACTGCCTCAGTCCCCTAACAACCAAAATGAAAAAAAAATTAGAAGTTCACAATGTATGTATCAAATGTTATTCAAGTGGAGTCAATACAATTTCAAACTTTAAACCTAAAAGATCGCCAAAGCTCGTGATCTCAATAACACCTTACCATATTTTCTCTCAGTACATAGAAAACATCGTCAGGAAGCCACAATCTGCTCTGCCTCCCAGGCTCTTTAGGGTGCAGTCTGCGAATGATATGACATCCCATTTCTTTTAATAAGTCATGCATTTGAAGCCTATTATTTGAAACATCAATGAGCGATTTTTCAATAAGAACACATAACCCAATGTCAGGGTAGAAACCAAAACTGTCAAGTATTCTTGCAACAGAATCTACCTTCTCTCCCTTAAAGAAACAAGCAATATCTAAGAATATTTCCCTCTCTACATCCTTCAATCCATCGTAGCTTATTTTCAGTTTTTCCAGAATCTCGTCTTCTGGAACATCTCTTAGCCTTTCCACTGCACTTATCCATTCCCTCATGCCTCTACCTCGCAAAGACGAACCTAAAACTTTAAGAGCTAAAGGTAGGCCAGATGCATACTTCACAACATTAAATGAGAGCTCCTTGTAATCTTCTGCAGGATTGCTTTTTTTGAAAGCCTTCCAACAAAAGAGTTGAGTTGCCTCTTTATCATTTAGCCCAGACACCTTATATATGCTATCAACTTCATGCCCAACAAGTAAATGTTTGTCTCTTGTTATTATGATGATTCTGCTTCCTATGCCGAACCAATCATGATTCCCGGCTAATGCATCTAATTGGTCGATATGATCCACATCATCAAGAACAAGAAGAACCTTCTTGTAGCGTAGCCTTCTCTTTATGATATTTATGCCTACGTATACATTTCTTATTTGCAAATCCCTTAACAATAGGATTTCCGAAAGAAGTTTCTTTTGCAGATGTTGCACGTCATGTTTCTTTGAAACTTCTCTAACTTCGGAAAGAAAGCAACTTCCTTCAAACTGATGGGAAACCCTGTCAAAAACTGCTCTTGCAAGAGTTGTTTTACCTATTCCACTCATTCCCCATACCCCAACTATGCGAACATCATTTGAATCTGTAGCTAACAAGGTGTTCACTTCCTCCATACGAGACTCTATTCCAACAAGAGTTCAGACATCAACTGAAGTCGTACAATTCAATCTACTCAATAGTACTTCCACTATTTCCTGGATGCACTTTGCTTGATGACTGTAAATCCAAAATAATAATAATAATAAATAAAATTTAACCAAAATTAGAGGCAAGTAATTATATCAGAATTTAAGAATGCAGTAACATCAAATTGTGTCATTGTCAAGCATTTACACGAATATTCGTAGGATATTTATATTCGGAGATATCTGACAAAGTTTTACGTTGGCTGTCAGGTAGTACCCTAATCCTGAAAAGATGAGTACTAATTTTACAAAGGAAATTGTATGGATTTCAATAATGGTTTTTGTTATAATAACGGGGAAATTCTTGAATTAAGAATTATAAGTTTTTATCTTCAATGCGGAAGTGAATCGGTTAAAAATAATAGCAATAGATATTTGGACGAATAATGACTAGATAATAGAAAATATAACGAAATAAAGCAAAATGAAACAAATGATTTTACGTAGTTTAATTCACATCAAGACAAACAACAACTTTACTATAAACGATGAGAATTAAATTACAATAGAAAGTTTTCAATGTACTAACCCTACCTAGGCTAAAGGGTTACAAGGATTGACACGATCGCACAGAGTACTGCACTTCTCATAGCCCAAAATAGCCACGAACTATTTTATCTAAAATAACCAGAACCTCGAAATCCTTGACCACCAATTGTGTCGTGTCGTCCATCTCCACTTTGTATGACAAACACGTCTTTGGCACCCCATCTATGCGACATATACATGCCCTTATATAGGTCATGCTCACAAAACATTATCCATCACTATTTAGAATTAACATACTCCTAATTCTTTAGCAATTTATCAATCTTAAACCCAAAAGGATTTGAGACATAAAAATAACAAATCTTCACCTTGGCTCAAATTCCATCAATCGCTTATCCCCATTATTCAGTGGCAGATCCAGGAATAATGTTGACCGATGTCTAAAATTTTAACTACTCCCTTCATCCCAAAATATATGGCGTTTTAGGGCTTTTCACACAGACCAAAAAAACATATTATAAATACTAAATTACCCCTACCCAAACATTAATGATGTATATTCTTGCCTAAATAGCCAAACACGGGTTACGAAGTCAATAAATATGGATATAATTGAAGAAAAAAAAGTAAAAAGTTCCTTGAAAATTACAAAGTGTCATTTATTTTGGAACATAAAAATTCTCCCAAAATGCCATATATTTTAGGACGAAGAGAGTATTACATAAAAAAAATTAGAAATTACAATTTATCCTTTATGCGTTTTCATACGTTGAAAACACGTAATTACATCATCATCACCAATATTCATTAACATGTCTTTTTCGATATAACATACAAAAGAATTATTTAAAAATTGATCAGACATTCGATTTCGTAAATCCTTCTTGACAATATTTTTTTACAGAGAATTTGGGAGGGGTCCAATGAAATTTTTTGGAGGGGTCAAATTGTCAAATATCACAAACCTACTTTCAATTTTTTTTATTGGGCGGTGTCCATGGACACCCCTAGTACTCATGTGGATCCTCCACTGCCATTGTTGCTTGCCCATCATGCACCCCACCATGGGTGCCTAGAATTGATCTCGAATACACAAATCCAAGCGGCCCTTGAACTCGCTCCATGAAATACTACTAAACCAGATACTTCCAAATTCTTCATATTTGACATCTTCACTTTGAAATATAACATGAGCTTCACCTTGAATGATACTCCCGTGTAGTAAGTACAAGTTGCCCATTTTATTTCCATTTATGAGAAAATGGCCACCGCGAAAAAAAAATTATCTTTCCATCACGAACATTGTAATTGCACCATTTCGAATCTAAGTAGCCCAAAGAAATTAAATTCCTCCTCAAGCTAGGAACATGACGAACTTCAATTCCGTTAGCGTTTTTATTCCACCTTGAGTCTTGAATTTTATTGTTCCGACACCTTCAATCTTGTAAGAAGAACCATTTGCTAAAAATACATCGCCACTTGCATTTTTGCAAGTACAAAATATATTTTTATTGGAACACAAGTAAAAAGAACAATCGGAATCAATAAGTCATTCACTCCGTAGATTATCACTCATGGTCACATTGAGTATATCACCGCTATTCTCGTCATTGTTGGAAAACTAGTGTTTTTATGTGAAATAAATTGGGGCTTTGAGACACTAATTTATTTGTGAGTCATTTGTGTAATGACTATCGTAATTGTGGAATTATGTTCTTCTTCGTGAGTACATAAGAATACTATATTTATTTGTCCAATTTGGATATCGGATGAATAAGTTATAGAAGTTTAAAGTATGACATTGGAAATGTTGGAAGTGGGTTATCCCACATTGGAGAAATATGAAAGGCTTGAAGGGTTTATATACAAAGGCTCCCTTGTGTTTTGGTAAGCTTGTATAGAAAGAACTATCCCTCCCGCGCCTGCAGGGGGGGGGGTGCAAATCAAGGTCCAATTTGGTTTGGACTGACGTACTCGTGTGCCTGCACATGAATTCAATTTTTCGTAACTCCAACATTAAAGGAACCATTTTCCACAACAGAGGACACACTGAACAGAGAACACCAAATTCCTCTTCCTCTTATACACTTGCATTGCATTTCATTGTATAGAAAGAACTATCCCTTCCGCGCCCGCAGAGGGGGTGCAAATCAAGGTCCAATTTGGTTTGGACTGACGTACTCGTGTGCCTGCACATGCGGCACATTTTTCTTTTGAATTTTAAATTCAATTTCTGTAACTCCAACATTAAAGGAACCATTCTCCACAACAAAGGACACACTGAACAGAGAAAACCAAATTCCTCTTCCTCTTATACACTTGCATTGCATTTCATCTTGAATATCTTCCTTTTGGCCTCCTGTTTGGTGATAGATTACAGACACGTATTCAGTTCGCCGGACCTTCAGTGCAAAGCCATCCGGTACTGCCGTTGTATCCTGGGAGACATTCGTCCTAAGTAGGAACTCCAGACACTTACAGGGAGTGAGACGAATAACGTTTCAAGGAAACTGTGTGTTACACAGGCCTCGGTCTCTCTTTCCTTCCACCAGCAGACATCAGTCTACCACCGGCAGACTTTAGTCCTTCCATAGGTAGACCTGCAGTACTTCCGCCAGCAGACCTTCACCAGAAGACTTCCACCAGCAGACTTGGTCCAAAGCCACCAGTAGACTTCATAACAAGTCACCAGCAGACCTTGGTTCTGGGCACCAGCAGACTTCAAACTAAGCCATCAGAAGACATCTTTCAAAAGCGACCAGCAGACTTCAAGTCTTCCTCTGCAAACGGCTTAACGATTTTGTTTTCTTTTATTTAAATTCTGTAAGATTGTACAGTCATTGCTAATATCACCCTCATCAAAAGTGACAATATTAGCATTAGAATCAATTCTTTCTTTACTTCATCCTTGAGCTTTTGACAATTACGAATAACGTGGCCCATCTAATTACAATGCCAACATTTTTGCTTGGAAGTCTTCTTATTTTTCTTACCACCACTTGAACCTTGATCGGACGAATCAACAACATATTTAACTTTGCTTCCCACATACAAAGCATAATAATAATAATTATTTCTAGCACCCTTGTTCCTAGAACCCTTGTTCATATATAGAATCATCCGTTAATAATGAAGTTTGTACCTCACCCAAAGTAAGCACGTTTTTCCTATGCATAATAGTAGTAACTAAATACTTGTAAGATGGTGGTAAGGACTTCAACAAAATTAAACATTGATCTTCATCCTCAATTTTAACACCAATATTCGCCAACTCGTAAAGTATCTTGTTAAAAACATTCAAGTGATCATGAATATTAGTACCTTCATCTATCGTGAAATTGAATAACTCCTTCTTTAGGTACATGTGGTTTGTCATTGATTTCCCCATGTAGAGACTCTACAACTTCTTCCATAATGCCTTCGCGGATTTTTCGGAGATAACGTTGTAGAGAACATTATCCGTGCAACAGCGTTGGATAGTGCTCGCCGCCTTTTGATCAATTCTCTTCCATACCTTATCTTTCATATCGTCGGGTTTTGCTTCCTTTCCTTCTAAAACAATCTTTTGATTTACCTGGATCAACGCATCCATAACTTTAACTTGCCACAATTTAAAGTTATTACTTCCATTAAATTTCTCCAATTGGAATTGCGTATAATATATAAATTCCTCCATCTTCAAAAACTGCAATATTGGATTACGAATTCCTAGTTTCTATCTTCAATGCGGAAGCGAATTGGTCGAAAATAATAACTCAAAGTATTTGAACGAATAATGGTTAGATAATATAAAATATAACAGAATAAAGTAAAAGAGAATAAAGTATTTTACGTGGTTTAATCCATACACCAAGGTAAGCAACAACTTTACTATAAACGATGAAAAATTATAATAGTGAGTTTTCAATGTACTCATCCTACTCATGTTAAAGGGTTACACAGATTGACACAATCCTACAGAGTATCACATCTCTCACAGTCCAAAATAGCAACACACTATTTTGTCTAGCACCGCCAAGACCTCGAGACTTTCGACCACCAATTATGTTGTGTCGTCCGTCTCCACTTTGTATCACAAACACGTCTTCGGTCCCCCATCTATACGGCATATACATGCCCATATATATATATATATATATATATATATATATATATATATATATATATATATATATATATATATATATATATATATATATATATATATATATATATATATATAATCCATCATTAATTAGAATTAGCATATTGCTAATCCTTTAGCAATTTATCAATTCTAATCTTAAGAGGATTTGAGACATAAATATAACCCGTTTTCAATTTTTAACAACACGAGAGCATGGATTTCTTATTATGAAGTGGCTCCAAGTGATGTACGGAAGAATCCAACTTGGTCCCTACTCCCTGAACTTAACTCTATTTATCGATTTGGCGCAACATGTTTGACACTTTCTATTTTGGCCCTTGTACTCGATTTTTGGCCCAACAATTATCCCCTCATCTGATGGCCGTTAACTTTACATTAAAAATTGAACAAAAACACGTTATTACCCTTACTAATGTTGATGCTTATCCCTCTCAGACAGTAAGGATTTCAATTTCACAAAGGAAAATGATATGGGTTTCATTTTTATCATCATGAGAGTAGGGATATTTTATTGAGTAGATCTCTTGTGAGACGATCTTACGGATCTTAATTCGTAAGACTGAACTTCACTCTCACACAGCGTAATTCATCAACACGGTGGATCGGGTATGGAGGATCAGACTTACAAAGTTTAAAATTGACTTTGTTGTGCCTTGAATGAAATGCAGAGCAATTGACTTAATGGTTGGAGATCCAAAATCATTTCGCAGTAATTTTTGAAGATATGCTCGCGAGTCGCGACACGGGTTCCGGATCTAATCCTAACTTAGGCTATGTATCCAAAAGGCTAGATCTGTTTTAAGTGATTATACAAAAACCAAAAAGTAATAACAATAATAATAATTTAATAAAAATAAAAAAAGAGGAGAAGAAAATAATTACCCATTGGCAACGTTCTTTAAATCCCAGCTAAAGAAATTACCCACTTCCACCAGAGCATTTTTCCACAACTTCACCTTGTCCGCCGCCTTATCACCGTGTCTGGCGAATCCCTCCCCAAATATTCCAGTTTGTCTCCTCACTTGTGAATTGTGATGGATCAACATCAAAGAACACTGGAAAGACTGTTTGTCCCATCTTTTTGTTACATTCCACAATCTTCACTAGCTCGTCCAAACACCACGAAGAAGAAGCATAGTTTTCCGATAGAACTACGATGGAAAACCTTGATTCTTCAATGGCTTTCAACAGTTCAGGGGATATTGGTTTCCCTCTACGGAGTTTTTCGTCATCTTTGAAAGTGTTAATCCCTTTTTGGTTAAGAACAAAGTAGAGATGGTCGATAAAGTTCTTACGAGTATCTTTGCCTCTAAAACTCAAGAATACGTCGTAACTCCAACCATGAGTTGGCAAAGACGAAGAAGAGGCTTCTTGGTTGGACATTATGGCAGCCATTATAATTTTCTTAGAAACAGCTTAGAGATCTAAAGGTTAGAACTTAGAAGGCACATAGTGGGAGAGCCATGAAAGAGAGCTTAACCAAGCTTTACCAGGCAATAGGACTTCAGAGATGGCTTCCCTGCAAGACGCTCAATTCCGAATCAATCTCTAAAGCCAAACATGATTATAGCAATGGTCTAGCAGATCCGGCTTACGTTTCTTGGTTGGTAGGCTTCCGTATCTATTAGCTTATTAAAGTGCTATTCATGAGTTCTTAGGTTCTCAGTAAAACGGTTCCATACTGTATTGTTCTCATTTGATTTTTTGGTTTATTTTTAAATATAGAATGAACACCTTTCTGCACTTCGCTCTTTCAACTCGATGATGGACATGGCAGACGAGAAGAAAATCGTGGATTACTTTTTTGTTTCTATATATAAGTTATAGATTACGATGGAACAATGGTTAAGATACTTGGTAAATTATGAGAGATTTTGAGTTCAATTCTTGCTATAAACTTTTACTTTTCTCCATATATATATATATATATATATATATATATATATATATATATATATATACTAGTCATGAGTTCTTAGTGCACGTTCCATCTTGTATTGTTCTCATTTGATTTTTTGGTTTATTTTTAAATATAGTTGCACGATGATGGCTGCTAGATTACACAATATATATATATATTGCACGCATGTTGCACTAATTCAATATTTATGTTTTCCGTGGTCTAAAAAAGCTTGAAACCCGTGGTCGTGGTGTTGACATTAATATTAATGGTTAGGTTGATTCGTTGAGAGTTTCTTCTCCTAGTCGTAAATCACCGGAATCTGAAGAAGAACATGATTCTTGGATTCTTGGTCGTAAATCACCATATGCTGATTACTTTTTTAGTTTGTGAACTATATATAAATTATAATGTGTTGATTAATTTAGTGTAGAATAATTGATCCAATGGTTAAGATACTTGGTAAATTATGAGAGATTTTGAGTTCAATTCTTGCTATAAACTTTTTACTTTTCTTTTTCCCAATACTTTAAATGATTTTATTTTTATAAAGGGCCCCCCCTTTTTTTTGCCATGGGCCTCTCGAAACTCAGGGCCGGCCCTGAGGAGAGGAATAACAGATTCTTATTAAAGTTTAAAGGTTAGAACTTAGAAGGCACATAATGGGAGAGGAATAACAGATTCTTATTAAAGTTTATAGGAAATGCATGAACCAAAAAGTCAACTATCGACTATCGTCCATTGAGCTTTTATACCAAGGATTATCAAGAATTAATAAATATTTTTATTTCTTCAAGTTGCAAGTCAACTACCCAACTTGCAAGCCAACTACCCAACTTGCAAGTTGCTCTTTTGTCACCTCTCGATTATATATATATATATATATATATATATATATATATATATATATATATATATATATATATATATAAATTGCGTGTCGATACTATTAATTTGTTGAAATTATAACAGCTTTAGTACCCTTTCTTTTCAACCGTAAAAGTTCATTTTCATTATTTTTTCCCAACAGATGAAGAATAGTGGGTGCTTACAAAATATGTCACGCTTTTGTTCTATTTATAGATCTGTAGTAATATTTGTAGATCTGTTGTAATAGAGACTTTTTCTTCCGAATTGATACAGAAAAAAGCCTATATTCTCTTCTCTTTCTTCCCATTGATTGATGCGAATATTCCTTATCTATGTGAGGACCAAGAGTATATGAAAGCCAAGATTGAGTAAAAATCTTTGGTCAATATATAGTTTACATTTCATTTTTAAGAGAGAAAGATAGAGAGAGATAGCGAGTGGGCTGGTTTTCATGACCTTTTCCCCCATTTTCTCAAAGAACAATATATAAAGCATTTGTTGATCAATGGATATTTCGGGACCTTTGCTCGAGTTTCTGAGCATATAAAGACCTTATTTTTGTAGTTTGGAACCGTGATGCCTTGATTTTGAACACCAAGGCCCAATTTTCACATTGCGATGCTGAAATTGGGGCGGAGATTTTTGCATTGCGATGGCCAAATTTGGATAGACTTCAATTGTGCATTGTGATGCCCAATTTTTTCATTGCGATGCACGAACTTGATTACCGTGAACAAAAATCTGATTCCCAATTTTTTTCTTTTGTAATGCCCAATTTTGGTAGGACTTCAATCTAGAACGATGCCCAATTGTTGTATTGTGATGCCTAATTTTAGACATATTTCAATTGTCCATTGTGATCCTCAATTTTGGTGGGACTTCAATCCAAAATGATGTCCAATTTTTGTATTGTGATGTCCAATTTTGGATAGATTTTAATTGCCCATTGCAATGCCTAATTTTTCCTTTTGCGATGCCCAATTTTGGTGGAACTTCAATCCAAAATGATGCCCAATTTTTGTGTTGCGCCAATTTTAGACAGATTTCAATTGTCCATTGAGATGCCCAATTTTTTCTTTTACGATGCCCAATTTTGGGCGTGAGCTTTGTCCGCACATTTGTTGTTCATTAAGGGTATTTTAGTCATTTTATCTCCAAAAATGTACCTTAGCGGTTGGAAAAAAGTATCATGGGTTTTTTCGATTATAATTTCTCCATATGGGACCGGCCCGAATTTCTCCCTATATAGAAACGTGCTTTCTCCCGGACATGAGTCAACTACTCAACTTGCAAGTTGCTCTAGGCTTGTGGCCTCCTGAAATGTTTTACTTGGCAAGAAATTGAAGCTTATTGCATGGAAAAATTATGGGTATGCTTCTTTTTAGATATTTATAACCGCTCTAGTATTACTTATTTTTTAAAATCGCATAAGTTCATTTTTCATAAATTTATTTCAATAATGTCAATGATAGAACCGATGAAAATTTCTTCTTCTTCTCCCTCGTTCGCTAAAAGAAGCAAAAAAAAATATAAAGTGGAAAGAGAGTGGAGAGTTGGGTGATGAGGAAGAACGGTAATTACTACGTATTGTTTATTCGTTATCCATGCCAAACTTCTCACTCTTTTACTAATTCATATCATGATGATGATGTTGTTGTTGTTATTCTTTCTTTTTTATTATTTGTATTTGTGTGATTCAAAATAGATTTAGTAACACAATACACAAAACTCTTCTTATATTTTGTGTTACTATGCATGTAAAGTGTTCGATAAAATATCAGAATATATAAAAAATCGTTGTTTGGACACTTTTTTAATCTGGATTCATTAATTTTGAATCACAATGCATCATTTGTGAATCATGATGCATTGTTTTGGATTTAGGATGAAGGAAATATATTTTGTTTTGACAAAAAAAAAGTCAAATACGCCAATAATTTAGAAAGCTAAATGAGTTGATTATTTGATACCCTTTGATACCCTATTGAGCTCATTTGAAAAATATGTTTCTAGAATATCTCACATTTTAAGAATACTTTAGATATTCACACTTAAATTATCACATTTTCAATTCTAAAAGTTGTGAATACATATTTAAGTTCAAATATAATTTGTGATAGGCTTAAATCACAAATTGGTCACCCTACTTTTCAGCTTTTTGCATTATGATAACTCTACAATATTTTTTTTCTATTTCATCATTGTACTAAACCAAGTAATACACGTTAATCACTCCATCCAAAAAATTGGATCGAAAGCTTTAAAATTTTACATTAACCCGAAAATACCCTTTAAGTACCCGATCATCTGCGCCGCAAGGGTTTTCCAGCTGACTCGTGAACTCGGCCATAAGTCCGACGGCCAGACCATTGAGTGGCTCCTCCGCCAGGATGAACCTTCCATCATCGCCGCTACGGGCACCAACACCACTCCTGCTAGCTTCTCCACCGTATCCGTCGCTGTACGTAACTCATCCACTAACTCTTCAATCTCCGCCGCCCTTGATCAGAAGCCGCCGTCGCACGCACCAAAGACTTAATTACGCCCACTCCTTTTATTCTCGGCAAGAGGCTCCGGTCCGACGATGATAGCCTTGACGGAGGTAAAGAAGATAGCATGGCTTCGCCAGTGAGCGGCGTCGCCGCGGTGGATTCAGGCTCGCCGGCTTGGTCGACTTTGGGACAGGTTTGGAGCTTCGCCCGGCGCCACCGGATATGGTTGGTCCTTCTCCGGCCTCCGTGGCTTCTCAAGAATCATTTGTTGGGAGGTTCTTACACCAACATCAATCAATGGGAGAGGCGTCGGCTAGGGTTGGAAATTACCTACCGATAGCTCGGGGCCACTTGAATTTGCTCGCGTCTTTATCCGCTCCGCTCCCACTACCGTCGGGCGACGAGAAGACGATCCCCGAATTCCGAATCTGTTGTCGATATATCAATATGTATGCCGTTAATTTCTTGAATATGTGTGTGGAGTCGGTGAATTTTTAGTATCTTCTAGGGTTAGGGTTTTAGCTTATTTCAGCGAGTGAAATTAGGGTCTTTTTAATTTGATGAATTAAGTACTCCATTACATTAGGGTTTTAGCTCCCCCCCCCCCCTTCTTTTGTTCATTTTTCATTCTGTCACTAGGGTTTTAGACTATCAGTTAATTTAGGTTCCGGATCTTTATTGGAGTTGATAAAGAAAAATAGAGTCAAGAATTGGGATAGCATGGGTGAAGATTCACGATATGATTGTCAAGGGATTCCACAATTTGAGGGCAAATATGGTTGACTAACTTTACTTGGTTTCAATATGTGCATGCAAACAAAATAAAGGGCATTCATGTCTTTTTCATCATTTCCATCCAAGATAACTAACGGAAAGGAGGCAGAGTGACCAATTTGTTATTTGTTGTGAAGTACAATGATGAAATAGAAAAAAAAATTGTAGAGTGATCATATTGCAAAAAGCTGAAAAGTAGAGTGACCAATTTGTGATTTAAGCCTTTGTGATACATTATAACTAATGAGACTCATTCCTTAATACTTTCTTCATCTCAAATTGAGTGTCTTTTTTTAGTTTTGTTTGCAGATTCAAAAACTTTGATACAACATCATAAAATTGATGCAGCAGGATAGTTTGATTAATTCAGTTCAATGAGTTGCAAAGAAAAATTTACCACAAATGGTTTCTCAATATAGTTTATAATATAACAAAAACTTAGATAAAATGGTTTTACGGATATTTTTTGTAAGATGAATCATCTTTACTCGACCCACCGTATGTGTATTGGTGCGTTGAGCTATGAGAGAGTATACTCTGTCTTACGAATTAAAATCCGTAAGACCATCTTCCAGCAGGAGACATAATCTTATACTCCCTCCGTGCCGGCAAAGAGTCCACTATTCCATTTTTGGATGTTTCACTTAAAGAGTTCTTACAAAAATGAAAACATAAAAATGTCATTTTATCACTAATTAGCTACTAAAAGTGTCATCTTCTTAAAAAGTTAAACTTTCTAACGGTGACTCTTCACCCAAAACGAAGGGACAATAACTTGCTTAAAAGGAGACCATCTTGAAATTTTATCGGATTCAATACTTAAATAAAGGTACATGTAAGTTCAGTTAACAACTAATAAGGTTAGAGGGAGGGGGTGAATAGCTTTTTAAAACTTTGAGGGTAGTTTTGAAAAACTTCAAAAGTTGCAGCGGAAATTGTAATTTTGTCAGTCAGCTGATGTAGTGTCAGCTCGCTGATAGTTTTAAAGAAACTGACATTGTTGGTTGAAAAGGATTTAATGGTCAGCTGGCTGACACAATTTTAATGTTTTTGAGAATAGATCACAAGCTATGAGGAAAGTATTGAAGTACAATTTATAAAACAAGTAAACAATTTATGTAAGATACTGGCCGACACTTAAGTAAATTAAGACTTGTTAAGTGTTAGATCAACTTGTAAGAGTTGAAGAGTAAAAACAAACCAGTTGGAGTGGTTCACAGTATAAACTGTTACGTCCATTATCAACTTAGTCAAACTTGGATTTTTGAAATGCATTAATATTATTAATAATCTAGTTGATCACTAATTGATCAGTGTAAAACAAAGACCGGTTGTGAGAACCCAAACCCCATTTCATGTTTGTCATCATTATGACATGTTTTTAATATGCCTTGACATATTTGAGACTTCATTTCATTCATATCGTGTTGGCATTGAGTTGGTTGAGATCATAATAGAATAATGGTCTTCCATGCGTTGCATGCCTTGTTGTTGTTGTTTCGGGTGTTCGTATTAACGTGTTAGCACCTTAATAAGTTTCATGAGAGTCTTAATACATTGCATACAAGATTTACAATGTTCATCTTAGTTGTTTCATGCTTGGTTGGGAGTTTAGAAGCTTCGTTGCTTCGGTTGTGTTTTGTGGTTTAACATCAGTGCTTGTATTGCCTTCATTTCGTCCCGAGAGAAGTTCGGTTGAGTTCTAGGCCTTGAATACAAGCCATAACCATGTTTAAACAAGCCTTATACATGTTCATAGATTGGTTGCATTTGGAAATATGATGATCAACTTATTACTTCACAGATTCAGTCCAGTTTTGGGCGAACTTCGGGAAAATTCTGGTACCAATCTACTAAAGAGAATTTTCTAAAAATTTAGTATGTTCTACCTACATATGTTAGTATACTCCCTGTAAAATATGGTATTTTTCCAAGGTGTATAAGTACCTCATTTAGGTCTTGACTTACGGCTGTGCCAGAATTCTGTTTTCAGGAAATCAGCTTCTGTACTTGAACTTGTAGTAGCCATATTTTGATGAATATAAATCCAAATTGAGTAATTTAAAAGGCTAAACTATATTTTAAAGAGTATAGTTTCATAAAAATCAATAATAACCTCATTTGGAGGTGTGAGCTATTTATGGTCGATTTTACAAGATTGACTGTCTGTTGTCCAGTTTTCTGCATTTGTGAGTTTTGAGTGGATTTGGCTAATGACTCTTGAACCCTTGCCCCTTGGCCGACCTTGATGACTTGAGGCCACCTTTGTTGACTTGTCTAACACCCTTTTAGACCCTTGGATCATGGCTTATCAAAGGCTAGCATGCCTTGGCCAATTAGAAGTCTCTTAAAGCCTTTCACTTGGATTAGGGACATAGTGGGAAGTATATAAACACAAATATTCAGCCTTCCAGCCATTTTTGTCTAACAAAACCAGAGAACCAGAAGCTTGAGCTCCAAATTCGTCCATGGAGGAGACCCTAGGTTGAAGGACCATTTCCCGGAGATCCGGTGGTCCGATTGTCGAACCGAGACCGCCAAATCGAAGCTCTTGATCATCTCTACAAGAATCCTCTCTTTAATCAACCTTTCCTCCATTAATCATAGGACTAAGGTGAGTGACAATTCCCTGAGATTTTCATGTTAAACAAAATAGCATGACCCCTTCATTATAGTTGTTTTAATGTTGATTGTGAACATCTTTTGTGAAGACACAACCTTCAATTCAACATATAAAATGTGAGTATGATTTTATGAAATCTCTATGAAGTTATGATTTTGACATTTATTAAAGCATGAATGTTGTTTGTATTAAGCTTGGGAATAACTCTTGTGAAAGAATTCGGTTCAATTCAAGGTTTAACAAAATCACCGAAACTAGGGTTTGAAACTCGAGATTGTGTTTAAGGCTAGTTCGAGGACATGAACGGCTTAGTTATCAAGTTCTAAATGATCGGAGAACTTAGGAGAGGGCAATGTGATACATATAGTGTCGATGCTCTTCTTGGTTTAATTGTAGTAAAACTCACCGGAGTTGAATTTAGGGAGTTATGAACAATAACGACTCCACAATCAATCCCTACGACGAATGTAGTTCGTTAGACTAATGAATTAGCTTACGATACTTTGAGATGGATTGATGAGTATGCCTTGATGTATGTGTGCTTGTAAGACTCAATCGAGTTCTTATGTGGTTTGTGTGATTATGTTAAGTAAATGCATGATCGAGAGCATGTTATAGAATGATATATCTATTTGACATGATGAATTTAGTGCGTTAGACTAATGAATTAGCTTACGTGACTTTGGGATGGATTGAAGGGCATATTTGATATGTGTGCTTATAAGACTCAATCGAGTTCTTATGTGATTTATGTGATCGTGTGAAGTGAATGCATGATTGAGAGCATGTTGTAGAATAATGAATCTATTTGACATGTTGAATTCGCTCTTGTCGAATTCTTGTGTGATTCCTTAAGTGAGTAAACAACTACTTGTTCCTTATTTGAGATCTCATGACGAGTAAACATCTACTTGGCATTGCATTAGTCCAGCTGGCATATTTGATTGAGTCGTTGGTGTGACAATGCATCCCCGTCACGAGTTATGAGACTCGTGATAGTGATGGATTGTTATACCGGGTTTTTATCACACACGCCTCACCTGTTGGCCCACAGGTGGGGAGTAGCACCTTTTGTAACCAAGAGAGCACATTGGAAGGTCTAAGTACCAAGGAGAGAGCTTGGTACCCGAAAGCAGAACTCGGTACTCGAGTAGAGAACTCGATACTTTGATACACTAATCACGGGTATCATTGGCACGAATGTTAACGCTGTGTATTGCAGGAGCTACGTAGCGGCATCGGTTTCATATCATATCCTCCGTATATGTGGTTTACCTTTATAGCACTTATGTGAAACAATGTGCTACCATGGATATGTGTTTTAAGTGTTTATTAAATGAACGCTTTGATTGACTTGATATTAAAATGATATCTTGATATGTATGTTTGCATGATGTCATGACATGCATAATTGTTAACTCACAAAGTCTTTATGACTTACCCCCTCCCTTTTACTTGCGTTTTAGATCCGAGCCGCTTCGTGTACCGCTCGTTGAGGTGTTGCAGGATTTGCGCTTGTCCGTGATCGCACGCGACGAGGTTGTGGTTTTTAGATGTCCTTATTTTGTTACGCTTTTGTAAGGACGTTGGGTATAGCAAGTCATTTAGACTTCGCTTGGGAATTTGGTTTTGTTGTATTTGTGTCTATACTTGGTATTCTATTTTGAGTGCCGCATGTATGCCGAGCCTTGTATAGTCGTATTATGGTTCATCTGTTTAAAACTTCCATTTGGGCATTACTTTAGCTCTTATTTAAGTATGTTGTTCTCCAGGCATGTTATAGCCGTCGAGGTATATTTGCATGAACGTAGTGTTGGGTTCCGTAGTAAAGTCGCCGATGATTTGGTATAATTGTATTAATTGTTATATCAGTGTAAAAAGTTTTAAAATATTTTGGCCTTGGTGCCGAGTCGCGCTTCATCTCGAAATGTTGGCGTCACGCCGCTTTTCCAAACCGAGTCTTTGATTGTATTGTTGTCCTATTTGGACGACTTGACTTGTGATTCCATCTCGGGTCCGGGTCGTCGCGCTTGGTATCGAGCTTTATAGGTTAGCTATCGGCCAGATAGGTTCCATGGCCTAAGTGGGTTGGTTCCCCGCGTGGAATCTTGACGCGTTGAGTGTTACGTATCATGCCTTATCAATGGCGATTCTTCGAGAATGAATACGACTTGGAGTACTAAGTTCATTTGTTCTAGATTGCCGTGAGTGAAGGTTTGTGTCTAGGAGTATTATATTTCTCCTATACTCGCTAATGCAGTTGCATTTATACTAAGAGTGGGTGCCTTGCTGGCGCTTAGAGAGCCGCATTGTTCCTGGTTCCATTTTTAGGAATCGGAGAAGCTAGATTGTCGGTCCCAAGGGTGATCGTCGTGTTAATCATTATGGCGAAAATTCGTTGTAATACGTTTTGAGAGCGAGTGGTTAAGCCTCCCGTGGTTCCTATTAGTATTTCATAGAGTACTATACGGTGTAGATAGTTATGGTAATAATTAACCACCGGTTCTTGTATTACTTGTGTTGGGAATTTGGGAACTCTTTCCCGATGGTTGTCGGGGTTTGGGTATTCGGGGACTACCTTGATCAAGGTGAAATTTCTCCATGATATGTTGGAACTTGGAGATTGGCCAGTAGTGGTCACAGGATGATTGGTTGATTGGTTGTCGACTCCCAGCATACGGTTTGACTTATAAGGATTAGTCGATACTAGTTAGTAAGAATATGCTACCTAGTGACTCGTGAAATGTTGTATTGTCTCTTGATTAGTCTAATACAATACAATGTGATAGTGTATTAGCTTCCTCAATAATGTGTTTTTATCTACCATTGATAGTTAGTTAATAGTATGAATATTTCAAAATCTTTTGTTTACATACATAGTAAATTGATATACTATGTTGCATGATGTTGATGCCATGCCTATATGTGCTATGATTTGTATTCCTCGAGACCAAGATAAAGGATGCTTTTATATGATTCACGAACACCCCACATCCTTTACTTACCAAAGCTAAGTCACTTCTGCAGGGCCCCGACCATTTAGTCAAGAGGTTCGCTGGAGAACTAGAATTGTATAAATTAGATTTGAAATTGACCAAACCAATTACCAAAAGGTATGGAACAAAGAATGGTGTATTATATAAAGGTGCAAATATTATGCACCGTATTTTATTGAGAATTTATGTGTATTGCCCGCTCGCTTGCCTTACGTGTTGAGGTGTCTACACCGCTGGGTGATTATATGCTTGCACCGAGGTTTATGGGGTTGTGATGTACTTGTTTGTGATCGGTTTTGCATGCAATTTGGTAGTATTGCCTATCCGGGATTTTGATGTGATATTGGGAATGGATTGGCTATGTGTTAACCATGCTTTTAGTAGATTGCCGCCGCAAGAGGGTTACTTTTGCCATGCCCTAATTAGGAGTTTGTGTTTATTGGCGATCATGCTATGAGAGGTATACATGTTATTTCTCGCTTACGGGCTAGAAAACTTATATCAGGGTGTATCGGTATATTGTTTATGCTTGATACTAGCATGTCTTCCGTTATAGAAGATGTACCTAGTAGTAATGAATTTCCTGATGTCTTTTTCATCGATTATGCATTACCTCCCACCGAGAGTTAGAGTTTTGCATTGAAGTTGAGTTGCTCAAGC
>CM028377.1:169197762-169270993 GCA_013146195.2 Codonopsis lanceolata
AGAATAAGTACCCATTACCTCACATTGATGATCTCTTTGGACGCTTCAGGTCTGGTTGTGTTCCAAGTTAGACTTGAGAGTGGTTACCGCTGAGGGTTCGCGAGGATGTTCCGCATGCCTTTCGCACGCTGTTATGGCCATTATGAAGCCATCAGATGCCGCTTTGGTTTGACCAACGCGCTCGCCGTTTTATGGACTTGATGAATAGTGTTTCATGAGTACCTTGATTGTTTCAGAAGTGGTGTTCATCGATGATATCCTTGTGTACTCGAAGTCACGGCAGAGCATGCGCGTATCATTCCGAGAGATTCTTACCGTGTCACAGCAGAAGAAAGTTCTTTTTTGCTAAATGTTGCGCATTCCGCTAGAACAAGTTGCTTTTCTGGGCATGTCAGGTTCATGATGGTATTAGTGGATCCATCAAAAGTCGAGTCGCTACCAAGTGGAAAACCTCTAGTACTGACCGGTCCGTAGTTTCGGGCTTGACGGTTATTACCGTGGGTTCATTGAGGGATTTTCTAAGATTGCCACTCACATGACCAATCTTACCCGAGGAAGAAGTGCCTTTGTTGGAGTGACAAGTGTGAGGCTAGCTTTCGAGGAGTTGAAGAGAGGTTGACTTACAACTCCGGTTTAGCTTTGCTAGTGGTGGTGAGAACTTCGTGGTTTATTGTGGCCTTCTTTGGAAGATGCTCGAGGATATCCGTGAATGAGTCTGTTGAGTGAGCATAGTGTTCTCTTTACTAGTGTTCGTTGCTACACCAAAGATTGTTTGGGTGGATCGAGGCTGCTGCTAATCCGAGGCCGTGAAGATTATCGACGGATTGGGTGAGAATAATACACCCGAGTTCGCGATAAACAGTGATAGGATTTTGACATTTCGGTAGGGTTCATGCGTTCCTTCTTCCGATGAAGTGAAACGCATGGTTCTGATTTAAGCTCACAAGGCCCGATTATACGATACATCTGGGTAGTACTAAGATGTACCGTGACTTGAAAAGCGCTTTGGTGGAATGGTATGAAGAGGAGATAGCCGAGTATGTTGAGATGTTTGACGTCCAGGCCGGAGTTAAGTTCGAGCACCGAGACCTACCAGGTTTGCTTCATCCACTGAGATTCCTGAGGGAAGGGGAGCATATCACCATGGGTTTTGTTACTGTGGTTGCTAATGCACTTAGAGGCTTTGATGCAGTGATTGGGTGGTCGTGATAGGTTGACTAAGTCTTCTCATTTTATCCCTATTGCGATTTCCTATGCAGCCTTGAGTCGGGCTTGGCGCTTGTACACTCGTGAGATTGTGAGACTTCAATGGCGCACTGCACATTAGCATTGTGTCGATAGAGATCATAGATTTACTTCTAGGTTCTCGCATTCTTTTGAGGCTTTGGGTACGGCTGCAATTTCAAGATCTTCAACGCTTCATCCCACCGATGGTCCCGATGGTCGTCGGAGAGATTGATACTGCATCTTGGAGGATATGTTACGTGCGTGTGCTATGGATTTCAAGGGTAGTTGGGATTCACATCTACCGTTGGCTGAGTTCGCGTTATAAAAACACTTATTAGTCGAGCATTGAGATGGCGCCATACGAGGCATTGTATGGGCGTAAGTGTCGATCACCATTTGCTGGGATGAGGTTGGTGAGGCTAGATTATGGGGTTCGAGATGGTGCAACAATCACCGAGAGTGTGAAGCCGATTTGAGACATTGACAAATGTGAGTAGACGTAAAGCTACGCTACGCTGTCAACCGGAGACGAGATCTCGAGTTTCAGGTTGGTGACTTTGTGTTCTTGAAGGTATCGCCTCGACGCTAGATTTTAAGCGGTTTGGGAAGAAAGGGAATCTTTCTCCTAGGTTTATCGGTCCGTTTGAGATCTTAGAGCGGATTGGTTCTTTGGCTTATAGACTTGTGTTACCACCGTTTATATCAGGTGTTCATGATGTGTTTCATGTTTCAATGCTTGAAGTATTTGAAGGACGAGTCACATGTCCTTACTTATGAGGAGATTACCTTTGAGCCCGATCTTTCTTACGTTGAAAACCGTGAGGATTCTTGATACCAAGGAGCAAGTCTTGAGGACCAAGCGGATTCCTTTAGTGAAGGTCTTGTGGAAGAATCATGATATTGAGGAAGCCACGTGGGAGACTGAGCTTGAGATGAGGGAGAAATACCCTTACCTGTTCGAGATTTCTGGTATGAATTTAGGGACTAAATTCCTTTAAGTGGGGGAGGATGTGAGAACCCAAACCCCATTTCATGTTTGTCATCATTATGACATGTTTTTAATATGCCTTGACATATTTGAGACTTCATTTCATTCATATCGTGTTGGCATTGAGTTGGTTAGATCATAATAGAATATGGTCTTCCATGCGTTGCATGCCTTGTTGTTGTTGTTTCGGGTGTTCGTATTAACGTGTTAGCACCTTAATAAGTTTCATGAGAGTCTTAATACATTGCATACAAGATTTACAATGTTCATCTTAGTTGTTTCATGCTTGGTTGGGAGTTTAGAAAGCTTCGTTGCTTCGGTTGTGTTTTGTGGTTTAACATCATTGCTTGTATTGCCTTCATTTCGTCCCGAGAGAAGTTCGGTTGAGTTCTAGGCCTTGAATACAAGCCATAACCATGTTTAAACAAGCCTTATACATGTTCATAGATTGGTTGCATTTGGAAATATGATGATCAACTTATTACTTCACAGATTCAGTCCAGTTTTGGGCGAACTTCGGGAAAATTCTGGTACCAATCTACTAAAGAGAATTTTCTAAAAATTTAGTATGTTCTACCTACATATGTTAGTATACTCCCTGTAAAATATGGTATTTTTCCAAGGTGTATAAGTACCTCATTTAGGTCTTGACTTACGGCTGTGCCAGAATTCTGTTTTCAGGAAATCAGCTTCTGTACTTGAACTTGTAGTAGCCATATTTTGATGAATATAAATCCAAATTGAGTAATTTAAAAGGCTAAACTATATTTTAAAGAGTATAGTTTCATAAAAATCAATAATAACCTCATTTGGAGGTGTGAGCTATTTATGGTCGATTTTACAAGATTGACTGTCTGTTGTCCAGCTTTTCTGCATTTGTGAGTTTTGAGTGGATTTGGCTAATGACTCTTGAACCCTTGCCCCTTGGCCGACCTTGATGACTTGAGGCCACCTTTGTTGACTTGTCTAACACCCTTTTAGACCCTTGGATCATGGCTTATCAAAGGCTAGCATGCCTTGGCCAATTAGAAGTCTCTTAAAGCCTTTCACTTGGATTAGGGACATAGTGGGAAGTATATAAACACAAATATTCAGCCTTCCAGCCATTTTTGTCTAACAAAACCAGAGAACCAGAAGCTTGAGCTCCAAATTCGTCCATGGAGGAGACCCTAGGTTGAAGGACCATTTCCCGGAGATCCGGTGGTCCGATTGTCGAACCGAGACCGCCAAATCGAAGCTCTTGATCATCTCTACAAGAATCCTCTCTTTAATCAACCTTTCCTCCATTAATCATAGGACTAAGGTGAGTGACAATTCCCTGAGATTTTCATGTTAAACAAAATAGCATGACCCCTTCATTATAGTTGTTTTAATGTTGATTGTGAACATCTTTTGTGAAGACACAACCTTCAATTCAACATATAAAATGTGAGTATGATTTTATGAAATCTCTATGAAGTTATGATTTTGACATTTATTAAAGCATGAATGTTGTTTGTATTAAGCTTGGGAATAACTCTTGTGAAAGAATTCGTTCAATTCAAGGTTTAACAAAATCACCGAAACTAGGGTTTGAAACTCGAGATTGTGTTTAAGGCTAGTTCGAGGACATGAACGGCTTAGTTATCAAGTTCTAAATGATCGGAGAACTTAGGAGAGGGCAATGTGATACATATAGTGTCGATGCTCTTCTTGGTTTAATTGTAGTAAAACTCACCGGAGTTGAATTTAGGGAGTTATGAACAATAACGACTCCAATCAATCCCTACGACGAATGTAGTTCGTTAGACTAATGAATTAGCTTACGATACTTTGAGATGGATTGATGAGTATGCCTTGATGTATGTGTGCTTGTAAGACTCAATCGAGTTCTTATGTGGTTTGTGTGATTATGTTAAGTAAATGCATGATCGAGAGCATGTTATAGAATGATATATCTATTTGACATGATGAATTTAGTGCGTTAGACTAATGAATTAGCTTACGTGACTTTGGGATGGATTGAAGGGCATATTTGATATGTGTGCTTATAAGACTCAATCGAGTTCTTATGTGATTTATGTGATCGTGTGAAGTGAATGCATGATTGAGAGCATGTTGTAGAATAATGAATCTATTTGACATGTTGAATTCGCTCTTGTCGAATTCTTGTGTGATTCCTTAAGTGAGTAAACAACTACTTGTTCCTTATTTGAGATCTCATGACGAGTAAACATCTACTTGGCATTGCATTAGTCCAAGGCATATTTGATTGAGTCGTTGGTGTGACAATGCATCCCGTCACACGAGTTATGAGACTCGTGATAGTGATGGATTGTTATACCGGTTTTTATCACACACGCCCACGTTGGCCACAAGTGGGAAGTAGCACCTTTGATGTAACCAAGAGAGCACATTGGAAGGTCTAAGTACCAAGGAGAGAGCTTGGTACCCGAAAGCAGAGAACTCTACTCGAGTAGAGAACTCGATACTTTGATACACTAATCACGGGTATCATTGGCACGAATGTTAACGTGTATTGCGGGAGCTACGTAGCGGCATCGGTTTCATATCATATCCTCCGTATATGTGGTTTACCTTTATAGCACTTATGTGAAACAATGTGCTACCATGGATATGTGTTTTAAGTGTTTATTAAATGAACGCTGATTGACTTGATATTAAAAATGATATCTTGATATGTATGCCGCATGATGCCATGACATGCATAATTGTTAACTCACAAAGTCTTTATGACTTACCCCTCCCTTTATCGCTTTAGATCCGAGCCGTGTACCGCTCGCTGAGGTGTTGCAGATTTGCGCTTGTCCGTGATCGCACGCGACGAGGTTGTGGTTTTTAGATGTCCTTATTTTGTTCTGTTTTGTAAGGACGTTGGGTATAGCAAGTCATTTAGATTTCGCTTGGGAATTTGGTTTTGTTGTATTTGTGTCTATACTGGTATTCTATTTTGAGTGCGCATGTACGCCGAGCCTTGTATAGTCAGTATTATGGTTCATCTGTTAAAACTTCCGCGGGCATTACTTTAGCTCTTATTTAAGTATGTTGTTCTCCCAGGCATGTTATAGCCGCCGAGGTATATTTGCATGAACTGTGTAGTGTTGGGTTCCTAGTAAAGTCGCCGATGATTTGGTATAATTGTATTAATTGTTATATCGTGTAGTGTAAAAGTTTTAAAATATTTCGCCTTTTGGTGCCGAGTCGCTTCATCTCGAAATGTTGCGTCACGTCGTTTTCCAAAACTGAGTCTTTGATTGTATTGTTGTCCTATTTGGACGACTTGACTTGTGATTCCATCTCGGGGTCCGGGTCGGGTCGTCACACCGGTGTTTATGTAGTATGATTGAGAAACAATCACACTCGTGGGACAATCAACTGATTCATTAATGGATATGAAAGAAGTAAGGAACAACAGGACAATGATTGTCTAAAACAATAATTAGAAAAGAATATCAACATGAACTATCTAGCTAGCGTTTTAAGGTTAAGGTACTTTAAGTGAGTAATCTACTTTAGAGAGTATGAATGCTTCAATATGTCTTCAAGAGGTTATTCTTGTGGGTATATATAGATGAATTTGAAGTGCATTCCGTTAGAAACACATTTGAATTTTTGAATTATGCCAACAATTCGGAAGTATCTTCTTACAAGATCATATTGATCCTGTGTGAAAGATAAAGACCAGTAGATCTATCATAGCACAAATCAGGTAAGTATCAGTATCAAGAAATGTCTAAACATAAAAGGTAAAGAAACTGACATTTAAAAACGTGAGTCAGAAACTTCTAAGTGGCTGATAATATGACACTGCAAGTTGACCAAATTTTCTTTAATCAAAAAGATTATAAGATCTAACAATGTAAAGTAAAAGCAGAATATTTTTAAGTAAATTTTAGTTTAAGCATAATACAACAATACCCAACAAAGGGCACTCTTATTTTTATTTTATTAAGGCACTCTAATTCTTAATATATAGATAGGAAGATGAGGGTTAATTTTCTTTCTTGCATGGGAGTTTGGGGGACGGGGGGTGGGACTAGGGAGAGAACTCTGCATATTGTCCAATGGGTAAGCTGACAACAACTTAATAAACTCCACCACAACCTTGACAGAATTGTTAGCCGCTAGAGAAGTGAAAGTTGCAGCCTCATTGGACTCGGCTGAACCGCCGCCGGCCAAGTCTGATAGTGCCCTAATAGTAATGTAGGGTACCCTTTGTTGATAGCATACGAGGGACACCGCTGCGCTTTCCATCTCCACGGGGCTGATGTTGAATTTTTCGTATATGAAACTCCGGTAAGCAGCGTTATCGAGGTAAATGCTAGCACTTGTTCCTCTGTCCACGGTGGTCACCTTTGGTGGTGAAGTCAAACATGTGGTGGCGTTTATGCAGCCCTCCAATTTTATATCCTGATCGCGTGAGCAATGCAAATTAAAGTGCATTAACGAACTATATAACATTGTTAATGAGAAAACCTAAAAATTATTATACCTCAAGTTGTTTGGAGATTTTGAAGTAATGGGGATCAACGGGAACCCAAAAGATGTGTTGCCTATCCTCTGGAGTTCCATCGACCGGAAACACTTCCTCCGGTTGGTACCAAACGCTGTTTAACAAATTTCCACCGACGTCACCATTGGTTGAATACTTGGAAAAATTCAGGTACCCAATTTCTCTGGTGTAATCTCCATTCACTTCCAGCGCAAGTTCATTTTCTGGCCCATCTCCATATCTCTGCACCATTTCATTTTTGTAAGGAACTGGAAGAATATTTATCAATCAATTATTCCCTGCATTTCTTAAAGAGTTTCCCGTTTAACCCGGCTGACATCTATAAGAAAATATTTTTGTAAATAATTTATGATAAAATAATTATATAAAAGGTAAATGTATATATATAAACTTAAACAAACAACGTAAGTGATTCTAAAATCTGATATATAAGCAATCACTAAAGTGGATTGAGGAAAAGGTAGAAACTTTCTATCTTTGGCAATTTGGTGAAAAGGAGCAGGGTGCCGCGACCCTGCCTCAAGTATTGTTATTATGACTATCCTTTTGTTTAAGCTAGAGCTTAGCTGCGTGGTAGCTTATTGCTTGGTCCAACATCAATTGATTGGCCGAAGTGTTCACGTGCCATACGTGTGACCTGCTCCTACGCCATACAAGTGGTGTGATCATGTGCTCAACACTTGAGGTGAGGTTGATTTTGACGTTGGCATTTCACTCTCTAAATAAAACATTTAAAAAAAGAATGGTAAACTATATATTTGAATTAAAGAGGGAGTATCATTTTATTATTATTATTAGTAATAGTAGTAGTAATATTGTCCATCATAATTCATTATTCTTATGTTATTTTCATGATCGTAATTGTTCATTTTAAATTTTATTTTATCATCATTATTACTATTTTCATCATCATTATTATTTTTATGATTATGATTATTTATTTCGATTATTATTATTGTTTTTGTCATCATTAATATTTTGATCATAATTTTTTTATGGTCATCATTATTCCTTTTGATTAGTATTGTTGTTATTATTATTATTATTATTATTATAATTATATATATATATATATATATATTATAATGAAGTGTTTTTCTTTTTTCTTTGGGCAATACTTATTCTTGGGTGGGTGGTGGTGGTGGTGGCGGTGGGGAGGGGGGGGGAGGGGAGGAATTTGTCAAAAATTTGTCACTCAATTTAGTTAAAACTCTCTCCCGTCTCCACTTTAACGGTACTAGCCTTTTTACTTTAACTAGTGATGCACCTGTGTATTGCACGATTTGTATTTAAATGTAAAATCGTATACTTAATCAAAAATTGAATAATATATAATTTAAAAGTTTAATATGAATAAAATAAATAAAAAATGATAAACAGTATAATCAAAGAAAATCACATAATGTTTTAAAAAAATTATTATAAATTTTAAAATACTTCTTTATATATAATATTTTTCGTTAAAAATGTACGATTATTACAACTATTACTATCACATAAAAAATTCAAAGACCCTTAAGATTAGTAACTCTAGACAAAGCAACATACCGATCATAACTTTTTTTCCCCTCCTAAGGAGGGCATGGGAAGGGATCAGACCTGAAACCTCACACTTTGTGAAGCCCCATGTTTAACAATGGGTCACCCCCTTAGGGGCTATCATAACTAACAATAGGATTTTTCAAAAGAAGTTTGACACTAACCACTTTTATTTCTAAACATTCCGTAAGACACTATCAACGTAAACTGTCTTTTTTAAAATTTGAATGAAGTTCCATGATCAGATGGTGTCAGTGATATTTTTGAAATAAAACAGTACCATCAGAATGACCATTTGAAAATACTCGACCTTTGAAAACATGGTTTCTTAGCCTTGTAATAATTAATCGCGTGCTAATAAATAACCCAAAGAAATGATCAATGTTACGAAGCAACATTAATGAAGTTTCAACCTTCAAATTCAACTCATGATTTAGGATTCCAAAACATGAAATTCTATTTAAAAATTTATGAATATCTATATCGTTCAAAAGATCAACGTTTCTATCAAAATGACACGAAAAATCTAGCTTAAAAACAATCTTCCTTTTGAATTGTTTTTCAATATCATGTAATCATATATTGAATTAATCACATCAAGGGTCGGATCTAAAATAACTCTCTTTTCCAAAAAATGATGAATCACCGGGACTGCTTCCAAATGAAAGATATGTGTTTTGTACAATTGAAGAGATTGTATCGTTGAATTCTTTAAGCAGTAGTTGATTGAGAATATCAACACAAGTACAATTATCATTTGGTTCACCAATTTCATCATCGCTAATCTTCGCAATCTAATCGACAAAAAAATTTCAATTATTCGGAATTCTCGTTGGATTTGTATCTCATATTCGTTGTCAACCTAAATATATGTGAATCTCTTCACAAATATGATGAATTAATAGTGAGATGAACTATGTCTTGTATACTTCCTTTTGGAATCACATGTAATATCTATCAAAAATCTCCACCAAACACATATATTCGAAAAAAAATATTATAAATTTTGGAATACTTCTTTATATATAATATTTATCATTGAAAACGTACGATTAGTACTTTTAATTCTATAAGAGGTGATTTTAAAGCATGAGACTGTATTTATCCTAACATACGACACTGTACTTTGAATTGCTAATATTAAAAACAGGAGGAATTTGTCAAAATTTTGTAACTCAATTTAGTTAAAACTCTCCAGTCTCCACTTTAACGGTACTAGCCTTTTTACTTTAACTAGTGATGCACCTGTGCATTGCACGATTTGTATTTAAGTGTAAAATCATATACTCAATCAAAAATTGAATAATACATAATTAAAAAGTTTAATATGAACAAAATAAATAAAAAAAATGATAAACAATATAATCAAAGAAAATCACATAAAATTTTAAAAAAGTTATTATAAATTTTAAAATACTTCTTTATATATAATATTTTTCATTGAAAATGTACGATTATTACAACTATTATTACTATCACATAAAAAATTCAAAAACCCTTAAGATTAGTAACTCTAGACAAAGCAACATACTGATCATAACTAACAATAGGGTTTTTCAAAAGAAGTTTGACGCTAACCACTTTTATTTCTAAACATTTCGTAAGATCCCATCAACGTAAACTGTCTTTTTTTTAAATTTGAATGAAATTCAATGATCAGATGGTGTCAGTGATATTTTTGAAATAAAACAGTACCACCAGAATGACCATTTGAAAAAACTCGATCTTTGAAAACATCTTTTCTTAGCCTTGTAATAATTAATCGCGTGCTAATAAATAACCCAAAGAAATGGTCAATGTTACGAAGCAACATTAATGAAGTTTCAACCTTCAAATTCAACTCATGATTTAGGATTCCAGAACATGAAATTCTATTTAAAACTTTAGGAATATCTATATCATTCAAAAGATCAACGTTTCTTTCAAAATGACACGAAAAATCTAGCTTAAAAACAATCTTCCTTTTGAATTGTTCTTCAATACCATGTAATCATATATTGAATTAATCACATCAAGGGTCGGATCTAGAATAACTCTCTTTTCCAAAAATGATGAATCACCAGGACTGCTTCCAAATGAAGGATATGTGTTTTGTACAATTGAAGAGATTGTATCGTTGAATTCTTTAAGTAGTAGTTGATTGAGAATATCAACACAAGTACAATTATCATTTGGTTCACCAATTTCATCATCGTCAATCTTTGCAATCCAATCGACAAAAAGGTTTCAATTATTCGGAACTCTTGTTGAATTTGTATCTCATATTCATTGTCAACCTAAATATATGTGAATCTCTCCACAAATATAATGAATTAATAGTGGGATGAACTATGTCTTGTGTACTTCCTTTTGGAATCACATGCAATATCTATCAAAAATCTTCAACAAACACATATATTTGAAAAAAATATTATAAATTTTGGAATACTTCTTTATATATAATATTTATCATAGAAAACGTACGATATAGTACTTGTAATTCTATAAGAGGTGATTTTAAAGCATGAAGCGGTATTTATCCTAACATACGACACTGTACTTTGAATTGTTAATATTAAAAACAACGAGATAATCTTTCTTGCTACCAAATAAAAGCACCACAAAAAATTGCATTTAAATGTTGGATTGATAATTTTCAAATAACCTTAAAAAAACACAGATGTTTATGTTATATATATAAATAAATATTAAATAGTCAAATATTAAATTGTTTGTTTTATCTAATAAAAAAAGAATTGAAGTCGAAATAACCGACTCTAAACAGAACCTCCAAGACAAAAATATTAGGAATAACATATTATACCACATAATTTTTATATAACTATTAAATAACAAAAATTATTGAGTCTAGATTTTTAGCGTGACTTGGGAGAAGTCCTATAATAGACAGTTGATAACATACTCTAAACAGAACGTCCAATACAAATATATTAGGAATAACATATTATACAACAAAATTTTTATATAACTATTCAATAACAAAAGTTATTGAGTATAAATTTTTAGTGTGCCTTGGGAGAAATCCTAACATTGAATACCTTCAAACCATTTCACAGCTAGGTTTCTTAGATTTTCTTTTTATTTTTTTTAAATAAAATTTTGAGAGAAATTTGTATGATACAAATTTGAATTTCAATTATTATTAAAAAAATTGAGAGTTTAATTTAACTAAGTATGGAAAATATACATATCTTATAGTTAATTAATTATATTCAAGTACATATCAATATGCATCTTTACTTTAAAAAACAGTTTATAAAAATAGAAACGTAGATCTATCATATCTGAGAAAAATTTGAAGCATATGATTTTTTTTTCCAATTAGTTTTTCAAAATGGATAAAAAAAATTGATCCCAACTTTTTATGGTGGACATTTGTTTTATAAATCTAATTTTGACAAAAATAGAAAAATAAACATCATGTATGCACTTTTTGACTTCAAATCTGATGAAAATGGTGAAAAACATTCTAGATCTGCATAATTTGGTAAATATTTGTAAAATCAAATTTCAATTTAACCTTGGCCTATTACCGATTAAGTTGAATAAATATATATCTTTTGTAAACTAAATTTAATAGGTTAAAGTTTTTTTGCAAATATTAGACCTGAATTTTTAAACATGTAGGCTGGACAAATATACTAAAAATTTTTATTTGTTAATTTAGGTTAATTTTTTTTTTGCATATATTAGACATGGATTTTTAAACATGTAGGCTAGACAAATATATTAAGAATTTTATTTTTTAGCTTTATATTTGATTAAAATAAATTAGAAAAAATCTCATATATATGTATATATTTACTTATTTATCTATTTTTTATAGGTAAGTTTAGCCCCTAGTCTTGCCATCTCTCCCACCCCTTGGGTCAGATATATATTTATTTTCTTATAAATTTTTCAATTATTTGTTCAATCTAACCTTAGCCTATGTCCGATCTATAGATTTCACATATAAAATTGTTTGAATTTTTATAACTATTCGACGGCTAAACACAAAATATCTGAATGACAATAGGAGTAGTGCATATGCTGATATTTTATACGATAATTATTTTTCTGGACTATTACCATTATCGATGGCAAGTAAATGTTAAAAGTAAATTTATTGTAAATACTGTGTTACTAATTTGTCTTTTCTATTTACTAATTTATATGAAATTGTCTGTAAATTTCATAATATGTCAAAATTATATATGTTTATATTACTGTTGTATGGAGTAAATTATTTGAAATCTGACTATTATATAATTTATTGATATATTTGATATATAAACTTGCTATAAATTATATAAAACATTTTTTTCGAATAATAAAAATACCTAAGGACCTCGAACAACAAACTGGTTCTAAAATTTTTTAGAACTATAAAAATCTAAAATTTATAAGAATGAAGAAGAATTAAACTTTTCATAAAACTACTCATATTACTCATAAATTAAGCTTGAAAACATCTAAAAAATATTTTTTTCAAAATATTTACTGTATTTAGTTTATACACTTCATATGGTTGCAAATAACTATGGTTGACAATCATTTTATATACTCCTTGGATAAATATTAATTTAATGCATGTATTCTTTTACTAATTTGTCTTTGTCTGTTAACAATTTTATCTGACATCCATCTTTTATATTTCTAATTACATCGATGAATAATTTTTAAATAAAATTAGTTAAAATATTAAAGCTTTCATGAGGTAATGATAATTCGTTTTTTACTAAGCAAAAAAAAATATTATCATTATTTTGGACGTTTACTAAATATTTTTTTTAGTAAACCATTAACTAATTAGTGATGGGAAGTAACTATGTTACTTTGATTTATGGTTTTAAACCGGTTTGAATAATATTGTATTGTAATTATTTGTCAAGACTTTTATTACTAATGGTGGTAAATAATTTATATTGAATCGACAGTTTCATCATTTAATCTTATTTCTGGGAGTTTATACTACCGTGGTGAAGATTTAGAAGCCAATATGCCAATTATAAATGCAAAAAAAAATCTTAAATAAAAAAAGAAATCAGATATAGAATAAATTATTCAATATTTGATATTATTTTGATATTGTATTTTTTGTCATTTTGTGAATCATATTGAACTATATTAAATGCTATACAATTTTTTCACATTAAATGTACTAAAGATATTTGTAAAGTCATTTGAATCTAAAGAGTTGTTATTAACTTCATTAATTGATTTTCATTTCAATTTTTTTAAAAATATGACAAATATACAAATTATAAATGTTTGTATATTTGGAAAGTCACTTTTGTAGGGATATTTCCATTATTTGTTCCTCTTCTTTTATATATATATATATATATATAGATAAATCTTCAATCAATATTTATATACTTTTAATTATGTTTTTTTATGATTTTATATTTAGTTATGAGTCTATATTATAAAGTTTTTTAAAGATTTATGTGGATGTAGAGAATATATTTAAAATGAAAAAATTTATAATTAAATTAATAACGTCTTATGTTGGATAAACTTTTTAAAAGATTAGATGAGTTTAGATAACAAGACGTTTGCCTTGCAATGAATACAGTGAAAAAAGATATTGTATATAAGAGAACCTTTTTACTGTATTTACCTAATAATCAAACCACAATATTTAATTCCATAAAAACATGAAAAAAAAAAAAAGTAGGTGACGCACAGTTATTTACTGAAAACTAACTTTTATTTACAAAGGAGTGGAACCTGACAGCTCTCTTCATTTTCTTGATTTCTTCGTTTGGTTGATCATCCAATGTGCATTCAAACAAATTAATAAACTTCATTCATTCAGCAAGTTTTCAAAACATAGTTAATTTTACACAATATCATCATCAGGTTAATTTTAAAGGCTACAGATTTTTATGTCACTCTTTATAACCCTTGGATGAACCAAATGGACAGAATGAAGAGAGCCTCCGAAAGGGAATGAATAGCTTGTTTAAGATTTTTCAACTTTAGAGTTGCGGTTTCTGTCCAGCGTAACCATCTCTAATAATGACTTTATATCTTCAAAATGAAGTATTTTGGTACTATTCTTTTCTCCAACAGATACTTTAAAAATTGCTTCATTTTGAAGTAGACATCCAAATACTTCAAATTCAGAGTACCAATTTATCTACTTTATCTTCCCTTTCCTCTTTTCTCTTCTTCAAATTCAGAATATATTGGGAATATTCCTTTTAGAGTAAACTTTGAAGTAGTACTGTTGGAGATGACAGAAGAAATTTGATGTAAAAATTACACAAATTTAAAGATTTAATGCGATTTTTGCTTTAAACTGTTGGAGTTGGTCTAACGACGTTTTTCTTTACTTCATAATATATATATACATAGATATATACCTGCCAGTTCCATAGAGCTGTGTGAGACCAATATTGGGGAATGGTGACATCTCCAATATGGAGATTAGGGTTTGCATTCCCAGCTATTCCATAATGCACAACTCCTTCAATGTCGAAACAACTCAACAAAATCTGAGTAGTTATCGCTGAGTTAACCTGCACAAGTTTACTTATTTATATCAGTAACAATGCCAAATTACGAAGAGATAGATCGTCAAAATCATAAGCATAAACACTTCTATCTATATATATATATATATATACCATGCCTAATCCGGTCATGACCAAAATGACTTTCTTTTCACCGATTTTTCCAAACCGAAACCTCCTTCCTTCAAAGACCCATAAACGAATAACATTAACTAACATGGTTAGTAGAACTAGAGTAGTGTTTAAACTATATATGTTAGAATCTTGATCAAAAGAAGTCATGTGTGTTAGAAATGAAAAGAAAAAAAAAAATTTGTTTCACTTTCCGACAGGATATGTCTGCATGTACACTTATGTACCTGCAAAATCTATGATCAGGTCACTGGATTTGAATTCCGGATATTGAAGAAGAGGGTTCAATTCAAACAGGTTAGGAATGACCAATCCTAAATAAGGGCCATTATTGTTGACCCTTTCAACTATTCTTTTTGTATTTCCGTCCAAGAAGCCATCAACTTCTCCAAGAGCCAGAGTCAAGAATATCAAAACACAAAGAAATAATGAAAGAACAAAAAAACTCCTCATTCTGTGAGTGTGTGTGTGTGAGAGAGAGAGAGAGAGAGAGAGAGATGGGAATTGTTGCTTCTGGATTCCAAAAATTCCTCATTTTTCTATGGTTCTTACATTTCGTAGATTATTTAATCGTACGTTTTAACACTCTTTTCATGAAACACCGTCCATTCAGACTGTCCAATAAATAATAAGTATGTTCATATTCAACATTAAGTAGGTCCAAATGGACATGCTCATTTAAGACAATTAATTATGATGGGCTAAATGGGCGTCCACTTAAACGCCCGTACATGCTAAAACTTATTCTTTTGTTCTTCAAATTTCGTTCCAATTTTTGCTTTCTCTGATCTCTTAATAATGATGTTTAACATATAACATATAATATTATAAATGTCGTTTGTTGCAAAATTATGTCGTTTGTTGGACCCCCACCCTTCCACCTCCCCCCCCCCATCTCACTTATATATATATATATATATATATATATATATATATATATATATATATATATATATATATATATATATATATATATATATTGAGTATGAAGAACTAGAAGATAAGTGTAATGTTACACCTGAATGTAATTTTTTCTAACATAACCACTAAAGATCGCCTCAAGCAAAATTCCTAAATTACCCTTTTTCTTTTACCGGTACTAAGAAAGTAAGAATTGAACGCTTAAATTTTACGTTTTTGCTAAACTAATTCTCTTTGGAATGGAAGAACTTCATTTATAACTTTCTAAAACTTTATATATACATATATATATATATATATATATATATATATATATATATATATATATATATATATATATATATTATGTCGTGTTTTGAATCCCCCCCTTCACTCCCCCGGATCTCACTTAGATATATTGACGAACTCAAATAAGTGTGATATTTAATATCGTTTTTTGTGATTTAACTTGTTGTAAATATTGCACTTTTTATGAGTATTTTGTATGTTTGATGATTACAAGTCCATGAGAGAATGATGGTGAAAAAGTGAAAAGAATACCAAGTTCAAAGAAGAAATTCAGATATCATGGTACCGAATGGGCATTCACTATATATCTAAGGGGAGCTGGAGCTGAAGTTGGAAGTAATGTCACGTTTTTAAAGGGAATTTCAAACATTAGTCATTTTAGTAATTAGGGAATTATTATTATTCTCTAATTTGTTGTTATTTCTTTTCTTTCTCTTTTGTAATTATTGAAAAAAAAAGGATAAGAGATAGATTAGATGTTGTGGACTTTGTCAACAACTACCTAGGAGTGGGGGTTAGGAGTGGAGATCATGGCCTCTATAAAGGAGGAATGACTTGGAGAGTAAGGAGGGGCTCAGCTATATAAAGAAAAGTCAGTTTTAGAAGTGGGCATCCAATCACAGACAACACGATTGATACACATAATCATACACACACATATACACTCGAAAATTTTGGTAGCAGCTTGCTCGTTTCTTCTATCACAATGATGGGTTTATTTTTTGTTTTGAATTCATTTTGTAAGTAATCTTTAATTATGTTTAGTGGCTAGTTTTATTTCTTCTAGTTAATGAACAAGTAATTTTTTACAAGTTTCTACTGTGAGATCTAAGTGTTTTAATTCTCAATTGGGTTTAAGTATTTATTCATTCTCTATTTGTTTGTTGCAAATGGAATTGTAACGTAGGATTATTATACTTAGTTAATGTTTGTAGCTAGAACCTTAATTAACATAATATTTCATTGCTAGTTATAACCGTTGATCCATAATTGTCATCGGGTTCTAACAAAGTAGCAAGTGACACACCGTTTAGGCATCACAAGCATATTCGGTCCGTGTTGCGGGAATGTGTAATCTAAATTAAATGATATTGCTTCAATATGCACTATTTAGAATCGGGTCTCTTTCTCTCTTAATGCTTTCAAAACATTAAATCCTACGAGCGTCTCGGGGGTTGTCTTTTGATTAGGGAAATAGTTAATGAGTTTCTCTTGACTATCGAGACAATAAGGAGAGATTGGGTGTCTGGCGGTTGTTGACAATTATAACTGGTTTACTTGAAGCTGGTTGGGTCATTTTTGCATCTATGATCAGTAGTAACTTTTAGGATTACATTAAGTTCATTGACTGGATTTTTCTCTTATTGAATTCAAACATCGTTTTCTGTTTTGTTTACATTTAGTCATTTAAATTCAACTTTTAGTTAATTTGTTAGTTAGTAATTAGTTTAGATTAAAAACATCATTCTTTATTTTAATTGCTTTGTTAAAATTTTTAAGAGAAGTAAATTTGACGTTCCCTGTGGATACGATCCTACTACCATATACTCGTTATTTGGGAAAATAGGAAATTATTTTTGACGGTTTGACACCTGTCAAATTTTAGCACCGTTGCTGGGGAACGGTTTTTCTATTTATTTATTTTTAAGATTTTATTTTGTTATGGCTTTCTATGCACAACAATTTGGAAGTAGACACGATAACTTTCCACAACTAGGGAATGAGGTAAATTCTAGTTCTATTGATCAAAGATTGAATGCATTGACTTCTCTGGTGGATAAGTTTCTTGTAAATCAGGTATCAAAGGCTCAAGTTTGTAGAAATTCGTTGGTTGCTAGACATGTGGCAGATTATTATCCTCAATGGTAAGATAATATGCAACAGGCCATAGCAATGGGAGGATTTCCGGGACAATTCATGATAACCATGATCCTTATTCCAATAGCTACAATCTAGGATGGTGGGATCAACCAAATTTCAGTTGCGAAAATCAAGAAGGGCAACCAATATTTCTGCAATAGAATTATCCGTTATCAACTCCTCTATCAGTTCAACCCACTACCAATTCCAACACATCATTGGAGGGTCTAATAAAAAGTTTAGCTGAATTAGTTCAGCAAGATAGATAGATTCAACAGCAAGAAAGATTAGAGACCAAGGCTAGCATTAAATCTCTTGAAAATCAAATTTCTCAGTTAGTTGTGTCCGTGAGTAATTTGGAAGCGAATCAAGTTGAACAGAAAAATGGGCCTATTGATTGCAGCAAGGAAGAAGTTGTGCAAACTCAGGGTTCGCCAAGAAATGATGGTGGAGAATTCATGTAACACCCCGCTCCTTCGTTAGCTCGGTTTGCGCGCCGTACTCGCAATTCTTCCTTTGTGGGTTGTATGTTCGGTTAGTGAGATTGTATAGATGTGTATGAGAGACCACATTAAGACCAAAACACTATTAAGAGAGGCATATAGTTGTTGACTTGTTAAAGTCAAAAGTCGTGACTCGACGATAGCCTGAATGCGACGCGATTGAGGTTTGCTTATGCTTTTGTGTTCGTGACCTCGGTTTGGTCCTAGACCTTTATAAGATGGTTTATTAACATGTTTAGATGTATTAGACTTCAAGTTGGAGGTGTTCCTTAAGTCTATCGATGATTTGGAAGCTTTGGAGATAGTGTTCGCCTCTATCGCCAGTAGTTCGGGATCGAGTCGCTGCAATCGCCCTCCTTTGGAGTTCTTATTTCCCTAGTGGTTGTTCAACTTTCTAGAGGTATTCAAGCTTCTACATTAGTCCTTAGACTTGCCTTAAAGTCTCCTTTCAATGCACGTTCAATTGCTAGTTCATTCGTCGTTTCGGTTGCACCTCTTCCCGGTTTCGCTCCGAGTTGTTTCGGAGTTGTTTCGGGGTTATTTGTGAGTGTTCTAAGGGAGTTCTAGACCTACTTTGGATGAGGTTTGAACCTTGTTAGGTTTGGTTAAGTGTTTGGGGGTCTTTTAGGTTGAATTTTGAGTCCATTTCGGTTGCCGGCTTGCCCTCGCAAGGTGGAATGGCCTTGCCCGCAAGTTCAATGGAAGAAGTCACCTAGAGAGCTGGAGAGCTTGTCGCAGTATAGGGGACCTTGCGACCGCAAGGTGCCCCGATCCTGTTTTGCCCTGTTTTGTGTTTTGACGAGAAATATCTATTCTACCCTCATTAAACCCCCTCTAAACCCTTCCTAACCTCCCATACTTAGCCCTAAACATGTCCTAACATTAGTTGGAAGTTAATTAAGGTTAGATTAGTGAATGATTAATCCTAATCTCTACTAATTGTACCAAGGAATTCCCTATTTTGCCCTCTTGGTTTATAAAGGTATAAAAGCCAAATCCCTTTGCAATTTTCAGAAAATCCTCTTCATTTCTTCTCTTCTTCCATACGTATTAGAGAGAGAAAGGGTCTTGGAGATTTTTGGAGCCCTAGCTTCATTCTTTCTTCGATCCAAGACGATCCAACCGTCCGATTGCCTTCAAACTTCAGATTTGTGAAGCCCTCGACGAGTAGAACAAGTTCACCGATCGGATTTGCGTTCTTTGGAGTTTTCATCCGAGCTAGGTAAGTTACCTTCTTTTTATTTTGGTTCATTGGCCCTAAGGAAAACAACCTATGTGCTATTTGTGGGCAATGAACACTTGATATGCTATGTATGCCTATTTTGTGAATTTTTGGAGGTATGAACTTGTCAATGCCATGTGTAGAATGATTTGAATGATGTTGTGTGTTGGGAGAAATGGGTTATCCCTTTGTTAAGATTTTTATGAATTTTAGGGCTTGGGAATTAAGCCCGAATTATTTTGGAAATTGTTATAAATTGAAGTGGGTGAAATGTTGAGATTGATGAAATGTGTAAAGGATGAAACTTAGTATTTAGACTCAACGGAGTCATTATAAGTTCAATAATGTGTTAGTGAACTCGGGTTGAGATCCTACGACATTTGGGTTTCATTTGACTATAATTATGATGAGTTCTTGGATTTCTAGGCTTGGGAATCAAGCCCGAATGGATTTTGGGATTTTGTTGTTTATGTGAATGAGATATTTAATTGTGGGTTTATGAAACACATACAGAATGAAAGGTAGAATTAAGACTCAACGGAGTCGTTGTAAGATCAATAATATGATAATGAGCCTTTGGTTGAAACCCTACGATGCTTGGGTTTGGTTGGTTATGATGGTGAGCACCCGAGCATCTCGTTTTGTGTCCAATTGAGACACCTACATTATAGAGATTTATTAGGGGATTTATTTAGAGCGTGATCGGGAGAGCACGGTACATTAAAGACCAACCTATGGTCTCGAGTATGGTTGAAAAATAATTATTGAGTGAGTTCTCACTTTTGGGGAAAATTGATCGGTTGCACATGAACGTACTTGTGGGTTATGACTACGGTGTAGTCTTTGGTTTTATTTCAAGTAGAGGTCCATTATAGACCTCATAATATGATTCTTGGTGGGTTTATATTATTCTTGATTTAATTGGTGACTTGAGATCTTTTAAGATTATTTGGCTGTGAGCAATGTATTTGCCTTGACTTGATTTATGGTAGAGAATAATAACCTATTTGGTCGGATGAGTTCGCTCTTGTCGAATTCACTCCTTATTTGTTTATATTGAGTAAATACATACTTGAGCATTTGGTCGGACGGGTTCGCTCTTGTCGAATCCGATCCTTATTTGGTCTTGACGAGTAAATATCTACTTGTGCATTGCATTGAGTCCAGCTGGCATTATTTGGTATGATTTTTATGTCAGGGTGGGACGATACATCGCTATACGAATCGTCGGTCGTATTCGCTATGGATCGCCGTACACTGGACCTCACACACCCTCCATTGTTGGCCGCATGGGGAAGTAGCCCCTTTGCCGTAACAATACGTGCGTCACAGGCTGCTATTAGCCGGCGGAGTTCGGTATATCGATGCGAAGACACGAGCATCGTAGTCACGATATTGGGTAACAGTGTTTTTCTTGCAGGAGCTACGTAGCGGCCGGGCCCATAACATATCCTATTGTGATGTTTATTACTCGCACTTATGTGAATAACGTGCTAAGTGCAAATTTGTGATCATTGAGGGTTAGACCCATGTTGTGATCATTTGAGGGTTGGACCCATGGTTTTATTATTGAGGACTGAGCCCATATTCTGGTTGTACATGATTATTGTTGGTATACTATTAAGATGCCATGATTTTGTACATGTTTATGCATTATGCCATGCCACGTCATGCTATGCCATACAACTGCATTTAGTAACTTACTGGGTCATTATGACTTACTTCGTGTGTTTGTTTTCCTTAGTGTGTGCAGTGAGCTCGTTAGTGCGCGTTGCAGCTACGGGTGTATATGTTTGATAACAGGTGGTCTTCCGGGCAATAGTTTGGAGTTATTATTAATATTATTGTATTTATTCATCTTGTGAGACACGAATGTAAAGTTATGTAAACTTTACTTGGGTAGTTATGTTAGCATTTTATTATCGTATTATTTTGGGAGCCGACTTGTTTGGTCGAGCTATTGTATTTATTTAGAAGTTTATTCTGTTGTCTTCCCGAGCAAGGTTTTAGCTCGCGTATCCTAGTATTGTTGTTATTGTCATCTCCGACGACTTTAGTCGAGAGACTTGGGTTTAGTTGCTAATATTTAAATATCTTATTCGTTTAGTTGATTTGTCCCTCCGGCATGTTGTAGCCGTTGAGTGGTTGTTTATCAGGTTGGTATTTGTTGATTCGCCGTCCTTTGGTTGCCGATGGTTTGTTGCCCGTGCGCAATGTTGCGTCACGCGAGTCGTAGATTTGTCGAGAGATAGTTGTCTCTCAGCCTTGTGTTCCTTGGTTTTTAATTATAAGCTTTGGTCCCACTTATGATTCGCTTTCGCAGGTGTTGATTTTTATTATTCCGTACCGCTGTTATGGCCTTATATTCCTGTTTTGAGCTTGATGGCTCAACTCTTGACTCGTACCATTATGCTTAGCAGGTGCTTGTCCGTCTTTTAGCTTGTCTTGACGGCACGACCTTGGGATTTCGCATTTGAGTCCGGGTCGGGTCGTTACAATTCATGAAACAATATGAGGAAATTATTATTCTCCCACCTTTTCCGGGAAGATTCAGGCATCAAAAGAAAGAAGATGATGAGAAGGAAATTTTAGAGACCTTTCGTAAGGTTGAGATTAACATTCCTGTCATGGATACCATAAAGGAAGTGCCTCACCATGCTGAGGAATTGTGTGCAAGGAAAATGAAGCTGGAATTAGTGTCTGTGAAAAGTTTGATAGATAAAGATGTGTCTTTCCAAAGAAGTGAGGAGGTGCATGAAAATATTATGACACTCTATTTCACACCGGAGGTAACACCAAGGTTTGATTTTCCTTCTTTTCCATTACCAATTTTCAAGTGAAAACATTATTCCTCCATTGCTAGTTATCATTGGTAATAATTTGACCGAATTGTAAGAAGAGTGTGTACTAGGTCTCGCTACAGACGTTAAATAACGGGCGCTAATTGGGAGGCAACCCAATAATTTTAATGCTTTAATTTCCTGTTTTTCTAGGTTAAATTTATTTTCTTGTTATTTTCATTCGATTTTTTATTTTTTATTTTTATTTTTTTTATAATAGCAGGTGTGTGATTTAAAAGAGCAAAGAAAAATGAACTGCTAGTAGCAGGGCTTGTAAGAGCTTAGCACATGCCTGTTAGATTTTGGAGGCCCTTTTGTGCGTCAGCCTCTAACAAAGCCCAAACTCCAGGTCTGCCCACTCTCCAGGTCTTGACCGCCCAGCCCATTCATGCTTGCTTGGTCAACCGGCTACCTATTGCCTTTTATAATCCCTTGATTGATTCTCTCCTTTTTTGACTCCCTTGATTTCTTCATTGATTGGCAATGTCTTGGTATAAATATATACCTCCCTTCGGCAGCCTTGAGGTGTGCAGTGAGTGAGAAACAAAAAAAGCAACAGGCAGCGCATGTGAGACAGCAGCCTTGGTTTGTGAGAGAAAATTCCATTACTCTATTTCTTCTCTTTTCTTCTGTGACGAAGTGCTGCTCCGTGGGTCATTCTTGATCCTCTCCGTCCTTCTCCTTCTTTGTGATTGAGAGTGTGTTGGTAGTACTGAGTTTTGGGGTTCTCTCCTTGGGTAATACTTGCTGGTATTAACGTGGTCTCACTGATAGACTTGGGTCGGTGAAAGGTGTCTGAGCCGAAGAGTTTATAGCCTAGACCTTTGTGGTCAATTAAGGCGAGTCGTGCTTGGGTCACGGCGTTCTAATAAAACTCTTCGTATCCTTTCTTTATCTTTTGTCCAATTAATCTTATTGCTCTAGACTAATATTTGTTTTGCAGGAACATAGTTTATTAGTCTATAAGTTTAATTGGTGGTACTAATTAATTAGCTATTTGTATTAATAGGCTAGTTGTTAGTGGTTGTATTTTTGTTTCAATACAAAAAGTATCATTTCTGTACGTGTTCGTTCCGGGTAGTGTGATTGTAAAATCACAACAGTGGTATCAGAGCCCGTGTTCCGTACCGTGAAACGGTAGAGCCTCCTTAGATCCAAAAAATCGGTAACTCTAAAAAGGTTTATTTGGTGAGCTTCTTTCATCTCGAAATAATTACGATTTTTTGTGTGTTTAAATTCTCGTAATTTATTTGATTGATTGTGCTCTATTTAAATCTCTACTGTTTGGTTGGAATTTGATTGCTTGAATTTATTTTTTGGTGATAATAAAAAATAAAAATATTCTTATATTTTCTGATTTGGTTTGATTTATTGGTTTTGTGTTATTTCTCTGAATGTGTTCTTCATCTAATTATAGTTTGGAACCTTTTAATGGGAAAAGTGATTTTTCTATGTGGCAAAAGAAGATGAAAAGTATTTTAATTAAAGAAAAGGTTTTCAAAGCCATAACTTTAAAGTATGCTAAAGACACTTCTGAAGATGCCATAATTGAAATGGATGAATCTGCCTACTCCTCGATTATCTTAAACCTATCTGAATCGGTTATTCGGAAATGTGGTGAACATGCTCATGCTAAGAGTCTTTGGGAAAAATTGGAACAAATTTATTTTGGAAAAACATTGCCAAGTAAAATTTATCTCCTAGAAAATTTTTTCAGTTTTAAATTAGATCTTAGCAAAGACATGGAAGATAATATTGATGTTTTTACCAAATTGGTTGAAGACATAAAACAAACCGGTGATGAACACATAGATGAGTACTCTTCGATTGTGCTTTTAAATGCTATACGATTCTTATCTTGACGTGAAATCGCTATTAAGTATGGTAGGGATAAGATCACACTTGATACGGTGATATCTAGTTTAAAAGGCAAAGAATTAGATTTGAAAGCTAATAAGGGAAAATCTAACACCGGTGAGGTTCACATGGTGAGAGGTAGGACGCTTGAGAGAAATAATGGTCATCAGCATAATCATAATAATAATCAAAACCAAGAGAATAATCAGAATTCTGGAAATAAGAGTAGGTCAAAATCTAGAACCAAGGGTAGGAAGTGTTACAATTGTGGTGAAAGTGGACATTTTAGGAAAGATTGCACAAATCCTAAAAAGAAAAATTTGAATCCATAAAGTGATTGCAATATGGCTTACGCTAGTGAGGTCTGTGGTGATGTTTTTATGGTAACTGATTTATGTGAAAGTGTTGTTAATTCTATTCATACCATGCCTGCTTGTGAAAATGAATGGTTAATTGACTCTGGATGTACTTATCACATGTCACCATTTAAAAACTTCTTTTGTTCCTACAAAGCTTTGGAAAATGGTTTTGTTTCTTTAGCCAATGAGAAAAAGTGTGTTATAGCCGGAATTGGTGATATTTGTTTAAAATTTAATTCTGGAAATACTTTTACCTTGAAAAATGTTCGACATGTGCCTGCTTTGTGTAATAATTTGATGTCTTGTGCCGCATTAGAAGATGATGGGTTAGAGGGTAGATGGGGTAAGGGTATGATGAAAATTACTAAGGGCAATTTGGTAATTTTGAAAGTTTGAAAAACTAAAGAGTTTGTATGTTTGCAATGCTGTCCCGGTGTCTTTTATTGGAAACCAAACAAATGCTTTTAAGAATGAAAATTCTAATTTGTTGCATAAAAGACTTGGAAATTTGAGTAGTAAAGGCTTAGGAATTATTAACAAAAATGAATGTTTTGTTGATGATGAGATTTCTTGTGTGCCTTTGTGTGATACTTCTGTGACTTGCAAACATCATAGGGTTAGTTTTTCGCCTCCCCCTCTGGAAAAATTCTCTTTTAAAAATCATCTTGAGTTGGTCTATGCGGATGTGTGGGGTCCTATGTGTGCGCCCTCGCATGGTGGGAATAGATATTGGTTATCTATTGTCGATGACTTTTCAAGGAAAGTCTGGGTTTTTCCTATGCAAGATAAAAGTGATGTTTATGATAAATTTAAAACATGGAAACTTTTGGTCGAAAATCAAACCGGTAAGAAAATCAAGAAACTTAGGACGGATAAGGGGTTAGAGTTCTGTAACGGTGAGTTCGGGAGATTCTGCGTGGATAGTGGGATTGATCATGAAATATCTTTCCCTTGCAATTTGGTGGCGTATGAATAGAACTTTGTTAGAGCGAGTGAGGGTTATGCTTGCTTCGACGGGTCTTCCCATAGGCTTTTGGGGAGAGCGGTTGTGTCCGCCGCTTATGTGCACAATAGGTCCCCTTCTATCCCGCTTGTAATCGATGTCTGAAGTTGTGTTTTCAGTTGTGAAATTGATTTTTCGAACTTGCATGTTTTCGGTTGTGCTGCATACATTCATCGAGAGAATAACAAACTTGAACCTCGGTCGGTTCGTTGTGTTTTCTTAGGGTACTCGGAGAGGGTGGGAGAGTATAGATTGTGGTTGAGAGATGAGGATGACGAGAGACTTGTCATGTGTAGGGATGTAGAGTTTGTGGCCCGAATTTCCTTACTTGTTGCCTGCTCAGCCTGTTAATGCTATTTTTGCACCCCCTCCCCCGATTCCAATTGTGGTGGAGCAACCCTATGTGGACTCTCTTGATGTGAATTCGTGTATGCTAACTGAAATTGTGGGAAAACGTGAAACTATGCTTGCTAATCCGAAAATTGTTGGAAAAGAATTTGAACTAAATGAGGTGGATGAAAATGTGATTGAAATCCCTAGACTTGAAAATTTAGGTGCGTATCAAATTGCTAGTGGTAGGCCTAGACCTTTTGTTAGGAGGCCGTCTAGTTTTGATAGAAATTTTCACATTTCCTCTTTTATGTTTGGTATGCTAAATTCTTTTAACAATTTGAATGATCCCATGATTTACAACAATGGTGCTTTAAAATGTGGAAATCCTAGTGATTGGTTGAATGCTTTAATGGTTAATATTAATGATTTGCATGTGAACCATTCTTGGACCTTGATGCCCCTTCGTGTGGGTAAACTTACTTCTTTTAAAGCTAGGTTGGTTGTAAACGCATTTTTTTCGAAAACAAGGGATTTTGATTAAGCTTGCTTTAGTTGCCCAATTTGATTGGGAGGTTGAACCTTTGGTGGTAACAAAAATTCAATCTAGTTTTGAAATGCTTGATTTTTGATACTTGTGATTGATGGTTTGTTTTTTGGGTTACCCAAAAAATCCTCGACGTACTCGGTGTGTGTCGTGGTATCTTTCTTGTTCTTACTTTGTGTTTGAGAATAAGTTAGATTGGCTTACTTTGTGTGAGCGGTGGTGATTTCCTTAAAAATCCATGGGCTATTCTTTGTGATTAGTTATGGTGTGACTTGACTAATTCTGCTTTCCGCTTTATGAATTAGTTAAGTATTTAGATTTCTGCATCTTTGTGTGTGTTAGAAATCTTTTTCCCTGCTTTGTTCTTACTTTGTGTTGGATCAAGTGCAGGGATAGGCGATGATGAAACCTTTCTTAATTTATGTCTATATGAGTCCATGTATGTGTACCAGCACTTGTTCCAAGGTGGAGAAATGTTAGATTTTGGAGGCCCTTTGTGCGGCAGCCTCTAACAAAGCCCAAACTCCAGGTCTGCCCACTCTCCAGGTCTTGACCGCCCAGCCCATTCATGCTTGCTTGGTCAACCGGCTACCTATTGCCTTTTATAATCCCTTGATTGATTCTCTCCTTTTTTGACTCCCTTGATTTCTTCATTGATTGGCAATGTCTTGGTATAAATATATACCTCCCTTCGGCAGCCTTGAGGTGTGCAGTGAGTGAGAAACAAAAAAAGCAACAGGCAGCGCATGTGAGACAGCAGCCTTGGTTTGTGAGAGAAAATTCCATTACTCTATTTCTTCTCTTTTCTTAACGAAGTCTTTGCTCGTGGGTCATTCTTGATCCTCTCCGTCCTTCTCCTTCTTTGTGATTGAGAGTGTGTTGGTAGTCGAGTTTTGGGGTTCTCTCCTTGGGTAATACTTCTTTGGTATTAACGTGGTCTCAGCGATAGACTTGGGTCGGTGAAAGGTGTCTGAGCCGAAGAGTTTATAGCCTAGACCTTTGTGGTCAATTAAGGCGAGTCGTGCTTGGGTCACGGCGTTCTAATAAAACTCTTCGTATCCTTTCTTTATCTTTTGTCCAATTAATCTTATTGCTCTAGACTAATATTTGTTTTGCAGGAACATAGTTTATTAGTCTATAAGTTTAATTGGTGGTACTAATTAATTAGCTATTTTTATTAATAGGCTAGTTGTTAGTGGTTGTATTTTTGTTTCAATACAAAAAGTATCGTTTCTGTACGTGTTCGTTCCGGGTAGTGTGATTGTAAAATCACAACAATGCCCATGTGGTATTATCACTCTTCCCGTTTAATTCCAAGAGCAACCAAGCAGTAGAACCAAATTAGGATTTCCCTTTGCCTCTGTTCAACATGACAGGGAGTAGCTCTCTTCCCTCTATTTTGCTATTTTCTGCTATTTTCTGCTTAAAATTCATTTTTCTTGTTTTACATATCTTGATTATGTGTTACATTGAGGACAATGCATAACATAAGTGTGGGGGATTTAAACGTGTGTGTATATAAGATAATCGGGGGTCCTTTTATATTATTATGTTGATTGTTGTATATGTCTTTATACCAAGGTTTTTGAATTTTCATGACCTACTTGGGTTGATAGGTTGATAAATAACAACAAAACTTGATTTATTTAATTTTAGGTTTGGGAAAGGAAATAGAGTTGCAACTTGCAAGTTGAGACTCGAGAGGACAATGATAGAGTTAAGGTAGGGCCAAAGCTAACCCACTTGACATGATTTAACTTGTAGACTTGTAGTATTGTACTGTCCTTGAAAACAACTTCAGCTTCCCAAAACCACTGTGTTTTTCAGCTGTTATATTAATGTTAAGGATTGATATTTTGAGGAAACTAGTCTAGTTGTTCATTTTAGGGTCCTCACCTATGCAAGTGGATCAACTTGTGTGTCTGCGACAGATAATGGTTTACTAGTCGACTGTTGCCAACTGCCAAGGTGTGACAAATTTGTTTCAGTACCGTACAAACAATGATAGGTTGTTTAAAACTCGTTTCACTTCTTTTTCGTTTTATTTTGTTTTTACCTATCAAAAAAAAAATCATAAATTTTCTCTAAAGATATTTTAACTCAAACAAATATATACAATTCAAAAAATAAAATCAACTATTTTAATGATTTTTTAATTTTATTTTGATATTATTTTATACTTCATTTGTTCCTAAATTATTGTTATGCTCAATTTTTTTGAGTCAGATCTCTGCTGTCTGGGAGCCAAGAGTGTAGCGAGCAAGGACAGATCTTTGGCCGCTCAGTCATAACGAGTAAGCAGCCTCATGTTTGTCGTCTGGGGGCCAAGAGTGTAGCGAGCAAGGACAGATCTCTGGCCATTCAGTCATAACGAGTAAGCAGCCTCATGTCTGCCATCTGGGGACCAAGAGTGTAGTGAGCAGGGACAGATTTATGGCCGCTCAATCATAACGAGCAAGCAACCTTATGTCTACCATCTGGGGACCAAGAGTGTAGCGAGTAGGGACAGATCTCTGGCCGCCCAGTCATATCAAGTAAGCAGCCTCCTGCCTATTGTCTGGGGGCCAAGAGTGTAACGAGTAGGCCGATGTCTCAGCAAGCGTAGCCATGAGAGAATCATGTGCATCCATCATAACTCGAGTTCAACCCAGAAGCGAGCTAGATGGGAAGGATCTTTGGTCACCCAGACATAACAAACAGACATCTCCATGTCTGAAGTCTGGAGGCCAAGCGTGTAGCGAGCATGCAGTCTACTAAGCGAGCACGCTCATCCCTTTCGCCATTACTGGTAAGTGCCGTTGAATGTGGGAGTTAATGCTTGAAACTTCGCCCCCATGTTCCTGACGTGACCTGCACGTGGCCACCTTTCAAGCCCCTTTCAGCTTTCGGTTGGCCCTATATAAACCTTTCTTCTTCAGAAGGAAGAGGTAGGCTCATTTTTATAGGCTGAAACTCTGTCAAAATTAATACGTACTAGCTGATTTTCTGATTATCACACCGGAGTGCTGTTGCATGGTAAGCCGCTGCCTAGATCACGGTTACTTTTCAGTCTGTTTGCTTTGCAGGTTTGGGCCTTGAAGATTTTGGATAGATTGAAAGCCAGATATCCAAGTTGAGAAGCCCAGTGCGTCCTTGGATTATTTTGGACGCATCAGTTAGTTCCGTTGCCGAGAAGCGATTGTTTGTAAGTTTACATCTTTTTTTTCGACGATTCTTCAAACTTTTGACATGTCTGCAAACGACGTTAATGGTGTCAACCCACGTGAGGATGGGCGCACGGCTACTCCTTATATGGATGTTCAAGAAGTCAAGATCTCACCTCCTCCTCCTCCTTCTTCTCATGATGCCTATCATCAAATTAACTAGAGGAGAGGTCTGGAATCGTTGGCCAGAAGTGTTGTGGCTGCTGTTGGTTTAGCCAACGAGTTTTAGGAGGAGGCTCGATCTACGTCAATGGGCGTTGTACTTGGGACAAAAGCATCAACTAAACCAACAGTTGATCGCAATGTGTAAGCCTCCATTACCCATCGAACTGGAACCACTTCCAGCTGTGCCTACGCAGAGTCAGGTGGTTAGTATATCTAGTTCAAGGAGGGATCCCCAGAGGCCAGTTCAAGTTCCATCTCATCCCCATGAGTGGGAATCGAACAGGGGTCGTAGCCAACATGAGCGGCGGGCTATCCACAGAGTTGTTCCCATTATGCATTCTCGCCTTGGCCCACAAGCAAGGGAGGATTCGACTCAATATCGTCGCCGCCAGAGATCACCCACCCCGTGCAGGTCACATGCTTGCAGACACCACTCTTCGTCTCCATGTCGATCGTATGCCCATGTGCATCGTTCCCCACCACTAAGGGGATCACATGCTCGCCGACATCGATCATCTTACCCCCGCCATTCTAGGGGAAGGCAGGAACTGCCACTCCCAATAACGGCCAACAAGCACATCAGGCTGTGGGAGACTTGCAGGCACAAGTGGCGCATGCCGTGGTCATGACTCAGGTTATGGGTCCCCTACAGGCCCCTTTTGTGCCCAGTGAACAGCTTCAGCCCGCTGGAATAAATGCGCATGATTTCGAGGAGCTAAAGCTGCACGTGGAAGCATGGGAGCAGGGAAAGGCCTTGGAAGACAACTTTATGGGAACTACAGCCAGCCCTCTGGCTTCATGGATAGAGAATGCCCATCTGGCTCAAGGCCTCATCTTTCCTAACACCAAGGAATACACGGGGAAGACCAAAGCAAGAGACTGGCTGATGTCCTTCAAGTCTCAAATTGGTCTAGTGACCTCTAATGAGGCATTGAAGATTCGGGCATTTGTGGGTTCGCTGCAAGGAAAGGCTTTGGCATGGATGGGAGCTCTTCGTCGCAGATTGATCAATAATTGGGTGGATTTGTGGGCAAAGTTCCTAGCCAATTTCGGGACTTCGGGAGCAATTTCAAAGACAAGGGCAGACTTGTCTAAAATCGAGCAGGGGGCCCATGAATCTACTTCCAGCTACTTGGAGAGGTTCACAAAGATGCTTGAGCAAGTGCCTAGCCTATCCAAGCAGGAGGTCACTTTGTGTTTTGAAACTGGCTTGCTCAACGGAGAAGACGACCTGAGGTCAGAGATGAGTATGAGGGAGCCCAAAACGCAGGCATAAATGTTGATGCGGGCTCAAAAATACTGTGCGGGGGAGACCGCCAAAAAGGAAAAGAAGAAGGAGAGTACATAGGCTAGTGGGAATGGTGACACTGGTAAAAGCAGCGGGCATAATGGCAAGTAGCGGTTATGAACCAATAATTGGTGACACTTGTCCTTTGCCGACGACAGAGTCGGAAGGACATGTAGAGCGGGCAAAAAGTATGGTCGTGGACCAGATTAATCAAGCATAGAAACAGGTAGAAGATGTAATTTGTTTCTCCTATTTATGATCGGTTGTGTGATGATTATTCTACAAAATGAAAGAGCTTGTTTGATCGTCATTGAAAGCTCAATTTTTATCTCGATTATACCCTTTTTCACGAGCACGATATGTTTCTGCTCGTTGAAAAGGGTTGGTGTTCGAGTTTGGATCTTAGTTTGTATCTAAGACCAAGTGGTGTGGTGAGCCAGTTGAAATGGTGTCCTTGCTCGCGGAGGTGAGCAGAGGTTATGAAAAGTTCGAATGAAGAACAAGTGAAACGCGACCTTGGATCTTGGCTTATACCTAAGTTCTCAAGTGGTCAATGAGCTTTTATCTCGATTATACCGTTTTTCACGAGTACGATATGTTTCTGCTCGTTGAAAAGGGTTGGTGTTCGAGTTTGGATCTTAGTTTTTATCTAAGACCAAGTGGTGTGGTGAGCCAGTTGAACTGGTGTCCTTGCTCGCGGAGGCGAGCAGAGGTTATGAAAAGTTCAATTGAAAAACAAGTGTAATGCGACCTTGGATCTTAGCTTGTACCTAAGATCCAAGTGGTAGAGATTGTATCATTGAATTCATTAAGCAGTAGTTACTTGAGAATATAAACACAAGTACAATTATCATTTGGTTCACCAATTTTATCATCGTCAATCTTCGCAATCCAATCGACAAAAAAGTTTCAATTATTCGGAACTCTCATTGGACCCATACTTTGTATCTCATATCCGTTGTCAACCTAAATACATGTGAATCTCTCCACAAATATGATGAATTAATAGTGGGATGAATTATGTCTTGTATACTTCCTTTTGGAATCACATGCAATATCTGCCAAAAATCTCCACCAAACACATATATTCGAAAAAAATATTATAAATTTTGGAATCATTCTTTATATATAATATTTATCATTGAAAACGTACGATTAGTACTTTTAATTCTATAAGGAGTGATTTTAAAGTATGAAGTTGTATTTATCCTTACATACGACACTGTACTTTGAATTACTAATATTAAAAACAGCGAGATAATCTTTCTTGCTACCAAATAAAAGCACCACAAAAAATTACATTTAAATGTTGGATTGATAATTTTCAAATAACCTTAAAAAATCACAAATGTTTATGTTATATATATATATATATATATATATATATATATATATATATATATATATATATAATAGTCATATATCAAATTGTTTATTTTATCTAATAAAAAAAAATTGAAGTCGAAATAACAGACTCTAAACATAACCTCCAACCCAAAAATATAAGGAATAACATATTATACAACATAATTTTTATACAACTATTCAATAACAAAAATTATTGAGTCTAGATTTTTAGTGTGACTTGGGAGAAGTCCTATAACAGACAGTTGATAACAGACTCTAAACAGAACCTCCAACACAAAAATATTAGGAATAACATATTATACAACATAATTTTTATATAACTATTCAATAACAAAAGTTATTGAGTCTAGATTTTTAGTGTGCCTTGGGAGAAGTCCTAACATTGAATACCCAACATTAAGTAGGCACAAATGGGCAACCCATTTAAGACCATTAATTATAATGGCCTAAATGGGCGCCCACTTGGATGGATACCTGTGCTAAAATTTATTCTTTTGTTCTTCAAATTTCGCTCCAGTTTTTGCTCTCTCTGATCTCTTAATAATGACGTTTAACATATAACATATAACATATATATATATATATATATATATATATAGTATGGCAAATTAGAAGATAAGTGTAATGTCACACCTGAATACAATTTTTTCTAACATAACCACTAAAGACCGCCCCTAGAAAAATTTCTAAATTACCCTTTTTCTTTTACCGGTACTAAGAAAGTAAGAATTGAACGCTTAAATTTTACGTTTTTGCTAAACTAATTCTCTTTGGAATGGAAGAACTTCATTTATATTTTTCTAGAACTTCATATATATATATATATATATATATATATATATATATATATATATATATATATATATATATATATATATATATATATATATATATATATATATATATTGTAAGATTATGTCGTTTTTTGAATCCCCTTCCCTCCCCGATCTCACTTAGATATATACACTTAGATATATATATTGCAAAATTATGTCGTGCGTTGGATCCCCCTCCCCGCCCCGATCTCAACCTTCTCAAAGTAATTGTTGTAATTTGATGAATTCGAGGTTTAAATTATCTGAATTCGTGAAATCAAATTTTTAACGTTCAATCAATTATTTTATCAATCAACATCAGTCAAACAATCTGGTTAGCATGAAGCATTTAATTTTGGCCAACTTTACAAATTAGAATCTCTAAAAATTACTAAATGAGAAAAAAAAAATTGAATGAAAACTAGCAATTGGTTGAGGAAGATTCTTTGAAAATTACTAATTTCATTTATATATATATATATATATATATATATATATATATGACGTCTCGAACCCGAATGTCTAGATTTTACGCATGACCCATCGGCTAGGTCACTAAGCTCCTAGGACGATTTAGATTTTAAACCTATCGACCATAATTACGCCTTAAAGTCTATAAGCGATATTGGTGTCTAATGGTAGTGAAGTGACCACTTATAATCACACACAAAAATACATATTTATTTTTCCTTTTTGGTTATATATATATATATATATATATATATATATATATATATATATATGTGTGTGTGTGTGTGTGTGTGTGTGTGTGTGTGTGTGTGTGGTTAGTTGTAATTTTTGATAATTTTTTGTAAAAGGAAATTATTTTTTTTGTAATTTTTGTATTTATTTGATAAGTGCATGTTAATGAGTAAATGGGCGCCCATGCCCATTTAGTGCCCGCCCATATATACTCATATTATTAAATGGGTAATTGGTTGCCCGCCCATGACTGCCCATTTGCCACCTCTAACCGCCAGTTAACCCCCCACCTCTTGCTCCATTCAAAATAGCTAACGGACTCTGAAATTAAATTTTCATAAAACCCCCCTACAATTCTTCAATTTCATTTAAAATCCCTTTCTTTCCTCTTTATGTTTTTTTTCTTTCTTTCAACATCTTACTCCACCCACTATAGATACCTCAAATTCGTACCCCTAATTTGTAATGTCTTATAACATATTATTACAAATTAAAAACGAACTAAACAATCATTTTAAAACATTTCAGGGGGCCAGAGCATCAAAAGAAACTCAAAAGGGCTCAAAAGAACAAAGGATAACAAACTGGGAGGGTGAAGTGTAACAAAAATTGAACGGAAACAAGTTGGGGGGCCACGCCCAAATCCACTAGTGCAGCACCCCGTCTTGTTGTTGGCCAGCCTATTGCTTCGTCACTACAAACGTCAAGTCCACTGCCTTCGCCGGTTGCCCCTTGCCAAATCTTCCTATAAAAGAAGGCCTCCCCGCCTTCATTTCTTTACACTAAGGCATCCCACAAGCTTCTCTTCTTTCTCCCTCGAAGCCTCTGCCGAGAAGCCTCTCATTTGCTCACTGCAAGAGATAGCCTCCTGCCTTGGCCTGCATGTTTGCCTTAATTAGTCTTCTTGCTCCTGCCTTGGCCTGCTGCCTACCTAGCCAACATGCCTCCTTGCCAAGCCCCATCCCTGTTATGTGAATGGAATTGCTTGAATCTTCAATTTGTCCCAACAAACTAAGGCAGCAACAAGCTGTCCCGAATTTGTTTAAAGACATCCCAAAAACTCTCTTTAAAATGATAAAAACAAAAATAACACAATAATACAAATGTGTAACTGATTCACTCGTCTAACCTTGAAAGAATTACTTATTTTCCTGAAAATTTAAATCTGCTCTATTTCATAAACAAAAAAAGTTATTTAAAGGTTTACAAAAGGAAATCCTAATCTGACCAAAATATAGAAACTACCTTGTTACTCCCAACAAGACTAGAAAAATAACATTGACTAAATTTAAACAACTAATTAACTTAAATTAAACTAACTAAACGAGTGCTTCTTCTTTTATGTTTTGTAGAAGTCAGCCTCACTTGCTTCTTTTGCACGGCTGCTATGGGTGCCCCGGAAGGTCGGCCTCCCGTGCCCCGCGCGCCCTTTTCTAGGGGAACGCGGCATGCGGAAGGAGCATCACTCTTTCTATTCCATCCTCTCTTGTGTAGGGGAAGACAAAATTAAAAGTGCAGAAAAAATGTTGCCAACAACGCGTTGAATACGCCTCGATCACCTGAGTGAGATTTTTGGTCCATTATGAGAGCTTTGGTTTTCTCCGTATCTCACCCTCCCTTGTTTAGGGGAAAATAAGTTACCGAAAATGCATCACCCTTGTTTATTCCCATCGTCCATTGTTTAGGGGAAAACGGAAAAGTGTAAAAAAAGGATGTTGCGAGAGCGCGTGGGAACACGCCCTGCCTCACTATGGACTTTTCGAAAATTGCCTTAGATCATTATGAGTGCCTGGGGTTTCTCCGTATCTCACCCTCCCTTGTTTAGGGGAAGACAAGGCACAAATAATGCATCACCCTTTTCATTCTCATCGTCCCTTGTTTAGGGAAAACGAGAAAGTGCAAAAAAAGGATGTTGCGAGCCTCACCATGACCTTAGGCTTATTTTGGATCGCTATGAGTGCGGGCCCCGTATCTCATCCTCCCTTATTTAGGGGAAAACAAAATGAAGGAAATGCATCACCCTTTCATTCTCATTCTCCCTTGTTTAGGAGAAATCAGAAAAGTGCAAGAAAGGATGTTGTGGGCCTCACTGTGATCCAAAATGTTTTAACAAAGTCGTCATCTTTATTTTAAGGAGAAATAAAGAAAAACCAAAGATAAACTAGAGTTTGTAGAAAAAGGGTTCGGAGGCTAAGTTACGAGGTGGGAAGTGGTTAGGCACCCACCTCGCCCTTTCGGTCTCAAAACAGTTTTGGCTAAAATATGCTTTTTGTTATATTTATCTAGCAAATAAAATAAAACATTAAAAATGAAACAAATATATATGTATTCACATTATTTACTGACTTGCAACCGCTTCCTTCCAGTAATTACAAATACATTTAAAAATATTTGGCCATAATAATGGCTCTTTTTAATGCTATTTTCTACAAAGGTCCGGGTAGCATAACATCTTATATTTTTTTACAATGGGCCGGATGAAAATAACATTTTTAAAATAAAACCCTTAAAGGCTCACCTTTAAGAGCGTTAGGTGCGCTCGCTCTATCCTTTCGGGAGAGGGAGTCTTTTTACTGCTGCTGTGGTTCGGGCAGAATAAGCTTTACTGAAAGTTGCTTCTGGGCACTGTCACACGGGCGGAGCAACTGCTTGCTTTTTTGCTGTTGCTTGCATGCTGCTGGCAGAAATCGGGCAGAGCAACTGCTTGCTTTCTAGCGGATTTGGCCTTTGGATTCGGGCAGAGCAACTGCTCTTTTTGGGATTTTTGGACCGGGGAAATAGGGTAGAATCCTAGCTGGGGGCCTAAGGCTCACTTTGACCGGTTGGTTTTGTGTTTGGAGGAGATTTGGCAGAGCTTCGAGGCTTTATAGGAGGGGGAACTCACTATCTCACGATCGCTCTCTATCACGGTGTAAAATAAACGCACAGCGTTTTTGTGAGAAGAATTCTCGACCCTTGAAAGTGAATCCGGGCACCTCTATTTATAGGTGAGAGGAGGGACACCGCTGTCTTTAAATTTTGTTCTTTGTGTTTCATCAGCTTGTACCGCGCACTTGAAGGCTTGTACTAATTCTCAAATTATAAACACTGTTTGGAGCTTGGGCGCCGAACCCTAAGGTTCTGGGCGCCACGCCCACAAGGCAATGTGGCAGCGCCAAGCCTTCAAACTTAGCCTCCTTTTTGACACTTTGGCCCCTTCATTTCACTGTTTTACGCATCCTGCTTTGTCTTTTGTATTTTTAAACCCTGTAACTTGACATTTGTTAAGTTTCAACATGTATTGATATCGCATGTCAATGTTACATATCAGGGGTACGAAATTGGGGTGTCTACAACTGCCCATCCTTGCTATCACAAGAAGGTCGTGCCATGCAACCCCCGTAGTCACCATGTAGGTTCCTCCCTTCCAAGTACCCAACCCAGCCATCTTTCCACGCCTTTGTCGAACACAGCCCATGTTGAATCCCTTCCATGAAACAACCACAACAAGTGTATTGGAGGATCCCGAACCCTTTAGCCTTGAACCATGTGGTCGTGTCTTCCTTTATTTCCCTTAGTCTTCTTTGAACCCACCTTGTCTTGCCAATCCAGCCCGCACCCTTGTGTTGAACCCCTTTATATTTAAAGGACTAGCCCATGCCCCCCCCCTTTTGTGCCTGATGATGTTTGTTAGTTCACAGTTGAATGGATTGGTTTTGTTTTTCTATGGATATTGGTTTAACAGCTTTGAGTGGGTCTACAAAATATACTCCATCCATCCCTTAATTAATAATTAGTGTCATGTTTGATTTTTTGTTACTTCTTTTTCTTTTTTTGAAAATTGAACTTTTTTCTTAGACAAACAAAAAAAAAAAAAAGAAATAGGATTTATTTATGTGGGACTGATCAGGGAGTATGAATTAGTTCTAATGGGGATGGGGACACTTCTAATTGAAATTAAATTTTAATTAACTTTTAAAAACCATTAGCGACCGAATTTCCGTCGCTAAAGGTTGAATTTCAATGACAGAATTTTCCGTCGCTGAAATTCAACCTTTAGAGACGGAAATTCCGTCGCTAATGGTTTTTAAAAGTTAATTTAAATTTAATTTCAGCGACGGAATTTCTGTCGCTAAAGGTTGAATTTCAGCAACGGAAAATTCTGTCGCTAATGGTTTTTAAAACTTAATTAAAATTTAATATCAGCGACAGAAATTCCGTCGCTAATAATGGAAATTTTTTTAAAAAAAAATACATAAAAATACTATCATTATAATTTTTTGTACCTGATAATATAACAATTAATACAAACTGAAGATACGAAATAAACAATACTATAAAACCAATTTAAAAACCTCAAACTGTAATGTTATTACAACAAAGTACCAAATATATTCATTAGTAATTGTTATAATGAATTGTTTTTATTGTTAAATATCAGTAAATTTTGACATTTCATTAAAAAGAAATTTACGTTTTCAACAAGTTGACTTTATTGTGATTCAATACAACCATCAACATCATACAAAAAATGAAATATTATTTGTTAAAAACTCATTTATTAAAGAGAAACAATATTATAATTATCAATTCATGTAATATATTTCAAAATCTACCCATAAATAAAATATGAACAACCAAAAACTTGTTTCTAGAGTTAACTTGGAAATTTAAACTTGTACCAATCCATGTAAACCATATCTAATAAAAAAAACCTAAAAATAAAATTAAAAAATCCTACGACATGAGGATCAAGAAAAACTTCATCTTCACGGCAATCAGCTAGAAAACATGTCCAAGTAAAATTAACAAGAAAAAGTAAGTCATTGTTTTCATAGGATCAAACAAGAAGCTTTAGAAGCTTACCATAGGAATACATTTATGGCATAATCATCATTTCTTTGCTTTTTTTTTTTTGTTGATGAACCTAAATGTGTACAAGTTATCCAAAATCAATTAATTAATAATAATAACAAAAAGGGTCCAACCCTATTTCCCCCACCCCCAATATGAGTATTAAACCAGAGGAATGGAAAGAGAAGAAATGGAATGAATGTTGCTTGAAAATTGCTTCAATAATAGGTCATCCCAAAAATATTAGTTAAAAACAACTAACCTTATGTGATGTATTATAGTTGCTTGTGACATTTCCTACATGGGCACAATATCTTGGAAAGAATGAGGTCTATTATCAGAGGCCCATTTGACAAAATCTTCTACCCCTTTCTCATAGACAGAGTCTGCTATATTCTTAATATTTATCCAACTTCTATCCATCGATGCTCACTAATCTAACAAAAATTAAAAACACAAAAGACACATTTTAACAAGAGTTAGTCAAAATTGAATGAATTGAGATAGCAGACAATATGAAATTAAACTGAAATCATCATTTATCAAATGTGCATCCCACCCTATTGTGATCAATTTATTACTGTTTGAATCATAGTGCATGAAGCCACACAAATAAATGCCCTAGTCTGTCAACCCAATAGTGGATGTTTTAACTCTAGCTTGTGCTCTAACAGAGGGTATCATTACAAATGTAATTTAGGTCACGTAGGTAATCCATACCTGTATCCAGGTTGCCAAGGTTGGTTATAATTCTTTCTTCTTCTTTTCTTTCTTTTTCTTATGCTAAAGCCATCACGTCAGGTCTTACCCAAGACACAAAACAAAGCATTTCCCACACAAGTCACAACAAAACTCGACCCCCAAAACACAAAAAACTTATCTGTTCGTAGAATTACTTTAACCAAAAGAAACTGCTCCAGGTCATAACCTTACTTCAATCACTCACACACATCAAAGTGCAGAAACATCTTGGTTACAACAGTGTATATGTTAGACATTAGACCTCTTATAAGCGTCACAGTGCTGTGTGGTGCTCTGGCCATTCTTCTATATGTATGTCTTGGTAATGATTTATGACTATTGTTTATATTATGTCTTGTGATGCCTCTTTTTGGCTAGATATCAATGAGTGTGAAGATTCAAGCAAGAATCAATGTGAGAAATTCATTAGCTTTTCCACCAGGGTTAAATAGACAACCTTGTTTAGCATTAAAAGTACATTGACAAAAGATATCTCCATTGGGGCCTTTGGGAGAAGATACACTTCTTTAGTTCATCTCAACATGAGAGTTAGATATAGAAGTGTCCCCATCCCCATTAGAACTAATTCATACTCCATGATCAGTCCCACATAAATAAATCCTATTTCTTTTTTTTCTTTTTTTGTCTAAGAAAAAAGTTCCATTTTCAAAAAAAGAAAAGAAAAGAAAATGAAGTAACAAAAAATCAAACATGACACTAATTATTAATTAAGGGATGGATGGAGTATATTTTGTAGACCCACTCAAAGTTGTTAAACCAATATCCATAGAAAAACAAAACCAATCCATTCAACTGTGAACTAACAAACATCATCAGGCACAAAAGAGGAATGGTTGAATAATTAGATCTAGAGGGATTAGTAACATAGAACACACCTGATTCAATGTATTTCAAAGAGTCAGCTTTAGAATGAACCTGTAAAATACAAAGTTATAATAAAAAAATTGTATTTTTTTCTCTAATGTAATTTAAGTTACAAATTGCATGTTCAAATAACAAACTCTAATTACTATTTAGACTCTAGTGAGCATAGAGGTTCCAGAGTCTTTAAGAGGCCAACTTATTGGATATACTGACAATGCAAAAACTCAATCAATCGAGAACTTGAACAACTAAATTGAATAAGAAAGGGAATTACTATCAGTAGCTAAACCTATTTAAGAATGTCATATAGGAGGTAAAGAAATAAATTAGGAGCACTAAAAGGACAATTAAGAAACAATCCTAAGACACATTGTTTATATTATGAAACTAAAGGGGTTTCAACAAAGTGAGAAGCACAAAAGCAAATTGTTGGGAATTGGCCAAGTTTTTGCACTTACTGATGAAGATGAAAAATCAATATATGCCACTAGCTCCAGTCACATTGATTCAGAATGGTTTAATGGAAATGCAGAATTAAAAGAACTTGCCCTCAAAGTCTTGAGAATAGAAAACGAAAGATGAGATTAATCAGAAGTAAGTCTTTCTTGGATGCCCTTTGCATAAAACATGCCTTTATTGCCTCAAAATTGAGATTATTCTACTTTGTGATTCCTACTACCACTACTTCCATTTTCTTTTTTCTGATACTTACATGCAGTGAGTTACTTACGGTCTTCTTTAGGATGAGACCTAGATGTGGTATTCTTAGGGGCCGAAATGCGAAACCCAGTATAAAAACCTGAGGAATCAGAAGTTCCTTCAGGAATAAAAAGAATAAAGGAGTCAACAGAATCCTTGGATTTCTTTCGAGCAATAGGCTATAACTTAGATTTTCTTTTCCTTGAGGGAACCTAGCTCTTTGACTCCTCTTAAATAGCAGAATTGGTAAGTGAGGCGGCAATTTAGAAAAAGATTATGCATAAGAGGCCAATTCCATCCCAGACCAAAAATCTAATAATCCGCAACATTACGATTAAAAAAAGAATTTCTAACCTCTGCAATGGCATGAGAAATAAGTGGATAAGACAACTACAACTTCAACTAACGGGTCAATAAAGACACACTAGGATGGAAAGAAACAAAAGGACGCTAAAATTCTTTCAGAGTCCAGCTCCGAGGAAAGGCTAAAAAGAACCGGGAAAGGGCTATCAGTTCTGATTTTATTTTTGAACCGGGGTCAATTTCATTGTTTCAGCTCGAGTGAAAATGCTTTTTGTCTATTGGTAAATAAAATAGATAATAATAACAAAAATAAAGTAGGAAATCAATCAGCTTCTGATAAAATCCAAAACCAAAAAACATAAGAGCTCTAAACATGAATCTAGATTAAAACACAATACAAATTCAAATATCAATGGAGAGGGCAGGGGAAGGGGATGCAGAACAAAGAGTTACAAACTTCCATTTGAATCCATGTCTTTAACCTTCAATTTCACAAAATTACCACTTTTATGAAGTAAAAGATTGCATAAAAGGAAATAAATAATCAAAACTTCTAACAAACAGATCAAGAAAAGATCATTAATCTAGCACACGAAATATGATTTCCTCTCCGAAAAAATGAACCCAAAATTACAAACACAGACACAAACAAGCAACACACACACACACACTCTCGAAAACACACATAATCTCCCTAAGATAACACGAACAGATAATTGATGCATACCTTGTGCGCAATCGTTGAAGTATGAACAGAGGCTAGGGTTCTAACAAGTTTCAGCTACGCTCATGGAGCTTTCGATGTGAGCACTAGGAGTATGCAGATGGGCAGATGGTGGCAAGGTTTCAAGAACCTGTCGAGGGTTTCATGAATTTGGGGACGGTTTCGCTTTCGGCTTTCGAAAGAGAGCAGGGAGCCGCGGGAAAGAGGTTATCCAAATATCCCAAATATCTATGGCAACTTCACTATTTCAAACCAACTGAAGACACCTAATACAAATGTTTATGATACTGCAAACAGTGTGCAAAAGAACAATTAGCTTTCAATATTTTTTCTGAGAGATGATCCTAATTGACACATCCAGATTTGTAGCTCATGATAGTAAACTCTACTTCAAATGTCTCTAGAATGAGACTGATTTAGCGACCAAGGAAAGCATTAAAAAAATGAAATAAAAGCCGCCCTAGTTCTTGATAGTTTCATGGTCTTAGACTTTCAAATAAACCCTAATTTGCAAACGAATAGGAATCGAAATTACCTGATTAAAGCTTGAAATTGGAGCAATTCTTTGATAGACTTTCAAATCTGCCCTAGTTCTATCTTGGAAAGGATCGATGTGACTCTGGCGTGAGGAACTGAAAGGCAAGGAGAGGAGAAGAGAGCGGCTGGGAATTAGGGGAAAAATAATTAGTGAACGAAAGAGGAAAAGTAAGAAATGCGGGAAAGGGAAAAGTTTGTGCGACCAAATACAAAAAAAATACAGCGTATGTGAATTATCAGGGCGGCAAATGAAAAATGAGTTGATTGTCAATTGCCTCAAGAAGATAATAAATTAACCCTCGGTTTGGGGAAAAAAATTACCTAAATTTATTTCTAGTTTTTCTAAGATATATTCTTTTACAAATAAATTAATAAATAAAATTTCTTTTCAACATCTTTAAATACTTAAATTGCTTAAAACATCAGAACGAGTAATATAAGAGACCATTATTATCATTTAAATTTTCAAAATTGATCAAATAATATTTCATTCGTTTCGGGTAAATAATCCATTATTTTATTTAAGGATGTTTCATTTAAAGAGACAACTTTAAAAAATTAATGTATAAAAATATCAGTTTATTACGTTACGTTACGTTAAGTTAACTTGCGTTACATTAAGTTAACTTAAGTTACGTTACGTTGAGTTACTTTACGTTACATTACGTTACGTTACGTTACGTTACGTCATGTTACGTTACATTACATTAAGTTACATTACGTTACGTTAAGTTAAGTTAACTTACGTTACGTTAAGTTACGTAAGTTAAGTTACGTTATGTTAAGTTACTTTACGTTACGTTACGTTAAGTTAAGTTAACGTTAAGTTACGTTAAGTTACGTTACGTTACATCACGTTAAGTTACATTACATTAAGTTACATTACGTTACGTTAAGTTAACTTAACTTACGTTAGGTTAAGTTACGTAAGTTAAGTTAAGTTACGTTGCGTTACGTTAAGTTACGTTACCTTAAGTTACGTTATGTTACGTTAAGTTAACTTACGTTACGTTAATTTACGTTACGTTACGTTAAGTTATAACATTTCACCAATAGGCGTAGCGTGTTTTCATGTTATAATGGTCCATTGTATTCCATTATACTATTTCGCCAATAGGCGTAGCGTGTTTTCATGTTATAATGGTCCATCGTACTCGATTATAACATTTCGCCAATAGGCATAGCATGTTTTCATGTTATAATGGTCCATCGTACTCCATTATACCATTTCACCAATAGGCGTATCGTGTTTTCATGTTATAATGGTCCATCGTAGTCCATTATACCATTTCTCCAATAGGCGTATCGTGTTTTCATGTTATAATGGTCCATCGTACTCCATTATACGATTCCGCCAATAGGCGTAGCGTGTTTTCATGTTATAATGGTCCATCGTAGTCCATTATAACATTTCGCCAATAGGCGTAGCGTGTTTTCATGTTATAATAGTCCATCGTAGTCCATTATACCATTTCGCCAATAGGTCTATCGTGTTTTCATGTTATAATGGTCCATCGTACTCTATTATATCATTTCGCCAATAGGCGAAACGTGTTTTCATGTTATAATGGTCCATCGTAGTCCATTATAACATTTCGCCAATAGGCGTAGCGTGTTTTCATGTTATAATGGTCCATCGTAGTCCATTATACCATTTCGCCAATAGGCGTAGCGTGTTTTCATGTTGTAATGGTCCATCGTACTCCATTATAAAATTTCGCCAATAGGCGTAGCGTGTTTTCATGTTATAATGGTCCATCGTAGTCTATTATAACATTTCACCAATAGGTGTAGCGTGTCAAGTAAAGTTAAGTTACGTTACATTAAGTTATGTTAAGTTAAGTTACGTTACATTAAGTTAAGTTAAGTTAAGTTAAGTTACGTTACGTTAAATTAAGTTAAGTTAAGTTATGTTATGTTCGTTAAGTTAAGTTACGTTACGTTAAGTTAAGTTAAGTTACGTTACGTTAAGTTACGTTAAGTTAAGTTATAAGTTAAGTTAAGTTAAGTTGTAATGTGAATATTTTTACTTTTGTAATTATATTGATGCTAAACATTTTAATGAATGATATTATATTATTAAATTAACATTTCAAATATTAATTTAATAATAAAAGATCATTCATTAAAATGATTATAAAATTTCCTATATTATATATATATATATATATATATATATATATATATATATATATATATATATATATATATATATATATTACGTTACGTTACATTACATTACGTTAAGTTAACTTACGTTAAGTGAAGTTAAGTTACGTTACATCACGTTACATTAAGTTACATTACGTTACGTTAAGCTATGTTAATTTACATTACGTTAAGTTACATAAGTTAAGTTAAGTTACGTTACGTTACGTTAAGTTAAGTTAACTTAAGTTACGTTAAGTTACGTTACATCACGTTAAGTTACGTTAGATTAAGTTACATTACGTTACATTAAGTTAAATTAACTTACGTTACGTTAAGTTACGTTACGTTAAGTTAAGTTACGTTACGTTACGTTAAGTTATGTTACGTTACGTTACGTTACGTTACGTTAAGATACGTTACGTTACATCACATTAAATTACATTACGTCACGTTAAGTTACGTTACATTAAGTTACATTATGTTACGTTAAGTTAAGTTACGTTATGTAACGTTACGTTAAGTTAAGTTAACTTACGTTATGTTAAGTTACGTTATACTATTTTGCCAATAGGCGTATCGTGTTTTCATGTTATAATGATCCATCGTACTCCATTATACCATTTCGCCAATAGGCATAGCGTGTTTTCATGTTATAATGGTCCATTGTAGTCTATTATAACATTTCGCCAATAGACGTAGCGTGTTTTCATGTTACAATGGTCCATTGTAGTCCATTATACAATTTCGCCAATAGGCGTAGCGTGTTTTCATGTTATAATGGTCCATCGTACTCCATTATAACATTTCGCCAATATGCGTAGCGTGTTTTCATGTTATAATGGTCTATCGTAGTCCATTATAACATTTCGCCAATAGGCGTAGCGTGTTAAGTTAAGTTACGTTACGTTACGTTAAGTTAAGTTACGCTACGTTAAGTTAAGTTAAGTTAAGTTAAGCTTAAGTTAAGTTAAGTTATGTTAAGTTACGTTAAGTTAAGTTACGTTATATTAAGTTAAGTTAAGTTACGTTGTATTAAGTTAAGTTAAGTTACGTTAAGTTATGTTACGTTAAGTTACGTTAAGTTAAGTTAAGTTAAGTTGTAATGTGAATATTTTTATTTTTGTAATTATATTGATGCCAATCATTTTAATGAATGATATTATATTATTAAATTAACATTTCAAATATTAATTTAATAATAAAATATCATTCATTAAAATGATTATAATATTTCCTATATATATAATTTCAAAATTGTTGCTAGAGGTTTTCAGAATTTAATTTGAATTTATTTTCAGCAACGGAATTTCCGTCGCTAAAGGTGGCCTTTAGCGACGGAATTTTCCGTTGCTAAAGGTTTTTAGAATTTAATTTTAATTTTATTATAGCAACAGAATTTTTCGTCGCTAAAGGTCACCTTTAGCGATGGAATTTTCTGTCGCTAAATATTTCATAATTTAATTTTAAATTTATTCCAGCAACGGAATTTTCCGTCGCTAGAGGTCACCTTTCCGTCGCTAAATATTTCATAATTTAATTTAAATTTATTTTCAGCAACTGAATATCCGTTGCTAAAGGTTTTTAGAATTTAATTTTAATTTTATTCCAGCAACAGAATTTTCCGTTGCTACAGGTCACCTTTAGTGACTGAATTTTCCATCTCTAAATATTTCATAATTTAATTTTAATTTTATTCTAGCAACGGAATTTTCTATCGCTAAAGGTGACCTTTAGCGACGGAATTTTCCGTCGCTAAATATTTCAGAATTTAATATAAATTTATTTTCAGCAACGAAATTTCCGTCGCTAAATGTTTTTAGAATTTAATTTTAACTTTAATTCCAGCAACGGAATTTCCATCGCTGAGAAATTCCGTCGCTGAATGCATTTTCAATTCAATTCCGTCGTTGATGCTCAATTTCCATCGCTAATTAGCGACAGAAAATTTATGTCGCTGAAAATTTCGTTGCTGGAGGCACGCTTTCTAGTAGTGATGTAAAGACCGAGGGATATATTATTTGTAAGAACATCAGAATTTATTCAAAGATAAATTACAGATTACATCAGCCTAAATATTCTATGTAAAGTTTATGTCCTCGTCCTTTTAAGCCTTAATCTTTCCTTAATTATTCATAAATGAATCTTTAAGCAAAGAGGGCAATAGGAGACCAGAACGAGAAACTAATATGAGAAGAGAATTTTCAAGATCGTTCAGATAAGAAATATCTGAACGATTGAGTGCAGAGCACTCGACCTTCCTTGATGAGTGATTATTGCACAATCGACAGCATTTGTATAGGAATACAAATCTGAAGATATGAATGCAATACCTACAGACAGCGCTTCATCTTCTTTGGACATAATCTAAAATCAATCTTCAGATCGATCCAAGAACTTGACCTTTATCTTCTGGAATGGAGTCCTGAAGCTTGGCTAAAGGCTGAGTTCTTCGAAAAAGAGTGAAGAACTCAAATCAAGAACTGGATTCTTGACAAAGACGTTGATCTCTTTCTTTTTGAAGTTTTTGATCTATCTCTCTCTTCTTCTCCAAGTTTTTCTTCCTAGCAATCCACTGAGAGTGTTTTGCTAAGGTCTGGATAGATTTATTGCGATCTTCTATCGAGATCTGAGATGAGTTGGTGAGGACGATCTCGTTGTAGATCTCTTTATTTCTTTGAAGCTCTTGTAGGAATCTTTGTATTCGACTTCACTCTCTATTTGTGTATTTTGGGGAAGAGAAAGGATTCTTATATAGACTGGAGTCAATGTGATCGTTGAGAGATGAAGATTGATGTTTCTATCCATTTAGAGATATAGTTGTTGAAGTCTATCGGATAGAGATTTTTGTCCACAAGATCTTTGACTGTTGGGTAAAGATTTTGTCCTGTAGATCTTGGGCGTGCTGCCGACTGTATTGATAAGTCTCTAAAAAGCAAGTCTGATGTCTGATGCACTATCAGGTAGTCTGTTCAATAAAGTGAATTCTTTTGACTTTATCAGACCACGTGAGTGAGAGAAAGTCTTGTAGCTTTAACTATGTCAAGCTTTATGAAGCTTGGACATATTTGTCTTGATTTGAACTAATTTAGTCTTTTCTCTGTAGCACGTGCAGAATCAGGTCTGCCGGTAGGATGTTCGGACCAAAGGAGCAGGTCTTCTGTTTCAAGAGAACTGATGTCTGCTAGTGCGAACAATCAACTTGTAGCATGTCTGTCGTTGGTGAGTCTTCAAGATGTTTTGATCTTTTTATGACAAGTCTGCTGGTGACGAGTCTACTGAAGACTTTTGACACTACCGCAAGTCTGCCGGTGCTTAGTGCATATGAAGTGTTGGTCTGTTTGATCATCATGTAAGAAGGTAGGACTCGATCAGGTTGCACCTATGTGATGTCACACGAGTTGCCACACTAACCGGTATGCAGACCTTTTAGCTACTAGTGTTGACTCACTGTAATGGGAACAAACAAATCAACATATATAGAATATGCAAGGTGATAAGTAAATTATCAAGAAGCATATTCCAAAAATGTGGCCCAACTCCACTCTTCCTTAGGCTGGGACCTACAAAGGCCCTGGGCTTAGAATTCCCCCTCCCTCAAACTTAAATTTTATTTTGTCCTAAAAATTGAGGATTATCCTATGAGAGGGTTGATGAAGGAGAAATATCAAAAGGAAATATATGGCCCACCTAACGAAAGAGGAAGAAACTTGGGCTTCGACTCATGGAGAGTCGGGAGGGAATAACGAAGGAGGACGAAACTCAAGAATCGTACTAGGTGGCATTCCAAAATATGTGGAGACATTATTCCCCACCTGGTTGATCCAACCATGAAAGTTGTTTTGGTCGGCGCGCATTTGTGCCAATTGCTGATTAATCATTTGGTTTTCTAACGAGATCTCCTCTTGCCTATTGGAGAAAGCCTCCAAAGGATCTACCTCTTCCTCAATATGATCCTGCCCTTGAGGTTCCTCATGTGGCTGGTGCGGGTGATCAAAAAGAAGCGCTGCAGTAATGTCGGGGATTGCCCGAACTCTTTCAGAATCTGGTGTCCAAACGACTTCAGCCCCACCACACAATCTTGTAATCAAACTCTAGAAAACGAATCCCGAGTTTGTCCAACCTCTAATGAGGGTCTGAATCTGGGCGTTGATTAGGCGCCCAACGTCAACAGACCCACCGGTCAGGAGGGTGTAGATCAAAACAGCCTTATGCTAAGACACCGTGTGCTGTGCTGGTGGCTGGATGACATAAGACGTGCACAGATAAATTTGACCATGAATTTGGCCGTGTTCATCAAATAGGACTCGTCCATGGTGCGGGGTTCGAATGGCAGACCTTGATGAAAGGTCCAGACCGTGTCAGGAGTTGCGATGTTCACATTAATCTCCTCGAGAGGGATAACATTAATGAGATAGATACTGTACTGGTCAGTATCCCTCACGAAATTTGGGGTGCCGAATTAACTGTTAATACTATAGGGAAAAAAGTCGACATCCCTACCCCTAACAGAACTGGTGTTATACACCTCGCCAGAATGGAGATACGTCAGTTGGCGTAGAATTCACGGACAATGGCCACGATGGCCACGCCCGGGGTCGCACAAAGAGATACCCATCTTCGTTGGGCAAAGTAGGCAGGGAGAGCAAAGTCTTTAACCTTAAATCCCCTCTTAGGGATTATGCTTTTAGAGAGCTTCCTAGTGTAGCTATCCGAGGCCTCAAAAGATATGAACCTAGTCGGGTCATATTCTTGCTCCTCCTCTTGGGAGCGGGACAAAGAAGGTTCGTGGTTTCTATGCCTGGGGGCCATTTTAGGGACACTAAAATAAATCTACTCTCTAAAAATAAAAAATTCAAATAACCTAACTAAAACAATTAAACCATGCACATAAACAAATTTAAAATATTTCTATCACCCTAGCATGCAAAAATTTGACTGATCAAATTTTTTAAAATAAAAGGGATAGAAGATACTTGGATTGTGCAATGCTTTAGCGCAATGGAAGGTTTGCTAGAATTTCGAAGCTTAGACGTCGGCAACAATGGCTGCCACAATTCTTCAAAACTTGATGGAGTAAGATGAGGGTGGAGATGAGGTGGAAGTTTGAAGAGGGACGGCTGGAACTTGAGACTTGGCCGGAGTTGAGAGAAAGAGAAAGAGAGATCACTGGATTTGAGGAAGGAAGCTGAAGCCTTTTGAAATTATGTGATTTCTGGTGACTGCCTCGATTCATCTTATAAAGGGGGCCTTGCGGCCGCAAGGTGTGTATACCTTGCGTCCTCAAGGTGTGCACGAAAGCTGATGCAAGGCTTGCGGGGGCAAGGGCTCGTGGGCTTGCAGCCACAAGGGTCACGCGTATTCTGATTTTAATGAGGCCTTGTGGCCGTAAGGTGTTAAGACCTTGCGTCCGCAAGGGTCACATAATGTTTGCCTTGGGAAGCTTTTTCACAGTTTTTGAGCAGTCTTCGTTTTAGTCCTTCTGCTACGTTCCGTTAAGGTCGTTTCTTTTGTGTACTCAGAAAATTCTACAAAACTACTACACTAAAATATTAGAAAACATATAAATACAACACTATGATGCTTTTCTCCCCCAAACTTGAATTATACCAATACTGGAAAACATTTAATTTAAATGCTTATAATCAAATAAGATGGAGAACAACATATTTAAATTACACTACGAAAGCAAATAAAATTTCATCAAAGTGGGTTGCCTCCCACCTAGCACACTTGTTTAACGTCTTTGGCTCGGCCAAACTGCAAACCTAGTCTTTTGGGGGCTCCGTGTCAAAGAAACGAATGAGTTCAATTGTTCTCTCTACTGACATGGGTTCAAAATAAGGTTTGAGTCGGTGACCATTAACTTTAAAAATCTCATCAGTCTTTGGATTTTTAATATCAACTGCTCCATGCGGATAAATTCGTACTATAATGAAAGGACCAGACCATTTTCGATTTTAACTTTCCTGGGAATAATCTGAGTCTAGAATTAAAAAGAAGCACTTTTAAACCAGGACGTAACACTTTTTGAGAGATTCTCATATCATGGCATCTTTTGGTCTTTTCTTTATAAATTTTCGCATTCTCATAAGAATTTAGCCTATGCTCTTCTAACTCATTTAGCTGATAGAGCCGTTCTTCACCGACCAAAGCTAGATCAAAATTAAGAGTTTTAATGGTCCAATATGCCTTGTGTTCAATTTCTACTGGGAGATGGCATTTTTTTTTTGGAAACAGGGACGGCACCCTGCAAACTTTATTAAAACCAACTCAAGAGACAAAACGAAGGGGGACAACCAGCCTTACCCAAAAAAAGGGGGGACAAAGGAGCCTGACCTCGAAAAAGCATACAGGGCCTGAAAAATTAAAACTTCCTATACTCATAAATGCCTAAACTGTCTAGCCGGAAGGCCTGGCGGGTCACCCTGGGAAGATGACTGAGCTGATCAAAAGTAAGAGACGACTGATGATTATGAGCCTCCGACGCCAAACTCTCTGCAACTCTATTCCTTTCTCTGATGATTACTGGGAGATGGCATGCTTTCCATAAACCATTCTATAAGGACTCATGCCTATTGGGGTCTTATAAGCAATTTGGTAGGCCCAAAGAGCCTCTTTAAGTTTTGGTTCCCAATCCTTTTGGTTTGGTCTGACAGTTTTTTCAAGGACTGCCTTTATCTGTTTATTACTTACTTCTACTTGGCCAGAGGTCTGAGGATGATATGGTGTAGCCAACTTGTGAGTCACACCGTGTTTCCTAAGGCACGCATTCATCAAACGATTGGTGAATTCCTTGATCACTAATTATTGCTTTCGGTACTCCATACCGAGTAAATACATAATCATCCAAAAACTTGACAACAGATTGGTCATCATTGTTTTGGGTAGCAATGTCTTCTATCCATTTTGACACATAGTTAACAACAACTAGAATATATTCACAACCATTCGAGACTGGGAAAGGACCCATAAAGTCAACACCCCATACATCAAAGATTTTTAACAACTAAATTGTTATACAAGGGCATCTCATTCCTTTTACTAATTCCGCCAATCCTTTGACGTTTATCGCATGCTTTACAAAATATTTCAGCATCTCAAAAAATGGTAGGCCAATATAAACCAGATTACATGATTTTCCTAGCAATTTTACTACTACTAAAATGACTACCACAAGAGTATTCATGACAGCACGTCAAAATACTTTGTTGTTCTTGATCAGGAATACATCTTCTAATTAAGGAGTCTGAACATATTTTGAAGAAATGATGTTCTTCCCAAAAATACTTTTTAGCATCAATCAAAAATTTATTTCTTTGATAAAAATCAAAATCAAGATTAATAATATCTGCAACATGATAATTGACAAAATCAGCATACCAAGGTTCGAAATTTTTAACTACTAACAATTGTTCATCGGGGAATCTTCATTCATAGGGATTTTATTATCAAGAAGTTGACGTTCAAGCAAAGGTAAATATTCCAGCCTACACAAATGGTCGGTAACAACGTTTTCCGTTCCCTTTTTATCTTTAATAGTTATGTCAAATTCTTGTAATAATAACATTCATCTAATGAGCCTAAGCTTGGCCTCTTTCTTACTGAATAGATATTTTAGAGCTGCATGGTCAGAGAATATAATGACTTTAGAACCTAACATGTAAGATCAAATTTTTTCTAATGCAAACACAACTGCTAAAAATTCTTTTTCAGTGGTTGTATAATTGAGTTGTGCATCATTCAATGTCCTACTCGCATAATGAATAACAAGGGGTTTCTTATCTACCCTTTGTCCTAACACAGCTCCAACTGCAAAATCGATGCATCACACATGATCTCGAAAGGGAAAGACCAATCAGAGCTGGTTAAAATAGGAGTTGTTGTTAATTGTTCGTTTAACATATTGAATGCATTCAAGCATTCTTGATCAAAAATGAATTCGGTATCTTTTGCCAAGAGATTGCATAGAGGTTTACAGATTTTTGAAAAGTCTTTTATAAATCATCTGTAAAAACCTGCATGTCCTAGAAAACTTCTAACACCCTTGACTATAGTTGGGGGAGGTAGTTGTGATATAACTTCAATTTTGGCTTTATCGACCTCAATTCCTTTGTTAGACACAATATGACCTAAAACTATTTCATGTTTAACCATGAAATGAATTTTCTCCCAACTTAGGGTCAAATTAGTTTCATAACATCTTTTAAGAGCCGTTGTTAGATTTTCTAAACAATTATCAAAAGAATTTCCGAATACTGAGAAATCATCCATAAACACTTCCACACATCTTTCAACTAAATCCGAAAATATAGAAATCATGCATCTTTGAAAAGTGGCAAGGTGCATTACATAATCCAAAGGGCATCCTTCTAAATGCAAATGTACCAAAGGGACATGTAAATGTGGTCTTCTCTTGATCTTCCGGTGTAAGTGGAATCTTATTATAACCGGAAAAACCATCAAGAAAACAATAGTAATCATGGCCAGCTAATCTTTCAAGGATTTGGTCAATGAAGGGCAAAGGAAAGTGATCTTTCTTTGTAGCCACATTTAGTTTCCTTAAATCAATGCACATTCTATAACTAGTTATGGTTCTTGTGGGAACTAACTCATCTTTCTCATTCTTCACAACAGTAATTCCCAATTTCTTAGGAACTACTTAAACTGGACTAACCCATTTACTATCAGATATTTGGTAAATTATACCCGCATCAAGAAGCTTAAGCACTTCTTTCCTAACGGCTTCTTCCATGTGAGGGTTAAGTCTTCTTTGACGTTCTCTAGAAGGTTTGGTACCTTCTTCCAAATGAATTCTATGCATACACATAGAACGACTAATACATTTCACGTCTGCTAAGGACCAACCTATAGCTTCTCTATGTGTCCATAATACTTTTAACAAGCTTGTCTATTGTTCTTTTGTTAAATCCACAACAATTATAACAGGTAAAGTTTTGCCTTCCCTAAGAAACGTGTATTTCAAGTGGGATGGTAATGGCTTTAAGTCTACTTCAGGAGGAGATTTAATAGATGGGATAAACTTAGGAACTTCAAGTTTAACTTTTTCTTTTTCATCCTCCTTATTTCTTCTTTATCTAAGTCCTCCTTAATTACTGATTCAGGACTTTCTATTTTTTCTTTACTTTCACTTTGCTCTTTAGGAGCTTCTAGTTTCTCCTTCTGTTTTCTAGCATCTTCCTCGAAGAGTTCTCTTTCTATTTCTTTTATATCAATTGCTAAATCGAGGAAGTCTCTATGAACATAGTCTTTTCCGAACATGTCTTTCTCTAACTCATCATCATTTAGATTTACTTCAAAGTTTTGGGTTGTAATATTTTCAATTTCATCAATTGAAAAACATGCATTCATGTCACTCGGTCTGTCTAATGCATCAAAAACTAAAATCTCTACAGTTTCTCCCATAACCGACATTGATAGCTTACCATTCTTCACATTAATCATGGTGTTGGCCGTGGCCATAAAAGGTCTTCCTAACAGAATAGGAACTTCATTATTAGTGCATATCTTTCTTTCCATCTCTAGAACCACAAAGTCGACTGGTATGATCAACTTATCTACTTGAACTAAAATGTCTTCTACTATTCCTAAGGGATGTTTGACCGAATGGTCGACTAACTGCAAGAACATAGTGTGGGTCGCCCAGCGCCGCGCCCCGCGCGCCCTTGGATAGGGGTGCGCATACGTGTGGATGCGGGACACCACTGCTCTCATTTCATCCTCCCTTTTTTGGGGAAGACGAAATTAAAAGTACAAGAGGAGTGCTGTCTAAAATAGCGCGTTGGAATGCGCCTCGATTGACTTTAGTGGATTTTTGATCCAATATGGGAACTTTGGGTTTCCCGCATCAAGTTATCCCTTGTTTAGGGGATACCAGGATATGGGAATGCATCACCCTTTCATTCCTATTTTCCCTTTTTTAGGGGAAAACGGAAAAGTGCAAAAATGGATATTGCGACGCCCCCACTATGGATTTTATAAAAATAGCCTTATGGCCTATTTCGGGTCACTATGGGAGCTTTGGGTTTCCCGCATCAAGTTATCCCTTGTTTAGGGGATACCAGGATATGGGAATACACCACCCTTTCATTCTCATTTTCCCTTTTTTAGGGGAAAACAGAAAAGTGCAAGAAAGGAGTGCTGCGAGGCCCCACTGGATCCAAAATGTTTTAGAGTCTCCATCTTTATTTTAAGGCAAAATAAAGCAAAACCAAAAAAGAAAACCAGAGATTATGAAAACGGGTTCGGAGGCTAAGTTACGAGTTGGGAAGGTGCTAGGCACCCAACTCGCCCTTTCGGTCTCAAAAATGGTTTTTGGCTAAAGTATGTTTTTTGTTATATTTATTTAGCAAATAAACAAAGCATTAAAAGACAGGAAAATAAAAACAAATACATCCGTGGCTACATTATTTACAGACTTGCAGCCATTTCCTTACAATAATTACAAATATATTTAAAAATATTTGGCCTTTATAATGGCTCTTTTTACATAATTATTCTAACTAAATCCGGGCAGCAAAACGGCTTATATTGGCTATATTGGGCCGGATTTAAAAAGTAACTTTATAAAAAATAACGCCCTTAAAGGCTATTACCTTTTAGAGTGCGGTGTGCTCGCTCTGTCCTTCAGGGAGAGCGAGTCTTTGTTGTTGTTTTGTTGTGTTGTTCTTGTTGTTGTGATTCGGGCAGAATGACTGCTTATTTCGGATGGTTTTGGCTCGTTCACTCGGGCAGAATGACAGCTTATTTGTGGTTGTTTTGGCCTTTTTGGTTGGGCGGAATAACGGCTTATTTTGGGTGTTTTTCAGCCTATTACTCGGCAGAGTAACGGCTTACTTTATGGTTTTTGGGCCGGGGAAGTGGGGGTGGATACCTAACTAAAAGGCTAGGGATCACTTTTAACTGGTGGATTTCTGTTTTGGCGGAGTTTGGACGGGGTTTGGAAGCTTTGTGGGCTAGACACTCCCTATCTCACTTCTCTCACTATATCAGCGTTGTAAGAACGCGGAGGAAAATCTTCAGCGTTTCTTTGCAAGGATTTCTCTATCTTCAGAAGTGAACCCAGCACCTCTATTTATAGGTGGATGAAGGGACTCATCCGGGATTAAAAATCCCTTCAGTGTGCTGAAATATCGTGTACACCAGCCTTCGTCGCTTGTACAATGCGTTAATTAGGAGAGGGACTGTAGCTTGCATGGCGCGGACTTACCCTTGGCTTGGCGCGGCGCCAGATCCACCTTTTGGCCGCCAAGTGACTATTCCAGTTTCATTTTTGGCACTTTCACCCCTCGCATTTTACTGTTTTGCGCATCCTGCTTTGCCTTTCGCATTTTTGGCTCCTGTAACTTGACATTTGTTAATTTTAAACAGTTCTTGATATCACATGTCAGAGTCACATATCAGGGGTACGAAATTGGGGTGTCTACAGAGCCCCTCAACAATGGAGTCTACGGGTAACCCAAGGCTTACTGAGTCGACGAACATCGTTGATAAACAATAGACTCTCCAATTTCGTTCAATTAAAATAGGAGAGAAATGCAACAGGTAACAGTTATCATGCAACAGTTTATCATGCTAACCAAACTCCATAACCTAAACATATTTAGTCGGTTATAACAAGTTATCGCAGTTTTTAAGCAGATATACAAATTAAATGCTATGATGGTCGGACCTACTAGTGTAGGCTGCCTACGTATTCCTTAATAAAGGAAATCAGACCAAACGTAGTTCAGGCCAAAACCTAAACTACAACCAACGAGGATGTTATGTCCTTCGGGTCAAAAACCCGACCAAGAACACAACAGGAAAAAGATTTTCATGTTTTTCGAAAAAGTCGTATTCAAACGGTCGAAAACGGCCGTTAAATACAGTATGAAGATTTTAAAGTTTTTCGAAAACCATATTACAACTGGTCAAAACCTGTCATCGAAATATGTTAAGAGAAATTTTCAAAAATTGTGCCCGACTGGTCAATACCTTGTCACCAAACACAATAAGAAAAATTTTCAAATTTTTCGAAAACTGCACTCGACCGATCAAAATCTTTCGCCGAGCACGGCAAAAAAGAACTTTCTTCAAGTTTTTTGAAAACTGTATAAGACCGATAAAAATCTGTCGCCAAATACGGCAAAAAAGATTGTTCTTTTTCCTTTCCTTTTTTCTCACTCTCAGTGTTTTTTTTTCAATATACCTCTTTTTTTGTGTTTTTGAAATATTCCTCTTTTTTGTGTTTTGAAATATTTCTCTTTTTTTTTTGAAATATTCCTAATTTTTTGTGTTTTGAAATATTCCTCTTTTTTTTTTTGAAATATTCCTCTCTTTTTTTCATGAACAAAAACTTTTTGAAAAAAGACTTTTCTTTTATTTTTGAAAAACAAAATTCTTTTTTTTTATTTTTATTTGAAGTTAGGATAAGAATACTTTACCTTTCTTACCTCTTAGTGCTTGGATGGCTGCCGTAGATTCGGCTGATTTTGACATTTCTGCCACTTTCGCTTCTCCAAGCTAGGGACTTTTCTTTTTTTTCTTTTTGTCATCTTCCTTTTTTTTCTTTTCCTTTTTTCTTTTTTTTTTATTTTTTTGTCTCTTTTTTTTTACCTTTTCCGCTCGATTTTTTTTTTTGGCTTTTCTGCTTATTTCGCTGCTGATCTGCTGGGGATATTACCTTTTCTTCTGTCCTCGGGTGGATGGCCATCAATTTTGGTTAACAAAATTACTTTTGTTAACTCTTCATTAAGCTTAGGGGCTATTTTGAAATTTTTGAAACTTGAGGACTTAAGTGTCGCAGAATCAAACTTCAGAGGGAGGAAAAGGAAAAATTCCCTTTTTCCTCCTTATTATTGACGGGGGAGTGGGGAAAGGGAGCTACTGCTCCTTTCTTCTCCTTTCTTTCTTCTTTCAGTTATGCAGCTCCGCCATTACTGCTCATTTATGTTTTCTTCTTATTTTCGCTCATTTTCTCAATTTTCTTTCGCCAACTCGAGTGTTTTATCTAGCAAATGACATCTTCTTCACGATCCAAGAAAGGGAAAACACCTATGCACCCAGAATCTGGTGAAAAGAGGAAAGAGTTTCCTCCTTTGGTCCGGAATAAACTCAAATACCGGTATTCCACGGACGACTGGGGCAACATTCTTCGCGATCGGGACACTCATGTGTCCAACCTTCCACCTACTTCTGTAAGTTTCTTTTTTTTTTTTTAGATTTGTCTGGATATATTTCAGATCTGCTAGATTTTAGCACTGTTTGGCACTTTTGGAGCGCTCTTGACTTTATTAATAATGTTTATGCATGTCCTATTTATGTCTAAAATGATGCATGAAATTTATGTAATTTATTCTTGCGATGCATGATTGAACTAGTGGTCACTAGTTGACCCTACTATGCACGATTTATACTATAAATGCAATTTGAGCTATATGATGCATGTTCTAGGCTAAAACACATTTTTGCATACAATATGTTTACGAGACAGACTTTTCGGAATACAATTCAAATTTTTCTGAACACATTTTTCGGATAAAAACAGATATATTTTATGCCCTAAAATTTATTTTTCATGCATGCTTATGCTGTAGGGACATAGCAAATGCCATAGGAATATTTTTTTCATGATTGGTGGCATTTATTTTCTTTTTTTTTTAGCGCACCCCTAATGCAGCTTATTGGACAATAAATGCAAATGATAGATGCATTTACTACTTTATTTGATGCAAAATGCAATGCAGAAAAACTATAGGATGCTTACTAACATGATGCATGAGCATTCTTTTATCCTATCATGCATACTATAATGCGAAAATGCACTTTATATATTTAAAAATGTATTTCTATAATGCCTAAGATGCAAAAAGTAATTATTTAGATGTAAAATAACACGTATAATCCTTTTTTTTTCTTCTTTTATGGCTAGAATACATACTTAAATGCACAAAAATGCATTTTTATTTTTTAAAAGGATGTAAAAGAATACAACATATACTTTCGAAATAAACATTTTTTTGTTTTTTTTTGTGTGCAGGAAACTGAATCTTTATTTACACACACACACACACACACACACACACACACACACACACACACATATATATATATATATATATATATATATATATATATATATATATATATATATATATATATATATTACATCACATGAAATTAGCATACTGCAATTTTATAATTCATGAAATATAATGCATGCAACATGTTTATTATTTTATTCTTACTTATTCATTATTATTGTTTATCAAAAAAAAAATTTACGAGGAAAATAAAGATAGTGGACTTACCTTTTTCCCCTTTTTTTTCTTTCAGTTTCGCAGGCAGTTCAAGAGAGTCCGGGCTTCATGCACCAACGTGATGGACATTTACCACATGTTGCCCGAAGCGGCACAGGTTCTGGTGGAGGGCTCTGGTTTTAGCGCTTTTCTCCATGCTTTCCGTCCCTTAACAAGTTACCTGCCGATCTTTGATGCGCTGCGGGACTACTGGTGGGACACCACCCACACCTTTCACTTTAGCTAGGGGGAGGCCATCATGACCCCTTGCGACTTCGCTGCCATTACTGGTCTTCCTACCAGCATCGGGGAGACTCTGGCCCCGGACTATACTCTCCGTCGGCGTCGAGAGGAGGTGGTGGACCTCTTGGGCTTCGAGCTGGAATTCAAGTCGATGGACGAGATTTTTATCGGCAGTGTGCGACGCTGGCTTCTTAGCAATGCTGGGCAGGTGCCGACAAATGACATGGCTGCTGTGACTCGAGTGGCTAGAGCGTTTTTATTCTTCTTTCTTGGCACGTCGCTCTTTGCCAACTCTTCTACCACCCTGCGGGTTTCCGTCCTGGCTTGCTTGGCTGATTTCGGGCGGATCCCTTCTTATGACTGGGGACAGGCGGGCCTGGCGGAATTATATGCTTCCATGGATAGAGCTTACCGGAATGACTCGCCGACTCTGAATGGATTTGCCCCGGCATGGGAGGTATATGCCTTTTCCTGCTTCTGCTGCTTTTCTTTCTTTCTTCTTTTTTTTAAATATATTTTGCAGCATACATTTCATTTATTTATTATTATTAACATTTTTTTTTCTTTGCAAGTCTGGGTCTTTTCATTTTCCATTTCACGCCGGGTCCTCTTCTTCAGCGTGTCCACGGGCCGCCGTATCTGCGCCAGTATATCGATGAGAACATGGATCAGCCAACCCAGGAGGGTGGTTGTAAAAGGAAGGAACGAGTCCAGGAGCGGATCACTAGCTCGAGTCCTGGTACGGTGCACTTCCTTCCCTGGGAGGGCCTGGAGGGGCATTATGCTGTTGCCTTGGGATTGAGCCGCTGCCGGATACTGATGGTATCCATTATGGTGGATTCATTATACATGGGCTAGCGGGTTAATCGCCAGCACCAGTCGATCTTAGTACCTCCAGTGGTGCCTCCTCGGCCCCCTTTCTGAGTGATAGAGCCCAATCATCTGTCGAACAGGTATCAATACCTGTCGAAATACCTCATGCCAGCGACAGATTTTCCGATTATGGCGTATGAGGAATTCTTGAGGACAGTGATGCATCCTCCTTTCCTTGCTCATGCCGCGCCCAGACGGCATTCTGATGCCTCTGCCAGACCAGGGCCTTCTACTTCATCTCTCGACGAGAACCTGGAGATCACTGAGCCTGATAATGTCTTCTCTACCTTCCAGTATCAGTGGGGCGGTCACATGGTAGAGGAGGTTCTCCCAGATGTCGAGATCCCTGAGGAACGTCGGGTTCCGGAGTAGGCCCGTTCGGTAGATGCATTACCTTTATGTATTTATATTCTTCTTCTTTTTTCTTCTATATCATGCACATGTATATATCATTTTTTTGCATGTTTATTTATTTTATTTTTTTTGGAGACTGATATATTCTTTTTGTTGTCTCACTTTTTTTTCTTAGGTGAACGTGTCTACCTACAAGAAGCTGCTTCGGGGTTTCTTCAGTATTAGCAAGCTTTATCAGAAGCTTGCTGATGAGTTTTCCTGCAGGGGAAGCAGCACAGTGCGATAACCTAGACGTCGAGATGATGATGATGATGATATGGATGTCGGGTCGAGCCGCGCCCGGGGCAGAGGTCGGGTGTACAGAGCTGGTGGCACAACGGGTCCCAGCGTCATGGGTGGTGGCCTTGATAGGAGCCAGTCATCCCGAGCACATTAGCTTTGGGTGCCTGCGATTATTAGTCTTTCTTTGTTCTTTTTTTTTTCAAAAGAAACCTGTACAAATATTTATTATATAATGCAATATAATTGTATATGATGCAAAATATTACACATGCAGACTCAAACACACAAGAAATAAAGCTATACCAAATATCTAAAGGTAATGGCACGCTGTATTTTTGGAAAAAGGAGTTTATAAGAATACACCTTCAGATTGGAGTGGGCTTTTCTGATGATACGGGAATGGAAAGACAGCCGCCTTCCCCTGTTTCCTCGGCGTATTATGGCTATTGAGCCGGTGGCCATAGCCCTTCTTTATAGCTCCTTCATCTTCTTGCGATTAGACACAGCAGCAGTTGATGGTCGGGACGGATAAAACTAGGATACGAGGCAGATTTTCCAGGGTACAGTGAAAAAGGCTGGCGCGGCCAAATGGAGAGTTTGGCGCGGCGCAAGAGAAGCTTATGGTGGCGCCATGAGTTTCTTTTGTGCAGCCACTGTTCACCACTATTCATGTACTCTGCTCAGAAATGTCTATTTCTTGAATTTTTGGTATAAAAACGGACGGAGACCGGCCTGCCTCTTCACAAGCTCATCTGCTCTTCCTTCCCACAACTCTTAAGCTCTCTTATGCTCAGCCGTTACCCCTCTTTGCCTAATAATCCCTTGCATCTCTTTTACAAATGGCCGCACGCATTCATACGGCATTAGAAATATAAATTTATGAGAATGCCTTGGATTTTTGGATTCTCTCCCAGTGATCAGACGAGCTGGATTGGTTTGATCATATCTTTGGATTCAGGTGCCTATTGTCCTGGAGGAATGTCTTCATAAACTGGGACATGCTGAGGGGAGCCTCTAGGTTTTGGTCTCCTCAGGACCATCTTTTTAACTTCGGCATGAATGAAATGTGCCCCACATTTGAAGAATTCTGTGCAATGTTGGGGGTGGCACCTTCTCGCCTGATCGTCGTGCCTGCTTACAGGAGGCGTCCATACATGGCCATCCGGGAGCTATTCTGCACTACCCGCGATGTTACTCCTGGTTTCTTTAATGGAGCAACTTTCGACTTGATTTGTCCTCCCAGGGCCTTCTTCCGCATCTGGGAGGATGATATAGATTACCTGCGGCGTAGGCTGTCTGCGCTCTTACCTTTGCCTGGTAGGGAGATATCTGTTGGTGGGTCAACCCGGATTTATTGATGTGCGGGTCGTTGACCTTGCATTGCAGGCTCGAGATCGTCGGTTGAATATTGTTCCAGTGATTCTGGCGGAGACCTTCGCAGGCCTGAATGCTTTTGCCAGCGGCGAAGAATTATTCCCTACCGGTAGCTCCATTTTGCTCCATATGTGGCTGGAGGAGCATTTTCTCTGGGTCCTGGCTCCCGTACCGCATGGAGCACCGTATGACCCGGCGCTTTACGGCGTTCGTGGTCACCTTCCTCAGACCAATTTCTCATAATTTGATTGGGCTAAGCATTTTTACTGCAGGGGCTCCATGGATATAATCTGGGTCCATCATTGGCAGATCCGGCGCTTTCTTCTGCATTCCGCTGAGTATAGTCAAGTGGTCATGCTGGGTATTGAGCGGACCTCCTTTTATAGGCCTGACCGGATCTTGCGCCAATTCGGGAGAGAGCAGCTGATCCCGGACTCAACTCGTCCTGTATATTTAGAGGCGGAGAATACTGACGAGGACTTGGGTGCCACTATTCAGGGGATGTGGCAACGGGATTTTGGAGAGGCTAGAGGTAGCCTATCCATTTGCTGATTACATGATTCTTTCCCATGGGTATCTGGCATGGATAATGGTGGCTGCCAAGGGGCCGTCCCGCATGATTAGGCACAGACTGAGGAACTTGCTGGGCCGTCATGTTACTAACGGGATAGATGCTGGCCTGATGGAGATAGGCGAGGATATTGACAGTTTGGGGTTAGTTGTCCCTCAGGCTTTGGAGGCAGAGTTTAGGCGGGTACATGGTCTCGGTGCCCGAACAGCCCCTGGACCGAATACTGCGGGTCCCAACAACGCACCCCACAGATTAAGCAATGCTAGTAGGCAGCACAACCCATGGGAACCGAAAGTAACTGCTCCTCCTCCCCATACTGGATGGGGCACGGCTTTCAGAGCTGGCGGCAATGAGCCTCCTCGGCTGAGTATCGCGAGCAGACAGGATAATCCGTGGGAGCCAGCGGAGGCTGTCCCTCCTCCTTCGCCTGGATGGGATACTGTTTTCAGGGATGATGGAGCTGGTCCGAGCAATGCAGCTGCCCAGGAGAACAGGGATGCTGATGATGAAGAGGGGGACACTTCTGGTGGCTCACACGCAGGTGAGACTAGAGCTTCTTCTACGCCCCGCAGGAGGAGTATATGGGCACGGCTGGGCGGATGCCGCAAACATTGATGGACCACCCTTGGGCTTAAGCTGCAAAAGAGGGGATAGTTTCTGGGAAAACAATGGGGATACATGCAATAGATAGATATATACATGCAATCAATGTATAATTTAAATGTCTTAATAAATATTCCTAAGTTGCACCGGAGGACTTGAAAATTTTATAGTTTAGCATTTTATTGTGAGCTTTCTGTCGTGGTTTTCCTCATTTCTTTCAGTCAAGCTTCCCGTACGCTGAAGACCGGAGGTAGTATGTTGAGGACTTTAAATAGTGTCTTCCCTCTCCTTTTTTCTCCTGATTTTTTTTTTTTTTACACGCTCTAACTTTTGCCTAGGTCGCCTGATCGATGTTTTATTTAATCTTTTTGTTTGCAAGTGGACAAGACTATTATAGAATAGTATTGGAAGCAAGGGTCGAACCCACAGAGACAAGTGATCACGAACAGTGCAATTTATTGATAGCAAATTATTAATCTAAAGGGGGTTTTTATATTTATTTCTATTCTAAACTACTATTTATATTTAGATGTTTAACTAATTAGCAGTAATTACATATATGAAGATCTTATGGTGGGTGGCAATCTAGGATTCTGGGTTTCACTTGTATCTCCTTTATGTTCAATTCATAATAATTATCATTCAATTTCTTGGGTTCGTTCACTAAAGATAGATATAGTTTGTTGAACTATTGGTTCAGCCTCCATCCCAAACATTCATCCATTCTATATCCTAAGCACAGAACTTTAATCTTAGCTGTCACCTAGATTTATGATCTATCTGTCACCTAGATCATGTATGAACCTGGTCCTAACTTATCACTCTCGTGCATCGATAGGTCCAATTTATTGTGATGGTGAGCCAGTGTACAACATATGCACATTGGTCATGCAGTTATCCGCACCTCTAGGCCTTTATTATTTGCGATTACATTCATTTGTTCAAAGAAACATAATAGAGGGATTGATAAGAACCACAATCAACAAGAATTGAATGAACATATATAAGAATCAAAACATAAATTCGATACAAGTTACCTCCCACCTCCTAGATTATGGATGATTTAGTTCATCATAGACAATGAACAACACATGGAGATGAACGGATACATGATTTGATCTTCAATACTTGTAATTACACAATCTAACTATGTTATACAATCTAAAAACTATCTAAAATCTACCTAAGACTGCTTCCAGCCGTTTTTCTCTATGTGGCTCTCGGCATCTGACTTCAATATATACTCGGGAGTTGTAATCCAATCGAATCTCTGTGTGAAAATACGAAAATATCGCATTCTGACCACCTTGCGGTCGCAAGGTGTTGAGTACCTTGCGTCCGCAAGGTCTCCAGTACATCTGGCCTTTGATTTCTGCTTTGTTAATCGTACTGCCTACCTTGCGGTCGCAAGGTCTGAGGTACCTTGCGTCCGCAAGGTCTCCAGATTTGACAACCTTCGTTTCTTCTTCATTTTTCATCTTTGGCCCTTCTTGGAATTTGCACATAAAACCCTGGAGTTTGGCATATTTTCACTAAAAACCCTGAAACTTACAAAACTCACCGAAAACATATATCAGTAGCCAAAAGCCTCGTGAAATAGCATAATTTAAGTCATAGAAGCATATAAAATCGACGTATAAAATACATCGATCAAATACCCCCAAACTTAAACTTTGCTCGTCCACGAGTAAATAATACTTATAAATACAAAAGCATATAAATAACAAAAATGAAAATCTTTTTGGAGGGTGACACTATTTACACTCCTCTATAAACCCACAAACTCAAGGAGACTCTTTCGAGTGACTCGACTAAGCAGATAAATACAAAAACTGATAAATACAAAAGCAGATAAAAATTAACTAAAAGTAAACAAAAATCTTTTTGGCTTCAACCTCAAGTTATAAAAGTATGGCATGCAAAGCAGTCTCAGTTCGATGCTCACCACATATATGCAGGCTTAGTCACATAAAACCAACTGATCTTTTCTTAAAACTGCTACTACTTCTAATTTCTCCGTGTGTGTGTGATCACCAGTCTTAAAGAATATCTTAACTAAAACAGTTTTATTAAGCTAAACACCACATTCATATGAAAATCAAAGTTTAATAGAAAATCATGCATTAAGAATTATGAGATCTACCATCCAAACCCGGTCAGTTACAGACAGGAAGGTCCCAAGGATTTCAAAGACTTATACATCCATCCCATGCACTTCTATGTATGACATACAATGCTCTCCTATCCCAATGACTTGTAATAGCTAAGATTATGCTAACACAATGAGCTTTAGGGCGAATAATAATGAACATGAAGTGTTTGATCAATTCCATATGACTCACTTGACAGTTAAAACAACATAAGCATTGGCAAGAAGATCATTAGGTCTTTATTTAGCTTGTAATGTAAGGCCAAGGTGTTGGGGGATTTGATGGAAAGGGATTGGAATTCAAAGTGAGAGAGTAAGACTACCCTTTATCCCTCATACTTCCAAGCAAAAGGAAGTTTTCCCTATTTAGGCTAGGACCTGCAAAGACTACAAGTGGAGGGGTGCTTTTCGTTACTTTTCAGTTTTCTTCTCCCCCAAACTTGTTTTGGGCAATATATATTTCTAAAAATATCACATCATTCTTATTAGAAGAATTTTTCTAACATATTTTCTCTTGAAAGCTATGCTTCCATTTGAATCTTTGTTACACTCTTCTTCTTCCGTTTCATTTTCCGTCGACACATAATTTTTTTTCTTTTCTTTTTTTTTCTACATTTTTTTTTTCGACGACGGAAAGAAGAAGCCTTCGGAAAAATAGCCTAACTGAAAAGAAATGGTCCTCTAAAATCAATTTCCCCACCCACATCCTACTCTCTCAAAGGGTAGGCTAAAAGTGTATAGGCTTTTAGGGTTAAGTTAATGTGGGTAATAGAAACGATGGCGAATGGGGTTTAAATAGTGTGCTTAGCACACTCCATTCTTTTTCATTAGGCTCAACGGGGACACTAGGGATATTTTTAGTATAGGTCAGGGAATATTTAGGCTCTAACGATCCAAAGATGGCCTAAGTCATTTCTTAATGCCAAATGCTCATGTAGTTTTTAAAGCAAGTAAAACACACAAAATATCATATCAACTATGGGAATTGTGGGGTTGAATGTTTAGCATCACTGGATTTCACATAAGCATTCGCTAAGACAGATGGTAGGGACAATTGAGACTAACATGCAGACACGGTTCGAAAGTGTGCTTGAGATATATAAATGAGAAAAATCCAAGGGATCTAACTATCATGCAATTGACCCTAAGTCACAATTTAATGCAACAATTATGTTCGAATGGCTATGCATCATATTTTTGTGCATATCTTGTTGTAATGAAGTAGGTGTTATAAACTTTATAAAACTATTCTAATCAATCCATAATTATGACTGGTGTGGGTGCATGAAGAATTTGGAGAAAAGTAAAAGTTTCGCAAAATCAAGTAAATTCCAGAGGGATCTACGGACTAGCTATGCGGTTCATTGCATTAACTCCTCATCGACTACGGCTAGCATTACCACACCTAAACTTGAGGATGAAAATTTTGAAATATTTTATTTTTTTGATTTTGATTTTGAAATTTTTTTATTTTATAAGAAAATTGGAGATGATGACGATGACTCTTTTGATAGGTACCTGAAGGTCCTTGCTATTATAGTATTCTGGTCATGACAACAACTCCGAAAATAAGAAAAAATTAAAAACAGGAAAATAGGGTGAAGAGTTAAATGGTCATCAAGAAAAGAAATTTTTCTTCACCCTAGAAACATAGCCCAACTCCATTCCTCCTTAGGCTAGGACCTGCTAGGACTCTAAGCTTAGAATCCCCCCAAAACTTAATTTCTATTTTGTCCTCAAAATTGAGGAACATATGAGTGGATTGATGGGGTAGGACAAATATCAAAAGGAAATAGCAGGTCCACCTAACGAAAGAGGATGGAACTTGGGCCTCGACTCACGGTGAGTCGGGCGGAAATAACGAATGAGGACGAAACTCGGGGATCGTGCCAGGAGGCAACCCATAATAAGTGGAGACATTTTGTCCCACTGTGTTAAACCACCCAAATAGCCGCTCTTGGTCGGCACGTATTTGTGCCAACTGTTGAGTTGCCATTTGAGCTTCAAGGGAAACCTCTTCTAGCCTATTGGAGATCCCTACGAGCGGGTCCTCCTCCTCCTCTTCGGGTTCCTCCCCGTGAGGAACCCTCACTCTCAGCTGCTGGTGGTGCTCAAACAAAATGGCCCTAGTAATGGCCGAACCAGCCTTAAGCCTCTCCGCATGTCTAGGCCATCTCACGCCTGCCCTCCTACACAACTCGGTGATCAAATGCGGGAACGCGAACCCCGCATTCGTGGCACCTCTAATAAGGGTCTTGATTTGGCCGTTGATCAGACGGCCAACATCAACAGACCCACCGGACATAATGGTGTAGGTCAAGACAGCCCTCTCCCAAGTCACCGTATGTTGGTGGCTGGAGGGCATGAGACGACACAACAAATTTGAACATGGGCTTGGCCGTGTTCAGAAGGAAGGACTCCTCCATGGTGCGTGGACCGAAGGGTGGATTACGGTTGTAGGTCCACTCAACACCAGGGAGGGCGATGGTCGCATTGACCACCTCGACAGGGATAGGGGGATGGAGGTGTATGCTAAAATGATCGGCACCAACCGCAAAGTTGGAGGTGCCGAAATATTCGTTAATGCTTTGGGGCGAAAAGTCTACTACAATGCCCCTAACACTAACGGTGTCTAAAACACCCCCATCTATGCCAATGCGGCCATTGGCATAGAACTCTCGGACAATAGGCACCACGGCTGCCTTTTCCGGAGAGTCGGTCAAACGCCCCCACCTACGGGCCGTAAAATTTGGACGGAGGCCAAATTCTTCAGCCTTGAATCCCCTCTCGGGAACCAAGGACTTGGAGAGTTTGGCCGCATATTTTTATGAGGCCTTGTAGGACACAAATCGGGTGTGGTCAAAATTAGGTTCCTCCTCCTGAACAGGGCGGGAGGACGAAGCACCGGTATTTCTACGCTTTCTAAACATTTTGTTTGAAAAAAAAATTAAATTTAAATATTTAACAAAAATAAAATTTCAAAAATTTTAAAATTAAAAATTATTTCTAAAGCATGCAAAATTATATCTACGTGAAAAATATCTAACACCCTAGCATGCAAAGATTTGACGTAAAAATTAAAGAGAGGGGTTAGGATTACTTGTTAGTTGCAGCTTTGGAGTTGAGTGCAGCCGGAGTTTGAGCGGCGTCGGCAACAATGGTGTCTCCTTGCTTCAAAACCTCTTCAAACTTCAATGGAGTGCAATGGGGTTGGTGAGAAAGGTGTAGAAGATGAAGAGTTGGTGAAGAAGGGAGAAGATCTTTGGGAGTAGAGCCGGAATCTGGACTGATTTCGTCGGAATTGGAAGAGGGAGGCGGCTGCTGCTGCTGTTTTGAAAGAGGGAGAGAATTCTGGTTTTTCTGCAATTGGCCCGACGATGTCTTATATAAAGGGGCCTTGCGGTCGCAAGGTCTGCCACACCTTGCGACCGCAAGGTGGTCAGTCAAACTGTTTGATATTCCGCTGATTCCCCATGTTCTGACGGTACGATGCACGAAATTCACATTTACTGAGGGCCTTGCGGTCGCAAGGTCCTCCACACCTTGCATCCACAAGGTGTCCAGAATTGATCCCACTTGATTTCCTTTCTTTCTTTTCAACAGTTTTGCACTTTAGCCCTTTTCTGTTAACTTCCGTTATGTTTCTTAACTTTCCTGTATTGCAAAAACTTAACAAAAACTTTAAAGAAAAATTATTAGTAACATATAAATACAACATTAAGATGTTTTTCTCCCCCAAACTTGAATTTTGGCATATTTAATTAAAAATTAAATGTCCCAAAAATACATTTAACGGAGAATAGCATATTTAAACTAACTATAAAAGCAATATCATTCAAAATAATGGGTTGCCTCCCACTTAGCGCCTTTGTTTAACGTCTTTGGCTCGACCAAACTGCAAGCCTAATCCCGGGGTGGTTCATTGTCGACCAAACGAATTAACTCAATTGTTCGTTCAACTGACATCGGCTCTAGGTATGGCTTGAGTCGGTGTCCATTAACTTTGAAAATTTCATTATTTTTAGGATTTTGAATATCAACAGCTCCATGAGGATAAATTCGTACGATTATAAAGGGACCAGACCATTTAGATTTCATCTTTCCGGGGAACAACCTAAGTCTAGAATTAAAAAGTAACACTTTCATCCCTGGATGAAACATCTTGTTGGCTAACCCCATGTCATGATATTTCTTGGTCTTTTCTTTATATGTCTTAGCATTCTCATACGAATTCAACCTATGTTCTTCTAATTCATTCAACTGAAACAATCTTTCCTCTCCAGCCAAAGTTAGATCTAAGTTTACTTCTTTAACAGCCCAATAGGCTTTATGCTCAATTTCAACTGGTAAATGGCAAGCTTTGCCATATACCATTCTATATGGACTCATTCTTATTGGGGTTTTAAAAGCAGTTCGGTATGCCCATAAAGCATCCTTCAGTTTAGCTTCCCAATCTTTGCGATTAGGCCTAACAGTTTTTTCTAATACTGCTTTAATTTGCCTATTACTTACCTCTACTTGGCCAGATGTTTGAGGATGATATGGTGTAGCTAACTTGTGAGTTACACCATGCTTCTTAAGGACATTATTCAGTAACTTATTGGTAAAGTGAGTTCCTTGGTCACTTATTATGGCCTTAGGTACTCCATATCTAGCAAATAAATCTTCTACGAATTTAACCACTGTTTTACCATCGTTAGTCTTGGTTGCAACTGCTTCAATCCATTTAGATACGTAATCCACTGCTACTAAAATATATTCACAATTATTTGATACTGGAAAAGGACCCATGAAATCAATACCCCAAACATCAAAGATTTCAACAACCAAATTAATATGCAAGGGCATTTCGTTTCTCTTTCCTATTCCACCTGTTCTTTGACACTTATCACATGTTCTATAAAACAATTCACAATCTCTAAAAACAGTGGGCCAATATAAACCCGATTGCAAAATTTTTCTAGCAGTTTTGTTTCCACTAAAATGACCTCCACAAGAGTATCCATGGCAGAATTCCATAATACCTTGTTGGTCTTTTTCTGGAATACATCTCCTTATTAAAGAATCAGAACAAATTCTGTATAAATTAGGTGCTTCCCAAAAATAATTTTTAGTTTCAGCCAAAAATTTCTTCTTTTCATAATGATCAAAATCAGGATTAATGATATCAGACACATAATAATTGACAAAATCAACATACCAAGGGTCTGAATCTTTAATTGCTAAAAGTTGCTCATCAGGAAAATCATCATTTATGGGAACAGGATCATCAAGAAATTGACGTTCAAGTAAGGGTGAAAATTCTAATCTAGACAAATGGTCGGCTACGACATTCTCGGTTCCCTTTTTATCTTTGATTGTAATGTCAAATTCTTGTAACAATAACATCCATCTAATTAATCTTGGTTTAGCATCTTTCTTACTTAACATATATTTTAATGCAGAGTGATCAGAAAATATTATCACCTTTGATCCTAACAGATATGATCTAAATTTTTCTAAAGCATATACTACTGCTAAAAACTCTTTTTCTGTAGTTGTATAATTCAATTGTGCATCATTTAGAGTTCTACTAGCATAGTGGATCACATGAGGCTTTCTATCTACCCTTTGTCCTAACACGGCTCCAATTGCAAAATCTGATGCATCACACATGATTTCAAAAGGAAGTGACCAATCAGGGCCGGATAAAATAGGGGCAGTAGTTAATTTTTCTTTCAATAAATTAAAAGCTTCTAAACATTCTTTATCAAAAATAAATTATGTATCTTTTGCTAGCAAGTTACATAGAGGCTTACAGATTTTGGAAAAATCTTTTATGAATCTTCGATAAAAACCAGCATGCCCTAGAAAACTTCTAACACCTTTAACTGAAATGGGAGGGGGTAGTTGTGAAATAACTTCGATTTTAGCTTTATCAACTTCAATGCCTTTATTTGAAACAACATGCCCTAAAACAATTCCATGTTTGACCATGAAGTGACTCTTCTCCCAACTTAAAGTTAAATTTGTTTCACATCATCTTTTCTCAGGGGCGATGTCGATTTTCTAAACAATGATCAAAAGAATTCCAAAATCGAAAAATCATCCATGAAAACTTCAACGCATCTTTCAACTAAATCAAAATATAGAAATCATGCATCTTTGAAAAGTAGCCGGTGCATTACATAATCCAAATGGCATTCTTCTAAAAGCAAAGTACCAAAGGCATGTAAAGTTGTTTTCTCTTGGTCTTGAGTGCAACAGGGGATCTCGATTGTAACCCGAGAAAACCATCAAGAAAGCAATAATATTCATGACCGGCTAGTCTTTCAAGGATATGATCTATAAATGGCAAAGGAAAGTGGTCTTTCCCCGGGTTTGCACAAGATTTAATTTCCGCATATCAATACCTTCATTGTGACCGGCTATTAGTAGGGGTGAGCAGGTCTGCCGTCAATGCCCATTAAGCCCATTAAAGCCCGGGCTGCTCCGGCCCATGGAGCCCGTGCCCATGGGCACTACATGTACTGGCTTTAGATGAATCAAATGCCCGTGGTCTCGGCTCTATCGGGCCTTCAATCGCTTCCCCGCTCACATGCCTAGCCTGCCCGGCCCTCTTCTATGATAACTTTTTAATTTTTTAATTATAGATCTTTGATCAAATCCTATATATTTATTTATGTGTATTATACTATTACTATATTTATATATTATAAGTTATAAATTATAATCTATAAATATAGTAATAGTATAATACACTTAACTAATAAAGCTATTGCTAAAAATAAAAACCTAAAAGTCAAACCCTATTATTTTAATAATTAATTACTCAATCATCTATACATCTATTGATATTCTATTCTCAATCTCATCACATGCAAGATTAAAATTTGACATCGGTAATGTCGAGTTATATGAATCCGTTTACTACATACCGAATTTATATTTTAACTTAGTTGCTTCTCTTCCTTTTCTTTCACTTCAACCGTGTTTTATTTCAAATTTGCAAGTATAATAGTTTGAAAAAAGTTCATGGCTATGAATTGATGGGCCGAAAGTCGAGACCCAAAGTTTGAATGCGAAAACAAGAAAATTATTTAAAAACATAAACAACGGGCCGGGCTCCGCCCGCCTCGCGCCTGCTCAATGCCCGTCTCAAGCCTCGCCCACTAATGCCCGTGGGCCGATCAATAGTACTGGCTTTTAAATCTAATGCCCGCCGCTTGATGGGCCCATACCGGGCATTGTCAATGCCCGCGCGGCTTAGGGTCGTGCATTCCCTACATTCTATAACCGTATTGTTCTTTGTAGTGACTAACATCTTTCTCATTTCTCAAATTTGTAATTATTGACTTTTAGAACTACTTGAACAGACTAACCCATTTGCTATCGATATAGGTAAATTATACCCGCATCTAAGAGCTTAAGAACTTCTTACTTCGCTTCTTCCATGTAAG
>CM028377.1:169271093-169326266 GCA_013146195.2 Codonopsis lanceolata
TGGGTGAAAAAATTGTGAAGTGCAAGAAAAATCCAAAGAGAAGATTGAGCCAATTGCCCCACCTCCGGTCAAGGAGAGAGTGTCTCCACATCCATTTCGCAAAGGCTCCAAAAGGCAGGATGATAACCAATTTCTTAAGTTCCTTGAAATCTTCAAAAAGCTTCACATCAACATTCCTTTCACGATGCTTTGGAACAAATGCCTTCTTATGCCCGATTTGTGAAATATATCCTCTCCAAGAAAAAGAAGACTTGAGGATTATGAGACTATATCTTTGACTCGAGGAATGTAGTGCCGTGTTACAACAAAAGCCTCCTCCAAAATTGAAAGATCCGGGTAGCTTTATAATTCCTCAGCACTATTGGAGAATTTTGACTGCAAGGCATTGTGTGATTTGGGGAAATCATTAATCTCATGCCATCGCCGGTTTATAGGAAACTTGGATAGGTCTCTAGCTTATCCCAAGCGGGTGTTATTGAGAATGTTCTTATGAAAGTTGATAAGCCCATCCTTCCTGGATGGATTTCTTAGTGCTTGATATGGAAGAGGATTGTGAGGTGCCAATTATTCTTGGGAGGCCTTTCTTGGCAACCGAGAACCTTAATTGATGTGACAAAGGAGAACTCACTATGAGGGTGCATGATCAAGAAGTCACCTTCAATGTCTTTAAAGCCATGAAATATCCTGAGGAAGTGGAAGAATGTTCAAGGGTTGATGTGATTGACAAATGTGGATGAAGTCTTCCAAACATTCATCCCAAATATCCTTTTGATAAAAATCTTCATTGTTATTCCAATTCTTTGCATAATTCTACACTTGCACACAACAATGAAATAACTTGTGATGAAAATGTGAATTTTATATCTTGTGACAAGTTTTCCTTACAAGGTAGATATGTGAAAGCTCGAAAGGAATCTCTTGATCTATCAAAGGGAGACATGCAATCAATTGAATCCTTCAATTATCGAGGCCTCCTTTTATGGAATTGAAGCCTCTCCCCACCACACATGAAGTATGTATTCTTGGGCAAGAATGAGACACTTCGGTGATTATTTCTTCTAATCTTTCTCATCTCCAAGAAGAAAAAATGGTGAGGGTTTTGAAAGACAATATGGGAGCTATCGGATGGTCTCTTGGAGATATCAAGGGATAAGCCCTTATTTGCATGCACAAGATTCACCTTGAGCGAGGCCAAATCTTCAATTGAAGCTTAAAGACGTCTTTACCCTCAACTCAAGGAGGTGGTTAAGAAAGAGATTATCAAGTGGCTTGATGGAGGCATTGTTTACAGATTCAGATAGTCTTTGGGTTAGCCCGCCTTCAATGTGTGCCAAAAGGGGTGGGATAACCGTGACTCCAAATGAAGATGATGAGCTTATTCCTACAAGACAAGTCGTGGGATGGAGAGTATGTATGGATTTTCGAAGGCTCAACAAAGCAACAAGGAAATATCATTTTCCTCTTCCCTTTCTTGATCAAATGTTGGATAGATTGGCGGCACCTGATTTCTATTATTTTCTTGATGGGTTCTCGGGCTATCTCCAAATTTCTATAGCTCCCGAAGATCAAGAAAAAACTACATTCACTTGCCCATATGGTACTTTTGCTTTCCGGCGGATGCCATTTGGTTTGTCTGATGCTCCTTTCAACAATGCATGATGGCTATTTTTCGGATATGGTGGAAAAGTAGATTGAGATTTTCATGGATGATTTTTCGCTATTTGGGGATAATTTTGATAGTTGCTTGCGGAATCTCACCAAGGTGCTTGAAAGGTGCAAGAAGGTGAATCTTGCCTTAAATTGGGAAAAATGCCATTTCATGGTGAATGAAGGTATTGTTCTTGGGCATAAAATTTCTTCCAAGGGTATAGCGGTGGATCGTGCCAAGATTGAAGTTATTGAAAAACTCCCTCCTCCAACAAATGTGAAAGGTATTCGAAGCTTTCTTGGGCATGCAGGATTCTATCGCCGGTTTATCAAAGACTTCTCAAAAATTTCTAAGCCATTATGCAATCTTTTGGAGAAGGATACTACTTTTGAGTTTGATGAAAATTGCTTGAAAGCTTTCGAAGCATTAAAGCAAAGATTGATGTCAGCTCCAATTATCATGGCTCTCGATTGGTCCTTGCCATTTGAGTTGATGTGTGATGTTAGTGACTATGCCATTAGGGCGGTTTTGGGTCAACGACGAGACAAAATCTTTCATGCGGTGTATTATGCAAGCAAGACTCTCAATGATGCTCAACTTATTTATGCAACAACGGAGAAAGAATTTCTTGCCATTGTTTTTACGTTTGACAAGTTTCGGGCATATCTCATTGGTTAGAGGGTTATTGTGTACACCGATCATTCGGCGATTAAGTATCTCTTCGCTAAGAAGGATGCTAAGCCCCGATTGATTTGGTGGGTGCTTCTACTCCAAGAATTTGACATTGAAATTCGTGACAAGAAGGGAACCAATAATGTGGTAGCGGATCATTTATCTAGACTTGAGCAAGATGGAATCTCTTCTCTATCTCCTATCAAAGAAGACTTTCCGAATGAAAGCTTATTTTCTATCTCTTATGCCACGGTTCCATGGTACGCGGATTATGTCAATTACATTATGAGCAACGTTATCCCTCCAGATTTCTCTTCATCTCAAAGGAAGAAATTTCTCCATGATGTCAAACAATATATTTGGGAAGAGCCTTATTTATTCAAATTGGGGAAAGATCAAGTACTTCAGAGATGTGTTCCTTTGGAGGAGCAAATTGAGGTATTGATCCATTGTCATTCTTCTCCTTACGGTGGCCACTTTAGTGGATCTCGGACGGCTTATAAAGTCTTGCAATCGGGTTTCTTTTGGCCTTCTCTCTTCAAGGATGCTCATGAATTTGTGTTAAGATGTGATCGATGCCAAAGAACCGGAAACATTTCTCGTCACCATGAGATGCCGCTACAAGGGATTCTTGAAGTTGGAGTCTTCGATGTTTGGGGGATAGATTTCATTGGCCCATTCAACCTTTCATTTGGAAATTTATACATCTTGGTTGCCGTTGATTATGTCTCAAAATGGGTTGAAGCCGTAGCCCTCCCCACGAATGTTGCCCGGGTGGTAACCATGTTCTTGCAAAAGAATGTGTTCTCACGTTTGGAACCCAGAGTTATCATTAGTGATGGAGGCTCTCATTTTGCAACCGGTTGTTCGACGAAATTCTAGCAAAATATGGAGTGAAGCACAAAGTAGCCACGGCCTACCATCCTCAAACAAGTGGGCAAGTGGAGGTTACTAATAGAGAGATCAAACAGGTGCTTGAAAAAGTGGTGAACCCAAATTACAAGGATTGGTCCCAAAAGCTTGATGACTCACTTTGGGCAATTCAGACGGCATTCAAGACTCCTATTGGGATGACTCCGTATCAAATGGTGTTTGGAAAGTCTTGCCATCTCCCGGTAGAACTAGAGCATAAGGCATATTGGGCTATCCAAAAGCTCAATTTTGACTTCAAGGCCTCCGGTGAGAAAAGATTATTGCAATTGGAAGAGTTGAAAGAGCTTAGACAAAGGGCCTATGACAATGCAAAATTGTATAAGGAGCAAACGAAGAAGTGGCATAACAAGCATATTTTGCCAAGATCTTTTCATCCGGGACAACAAATGCTCTTATACAACTCAAGGTTGAGACTCTTTCTGGGCAAGCTCAAATCCCGATGGTCAGGACCATTTTTGGTGGTTTTTGTTTCCCCTCATGGAGCGGTGGAAGTGAAAGATGATGCTACCCAATCAACATTCAAAGTCAATGGTCAACGCTTAAAGGCATGTTTGGGTGGTGATTTGCAAAAGAAAGAACATTGCATCCTCCTCAACGATCCGGAAACACAATGATGCGGGCAAGAAAGTCAAGCTAAAGACTTTAAATTAGAACTATTCGTATTTGTTTTCTCTTCCCTCTCTTTTTAATTATTTGTTTTTACGACTTTTGTATTTATATGCGTGTGTCACTTTTCGAAGCCCTCCCGAGTTTGTGGGTTTATAGGGAGGTGTATATAGTGTCCCCTCACAAAAATATTTTTCTTTTTTTATTTGTTTTTCATGGGGTTGTAGTGATTGTTGCCTTGCCTTGGTATGCTCATGAACATTGAGGGCAATGTTCGGTTCTAAGTTTGGGGGTGGGGTTACTCTTATTTTTTGCCCCCGATTTTTTTTGGTAAAATTTTGAAAATTTTTAGAAAATTTCAAGCTAGTTTGGACCCCATTAATTATGCTTTGATCATTCATCTCATCACTTTGGCGCTCATTGAGTTGTATGTGCATTATTTTCTTGGATTCGGTCTTGAGATTATTATATGCATACTTGAGGATATTTTGTGATTTTTGTGCTAGTTTTCCCTCATTCATGTTAAATAATGCCCATGTGTGGATCTCTTGATGAATTTTTAAGCTTAACTCTAGCTTTGGTTGTGCATGTGTTATGAGTATCTTGTTGTGAGTTGTGATGCCGTTAGATAATTTTGAGATTAATGAATATCTTGGCTTGTGAGTGTGACAATAGCATGGTATATGCCATGTTTGACTCGTTTGTGTCATATTGACCTACCCATGTTCATATTAAATCCCTAGTGTCCCATTTGAGCCTTATTGAAAGAATAGTGTGTGCAAAAGCACACAATGACCCCCATTCGTCTTCATTTCTATCACCCACATTGACTTATCCCATGAGCCTATACACTTTATCTAACCCTTTGAGAGAGCACTTGGTAAAATGAATTTCTAAATTTATGTCTTGGAGGGAATGTGAGCTTTATGGAAGTGTTGTTCTTCATGTATTGGTGTGGTGTGGTTTTAACCTTGGTTGATGAGTTGGGGGTTGTATATCTTGTAAAAAGGGGCCCTTGTATAAAAAAAAGAAAAAAAAAGAATCAAAAGTAAAGGGTAGCCCAAAAATTATGAACCATTGTGCTTTAAAGTCATTGAAAATGGGGGAATTGTGGGATGAAAAACTCATTTGTGGTAGTTTGATATACTCTCAACCCCAAGTTCTTGATATGTATAAAAAAAGAAAAAAAAGAGCTAAGTTTGGGGGTTGTTGAGAAAAATGGTGAGTTATGATGGAATATGTTCTTTCATGAAGCTAGACTTAAGTGTGATTTTGAAGGCTTCACTTGTGCGCTCTTGTCTTGATATCCTTCCCTTCATTTGTAGCTCAACCTTAGTCTAAAGTTACAAGCTTTGCAAAAGTCCTATTGATATTGTCATGCCATGAGTTATTCCCTTGTGAAGTATATCTCTTTTGGTTTGATGGCTCATGCTTGGTATCTCATTGAATGTTCAATCCTAGCTGAAGTGATGTTATTTAGTCATGGGCTTGTGTTTCATGTTTTTAAGTAAGTGTTTGAGGAAAGTTTGCTAGCATTGAAATCACATCATACCTTGGTTATACATTTTTATAATCTTGAGTTTGATTTCTTTCATGGTAATGCATGTGGGATCTTGATTGAGTGCCTTCTTCATTCCATCGTGTTCTCGAGCTTCTCCACAATCCATATTTCTCTTTGCTCGGGACGATCAAAGCTTAAGTTTGGGGGTGTTGATAAGCTTGTTATTTTCCTTTTATTTTCATTATTTTTCGGAATTTTATTGATTAGTTTGAGCTTTAGTTAATAATTAATTGCATTTGAGATACTATTTCTTATGTATTTTGTGCTTCATGTAGGTATCTCAAAGATATTCGAGGTTTTATGGTTCAATACATGCAAATCGAGGCAATTCCGTGCTTCAATGTTAAGTTTCGATACTTGCCGTTAAAGTCCGTCAAGTATTTCAAAGCACAGCAAGCTAACGGAGGCAAACGGGAGCTAACTGGACCAACAAAGGACCTAATTGCAAGGCCTGGAGAGGAAAGGACCTTCGGCAGCCTTCCTCAGTAAGCCAGGGGTACTAGGGAAAAAAGTTCAAACTACAGGGGAGGCCGACACCATTTCCAGATTCTGCCTTGTGAGTTGTCGCCAAGCAGCCCCAGCCGCGTCATCCCCTTATCCTTTAGTGATGACCCGCGTCCTGCCTTCTGGATCCAAGTAGACCCGGCCCAAAATTGTTCCTTCCACCCGCCATTTAGCCCATTCCACCTCACAACCTCACCCATTTGACCCATGGTCTGCCCCGCGTCCCCTTGCCTGGTTGCCCCACCCCATGCCCCAGCCGTGACCCAAGCCTCTTTTCCTTCCCTTTTTTGCCCCCTAACCTCCTTTGTTCTCCCAAATATACCCCCCCTTTCTTTAACCAATACCCTAACTATTTTGAAGAGAAAAAAAGGAGAGCAGAATTTCGGACAAGAGGGCTGGAACAAACAAGCAAAAAAGAAGAAATTGAGCAGCAACAATACAAGGAAGAAGCAGCTACCATTTCCATATTCTCTTCACTCTCAAATCTTTCCCCATTGTTGATCAAGCCAAGAAGCTAAGGAATTTCAATCATCTCCTCCATTGTAAAGTATTATACACTTTAATTTATATTTTTATTTAATGTCAATATCTTTCAATGAAGATTTGATTTACTTTCCTAGCATTATGAACTAAATTAATTGCCTAGGGTTTTGAGATAAATTGACTTGGATGTTGTGATTTTAATTTGAGGTTTTGCTATTAATTGTTATTCACTAATTTTTGGCTATTATGTTGTGCTCTTAATGCTTGTATTGATTTGATCACCTATTACATGATTTTAAAAATTGTTTAGTGCATGAAAGTGACTTGATAATTTTGGAAAATACAACATAGTTGTCTTTTGGTTGGGTTAGTCAATATTACAAACTCTCCTTAAGATAGTCAATTGGGGTTTTGTGTTTGGAAGCGATTAATTGGGTAATTTAATACGTGGCGAAAGCCCGTGAATTTATACCGTTAATTAGCACCGTTATACGAAGCCTTAACGGTGAATTTTGAATCCCCGACTTCTAAAAAAGTAGAATAGTTTTAATAGCAATCCCTTATTAAATCACAACGGAAGAGCCAATTGAAAGTCAAAACCCTACATCCTCTCTCATTGAATTAAATCTCATTTTAATATTGCTTTATTTAATTTCTTGTTTTAACTTAATTAATTAGTTAATTCACACAAAAATCAATCGTCTAAATATAATTAAAATTGCAACGTACTTGATATTCATAAAAAATAACCAAATTTGTTCCTCGTGGGTTCGAAACTCTACTTATTCACTTTATTACTTGTTTGACCGGGTAATATTGTTCGTGTGGCATTTTCGCACCAACAACCCAATAAGGTAATGTTCATCCCTGAAAGCTATCATAGAAAGATGGTTCTCATTCAATCATAGTCATCCCAAAAAGATGGTTTAAACTTTTTTTTTTTTTGAAAATTATAGAACCGACCTAGTTGGTGATATTTATAATTGGAAGCCATCTTAGAAAAATGACTCTCATTCAATCATAGGCTAGAAAGATGACTTTATCCTTTTTTGTTTTGTTTTGAAAATTATAGAACCGGCCGATCACCATGTTCACCCTTGAAAGCCATCCTAGAAAGATGACTATTCTTCATTCATAGCCATCATAGAAAGATGACTTTAACCTATAAAAAAATCATAGAACCGACCCAGAAAAATGATGTTCAACCTTGAAAGCCATCCCTGAAAGATGGTTTTCCTCAATTCATAACCATCCCAGATAGTTGGCTTTCTTTCATTCATAACCAACCCAAAAAGATGGTTCTCATTTTTTTTTTGACTTTTTTTTTAAAAAATATCAGTATACGTGCATGTGCCATAGGCACGATGTCGATATGAGATTAGTTCAATTAATGGTCGGGATAAACAAAACCCATAACTGACAGGGTAATTCAAATAGAACCCACAACGAAAGGTTTTATATGTAATTGTTTAGGGGTAATTCAAACATAACTCATAACTGGGGGTTTATTTGTAACTCACATACTTACGGATCAATCTGAACCGTCAGTTGTGTTTAGCACAATTTGATTAGGGCCACCAATTAGACCCTAATCTGTTTTATAATATAGATTATATACACAATGTAAGTAAAATTTGACAAATTAGAAGAAAAATTTACCACAACATGTGTGTCTTCCGTGTGCGTATCATTATTGTTAGAATCTGTATTCGTGTGCTTATTGTTGTTATTAGAATTCATATCTACGCTGTTTATTTTGACGAAATTTCTTTAGAGTATTGAAGAGTAAAGAAGAGAAGAGTGAGATTGTTGGAGAGATTTGAGTGAGTTAAATAGGATTGTTGTGGAGATTTGTTGAGAATATTTTGGATAAATTCTCAGCATTGATCTTCCCAAAATCCCAATTTTTTTTTTTGCAAATGTTAAAAAATTGGAAAATTTATTGGACAATATATATATATATATATATATATATATATATATATATATATATATATATATATATATATATATATATGATATTAATGGTTGATTTCTCCTTCCAAGATCTCACTTTTGAATTATTGACTTTTGAGTTACCATTTCACTCTTTCTATCTTCTATCTTCTCTCGTTGTATTTCTCTTTCTCTCTCCCGTCTCCTCCCTATTTTCTCTCTCATCACCACCATCTCATCTCTTTTAATTATATTGAAATATTTTTCTCTCTTTAAACACAAAAAATAGTAACTAAAACAAAAAACAATAGTTCCGCAGTCAAGGAAACAAAAATATAAGAGGTTAGTAAAATAAAAATAATTTATGGAACAAGCCACTACAAAAATAAAAGTTACAGAATCAAAAAAACAATAATAATTTAATGCGGAAGTTAGTAAAATAAAATAATTTATGGAAAAAAAGTTTAAAACAAATTCTTAAAAATATATATGTAAAACAAAAATACTTTAGTAAAATAAAAATATTTGATGGAACAAAAATAATAGTTACAAAGTCAATAAAAACAAAAAAAAAATTAAACTGAGGTTACTAAAATAATAAAAATAATTTATGGAACAAAATTTTAAAGCAAATTCTTAAAAATAGCTATGTAAAACAAAAAAACATTAGTTAAATAAAAATATTTGATGGAACAAAAATAATAGTTATGGAGTCAATAAAACAAAAATAATTTAAACGGAGGTTAGTAAAATTATAAAAATAATTTACGGAACAAAACTTTAAAACAAATTCTTAAAAATAGTTATGTAAAACAAAAATATCTTAGTAAAATGAAAATATTTTATGGAACAAAAATAATTGTTACAGAGTCAATAAAACAAAACAATTTAAACTGTGGTTAGCAAAATAATAAAAAAAATTACGAAACAATTTTTTTCCGTAAAACTAATTATTAAAAATAAAACAAAAATAATAGATACGAAATCAATAAAACAAAAAATATATATAATGGAAGTTATTAAAATCAAAATAATTTACAAAACATAAATAATAGTTAACCGTAAAAATAATTTCGTTATTTTGATTTTAGCTTATTTTCTTCTCAGAAATTTATTTATTCATAAATTACAAATATAACTTAATAAAAGTAATCATTCAAAAGGAAGAACTTATTTGAGTTCAGATTCTATTTTTAGGGCGGAAAAAATTCAAGTTTGTTTGAAGACATTCATTATACAGAGTTTTTAAATAGTATAAAGATTTCGAGGCTGTTAGGTCATGAATTAGCACTTAAAATTAGTGTTCCGTAAATAATATTGAGAAATATTGACCATGTTGGAGGGTTATGCAATGGAACAAGACTAATTTTCAAAATCTTGGCGATCACATTGTTGAAACAATTTTTTTTGAAAGAAAACAATGTTGGAGAAAATGTTTTTATCCCAAGATTGTCATTAACTTTATCCGATTTAAGACCGTCTTTCAAATTCTAGAGAAGACAATTTATATTGTTGGTATCATATACAATGACAATTAGCAAGTGTCAAAATTAATAATTGCACGTATGTCTCTTTTTGAAAAAAAAAACAGTATTTAACCATTGACAGTTATATGCCATATTTTCTAGAGTAACAAATTATTTTGATTTGAAGATATTGATATGCGGTGAAGATGAAAAAACCAACTAATAAGATAACAAATGTTGTGTATAAGGAAATTTTTTAGAATCTATAATGATTAGTTGACGTGCGTTTAACGCATGAGTTAAAAAAACTAGTCTCTATATATATATATATATATATATATATATATATATATATATATATATATATATATATATATATATATATATATATATATATATATATAATGACAAGGGTGAATTTATCCATAAAAAATCTCACTTTTGAATTATTGACTTTTGAGTTGCCATTTCACTCTTTCTCTCTCCTATTTTCTCTAGTTGTATTTCTCTTTCTCTCTTCCGTCTCCTCCCTATTTTCTCTCTCATCACCACTATCTCATCTCTTTCAATTATATTTAAACATTTTTCTCTCTTTAAACATAAAATATTGTAACTAAAACAAAAATAATAGTTCCGAAGTCAAAAAAATAAAAATATAAGAGGTTAGGTAAAAAAAAAATTGTGGAACAAGTCACAATAAAAATAAAAGTTACAAAATCAACAAAACAAAAATAATTCAATACGAATGTTAGTAAAATAAAATAATTTATGGAACAAAAGTTTAAAACAAATTCTTTAAAATATATATGTAAAACAAAAATACGTTAGTAAAATAAAATATTTGATGGAACAAAAATAATAGTTACAGATTCAATAAAACAAAAACAATTTAAACAGAGGTTACTAAAATAATTTAAAAAATTACGAAACAAAAGTTTAAAACATTTTTAAAAAATAGCTATATAAAACAAAAATACATTAGTAAAATAAAAATATTTGATGGAACAAAAATAATAGTTACATAGTCAGTAAAACAGAAACAATTTAAACCGAGGTTAGCAAAATTATAAAAATAATTTACAGAACAAAAGTTTAAAACAAATTCTTAAAAATAGTTATGTAAAAAAATATGTTAGTAAAATAAAAATATTTGATGGAAAAAAATAATAGTTACATAGTCAATAAAACAAAACAATTTAAATTGAGGTTAACAAAATAATAAAAATCATTTATGGAATAAAAGTTTTTCGTAAAACTAATTCTTAAAAATAAAACAAAAATAATAGTTACGAAGTCAATAAAAAAATAATAGAAGTTAGTAAAATCAAAATAATTTACGAAACAAAAATAATAGTTAACGGTAAAAATAATTTAATTAGTTTGATTTTAGCTTATTTTCTTATTATAAATTTCTTTATTTATAAAATACAAATATAATTTAATAAAAGTAAAGTAATCATTCAAAATGAAGAACTTATTTGAGTTTAGATTCTATTTGTAGGGCGGGAAAATTTTAAGTTTGTTCGAAAACATTCATTTTACAAATTTTTTGAATAGTATAAATTGTTCGGGGTTATCAGGTCATGAATTGACACTTAAAACTGGTGTTCCAGTAATGCTATTGAGAAACATTGACCATGCTGTAGGGTTGTGAAATAAATGGAACAAGACTAATAATCATAAATCTTGGGGATCACATTGTTGAAACAAATTTTTAAAAGGAAGCAATATTGTTCGAGAAAATGTTTTTATTCCAAAATTGTCATTAACTCTATTCGATGTAAGACTGTTTTTCATATTTCAGAGAAGACAATTTCCATTATTGGTATCATATACAATGACAATTAACAAGTGTCAAAGTCAATAATTACACGTATGTCTCTTTTTGAAGAAATAGTATTTAGTCATGTGCAGTTATATGTCAGAGTTTCTAGAGTAACAAATCATTTTTATTTGAAGATATTGATATACGGTGAAGATGAAAAACCAATTAATAAGACAACAAATATTGTGTATAAGGAATTTTTTTAAAATCTATAATAATTAGTGATATACTTATGTGTGATTGTTAATAAACCGATTCTTATTATTTTATCCTTTAAAATTTTGTATCCTCTTTATTTTATTTATACGGAGTATATAATTTAGTTAACGTGTGTTTAACGCACTGATTAAAAAACTAGTTATATTTTAATTGGACATACAACAAACCGACAATTGTTATTAAAGCTGCTGAGTTCCATGCAAACAAAATTCTAAATCTTTGATATTAGGATAATGTTTGGGTCATTCTCATTTTATATTAAAATATAGGTACTCTGTAATGTAACATATTTTCATTGACTGGAGTACTGAGACCCATAAAATATTTAACCAATGAGAGTATGCTATATCATTAAATACTCATATTTTGATATAAAATAAGAATAACTCTAGCATTGCCTTATTAGAAGCTGTTTTGTTTCTAGTTTATTGTAAATTGTTTATATACTGTTTATTCAATTTTTCTCATTTAAATTTATAAAGACAAAATAATTGCTTTTACCCACCCGATTGCATTAAGAGCACACAATAATATGTAGCACGTCTGACAATCTACTAGTTTTACGTTTCTTTAACATATTTTTTCAACACTCTAAAAAATAATTCATTCCAATAATCACCATTTATACAATCCTCTAAAAAATTTAAACCTCTCACATCTCAACTAACAAACCTAACTATCACAATATTTTTCAATTTTTTATTCATATTTTTCACCCAATTTGAGCAACTATTTGCTAAGGCTCCCTCAATATATCCGGTGAACCTTAGCAAAATTTAGGGATAGAGTGTGTTTAAACAGCTTCATTGTAGCATCCAGTTTTGATAAAAGGCTGTAGAGTGCTCTACAAGGTTTGATAAAAGCTCCCATTGTGGAAGCTCTAAAGCATTTAACTATTTAAGCACCCCCAATTGAAAATATCACGCAGTCACTCTCTTCCCGTCACTCTTCTCTTCGTGACTTCATCGCTTCCTCTCTAGCGACTGCGCCGCCTCCGCCTCAGTGCCTCTATCTCCCGCTCTGGCTGACTGGCTCTTTGAGACTCTTAGTCAGTTAGTCTCACGCTCTCTCTCTCCCATCCTACTTCCAGATCCCGAGATCCGGCACGGCGGATCCTCCAGTCCTCTGCCGTTGATTGCCGCTGTGTGTGTGTGTCTCTCTCGCTCTATCAGTTCTCACAGTCGCAGTCTCGCTCTCTCAGCTCTCATAGTCACAGTCTCGCTTTCTCTCTCTCAGAAATCCAGCTATCCAGGTCCGGCACGGCAGTGATTCATCGTTCATGTGTACTGTCCTAAAAGTTGGGAGATCTCACAAGCCAGAAATCTGATAATGTGATGTTATAGTCTTGAAAAGTTCAACTGAATACTCTGTTGCTTCAGTGACACTTATATATTTAACGATTACTATTTTGTTACCTGTATTTAACGAGCTACCGTCCAACTCTTCTCCTTCTGTGGGTTTGTTAACAATACAATTAGTCTACAGTTGTGGGTTCCATGAAAGTACTTATTTATTGTCTGATTAATATTTCTCATGCATACAAACCAGAGTCTCAAGCATGACTTTTTTGGGAGATAATAATAACTCTGTGAATTTGAAGCAGTTGTTTTTTGATTCTTGATATTGAGATTTGTGCTTGTTATGGCTTAGGAGTCAAATTTGGCCCAATGCGGTTTGGGCTGGGTCAAGGTTTTCAGGGACCGTCGCGTTTGCGGCTAACCCGGCCCGTTTTATAGCGGGGTTTTTATGCCCTCGGGCAAGCCCGTTTTGACGGTTCTAGGTATGTCCGGGCACCCTTTCTACTTCCATCTCAACTCAAGTCATAACTCGTGTAGGTGTTTGTTTAAATGTATACCTGATACTTTCCCTGTTTTTTCTTACAATAGTTTATTTCATTTCGTCTTGATTCTATTTTTGTGTTTCTTGAGATTTTCAAGTCCATGCTTCTTGATACTAGTCTTTTTGGGTCTAAATCTCACCTTTTTTTTCCTTCCCAGTTACAAGTTAAAAGGCTTGTGCTTTATTACATTGGTCATGCATTGCATGCGCATTATTGTTGGATTCTTCTCTATGGAAATTGTATATTAGAGTGAGTTTATTGTCATAATGCCATTTTGAGAAACTAGTTATTGAACACCAGTGTGATATCATTGAATACGTTATTTGCATTCCCCTCCCCCACTTCTACTTGTAATCCTTGAAACTTATCTGCTTACAGTTTTTCTTTGTAGTGTGTTTGATCTAAATCTAGCCTAACAATGTTGATGCCTCCCAATTCCTTTAATTTTTGTTTCTTTAACTCAGTACGTGTGAATTATTCTTCTATCCAATGTAAATGTAATCAATAGAATCAATCATTGATCTTTTATTTCTTATGTTGATGCTCAGTTTGTCTGGAATAGGTGATAAGCCCAATTACTTGAACGCATCACAACCCTAGCTGGCTAGCTGTGATATAGTTCCTGTGCTTTTACCTTTTTCAAAGCTACTAATTTCCTCTGCCGAAGAATGACTTGTTGCCATCTTGCAAATGATTGTAGCACTTTTTATTTTTATTTTTTTATATATTGTTTGAATTGCTACACCTACAAATGAACTTTCAGATAAGTGCTTTATTTATACAAAATTTCTAGTCAGATTTGGTGCCTCGATGTTACACTTTTCTCCTAATCCTCTCAATGAAACTTAAGGTGCTTGCCACATGCTTGTTATTGAAAAGACGAGATGACCATGTTGTAAGCATAGGGGTACTGAGGAAAAGTGGTGAAATTTACATGTCTAGTCTACTGAAGAAATTCGTGCGATACTTTTTTTCTTTCTATCCTTTTTGTGATATTTGTCTACAGCGTATATACAAAAGGTTAATTTAATTTAGATTTTATTAAGTTTACGTATTGATAAGTTTTTACATTATATTGCTTTCCTTTTCTTGCTTTCTTTGCTTTCGTTGTTATAGAAATCTGATTGTCATTAATTGCCCTTACTGAATTAACTTTCAAATATTTAACTCACTAACTTGTTTAACATTAGCAAAACATGGATATGGACAATGACTCAAGTACTGAACTTGGGAGTTTGCTAAAAATTCTCCCCCCAGTGGAATTTTGCTGTGTTTACGGTTCTAGTCTCCATCCAAACAATAATGACAAGGTTTTCTTTTTCTTCATCCTTGAATTTCAACTTCTTTATATTCCATCATGCTTAATCAACTTTGTTTATTCTTGCAATCTGTGTATTTATATTACTTTTGGCATTGCAGACGTTAATGATGGATTACATTCTTGGTGTATCAGATCCTCAGCAATGGCATTTTGAAGTATGTGTTTCCTTAGACGCATAGCCTGCCTCTTCTCTTCTTAGCTTATCTAAAAGAACATGATATCTAGTTTTTGATGAATGCTATTCTATCTTCTTTTTTCCCTACATCCAAGAATTTGAAAATGAATGGGGATCACTATGCCTCATGGATGTCGCATCTTGGTGGAGCAAGACTGGTCCCTCTCTCTCTCTCTCTCTCTCTCTCACTCACTCAAAATAGGGCTATCATTAAGAAGTAAGAACTATGTATATGGTTGGTTGTCGCAGATTACCAAAGTAGCAGATGAAATTGGTGTTGGAGTACATTTCAACCCATTTGTTTTTTGGAATGAAAAGGTATTAATCCTTCGCTGGGTCAGTTATTTGTTTGTATTGTAAATTTTTTAAATATGTGTGCATGTATATGCAGTTAATTACTTCTCAGTAGTTTTTTGTGATTTAATTTACAATTTGTTACCTAATTAGTTTCCCTATATCTTATTATAGTCTTATGTTTGATAAAAATTTGGCAGATGTACAAATATGGGGTTGTTCAAACAGATGACCTAGTTCATGACATACAGAACTGGGAGAGGTTTTACTTCAGTGGTCGCCTTCAAAAACCAGTATGTCTCATCTGAAAGGGTGTCCTTTTCTAATATAGATCTTAAATAAATTTTATGTGCATTATTTTCTACTTGAGATGAATACACAAGGTTGCAGTAGTTGGCACTAGTATATATATTCTTATGATTCGAACCATCACTGACTACAACATCACAACCAATGGCTTAATGTTTTCATATGTTTCCTCTCAGTGAGCATTTCTTAATCATTCTCTTTGAAATGCCTTTGCATTTTCTTTTCATTGATGAGCATGTGCTCTGAAGAGACCTGACCGAACCCAGCTTGTCCGACATGGCACGGACCTGACACACCGCGTGGCATTTGAGCAACCAACTAACTGGAAAAGCCCGTCAAATCCCCCGGACAATACTTGACGCCACTTGAGTCGAAGACCCGAAGACCTAAAGCGACCATCATCACCACCAACCTATTTTCCAGGCAAGCCGACCACCATCATGTCCGCTCTTTAACCCACGGTCGTTGTGACCACCTGGCGATCAAGCCCAGACATGTGGTCACATCCCATTAGTCACCATGAAAGTCCCCTTGACAAGTCACAAACTCTGTTCCACTCACCCACCTTCCGGTACACAAGTACAAGGGATCATTGTATGGCACCAATGAGAATTCTTCTGCCATTCATATTTATCACCGCATTGCAGGAAACAAAAACAATACGGTCGCCACCTTGTCCCCACAGCTTGCCTCTTCCTTAGTCATGAGCACCAAGCCATGCACAAGCTATGGTCCCATTACCCAGGATAGACTCTCAAGCACTTCATAAACTCTCTACTCAGTTCTCAGCATTGTATTCGGTTCTGGTTCTCATCTTTGTCCAATCACAAAGATAGGAGGCCCTCTTATAAATCGTATACTCACTCTCACATGGAGGGTTTTTGGTTGGGCCAACCCCCAACCAGCTCACGGTGCTTTCTTCGTTGATCACAGGCATACCAGATCTGGCAACAGTTCATCCCATCTTCATTCATTCAAGCCCAGATATCGTATCCAATCATCATGCTCAAAATTCTTCCTACTCTCTTTAATACTTGTATGGTTTATGTTCTGTGACTTCCGTCGTAAGATGTATGAACATTGTGATCTTATGGATATGGCCTTTCTACTCCATCGCATGATTAATAACTAAGTGTAGAGATCAAGCACAATTTTTTTCTTGTTTCTTAAGTCAATTCCACAAAAAATTTCGTCGTTAGCTTTGGATACCTCTATACTGTTTCGCTGTTAACCTAAGCCTTCAGGCCTCTTACCCCTACACTTGGCCACGCCTCAGATGCTGAGTCGATAGCAATTACTGGTTGTAGAGGGTCACAAATTCTTTTTTAATACTTGCAGGTGCGTATAATTGTAGACAATCCGGGCGTTGAAAATGTCAACTCTCTTAATTTGAGGGCGGCATCTTCTGCTGCGCTCCTCCTCTTGCCATCCAAATTCACAGAGGTTTGCTTCTTCATCACATTTCAGTCATTAAATATAACGTTGATATACATTTTACTTTCCTTGTGCAGAAAGATCTGTATGCCAAAATTTGTAGCCTTTCATATATGGGTGACTTACGCATGCTTTTTGCAGAGGATAAAAATAAGGTAAGACTGATTGAAGATTATTTCAATTGTTGAGGAATTCTGCCTTATCTATGGATAGCATTTGTCTTTTCTGCGTCTAATACTGTGTTTGTAGAGTCGTCTGCCTCTGTGTGTGTGTCAGTGTGATACATTTCTCATTGCATTATATCTGGTGTTTTTCCTTGTGGAGTATGGAATTGGTGCCTTATTTCTGGCATTACATTCCATTTTTCCTATCAAAAATTGCTTCATATGTTCAAACATTACTTCTTTTTTTTCCTTTTAAGTTACTGTTCTTTATCTCTGTGTGTGTGCCCAGGTGAATAAGATAGTACAGGGCCAGTTTGAATTATTCAAAACAATGTATAATCCATTGCTACAAGAATATGCAACCAAGGACCTGTTGAGATTCTCCTCATCTGGGGATCAGCAAGTGACTATATCTCAGGTCTGTCCAAGTCTTAAGTTTTCTACAATTGAGCTCAGCATTTTCATCTCATTGATTATTAGGATGATCAAAATTTTATAGTTGAATCTTGTAGAATCATGAAACTGCAATGGACAATATTCGTGAACCACAAAACCTTCGTAGTTCTTACAACTATGGAGACCTAGTTTATCTACATGATTAGGAGTTGTAGAACATGATCACTTCATGCTATAAATCAGGGAAAAGGGTTCTCCCTTTTGCTTGCTCTTGTCCTTCCGCTGTGGCAATCTCAATTTTGAATTTTTGCTTCAACCAATGGCGACGCCACATATAGAGTAAGGGGGACTCCAGACCCCCCCACCCCCCGGGGGATTTGAGAAATCTGCTAACTAGTTGTACTGTGAATTTGTATCACTTTAGTTCAAGCTTTGATTTTTATTTAAGCTTTGGTTTACACACCAAAAAAGACTTTTCTAAATACATACTCATCGATGATTTCTCACTTTTTGGTATTGTGAATTCCCCCTCCCCTCCCTTGCCGAATATTTCTTGCTTTGCCACTGGCTTCAATGCTTGTCAATGTGATTACCTATTTTTCAAATGTGTATCCTGTATGCTTCTATTACACTGAACATGCATGTCAGATTATTCAAAAGGATATTTGAATGGTGTATTCATAGTCAAGATTTAGGGCAAGGAGTCTAATATGTTTGAGCTTTCTCTACACCAGGATTCCAGCTTATCAGCAGCTTCATCCCTTGTTTCCTTTCTCCCCACAACAATCAGAAGCCAAATGGGGGAGAGCCTAGGAGAGAAGAAAATAAGGAATCAAACTGGTATGAGCTTCAACTCAAACAGAGTCAATCTATAGAAGGCGCCAACATTAGCAGGATGTTTTTTGATGCAGGTCAAATTGTTAGCAAAGTTGTGATTGGCTCAAAAGAAGCGGCGGCAGAGTGCATACGAAAGGTTTTGAGACAAAAGGTTACGGTGTCAAGTGCAAGGCAGGCTGTAGCTGGTCTACTGACTGTTGGTGGCGTGCATGGAGTTAAATATCTTGCAAGTAAGATGGGCAAGGCTTGGAAATCTTGGACTTGAAAACTCTTTCCGTTTTTACTCTCCCTCCATCCTTTACCCTTCTAGGTGGATTTATGTACACATGTTATGGCAAACTGCTTCTCAAACTGTCAGAGATCAACCAGTTTTCAACTTTCATGCCTAGAATGAGATCTGCGTTGGGACTCATCCGCATTTGCTTTGACCACAGCCAACTTGATCGATACATTTCACAAGCTGGAAGCCATAATTTGATTCCCTCGATAGATATCATCTTGTAGGAGAGGAAGGATTTTCCATGACCTGCCCCCAAGGTGGTAGATGTGAGAGTTGAGTTTCACATAAACCTTTTTGTTAGTATTACAATGATTTTTTTTTTCTAATATAATCACTATTTATTAGTTTGGTAATAAGTAGTGTGTTTCACATTTTGTATTTTTATTATTTTAACAATATAATGTTATGGCGCAAAATTGTGATAATTATTACTCCTTCCGTCCCTAAATAATCGTCCTAGTTGACCCGGCGTACAGTTTAAGAAAAAAACAATTGATTTGATTATTTATATTGGTTTAATGTGTAGTTTTTTTTAATGTCTATGTGTATGTGGTCCATAATTAAAGTAGAGTGAAAAAGTAAGGATAAAATGGTAAAAGTGATGTTTTAAAATAGTAAGTTTTAAAGTGGATAATTATTTTTGGACGGACGAAAAAGGAAAGAAGGACGATAATTTAAGGACGGAGAGAGTACATTTTAATGGCTGTCAATTAATAATTCCAAAAATACTATCTTTGGAATATTTTGTGATTATTGAGAAAGAAAACTTTTTCCTGTTTCTAAGTTAGTGTTTATTTCTAGCTTTTTTACTAAATCTTTTAAGGAAATTTACTTTTAAGACAGTTTAGTAACACATGCATACTAGTAGTCTAGTAACCCTAATATAACATTTAAAGTTTATTGGACATGAATCTTCATCCGTTTTAAGTAAAAAAGTTCATTATTTCATTTTGAATGTTTTCCTTAAAAAGTTTATTTTTAAAAATTAAAGTATAAAAATATCATTTTATTATTAATTAGCTATTAAAAGTGTTATTTTTTAAGAAGTTTTGATTTTCAAATGACGATTTTTTGCCCCAAACGGATAGAGCATATATCAAAGGTGAAATTAGTAGGCAAAACACAAATGGGCCACCCAGTTTTTCCACTTTTTGCAATTTGACTACCAAAAGTTTGAAATATCTATTTTGACCATCCAATTTTAGTCATGTTGCAAGCGAGTTCATTTTTTGGATGACGTTAGATTTAACCGTTTAGTTTAAGACAAATATCTATTTTGCCCTTTTGAATACAATTTTTTTGTCTATTAGAAAGCTAAAGGGTCAAATTGTAAATAATAGAATTTTGGGGTTACATGTTTGGGTCAACAATGTTCATCTTCATCTTCTACATCTTCATTTTTTTTTTTTTTAAAGGTTGGAGGGGACATAGACCGTACCCCAACCCTTAATTTTTTTTAATATTATTTTTAATGCCTTGAAAGGCTACAATTATACATATATGATGCCTTTGGAATGGCTCGAACAATTGGTGCCTCTGGGAAGACTTTGAACACCCGACCTCTCGGTTGAGAGTAGTTAAGTCCCAGGGTGCCTCTGGTAGGTCTTCAATACTCAACCTCTCCGTTAAGATAAGTGAGTAGCTAAATGAGGCCTTTGGATAAGGCTTTAACAACAACGATGCCTCTAAAGAGGCTTGAACACCCGAACGATGCCTCTAAAGAGGCTTGAACACCCGACCTCTCTACTGAGAGTTGTAAAGTCCAGGGTGTCTCTAGTGAGACTCGAACACCCAACCTCTCCGTTAAGAGAAAAGAAAAAAATAAATTCAAAAATTAAATAAAAAAAATTAGAGAATGATAGAATTCTTTTTTCTAGTGGTTACACATTTGTTCATACAAACAAAACCTAGATACTCTTTCCCCTTTATCCCAAATAAAACCCAGATATTCTTCTTCATCATATTCATCCCCACTACCTCTCCACCGAATCCATTTCGCCCCACCTCTTTCAATCTCCCACTGTTTCTCCGCCATTCACCACCGCTATTCCTAACCTCCCCTTTCCTTAAATCACGCTACTATATTTAGAGCATAGGTGAAAGGTTTGAACGAAATGAAATGAGAGTCGTCCTTATACCACAGAGACAGAGGCGTTGAATTAAAGCTTCCTCGACTATATATAGGCCTGACAATTTGAGTCACGACACAATTCACCGACACAAACACGACACAAGATTAAAGGGTTTGGGCTGGGGACTTATCGGGTTTGGGCTGTTCTACGGTGAACACGTTAAGACACGATAAAAAACGGGTTGCTATCGAGCAAACACGGTAAGACACGATAACTAAAATATATATGTTTTTAAAATCTATTTTATGAAATTTACTATGGGTTGTTGAGTGTTGTTCATTTCTTTCAAACTATTTTCTTGATTATTTCATAATTTTATCATTTGAGCATTTGTAACTTTTATACTACTTGACTATTTCTATTAATAAATTTTCAAAATATGTATTAAAAAATAAATAATATATATTTTATGATTTTATTGCGCTTCACGTTCTAACGGGCCTAGCGGACCTAACTAAAAAAATCTGACATTTTTTTGTTTATCGTGTCTATCGTATCATGTCGTACTTTCGTGTTTATCGTGTCGTATTCATATTTTAATATTAGACACAATAAGCATATCGTGTTGTGCTCTTACTTATCAACCGGCATTGGCAGATAACAATTAAGCATGTCCGATTTGCCACCCCTAGCTACCTACAATAAATAAAGACTTGTACGAGTGGACTTGTAATTTTATAGCTCTAAATAATCTTCGAAAACCACTAACACTAATTTGTTCTAGAAATTTGCAAATGGATATTTATAGTTGTCTAATGGGACTGGTTTCCTTTTCCGCTAGTAACAATATATATATATATATAAAATAGCAAGCGCGATTTTTCCGCCTGAATATTTTTTATAAATGAAAACATAACTATGCATTGGAAGTTGAAACATTTTGTTTTATTACATTTTCTTAGTTTTTATACTAAACATTTAATTAACAAGGCATTAGAAATTGGAACATTTTGTTTTGTTACATTTTCTTTTTATATATAATGACAAATGTGATTAGCACATCCAAATATAGCAAAATACGTTCAAAATGCACTTGACAAAAATAAGAAGATATATATAATGACAAATGTAATTTGCTTATCTCAAGATTACTAGATAACCACTGTAACTATTTACCAAATATGGATACTATTTACATATGAACACATCAATCTAAGAGGGGATGTCTTTTCTTTTCTTACCAATATAAAATGAAAACGAGACTAACAATCTAAAAACTCAACAAACATTATTTACTCAGCCATAAATGTGCTTCCTCTTTGAATATTAATTTACTTGTGAGTTTTATCAAGATAAATTATATCCATAGGAGTTAAAGAACAAGTACACAATGAGATATAATTTGATGAACAACTATGGATCGATCCTTAAAGTTTGTCATGTCTAATTTGATACTCAACAAATATTGTTTACTCAGTCATAAATGTGTTTTCTCCTTAAATATAAATGCTCTGTGATGGATTTTGTTGTCTATAACCACGTAATTGTACCGGCAAAAGTAATAGCATCAGTTATGACATACTGGATGAGTGGACTTTTAAAAATCAACAAGGTCCTGGTGAGAGGTGACAACATCATCATTACCGGATTTCATTTACACTCATTGACATTGGAAGATGAATATGAGCAAGTAAATCGTGGTCTAATTGCTCTAGGAACATGTACGATGACTGTATAGGGGTGTTATTATGTATATGGGCGAGTAGCCGAATATATCATACTCTGTGAGAGGTACAATGAATTGAGAGCAATCATAATCTAAATGTCTATTTTATTGTCTGTTGAATTGGACTTAAATATTTGTAGATATAGTTGTGACAATTAAGTACACATATTATCAATGTCACATCATTTGGGTGACGCTATTAATGAAAATGTTTTTGAGTCGGGGACATTTTGGTCATTTCGGGAGAGGGATGACTGTAGGAAGTATGTAATTTGAGTTGCTTTTCTTTGGTTTATCGTCATTTGAATTTGTTATACAATTTTTATTATCTAACAAATATATATTCGTTTAAAGACGTATTCTAAAATATATATGAATTTTTTATTCATGTAATAAACAATAATTAAATTCACTTATATTTTTATCCTTACATTTTAATTATGCGTTTAATTTTCATAACACACCAACTAAAATATTTAAAAAAACATTATATTAATATTGATTAGTATAGATTACGTGAGCTTTGTTATGTGATAGTGATAGCAGTAGTAATTGTATATATTTAATCATAGTGATAGTAGTAGTAATCGCACATATTAAACGATAAATGTTGTATTTTAAAAAATATTCTAAAATTTATAAAAGATTTTATTTATTTATTGTATTCTCTATTAATAATTTTATTTTTTTCATAATCGCTGCATTATAATAATTTGTTCTGTTTATGTACATATCGAACTCACAATCTTTACGGTACAATTATTTGTTTATTTTATTTATTATCATTAAAGTTTTTAATCATGATATTAGTTTTACAATAATTTATTCTTTTAATTTTATTTTTTCACTTCATGTTGCCTATGTATAATTTGATTGAAAAAGATATATAGTGTGCGTTTAACGTACGGGTGTAAAGCTAGTTGTCCTTAACAATAACTAGTTTTTGCACACATATATATATTTTTTTAACTAAACTATACATAAACAAAATAAATATCAAAAACAAAATCAGAAGAATAAATAACAAAAAAATACTTAATTTGAAAATGGTATAGTACTTAATCAAAAATATTATAGATTCTAAATTTTTTTCTTATACACAACATTTGCTGTTTTATTGGTTGACTAATTTTCATCTTCATCACATATCAGTATCGACCAGAACAGTTTGTTACCATTGAAACTGCGATATACAGTTGTCCATGGATAAACACTGACTTCTTGAAGAACAATCCTACATGCGACAGTGATTGCCTTCGACTTTTGTTAATTGTCATTACATACGATTTGTGCATTGTGATGCATGATTCTTAAATTGTAATGCATGGTGTGCCTTTTTGACGCGTGCTCGATTCATTTAGGGTATCTCAGTATTTCACCTCAAAAGTGTTTTTTTTATTTTTTAAAAAATATAAGGGATTAAAGTGCTTTTAAAATTGGTCTTAGTGGACTGATCCGAATTTAACTCATATAAAAAAAAAATTATGGTCTATTAAAAAACCCTAAAAGGCACTACTATGTATTTGAACTTTTATTGATTTTCCAAATACCCAAATCAAAAAATTCATTGTAATATAAAAAAACTCATCTCCTCCCACCTCCCCATGTCATATTATGATATTAACCTTCTTGCCACTTGCCAAAGTCCATCACTCCCTCCCCCTCTCTCTCTCTTTTAGTACACCAGTGATGCACACGTGCGTTGTACGGATTGTACATGTATATAAAATTATATACTAAATTAAAATTGAATAATATGTAATTAATTTTTTTATTATTAACAAAATAAGCAAAAAATAATAAACAGTAAAATTAAATATAGAAAATCCTACAAATTTGAAAAAAAAAAATAATATAAATTTTGGAATACTTTTTAGATACAATAATTTTTGTTCAACATGTACGAATATTTCAACTATAAATATCACATAGTAACTCTAGACAAAACTACATACAACTTATGATAAGCAAAAACATATTTTCAAATGGAGCTTATATTAGACAATGACTTACCATGATTTTTATTCATAGACATTGCGTAAGACATAATCAACAAAAAATATTGTATCTGGAATTTGAAAGAAATTTTAGGATCAAATAGTATCAGTGACATTCTTTGAATCAAAAGAGTACCACCAGAATTGCCATTTGAAAGAACTCAACCTTCTAAAACATGGTTTCTCAGCCTTATAACAATTAATCTCGTGTCATTGCATAACTCAAGTGAATAGACTATGTTACGAAACAACATTATTTGAGTTTCAACCTTCAAATTTAACTCACAGTTTGAGATTTCAGAATATATAATTCAATTGAAATATTCACGATTATATATCTTTCAAATTTAACTCACAGTTTGAAATTTTAGAATATGTATTGTTGATGTGATGTAATTAAAAAAAATTACATCTTAATTTTTATATGACTATTTAATTGAAACCACACAAAAAAACATGTATCTCTTTCAACAACATAACTTATATATTACATTTCAATTTTCAATTACATAAATAATTAACAAAAAAAAAAAAAAGAGAAAATGTCACTCTAATTTGAACATGACATAAAGTTCTCGATATTCTTACTTATTTGTAATGGACCATCATAAAATGTATTTTTTTGTTTAGTTTATTGAGTTTTGTTTTCTTTTCAGATGTGTAGTGTGCATTCATATGATATTTACAAAATCCTAAGCATATATCAATTCATTTATGTACTGTCTGCTTCATACATTGAATAAGTTTCATACAGACACTGTGCTATAAGCACATACACAAAATCTAGTGATAATTTAAACTAAAACGGACTCAAACGAAAAAAACAAACAAAGTCAGGCCCATGAGTATTTTTTATTTGTTTTTTTATTTTATAGAAATGTATTTCAAGATCTATTAAAAACAATCGTAAGTATTTTTATTTAACTATTTTTCATTTATAATAATACTAAGCTATTCAATATTTTTGAATAAATACCATTTTTACGAATTATTTTTATATATTGATTTTGTTTGTAATTAATTATATGCACATAGACTATGTCTAACTTATGAATAGTTTGCCTAGACATTTTATTTATACTTTATTTTTGTGTAATATTTAATAGTTATATAGCTTTGGTATGTAATTAGTTATATGTCATTTATGTGTCATTTTCGAATTTAATTCTCCAAATAAAAAAAGTAAACTCAATTGGAATAGTTTATGTCAACATCATTAAATGACATTTCTCAAATTCAATTTCAAAAAATATAAAAAAATTGACATAAACAGAACATAAGTGATTCCATTTTTGAAAAGTGAGTTTTGGCGGAAAATTTCTAAAAATTATGCACTTTTGTTTTTATATATATTACGACACAACCGTGTAATGCACGGTTCAATATTAATATAAATAAAACAATATAAAATTTTAATGATAACCATATAACCGAATAATTATATAAAAAATAACGAGTTCAATATATGCATATAAAACAAATTATAGAAAATCATGTTAATAAAAACAATAACTTTTTAACATATCTTTAAATTGATATCGAAGTGACATGTTCTTGACCAAAACAGTTTACTTTGCATAATTAAAATTAAAGTTAATCATATAACATTATAATCAAAGCACTCGTGCGATGCACGAAGCCTATATTCATATCAATACAATAGTTAAAACTTTAGTGCTAATAAAATACACAAATGATTGCAACATAAAGATTATGAGTTCGATGTGTAGAATTGAATATCATAATTTTGTAACATTAAAATTAAGATTATTTTGTTTGGCTCTCATGTAGAGTTCAATTAAAAATCTAAACGTATAAGCAAATTAATAGAAATAAAAAAATTAATGAAAATCAATAGTCTTTAGGTTTAAAAATGTTTTACCTTTGGAGAAAAAAAATCAATTTATAGAATAAAAATATTAAGAATTTCAATTCAATTCAAATTCTAATATTTTTTCTGGATATAAACAATAAAATTTACATTGAAGCTCACAATTCCAATTCTAAACAATGTAATTGAGGTTCACTTTCTTTCATTCTCTACTTTTGAGTCTCAACAAAATTTAAATTCACTTATGTGTTTTCCATATTAAAAAATGATATTAAAATATATACAAATAAATATATAAATAAAAGTTACATTAATGTTTAAAAAAAATTGATAGCACATATAATATTAGACAAATGACAAATTATTTGTGATATACTAACATGTTTTGTCATAAAACCTTAAAAACTACACTTTTCAAAATTGGTAATTTTTACAAAATAATTCAAGTATTATGGTTCAATTTAAAAATCAGACATAAAGAAAAAATAATTAAAATAGTATATAACCAAGGAAAATAAAATGTAGGAGATGGGTCAAGGAAAATGAACCAAAAATTCAAACGATCGATGGATAGACATCATATAATTTGGTTTAAACCGTGAAATGGATAACTTTTGGACCACGACCTGGTAAACACTCATAAAATCATGTTGTTTTAGTTGATGTATATAAACAAAAAGAAAACAGTTTTACCCTAGTTTCACCACACATTGCAAAAAAAAAAAAAACGTATTTTTTGCAGCGATGGTGAACCTCAAGGTTATCACCTAAAGAAAGTCCGACAACGGAAGCTATGACTACCGACTTACCGTAAACTTGTTGGTATGTTCATATTTTCAAAAATATTTCAAAACCTCTGTTTAACTTCAAAACTCGTTTAACTAACAAACAAATTCGATCTGAATGTTGATTAATTTCATTATCAACACTTTTTTTATATCTAAATTTTTAAACATGTATAAGTAACTAAAAAATCAGAAATTATCGGGTTTCAAATTTTTTTTTACATGTAGCTAGTTGTCTCAAAAAATTGGTCATATCTCGATTTATATATATTTTTTACAATAATAACTTTGGTTATGATGAAATAGAGAAAAAAATGTCAGATCTTTGTATTGTTATTAATTGATTGTCTGTGAATTACTTTTACTTTAAAGTGTGTGTATATGATTTAGTTTCAAATTCGCTGTTTTATTTCATATTTATTTTTCCTAGCCTGGATATTCATGCAAAGAAATTGACAAAAAAAACTTAGTTTTGTTATCTCTCATGTTTCTACTATACATATTTTTCTTAATATACTAAATAAGAATGTGAAGAGGTTTTGGAATCATTTATTCAATCAACCATAATAATGATATTTTATATTTTCAATTTTCAATGTAAAAAGTGACTTATATGTAAATTAGAAGTGTTTCTAAATTTGGAAAGTCACTTTTGGCGGAAACTTTCCAAATCTTGCTCATCCCCTTTTATATATGTATAGATATATATATCTTGTGCACACACTCACACCATCACTGAGAGAAACCGAAAGATCTTTCAATGGAGCCTCTGAACATCAATTACCTTCAATCCACCATAGCTGTAAGATTTCCTTTATTTTCTAATATTAATTAAATAAAATTTTCTTAGTACAGAAAGATCAACACCTATCTAAAAATGAAAATCAAATTATTTCGAATTTTACAATCTGCTTCTTCACTATTATTTTTCTAAAAAAAGTACAGATCTTTAATTTCTAGATGTGTTTTTATTATATATGTAGTTTTAAAGTACATGATCAACGCCATAGTTGATGTGTTGGTACAAAGAGCATAGTATTTTCAATAAAAGAAGTATGTGAAAATGTCTAAAGGATTAAATTAGATATATATTTGAAAATTTTAGAGACAACTTTTGAAAGTTCACTAATAAATATTCATGCATGGCGGAAATCTATAGGGATATAATTTGGGAATCTGAACAGAATGCAAAGAGTTTTGACTGATACTAAATGATTAATTTATGCATTTATTTATATAAAACATTAATTATTAATTAAATGTTGCTGATTATAATTACTTCATAAAAAATCATTTTTAGAAAGTCAGTTTAGGCGGGAAACTGTCACAAATATGAGTGTTATGTGTGTGTATATATACTAGTGATGTTCTCGTGCGTTGCACGGTTTGTACACTGGTATAAAATTATATACTCAATTAAAGTTGAAGAATATACAATAAAAAAGTTTAATATGAAAAAATTAATAAAAAGTAAAATTAAAGATACACCACATAAATTTGAAAAGTAATTATAAATTTATGGGTTAATATCATTTTTGATACCTCAACTTTACTCATTTTTCAGTTTCCATACCCATTGTTCCTAGGCAATCAAAGTTAAGCCAAACATTTCAAAACTCCATCATTTTTAATCCCAATCGTTAAATGGCCGTGAATTACTAACGATTGACCTGCTATCCTAGGTTGGAAACCGGCAACAACAGGTATCACTATCAGGTATCCAAAATCCATCACTTTTAATCTCAATCGTTAAACCAACTGTTCTTACCGCTTGGCCATTGCAAATGGAATCATCTTTTCTATCAAAATCATCTTTGCCCATATCATTATCAGCTTTGAGTTCTACCTGTGTCATCTGAACGCATCCTCTAGGCATATTGGTGGCCAATCTATCCTGATCCGAATAATGTGGTGTTAAAGGAGCATCATCGTGACTAAAAGAAGAATCCCCAATATGACCTTTACGCCCACCCTAAAAGCAGTCCTTTATAACCTGTCTCGAAAGGCGCTTAACGAGCAAAGAACCGAGGAAGCTTGAAGCCACCAAAGCTAAAAGCGCTCGAACTCTTTCACTTTGGAAGCCTGTTAGACCTGTATTTCTTTCGTTGCCAAACAATTATAATGGAATCAAAGATTGAGTCGCCGGTTAACTCCTCCTTTCCAAAGGGGATTAGTAGTCAAAAAGCAAAGGTGCAGAGGCGAACTATCCATCCATTGAAATCTACCAAATTGCAAAACCCTCAAATAGGTTGTCACCGGAAAGTCGCTAGTCCGATCGAGGAAGAATATATAGCACTAGTCTCGTCTCCGTGAAGGCTCCGCCCAAGTCTATATATCATCGCGACCAAGTGAGATTTTTCGGGAGTGAAAAGATGGTTTTTGAGATCGATTTCCAAGTCGATTTCGTCAATACCTCCATAGTCTTGGCTATTGGAAGCAGGGGAGAAAACCATTCTGGCGCGAAGGTCCTTGACGGAGTTGTGAGGGGTATCATCAATAAAGGAAGAATCTGTGAATTAGGTTTTGCATTGAGCAATTGGGCGCAATGATGCCATCGGATGTCATCGAACGAGCACTAGTAACGAACGATTTGGATGGAGGTAGTAGACCCGAGACTTGCTGCGGTTAAGATACCCGAATCGGGTTGGAATTAAAGTACCGCTCCGCTGTCAGGTACGAAGCATTGTTTTCATGCTCACGAGTCTCTGCTTGATTCTGTCTGTGCTTGTAGAATTAGGGTTTTCAACCTAGGTAGAACTCGAAGCTGATAGTGATACTTGTTACCAAGCCTGTTGCCGGTTTCCAACATAGGATATTAGGTTAGTCGTTAGTAATTCATGGCCATTTAACGATTGGGATTAAAAGTGATGAATTTTGGAAAAGTTTGGCTTAACTTTGATTACCTAGAAACAGTGGATATGGAAACTGAAAAATGAGTAAAGTTGGGGTATCAAAAATGATATTAACCCTAAATTTATTTAGATGTATTTCCTTATTCAAAAATGGAGGATTTGATGGAATTCAACCATCTTCGTCATTCGTTAAGTCAACAATTAATAATAGACACGTGCCTCTAAATGACAAAATTTGATAGAGATAATAGTTTCCGATATTTCGTCCTAATGTAGTAGCTATAAAAAAACGTTTATTATTGAAAATATAAACATATAAAAATACATTTTATATCCTCACATTTTCTTTCTTCTTCATACCTCGTTCATCTTCTTCTTCATTTTATGTTTGTGTGTGTGATTCAAAATAAGTTTACTTTTGTGTTTGTGCTACTGTGCATATACTGTTTGATGAAAGATCTAAATAGAAATTTGTTCGTTTTTAAATACCCTTTTTGAAACTCGATGAATCAATTTTGAATCACAATGTATCATTTGTAAATTGTGATGCATTGACTTAGATGTGGGATGTAGGTAAGATGTATTAATTTTGAATCATATGTTGATTGTGTACATGAAAGAAGAAAGATGAAGATTTAGTACATTATGATTTAAAGTGCGATGCATAAATTAGATTATGTGATTTAAATTGATGAATTGATTAAGTGATCCGTAGTGCGCCTTCGGTTCATTAAGAGTCGTAGTCTTTTCGCTCTAAAAGTGTCCTTTCTAATTAAAAAAACATAAAAAACTGTAACAGTTGAAAATTTTACATAGTGGACGGACCCGAATTTCTCCCTAAATCAAACAACAATAAAAAGGACTAAAAATACTCAAAATTTTCAATTGATTCAATCCAAATTATTATTACTTTAATGAACAATAAATATTACTCAAATTATAACCAAACTGGCCCAAAAAAATCTCAAGCACTTGTCATATAGATAAAATGCTTCTCACTCTCTAACCTAAAAACCCCACCCCCACTCACTCTAACCAATATACACACCGCATCACTCTCACTTTTACTCAATTAAGTCGTCTAAAAGGTCACCTTTCTTATTTTTATAGCATTAAACCTAAGAAATTCCTCCGATGAACATGAGACAATGACTTTTCATCTCTTCAAATCCTTCGTTTCAAAAATTCATCCACCGACTTTCCCCAACCAAAATAGAATCAGATCAAACCATTTCGTAGCAATGTGTGTTAGATTTTTTTTATAAAGTATTCAACTTTGTATTTCGATTTTTTTAAAATCTTAGAGCTTAATTTTACTTAGTGAACTGGAAAAAAAATGACTTATAATATGATCCAAGTATTTATGCTTCTTTACTTAATTATTTTTTTAAATACAGTTTAAATAAGTCGAGACTTTTTATATTTTCAGTATTTAACGTTATACCCGAATTTTTTATATTTTGAGTATAGAAAAAAAATATTTCGAATTTTTAGATTTGCATTTTGAAGATCTATTTTTTTAATATTTTTTATAATTAAAATACATCTATGTTAAATCACTTGTATCTAATGTAGTTGTTCACTTCAAAATTGGCCTCTTTGTAGACACTAATTTATTTGTTTTTCGTCTCTGTATTTCAAATTCCTTTGATTTAATTAGATTTTATTTATAAATGTACATTATTCTGATTTGATAAAACCAAAATTGAGAACTTTGTAGTCACAGTGCATATTAATAAATAAATATAAATATATATTGGTTAGCAATAAATCTGTATCAGTTTGAAGATCATTAAATTGTATTAAATTTAGCACATACACTTGAACATGATGTTTATTAAATTATCGTAATTTATTCCCTACATCTTTAATCCTAGGCATTGCATATGTTTAAGTTATTTATTGATTACAAAAGTACCATGAGAATTTAATAATTCCACATATATAACTGTTTTTAATTTATTGTAGCTTTATGATCTCTAGAAAAAAAGGGAGGACCAAGTACATGAGATCCTAAGCAATCAAAATAAAAAGAATACAGTAAGTATTACAGGTTGAAAAGATACCTTTACATTGTAAAATATATATTTTGTACGAAAAACCGTTGAGTTATCTAAGCTTACTTTTGGTCTGGTTGTTGTCTCTAAGCAAAATGAGAGAGGGATGCATTTTATATAGCTTTGTTCTATATTGGTGTGTTATCCTCAGCTGTTTTTAGTAATGATGTTCAACAAACAAAATTATAACAAATTTATAGTTGTTTTATCTTTGAAAACTACTCGAGAAGAGAAAAGCTAAGGAACTGTCTAACTCCCTTAGGCGTTCAATTACAGCCGAAAAAATTAATCTTCAATGATAATTCATGTAATTGTTTTGATAATTTATTCATTTATCATTCAATTGATAAATGATTATTAAATTCAACAATTGAAATAAATAATTATTTATTAGCTCATTGAAATTTCAATATGGTTTAAAAAATCATAACTATTTTTTATATTACCGGATGTGAATGAGGTTGAAATAGTTTGATATATATGATTGTCAATTGTCTCAAGTCAAAGAAAGAATGTCAAAAGTTTTCTGATTTATTTATCTAATTAATTTTGATTACAAATTCGTTTCATTTCCCAATGCATTAATGACACATAATGTAGAAGTGTTGTCATTTTTGAAAAGTGCATTTTGACGGAAACTTTCCAAAAATCGCACCTCTCATATATATATATATATGTGTGTGTGTGTGTGTGTGTAATATTTGAGGACCTAATTTAGATATAAATACAAGGGAGGGTGTGTGATTGTTGTTGTATCATCTTTCATCATGTTATTGGGGGTTCTTCCTCTCTGTATTTCTGTTTTGAAGCAATAATGTTTCACATACACAAAACAAACAAACACAACAAATAAAAAAAAATCAAGCAAGGCATTCGGAGAACTGAACATTGAGGGCCCGTGAGGGGCTTTACGAGGACTGTACTCGAGACCTCTTGCTAGGGGTGAGTAGAAGTTTTCCGGAACCGAACCGGACCAGTCAGAAATGGACCGGATCAATACTTTGGATAGGTCCTGGATCTGAATTTTTACAGAACCGTACAATTGGGTCGGTCCCCGGTTCCAGAAACCAAAAACGCAGAACCGAACCAATGTGGATTTATTATTATTTTATTATATATAATATACTAATATATTATAATTAATATATATATATATATATATATATATATATATATATATATATATATATATATAAATTGATAAGAATATAATAAAAGGGATTCAACTTACAACCTAAAGAAAATATATTATAATTTAATTCAATATTCAACCAAGTTTCCTTATTTGATTAAAGAGAAAATAGGACTGAAAACATTGTTCTTCCATATTAATTAATTTTCTACCTCTTTTTGTGATTTCAAACATTATTAGTTTGAAGGATTGTTACCTGTAAATTAATTAAATTAACCATAAGAGGATCGGAGAGGAAGATGACTTGCAATAAATTTCCTTACAGCTTTCTTTTTCGTTTCTCTTTATTAATTTGGAAGTAATGATTTTTACCTTTAGTTTATTTTCACAAGAACAACGAACCTAACAAAATGTTGTATGAAGGAAGAACATGATTTGATTATTGATCATTGTTTTTTTAGAAAATCTAGTTATCCTCTTGATCAAAGATACACATCGTATTGGTTCGGTTCTGGTTCTCGTACGTCTTCAATTGGTTCTAGACCGGACCAATGTATTGGTTCTCAGACATATTGGGTTGGTCCTGGTTTTATATTTTTTAAGAACCGGACTATTGATCTGGTCCTGATTCTCTCAGTTTTTCCAAAAAAGTGGACCGAACCGGACCAAGCTCACCCTTACCTCTTGCACCCTAAGGGAGAATGATACCACTAAACCAAATTCCCACTGTTCTTCAAAATGCAATTGACATAGAGATTCATTTAATGTTTGTTTAGGAAAATGGGTGTATAGTATACCTAATAAGCCCTTTTTGTTAATTGAGCACTTTAGATTTTGTTGGATATTTAATTAATTGAGTTATTGTGTTTTCTAATTGTGTTATTTTAATTAATTATTTGTTTTGTCTTTTTTAATATTTATTTTAATTAATTATTTTTATAGAAAGTTTATTTTGGAGGTTATGCTTTAATTGGTTTCTAGGGTTTATATGAATTATTAATCTATTAGGATTGCATGTTCTTGTGACACAAGTTAAGTGAGCCGTTTGTCTTGCTCAAATGAGACACGACTGGCCTAATTATATTATGTAAGGAATCCTTTCTTATTTGGTAAGTCTACATTTGATAAGATCTTATCCTTCTTTATTACACTAACCTACTAATCTTTTATAGTAAGTGATTTTTCTTATTTTGCAAGGTTTGTAGGTCAAGGATGCAAGTATAAATAGAAGAGGACGTAGCCCTGAAAGCTTAAGACGTTTACTGAGCATAAATTATACACATGATTATAAGAGAGAAAAAGAGATCGAAGAAACTATTGATGCTCCTATTCCTGAATGTACTATTGAATGAAGCTACATCGAAGCCTTCATTCATTCTGTCACTAGCACAGTTTTCGGTTTACGTCTCCTACTGTTTTGTTAAAAGTTTTTTAGTATATATCAGTCTAGGTAGTCTGATGTGTTATTATTATTATTCAAAGCCATATCTGCTTTATCTAAAGCTTTTCATAAATTCCACTTTGTTAGTCTTTCGAATGTAATGAGATTAAACATATATTTTACTAGTGGAATATTTTTTTTTTTGCCATGAGGCACGATCAATAAGTATTTTTGCTTAATGATCAAAGATTATCTCTTGTGTTTAGTTTCGTTCTTCACTGTTTTGTTTTCTATTTTCCGCTGCATAGAAATCTCATTGATGTCCTCAATGAACTTTTCATTGTAAACTTCATTGACCAGTTCATTTACAAAACATTTTATTATTTGTGTTTTTTGTTTATTCTGTTTATATCTTTGTTGTAATCGTTTCTTTCAGACATATGTTTTGTAAAGTTACATACTCGGTCAAATCAGAACAAATTCCTTGAAATGCTTCCGTAATAGTACTACAGAGAAGGAAAAAAACAATCAAGAAATTATGAGTTGCGCTGTTCAGACCTCCAGTTTCTATAAGTTGACTCCCCTTATAAGTGTACCCCCTACCCAATTTTAAAATATTTGAAAACACTTTGTTTACGCCGCTTATTACCTATTTTTCCCTCCTAATTTTTTGAAACTACTTTTTACACAAACCACCTTCTCTAACCCACCCTATCTACACTACCCCCCACCCCTAACAAAAAACGTGAACCCCTCTCTTTCTCCCACTTACGTACACAAACAACAGAGAAGAAAAGAAAACTTGGGAAAAAACTCCATCGCCATCTCCTTGAAAACACTTTGAATAAGGATTGAAGAGAATAAAAAAAGAAGTAAAGAGGAAGAGAAGCATAGACCAACTCATCAACTCCATCTCCGCTGTTGATTTAGTAAAAATGGACAGAAGTATGTACAATTTATCTTGAATTTTTATTTGCATTTTGTTGCAATGTAAGTGTTTAGGGTTGAGATATCTTTGTAAGATTACTTGTTTTGTTGATTGTGAGTAGTTTTAGACCACAAAAGATAATTTTTCTATGAATTGTGAAAAAAAATCGGGTATGAAAAAAAAAATTAGGACATATTGTTCGAACCTAGTATGCCGAAAATTTCTTGGCTGTTTGGAGCAGTCCTACATAAAAATCCAAGATATTTTCATCCTTTCACAACCAAAAATACTTGGTTGTTTGGACATACACTGCCGATCAAATCTATGAATTTCAGCTTCCTATGACCGAAAATATAATGGAATTTTAGCATGTTAGGACTGAACAATGCTGTTTTGTTCTTTTTTAATTGCAAATGTCAATGAACTCACATGTGATGAATGTCATGTCATGTACATGTAAGGTTTTCAAGAGAAAGAAAATAACTACTGCATCGAGTAGGAAAGCGAGGGCCGACGCAAAGGCTCAGGCACGGGCGGAGGTTGAGGCACGAGAACGGGCTGAGGTTGAGGCACGTGCATATGTGCTTTAAAGAAAATTACATATTATACCAATATATATAATAAAGGTACTTATATTTTTTTAATACGTGTGCCCAGTCAAACAGAAAAATTATTTTGAAATAAAGGGAGTATTAGTTTTTATATACTTTGTTTGGTAAAACCTTTTATGAAACAAATTAGCCACACAAAAAAAAGTAGCATTTAAACAAAAAAAGTGAATAAAGCAAAAGGGATAGCATAGGGGGAGAGGCTACGCCATTTATAAGGCATGGAAGGGGGTGCTTCAAAATAGGGGTGTTCAGAGTTTTTAAAACCGAACCGGATCAATAGAATCGGACCAAACCAATCAATAACAACAACAACAACATAAATTGACTTGAATATATTAATACATTTTTAGGAACTTTAAATACACCCAAACTGCTAGTATTCTCAATACAATTCACAATATCATGTTAGATCTTTTATTTTACATCACATCTATATAAAGTTTATGGATGTTCTTTGCGGATGTTCAGCCAATCTAGACATTTTGAACTCAAAATTTTTACTACAACTATTATGAGTTTCATAGCATCCGTCCTAAGAGACATCCACAAACAATTATTCGATTGGATTCTTAAAGTCAGAATTGTAAGATCCCAACTGAAATAAACAACGAAATAGTTGACATAGTTGAACTATAAAGTTATACATATATTTTTGCTAAGCATGACAAATGATTAAATAACAAAAATTAAGAAATGTAATAGATAAATATATCAGTTAAGATAAATTCAAATTTCAAAATTCCAGCTCTGCATTCTTTTCAAAATAACCTTGAGAAATATATTTAAAAAACTAGAATATAACATATCTCAGATAGTAAAATAAAATGTTTATCATTAAACAATGTTTTTCCTAAATACTTGACTTTATTTTATAAATTGAAATCTCAAATTATTAGATTTGTATTTTTTTTCAAAAAAAACTTTAAAAGTTGCACAACAAAATAGAAGGTAAAACAAAATGATAAAGACTTAATTTTCAACTCTATGAAAAATTAAAAGGATTTGAATAATCTGGGAAGAGAGATCATTAGGATTTCTAACCGAATGCTAGGTGGATGAAATTTTGAAATGAAAAAATAGACGTCAAGTGAAGGATTCTAGATGAAGGGTTCTAAATGAAGATTTGTATTTTTTAGATGGCGGATGCTGAATTTGATTATGTATTGAGGTGGTGTATTTTATATTAGAGTAATGCTAGAGTCACTCAATGAGCACTCAAATTTGTGCACCAAATGTTGTGGTTTCCAATGTGTCATCTTATTTGGCATTTTATGGGCTCCACTATAAGTTAAAAAGTTATGTTAACAATATGACACATAAGATGCCACATCATTTGGTACCCAAAATTGAGTACTATTAGAGTGACCCTAGCATTACCCTTTATATTAAGAGTAGTTCTCCTATAAGACCGTCTTACGGATCTTAATTCGTAAGATAGAGTTACACTCTCTCACAATGCAACCTACCAACACACGATGTGTCAGGTCAACGTGATCCGTCTTACATAAAATACACGTAATATCATATTTTCTAAGTTTTTGTCTTATATTAATAGGTTAAAAGAGACAACTTACATATCACAGGGATTGAGGGCAGATGTAAGATTTTAATGGAATGAGTTTCATATATAGTAGGCCTTCAAAAGAGTGGGCTTTTTTAATTTCTCATTTCGAAAATGGTCATAAGAAAATAATATTGTGCATGAATAATTTTGTTGAAATCTTTTCAAAGAGATATATTAAAGCCTTTTGAATTATTTAGTCAATATGAAAATAATGGTATGATTGGATGATTCTTTGGTGTTTGTTTCTTTAATTTAATAATTTTATATAAATTATGTTGCTGAAAATGTTGCTTCCCATCAGTATAATATTTGAGGTTCTAATCAAAATGTGTTGCATCCTACTTCAGTTCTTCCTTTATCAATATCACAAATGGTAAAATATATTATACTATTTTAAAAGTAAATCTTATCAAATTTTTTATTTATATATATTTAAAATATTACATATTTTTTTCCAGCTGCTACATAAGTACACAATACAAAAAAAAGAACAATTTCTATACATACTCACCTTTCACAAGTTCAAGTACCTCGCTCATTGTTTATTCAACAAATCATGGAGCATGTTCCAATCTTACTGTCATTTCGAACAAGAAAAAACGTTTAAATAGATCTCTCTCACTTACTCAATGTAAAGTTTTGTTATAAATTTTGGAATACTTCTTTATATGCAACATTATCATTGGACATGTACGGTTATTACGACTATCACATAACATAGTTCGAAGGCCCTTAAGATCAGTAACTCTAGACAATGTGACATACAACTTACTAGAATAAAAACATGTGTTTTCAAAAGAAGTCCTATATTAGACAATGATTGACCCTAACTTTTATTTATAGATATTGCGTAAGACACAATCAGCGGAAACTGTATTCTCTGAAATTTGAATGGAATTATATGATCAGATGATGTCAGTGACACTTTTGGAATCAAAACAGTACCATCCAAATGACTATTTGAAATAATACGACATGTTTTTTTGTTAACATGATCACAAATTGTACCATTTATGGACGCGTTGCAAAGTTTTGAGATTTACAAAAAACATGAGGCTACAAGCTCTTGGCAATGACGAACGCGGTCTCAAGTTGAAGGAATTTTCTGAGTGGATTTGAAGTGTCGGCGACGATACATATGGTGGTGAAAATAACATTGTTGCCACTGTAACGACCAGAGCCCGAGAGCCCGGTCCGTTACGTGTAGCCCACACACTGGCCCACTGATTACGCTGCACCTTGGGTCATCAGGCCCACCACAAGCCGACCCAAAAGTCCATGGAAGATGTTGGGGCCCAGTAGTAGCGCATGGCGGCCTTATAAATCAAACACAAGTCCCACATCTACCCGATGTGGGATTGAGGTATTACAATCTCCCCCACTCAAATCTTTGACGTTCTCGTCAAGGCCGAATTGTACCCTGTATCAAAGCGGGTCTCGATTGGAAATGTGGGAACAAAGTGTTGTGCGGGCCAAAGTGCTACACCGCAGAAGGTAGGATCCACCTCTTGATCCCCATACGAGCCACCTTTTGAATCCTGCATCATCCATGGAATTTTGGGTTGGTTTGTGGTGAGCCTGATGACCCAAGGTGCTGCGTGCTCAGTGGGCCAGTGTGTGGGCTACACGTAGCGGACCGGACTCTTGGGCTCGGGTCATTACAGCCACAATAGAAGTTCCAAATGATCTTTTGGTTAATGCATAAGATAATTTGATCTAATAAATTGTTTAAAGTACATATCCATCATTTTTGGAGTCTTTTGATAACATATCATATTTCCAAAGAAGAGTTGTACTTGCCCTGACGCTTGATGTTGTTGACACCATAAATGAGTACATGGTTTCTAACAATCACTTAGAAGGAGAACTTATTTGAGTTCAGATTCTATGTGCAGGGCAAGGAACAACGCAAATTTGTTTGAAGACATTTATTGTACGCAATTTTTGAATAGTATACAGTGTTCATGATTGTCTAATGATGAATTAACATTTAAGGTTGGTGTTTTCGGTGATTTTGTTGAAAAACATTGACCGTGCTGCAGGGTTGTACGATTGAATAAGACTAATCATTACCATATTTGAGAATCACAGTGTTGAAGCAAATTTTTTTGAATTGAAGCAATGTTGGAGACAAAATATATTTATACCAAGAATGTTATTGTTTCAATCAGATGTGAGGTTGTCTTTTAAGTTACAGATAGAATAATTTTCATTAGTAGTATCGTATGCCATAAAAATTGATAAAAGTCAAGGTCAATCACTTTTGCATATATGACTCTTATTAAAGAAGTTAATATCCTCAGTTGTATGTCGCAGTTTTTAGGGTAACAAACCGTTCTGGTTTGAAGTATTAATATTCGATGAATATGGAAAGCCAACAAATAGAAAAAAATGTTATGAATAAGGAAAGTTTTCAAAATCTATAATATTGTTAATAAAATGTATTTTTATTTAAGAGCATCTACAGTGGTTCTCTTTATTAACACCCAAAAACTTTTTTTAGAGTTTTTTACCGCACTTGAGAGCCACAACTGACACCTATCAATAACCATATCCCTTAAAAAAGCTAACTGGCCCTATAAGTATTGGTTACATATCAGTGCAACATTCAAAGAAAACAGTGAAAACTCAAAGAAAAATCGGGTCTTTACACCAAAAATTTGTCATAATCGCCATGTCTATATTATGTGCCGGAGTGGGAGGGTGTTAGTCCCTAAGGGCACAATAATAAGCTAGAGGGAGGGGGGTTGAATAGCTTATTGTACACTTAAAACTTTTCGTATAAGTTACTAAAACAAGCACTTGCAATCTATTGAAAAGATTGAAGTAACGGAAGTCTTGTAAGGAAGACAGTTCAAGTCTGCCGGTGAATCACTACCGGTAGACTTGGCTGAATACTCAAGTCTGCAGTTGAAGCAATAAGTTAAAGAGATATGAAATTGAATAAAGCAGTAAACAACAGTAATGAAAGAACACAAGTATTTTGAGATGGTTCGCACTATAAAGAGTGCTACGTCCACCATCAAGGTAGTCAACCTTGGATTTAAATGTGCACTATGTTTTCCACTAGTTCTATTACAGAATATATCCAATGGATCGTGTACAAAATATTTTACTTGTGTTTGGGGGTTTGAGAATTGAATATCTGGACAAACAGAATATTCAATTGTGCAGAATAATAATATAGGAAACAACAATAAGAAGTAAATGATAAAGTGTTGATGCAGATCTTCTTGTTGTTGTTGAGGACTTCGTTGATCAGTTTATGATCTCTTGAATGCACTGAGTATATAAGACTTAATGTTATTGGAGAATTTCAGAACATTGTTTTCTTCAGTCTTTAATGACAGTATTTATAGTTGGGGCATTCTTGAGATCTGTTGGAGGAGACGAAGAGTAACAACTCTATTAGGTTGAATGCATTAAATGCTTGGAGCTGACTTGTAGATTTCGTCTTCACTGAATCACTGATACTGAGCAGGGAATGGTGAAAAGTTGTTGCATCAACTGGTCAAGTGAGCAATCAGAGTTGCAGACCTGCAATAGTTGGTACAGTCTGAAGTGTCAGCCTGTTTACCTGTTCTGTCACTTTTCAGGAGGCGAAAGGCTTCATGCTTTTCGGAAAGTTGGACAGGCGTGTCTGAGAAGTCAGGAGATATTTTAATTCAAATTCAAATTCAAACTGATAAAGGCTGAATTTAATTAATCAATCTAGAAGCTTGATGACTGGACACGTCATGCTTGAACAGGTGCAGACAAGGTCTGCCGCTGGATGCTGAATGAAGTTTTTCGATAAAGTTTTGCTGAAGTCTTCCGCTGAACCTGTGAAGCCTATAAAACTATTTTAAGGTAAAGTTCTATACACAGTTGCCACGCTAATTGATACGTAACTCAATTAGCCACTAAGAATAGAACCTAATGTAATGTATGGACAGATGTAAATCAAGATAAAAATGAGAAACAAAAGAGGGCATGTGAATTAAATAAACTACCCAACTCACTTTGATGATGATATGCTTTCCCATTTTCTTCATTTCCTTCTTCAATTAATTTAGTGTACTTTTTACACTATCATTTCCTTTTTTTTATAACTTAAAATTATTGGTATATTGATAATATTAAAAAACGTGTCAAGACTTTATTTAAATAAAAGTTATTGAAATAATCAAAATATATAATATATTTTTCATAAAATATAAAATTTAGAAGTACACATATTTTATTTCGACTACAGTAGGAAATAAAAATAAAAAAAGAAAATATATTGGTAGTTAGGTTTGTTAGTTAAGATGTCACCAATTTAAAGAGTAGTGCTCATTAGAGTTTAAACTTTTTTAGAGGGCCTCTAAACAGTGTTCTAAAACTCCCCGCCAAGCTCCGCCTAAGCCCCGCCTAGGCGCTAGGCCCCTCTCTACCGCCGCGACTTTCTTAGTCGTCGCCTAATCGACCAAGTCGGCGTCTATGCCAAACCTCGTCGACCTTAATTTATTTTTGTAGCTTTGATTTTGTGGCATGCGATGACCAGAGAAGGAAGGGAGACGAACTGGAAAAGGAAGGGGGAGTGGTAATGGTGAGACAGAGAGGGAGGTAATGGGGGGCGAACTGGAGTAATATTTTTTTTGTTTTTTGTTCTAAACTTGACTGGTTTATTGCTTTGGGGTTGTTGAGAATTGAGATTAATGGTAGGTTTGTATATTTTTGTTCATTTTATAAATATAGACAAGTGTTGATAAAATGACAAACATAAAAAAAAAAAATTTGTATTAAATGTGTTTGATCTTTGATGTAAATTATCAAAAAAAATGGTAATTATGTCTTAATTCTAGGCCCCACCTAGGCCCCGACTAGTCCCCTAGGCGCTAGTATGCTGCCTAGCGGCCGCCTAACGATTTTTAGAACCTTGTCTCTAAACAGATTTAGGGGTTTTATAATAAGTGTTTTTGTATGCGACCATTGTGAATGCTCTAAGTAGCTGCCTCCAACATTATTTTTCTTAATTTATTCTTTTGACTTTGATTTGCTTTTTCATTTTATTTGAATATTATTTAATTAAAAAATATTTTTATCTGTGCATTTAACGCATATGTGTCAAATTAGTTAGATATTAGTGTGTGTGTCTCTCTCTCTCTGTATATATCCCCAAATTAGTTAGATATTAGTGTGTGTGTGTGTCTCTCTATATATATCTAACTCCAAGTATAAATAGCTATTGTTTGTTTCAGCAAACCCTTGCTCATCCTTGAAAGTTAAATCTTTGTAACATTCGTATTCTTAAGACTTGGAAAGTTGAAATCCTGGTAACATTCATATTAATAATATGTACGCTTTAAGTGGTCTCTCTTTCTATCTTCCTACCTATGTGTGAATCAATGAAAATTTTATGGTAAAATTTTGGTAGGTCCTTTTACAAAATTTATAACCCCTCTCGTTTATTTAGGATTTGCCTTTTAACTTTTTGAATTTCCATAAAGGTTTTAAATAACATATACGTTATTGTATTTTTTATGATATTGGATTCAATTTATTGATTATTAGAATTAAAAATGCTAATCCTTTTATTTGAAAGTTTGTGCAAATTTTTTAAAAGTGAGTTTATGAATATGTCCCTAAGGGGATGGCCCAGTGGTAGATATGATGCTTCACAAAGTGTGAGGTCTTATGTTCGATCCCTTTCTATGCCCCCCCTTAGGAGGGAAAAAAAGTTTATGAATATAATTGTATTATATTTAATTTTGAATGACTAGAACTCTTTCTAAATTCAAATCGAACCATGAAACCGAACCACGAAACCAAACCATAAAACCGAATTACGGAACCGAGTCGAACCATGCATCGTGGTTCGATTCAGTTCAGCTCAAGATTTTAAACATTTTAGCTCAAATTTGATTTTTCCCAAACCGATGACATATGATTTAACTCATAATTTATTTCAAGTCAAATCATTTACACCCCTGTTCTTAAGACTTTGGAAAGTTGAAATCTTGGTAACATTTCTATTAATAATATAATATGTAAGCTTTAAGTGGTCTCTCTTTCTATCTTCCTACCTATGTGTGAATCAATGAAAATTTTTTGATAAAATTCTGGTGGTCCCTTTTACAAAGTTTATAACTCCTCTTATCTTGTATTCTTTTTTTAATCGCTAAAGTTCATTTTTCAAAATATTATTCTTAAAATGTCTAAATCGTCTTTTCCCACAGCACCAATCAATACTTTGGAGTTCGAATATCACGATTGTTGTATAACGAAACAGTACGAAACTTTAATGATACTGTGCTAGGTTGAAGAATTTTCATAGTAGGGACGAAGGTAAAGAAGAAGGAATAAAAAGGTTTACAATGGAGGAGAAGGAAAAAGAAGACAGATGACATGGTTTTGTTCATTACGATTTTGCATCGCGGTGCAAAACATGTGATGCAGTGCGATACAAAATTGGATGAGGGATTACATTGATGCATCGCGGTATAAAAATTGATGCAACGTGATGCATTTGAGTGAATTATCCGTAGCGCCTCAGATTCATTAAGAGTATCGTTATCTTTTCGCCTTCAAAAGTGACTTTTCAGTTTAAAAAAACGATGGACTACAACAATTGAAAACTTTGAAAAAGGACCGACCTACAATTATTCCAAAATTGTACTTCAATCACATATATTCTGTCTTGTCGCCGTCGTCGGAGATGCAGTGGAAATGATTTTTTTAGTAATCCTTCTTATTTGAAATGCTCTATTTGAGTAGATGAACTGTTTTGCGAAATCATTGCCATGGCAAAACTATCAAAAATATTCTGCCTTGTTGGTGATTTAGTGACGAGACAAAAAAATTCGGTTTTCCTTTCTATCTTAAATGTTCTGTTTGATGAATGTAATAGTATGGTCTGGTTGACTTGTTCTGGTTTTCATCCATGAATTGGTTTGGACCCGACCAAATTCTCTTATTTATTGCGTTAATTTTGGTTCAGAAAAATTTTTTTTTTTTTTTTCAGAAATAGACTATTGGTTTGGTTCTAATTATTTTATTTTAAGACGAAAGATGGATCGAACCGTGACATGATCAAACCTACTTCAAAATGAGTTGGAGTGCGATTTTGTGCAATGGCGCAAGGGTTGAAGCTCTCCAACAATGTGTACATTTTTTTGCATGCTAATATATCATCTTTCTCTTTATTCAAAATAAATAAGTAAATAAAAATGTGACTTCTTTTGTATTGTTTTATTTAATAGATATATTATTGTGTTCGTACTGATGTACATGAACGTCAACATGTCCGAGTGGTTAAGGAGACAGACTCGAAATCTGTTGGGCTTTGCCTGCGCAGGTTCGAATCCTGCTGTTGACGATTTTAATTTTTCTCTCCCCCTATTTAACTAGCTTTTTTATTACTATCACTCTAAGCCATTTCGGTACCATATTTACATGAAGAGTAGGTCCTCTGTAAATCCCCCTATTTAACTAGCTTTTATTACTATTACTCTAAGCCATTTTGGATTTTCGTACCATATTTACATCAAGAGTTGGTATCATATATTCATATAAGACCGTTTTACGGATTTTAATTCGTAATTTTTCTCCTCCCCCCTATTTAACTAGCTTTTATTATTATTATTCTAAGCCGTTTTGGTAACATATTTACATCAAGAGTAGGTTTCCTGTAAGATCGTTTTACGGATCTTAATTCGTAAGATGTGGGTCCGCTCTTTCACAGCTTAACCCACAAACACACGGTTGGTCGAGTAAAGAGGATCCGTCTTATAAAAAATATCTGTAAAACCGTCTTATACAAATATTTGCCTTACATCAAATGCTCTGGATGTCCACGTACAAAAACATTCATTTCGGGACGGAAGGAATACCGTTTTAAATTAATTATAGGGTTTTGTGACTCTTGACTTAAAAAAACCTAGGGGTTTTATTCATATCAAGTGGGAGAAAGAAAACTAAATCTTCGTGAGTAAAGTTCTAAGTAGTTATTTTCTCCGTTCTACCCAAATAATATGCGTTTGAAAAATATAATAATTAATAGACATATTAATATCATTGCAGTTTGTCATAATTACAAAAATAATTAAACGCAACTAATATGTTTACAACATAAGTGGATGGTAAAAATGAAAAATTAAGAAATTTGTGAACTCTTTGGCTGAAACGGAGGGAGTAATTTTTTGTTGCAAAATTGATCTTAGGGGTAATTAAGTCAAATTAAATATAACAATATCATTACTTTATGTGTTGATATATGTATTTTTCTTTAGCTCATTGCAATTATCACCTTGTTTTTCTCCACAAAGTATTTCTAAAAGAGACAATTGAGTAAAATGGTGATAGAGAATGAATGAAAGCCACTTCATTCTTCTTTTTTTTTCAGATTGAACTTTCTCATGAAACAAACAAATTTAAAAAGCCTTTGTTTTTCTCTATCCTCACTCAAATTTTGTTATCCCAAACCAAATGGTTCCTGAAGGGACCGACACAGGTCCCCCTGCGTGGAGAGCGACCACATGGATTCGGCCGGGCTTGGGCCTGGCCGAGGACCATCCTAGTCAATCGTCATCAGCGACCATTAACGGTAGATCAAATACGGCGACCACCGCTTAGAGCCTGATCGGCGATCATGAATAAACACTCGACCACCACGAGCAAGGACCACCTATGCTCGGCCAAACAACTCATGCAGGATAAGACAGGTTTAGCAGTAGCACATGCATAGCATCAGTGCCTTCCCAGCCAGGCGTACAAGGCACAAGTCGCCTTATCTTATCGGCTCCTTAGGCCGCCTACTGATTGACATATCACCGCAACCTACTAACCACTTTCGAAACCGCGACAGCGAGCCGGGGAACAAATCCCACCATCAGGGACCCTCATACCAATCATGATCTCAAATCTGAGCTGCTATAAAAGGAAACCTTTCCCTTCAAGAAAGGTAAGATTGATTTTGCATAAAAGACTTAAAAAGTACCCTCAGCATTCTACGAATAGAGGAAGAGATTACTCTCATAATACTCACAGGAGGCATAAAGGAACGCCTAGCTCAGGCACACATTATATCTGATTCTTGGCTCTCACTGCTGTAGGCTGAAACCCAGCACCACAACGGTAGTCTTCCTTTCGGTATTCATCAATCAAGAGCAACCATCAAGCCCGGATATCTAACCAAATTGCTACCACGGTACCCATACAAGCGTGACCTTCAAAGCGGGACACGTTAGCTCAGATCCATTCGTGAATTTGCCCGACAGTCACCCCATCATTGTGGCGTGATCAAGTGGTTCCGTTGCAGGGAGCGATCAAGCGAGTTTATAATCAATGGACCAACAAACTCTACCAAACAAAACCGATCGAGGTAAACATCCCACCACCCTCGCCCGGCCCGGTAAAATAACGGGCATGGACGTTGACCCGATCACCTCAAAGGCGATAGGAGCCCAGCCGGGCGTCGTCTATAATATAGATGAGGAGGCCCAGGTGGATCAATCTCGAACGGAAGGAGATAAAGCTACTGAACAAGATAAACTCCTTACAGAGGTAAAATTATGGGAACGCCAGAAATCTTACTTGCGAGGAATTCAAGAGGCGAGCTCAAAATGTTCGAGCTCCGGCCAGATAAAGGCTACAACTACGCCCCGAGGCAAGCCAGGCCATCCCAAATGCCCCTCAAAGGGAAAAGGTAAAGGAAGGACACATCAGGCCAAGTGCAAAATCGGTTGGGAAAAAAGGCGCTAAACCTAGCGTCTGGCGACTAACTTATCCCCATGAATCTAAACGTTCGGCGAGCAAGCGAGAAGGGAATCTAGGCAGAGGGCAGAGGCGATCAAAACTAGAACATGTGGGCATTGCACCGCTCTCGTGTCAGTGCGGGGGTACTGAAAGAGTGGTCGGAGCGACCACAGAATCAAAGATCAACCGATAAACCTTCCATGGTTGTCGAGTAGGAGGTAAAATTTTTAAGGGGTCGTTGGAAACCATGGAAAAGGAAAACCCATGCTATTACCTCAGGCCAAGAATGGTCCATTTCGGGAAAGAATGAGAAAAGCTCCTCCTCAGGATAAAAAGATCCTATCTTTGAGCCATATCGAGGGCCTCACCAATGCCATAGATCACATGGCTAGTTTTGAGGTAAAGATGAATCTTTGTGGCCCCAGAGGACGAAGATGCTTGGGGAAAGATATTTGCAGGAACATTGAAAGGAAAAGCTCTGAAATGGTATACAGGCCTACCACTGGATTCAGTAGAAAGTTGGGACGAATTCAGGCAGATGTTTGTTAACCAGTTTGCCTCGGCGGGACTTCGGTAGAAGAAACAAGCAGACGTGTGGGATCAACGGCGGATAAGCGAGTCCAATCAACTCTACATGGATAGGTTCGTGGCCATGGTGGACCGGATACCTACATTTCGGAGGAATCCATTAAGATGTGCTTCATCTGCGGCTACAACGAGGGGCTGATGAGGCAAGAAATGATGCTTCTGCGATTAAACTTCGATTCGGAGAAATGTATGCTCATGCAATTCGGGTTGATCAATACCGAAGAGGCGAAGAAGGAAGGAAATGGGAAGAAAGAGGGAAAGAAAAAGAGCACGATGGAGGGCATCGGACCAGGACCACTCGAGCAAAGGGGACCGAGGTGCAGCCGCAAGGAAGGAAGATAATCGAGGAAAGAATGTGTGGGACCACGTTGACGGGACCCCACTCACAACTAGCCGTGAGCATATAATGAATGTCCTGCTCAATGAGGATAAGATTGATAGACCTGTAGACACCCCAATTTCGTACCCAAGGTATGTGACATGACATAAAATATCAAGACATGTTAAAACATTAACAAATGTCAAGTTCTGAGGTCAAAAATGCAAAAGAACAAAGCGGGATGCGCAAAAGGACAAGTGCGGGGACTAAAGTGTCGAAAAGGGAGCTAGTTTGAGGTTTAGGCATGGCTCCCAAAGGGTTTGGGCATGGCTCCCAAACCTCATGAAGTGGCGCCCAAACCCAGCTTCGACACTTGTTCATCCAATTTTTGACGCAAAACATAATTCTTCCAGTATGAGTACAAGCGATTGAAGCACTGAGAAGAGAAATGGGCGTGGCTCCCATCGATTTGGGCATGGCGCCCAAACTTCTATATAGCGGCGCTGGCCCGCTTTCCAGGCGCAAACTTGCCGCAAAACACAAGCAGTCCAGCATTAGTGCAACCGTTTGATCGCGAAGAAAAATTTAATTCCACAGATGTCCCAGTCCTCACCTATAAATAGAGGTGCAGGCTCTTCATTCGGCACTCCTTCTTGCGTAAAGCTTCTCGCGTTAACGTTCTGTTGGAGAATTAGAGAGCGGTGTGAGATAGTGAGAGATCACCTCCAAAGCCTCGAAACTCTGCCAAACCTCATGCCAAACACAAATCAAGCGGTAGAAGTGTACCTTAGCCTCCCGGCTAGGTATCCACCCTATTTCCCAGTCCAAAAATGCGTGGAAAAGCCGGTTGCTGCTGCCCGATTTAAAAACCATCGGCCCGGTAGTAAGCCGTTACTCGCCCGATTTCAACCTACCTCGATCAAACAAACAACCCGAGAACAAGCGGTTATCTGCCCGTCCAGGCAGAAAAGTAACTTCGGAGCGGATCCGCGGCGCCCAAATTCACACAACACACAACTTCAACGGACCGGACCAGAAAAAAAGACTCTCTCTCAGAGGGACAGGCGAGAACACACCCTACCGTTTGTAAGTTTTTATTTTTAGAGTCTTTTATTTCCATGTAATAGTATTATTTCGGTCAGTCCGGCCCAATGTAGATATATATAAGCGGTTTCTTTGCCGGATTTAATTAGGAAATAGTACTAAATGTAGCCGTTATTATGGCAAAATGTTTTTAGATAAGTTTGTATTTATTTACTTCATTTATTCAATAAAGTCTTTATTTGTAATAGTATTATTTCGATCCGGTTCAATATCAATATATAAGTAGTTATCTTTGCCGGATTTTGTTAGGAAATAATACTAAATATAATTACTATGGCCAAATATTTCAAGTATATTTGTAATTGTTTGCAAAAGAGTGCATTTCAAGTCCGTAAATAATATAGATGTAACAGGATGTATTTGTAGGCCGTTAATGCTTTATTTATCTGTTTAATAAATATAACAAAAAGCATACTTTAGCCAAAAACCGTTTGAGACCGAAAGGGCGAGTTGGGTGCCTAGCACCTGACTCATAACTTAGCCTCAGAACCCGTTTTCTTCATCTACGGTTTTCTTTTTACGGTTTTGCTTTATTTTGCCTTAAAATAAAGATGGCGACTCTAAAAACATTTTGGATCGGTGGGGCCTCGCAACATCTTTCTTTGCACTTTCCGTTCTCCCAAACAAGGAGAATGAGAATGGAAAAGGTGGTGTATTCCTATGTCTGGTATCCCCAAACAAGGGATAACTTGGCGTAGAAAACCCAAAGCACTCATAGTGATCCGAAATAGGCCATGAGGCTATTTTCATAAAATCCATAGTGGGGCTGCAACATCTTTCTTTGCACTTTCCGTTCTCCTAAACAAGGGAGGATGGGAATGGAAAGGTGATGTTTTCCTATATCTGGTATCCCCTAAAAAGGGATAACTTGACATAGAAAATCCAAAGCTCCCATATTGGACCAAAAATCCACTAAAAGGCAACCGCAGGCGCATTCAACGTGCTATTGACCGACAAAGCACTCCTCCCGCACTTTTGATTTCGATCTCCCACTAAACAAGGGAGGCTGGGCGGGAGCGATGGATGTCACCGCATCCGCATGGACGCCGCACCTATCCAAGAGGCGCGGGCGCGCGGAGCACCCATCACGGGAACCCACAAGACCTACCCATTGAAAGAAACTTCGGTATCCTCGTAATCCCAATAAACAATGTGCCTACCATAAAGATATCGGGCATACGGCCAGATTGTATTAATTTGAAAGTGGGCCATCAAAAGCGTCGACAAGGGGAAGCTTAGGAGGTTTGAGCGAAGGAGAAGTGATCAACGAAAAGGCCGAGAGAGCCAGAGAGACATCAGAATCCTCGGCCAGATAATGGAGGACCGAGGAACGTGATCAATACCATCAGGGAAGCATCGCCGAGCAGAACCCAACTGAAAAATATGATTTATAATTTGAAGCACGTGGTTCACATGATGCCACGATCTGATGAAGCCGGAGGAATCACCTTTTGGCCAGCGAGCTAGCGGCTGAGTGAAGCTGCCGCCAACAACCCTTGACTCGGGAGTAAGGATTCACAATAGCGAAGTGAGCGAGTGCTCATAGATCTGACGGCGCAGGAAGGATATCATATACTATGCATGCTTCAAGGAAATGGGGTTGAGGCAACGCCCACCTCGCATCGAAGCAATGTCTGACAGTTGAAGGGTTTTACCGGGCATAAAGTCGCGGTAAAAGGAATCATCACGCTCTCGGTGATCCTTGGTGAGGAGACCAATACTCCTCGAACGGAGGAGGTTGACTTCCTAGTACTCGACCTACCGTCCCCATACAACGCCATACTCGGCTCACCCTCCCAAACAAAATTTCAAATGGTCGCATCCATGGCTCACCAAAGAATCAAATACCCTGCGGAGAAAGGGATTGGAATGATTCTGAATGATGTGTCGAGCACCTTGGAATATATTTATAAGGAAAAAACCCACAAAGAGAAGGTGGTAATTTCTATGCCTGAGGGAGAGGTGGTCGAAATCAGTAGATCGACCAAAAGAAGTCGAGAAACAGAAGGGGAAATAATACCGACATTTCCTGAACCAACTCAAGCCTAGCAGTTAAAGCATTTGGTTGGGAACGCCATTTCGCCATTTCGCACAAAACTTAGAACACAAGCTAGGAGCATGATGACTCGTCATTTCATGGAGCAAGCGAAAGTGGGAGCATGTTCGCTAGCCAAAGGAAAGTCGAAGACCTTCTAGTCGGCACATTGACTACTGCAGGACATACAAAAGACCCGGCTGTCACCAAAGTAATCACCATTGAAAGCCTGGACATTGATCATCAACCAGCCATCGAGCCTAACGACGATTTAGATGAAATTGTGATCAACCTTGATTTCCCCGAGCAGAAGGTCCGAGTAGGAAGAGAAATCCCCAAGGAGAGGCGGCGCGATCATCAAACTACTAAAAGAAAGCTTGGATGTGTTCGCGTGGAGGATCGAGGATATGGAGGGAATTAGCGAAGATGTCGCTATGCACCAGTTAAGCATCGACCCAGACTTCATCCCCATACAACAAAAGGCACGAATTTTTTCCTCAGAAAAGCAGACAGCTATAAAGGAAGAAGTGTCGAAATTGTTGAAAGCTAAGATTATTAAAGAAGTCTTATATGCAACCTAGATTGCAAATGTAGTCATGGTGAAGAAAATAACGGGGAAATGGCGAATGTGTGTAGACTTTACTGATCTAAATAAAGCTTGCCCAAAAGATTGGTATCCATTACCCAGAATCGACCAACTTGTGGACTCCATATCGGGGCACAAAATTCTCAGTTTTGTAGATGCATATTCAGGATATCATCAAATCAAAATGTGGTTGGCCGACCAGATACACACAGCATTCCGAGCAGTTGGGGGACTGTATTGCTACACAATGATGCCTTTTGGCCTCAAGAACGCGGGGGCTACATACCAGAGAATGATGAATAAAGTGTTCGGAGATCAGTTAGGCAGAAATGTAGAAGCCTACATTGATGATATGGTTATCAAAACGAAGCATTCCGACCATGCCAAAGATTTGCGAGAAACTTTCTCGAATCTACGAAAGAACAAAATGAAGCTTAACCCGGCCAAATGTGCATTCGGAGTGACAGAAGGAAAGTTCCTCGGCTACATGGTGAATGAGAGAGGAATTGAGGCCAATCCGGAGAAGATAAAAGCCTTGACAACCATGGACGTGCCATCCTCGATTAAATATGTCCAACAACTTAATGGTTGGATCACTGCTCTCAGTCGCTTCATCGCCAAATCAGTTGAAAAGAGCTTGCCTTTCTTTAAGGTTTTGAAAGGAGGCAAAAAATTTGAGTGGACAAAGGATTACACGAAAGCTTTTGAAGAGCTCAGGGAGTATCTAGGCCGACCACCACTCCTCAGTATTCCAATACCCGAGGAGAAGTTATACATCTATCTGGCTGCATCAAACTCAGCGGTGGCTGCAGTCTTGGTTAGAGAGGAAGATAACGTCCAGAGGCCGATCTACTATGTCTCCCATGCACTGACAGACGTTGAAGGAAGATACTTAGAGGTTGAAAATTTGGTTCTCGCTTTGATCATCGCTGCGCGGAAACTAAAAGCTTACTTCCAGGCGCACTCGATCATAGTGTACACCGATTTTCCTTTGAGGAAAATCATGCATAAACCCGACATGGCGGGCGTGTGATGTTAAAATGGCCCAGAGCTCTCAGGTATGACATCAGCTATGAGGCCAGAAAAACGATCCGAGCACAGGTCTTGGCCGACTTTATCGCCGAAACTTCATTCACTCGGCTTGAAGGCGAGCAAGAGAGCGCTCGAGGAATCACCTCAGCGAACACAAAAGCGACCACATCTGGCGAGCAATCAAAAACAAGGCCTCTTTCATATTGGACCTTGTTCGTGGATGGATCTGCAGGAGCAGAGAGAAGTGGAGTTGGACTCTCGTTGAATATCTCGAATTCAGGAGAGCTAGACATGGCTTTGAGATTTCAGTTCAAAACATCGAACAATCAGGCCGAGTATGAGGCCCTGATCGCTGGAATCGAACTCGCATTAAGCTTAGGGGCTGAAAATGTAGTGATCTATAGCGAATCCCACTAGTGGTAAAGCAAATACTGGGGGAATACGAAGCAAATCACCCAATACTAGCCAAGTACCAGCAATTGGCGCAAAAATTATTGACACTTTTTGAGTATTGGGAGTTGGAACAGATCCAAAGAGAAGGAAATTCCCGGGCTGATTATCTGTCCAAGATTGCATCCTCGGAGGCTGAGGAGGTTCCTCTTAACATTGAGCTTATATTCCTTAAAATCCCAGCCATCAGTTATAAGGAAATTATGGTCGTCGTTGAAACTCCAAGATGTTGGATCGACGACATAAATGATTACATTGAAAAGGGCACTCTACCAGAAGGGAGAAGTGAAGCCCAAATAATCAGAAATCGAGCGTGCAGATACTTGGTTGTTGGAGGAATGCTTTACAAACGATCGAATACCAAACCTCTCCTTCGATGCATTTGACCAGAGACATTGAACGATCTGTTGGCCGAGGTGCATGAGGGCGAGTGCGGGGGACACCCCGGACCGAGGACCTTGTCGGACAAGATGAATTTCCATGGCTATTATTGGCCGAGCATGAGAAGAGACGCAACGGAATATGTAAGGAAATGTGACAAATGCTAAAGATATGCAAACATTCTGCGGTTACCCTCGGTCTTACAAACTCCAATAGTCGCAGCATGACCATTTGATATGTGGGGAATCGATCTTATTGGTCCCTTTCCCAAAGCGAAACATGGGTGCGAGTATGTGATTGTAGCCGTCGACTACTTCACCAAATGGATAGAAGCAAAGCCACTTGCTAGCATAACCGAGGATCAAGCAATTAGGTTTACCTACGAGCAGATTTTTTGTCGTTTCGGACTTCCTCGGATGATCGTTTCCGACCATGGCACTCAATTTTCCAAAAAAATTACAGCAAATTGTGATCGACTGAATGTTAAACACAGGATGTCCTCGGTAGCTCACCCACAGGGCAATGGTCAGGCAGAGGCAGGAAACAAGAAGATCATGCATGCCTTGAAGCGGAATTTAGACGAGAAAAAGGGAAGCTGGTTAGAACAGTTACCAATTGTGCTATGGGGAATTAGAACATCGGTGCGAGGATCTTGGTGAAACCCGTTTGCACTAACATATGGCTCAGAAGCAATGGCACCAGTTGAGCTAGCTCTCCCCACCATTCGGGTTACCTTCTTCGATCAACAACAGAATGACTTATCCAGACAGCTTGATCTGGATAACCTTGAAGAAAGGCGACTAGAGGCCCGACTCAGGATGATCAATTACAAAAAACTCACAAAGATTCACCACGACAAAAAAGTTAAATTAAGAGCTTTCCTAGTTGGAGACTTGGTTTTAAGAAAGATTGAAGCTACAGGCAGAAAGATGGGAAGAAATAAGCTGTCTCCAAATTGGGAGGGTCCATTCAGAGTAACTAGCATTGTGAAAGAAGGAACCTACAGGTTGGCCGAGCTAGATGGTACACCTTTTAAGAATCCTTGGCATGCAGATCATCTCAAGGCGTATTATCGTTGATGTAACTTTTGTAAGGATTACAAGTTTAATGAATGATAAGTCTT
>CM028377.1:169326366-169473700 GCA_013146195.2 Codonopsis lanceolata
CAACAACCCCCAAACTTAGCTTCTTCTTTCTTTTTTTTTTTTTTTTTTTTTTTATACACATCAAGAACATGGGGTTGAGCATATCAAACTACCACAAATAAATTTTTTCATCCCACAATTTCCCTTTTTGAATAACTTGAAAGCCTGAATGGTTCACAATTTTGGGATGCCCTTCCACTGATTTTTTTTTTATACACAGGGCCCTTTTTGCAAGATAAACAATCCCCAACTCATCAACCAAAATTAAATCACACCACACCAATACATGAATAACAATATTTCCATGAAGCACACATTCCCTCAAGACATAAATTTATAAATTCATTTCACCAGTGCTCTCTCAAAGGTTGGATAAAGTGTATGAAGCTCATGGATGATAAGTCAATGAGTGATCTAAACATGAAGGAGAATCAAACTACAAGTGCTCTTGCACACACCATTCTTTCAATAAGGCCTCAAATGGGACACACTCATGATTTGGAATGCATGAACATGGTAGCTGATATGGCACAAACGAGTCAGAACATGGCCTATATCATGCTATTGTCATACTCATAAGCAAGCTATTCATCACCCCCAAGATCGCCTAACGGCATCACAACTCCTCACAACAAAGGTACTCACAACACATGCAATAAAGCTAGAGCTAGCTTAAAAAATATCAAGAGATCCACACATGGGCACTATTTAACATGAATGAGGGAAAGGCTAGCACAAAAATCACAAAATATCCTCAACTACACATGTAATAATCCCAAGGCCAAATCTAAGAAAATAATGCACATACAACTCTATGAGCTAAAGTGATGAGATGAATGATCAAAGCATAATTAAAAGCGGGTCAAAACTAGCTTGAAATTTTCAAAATTTTCAAAATTTTCTCAAAAATCGAGGGCAAAAATAATGCTAACCCCACACCCCAAACTTAAAACCGAACATTGCCCTCAATGTTCATGAGCATACAAAGGCAAGGCAACAATCACAACTCCCCATGAAAAGCAAATAAAAGAAAAATATTTTTCTTGGGGGACACTATATACACCTCCCTATAAACCCACAAACTCGGGAGGGCTTCAGCAAAAAGACATGCATATAAATACAAAAGCTATAAAAACAAATAAATGAAAAGAGAGGAAAGAGAAAACCGGTGTGAGTAGTTCTAATTTAAAGTCTTTAGCTTGACTTTCTTGCTCGCATCATTGTGTTTCCGGATCGTTGAGGAGTATGGAAGGTTCATTCTTTTGCAATTCACCACCCAAATATGCCTTTAAGCGTTGACCATTGACTTTGAATGTTGATTGGGTAGCATCATCTTTCACTTCCACCGCTCCATGAGGGGAAAGCGGAAACAACCGAAAATGGTCCCGACCATCGGGATTTGAGCTTGCCAGGAAAGAGTCTCAACCTTGAGTTGTATAGGAGCACTTGTTGTCCCGGATGGAAAGATCTTGGCAAAATGTGCTTGTCATGCCACTTCTTCGTTCGCTCCTTATACAATTTTGCATTGTCGTAGGCTCTTTGTCTAAGCTCTTCCAACTCTTCCAATTGCAATATTCTCTTCTCACCGCGGCCTTGAAGTCAAAATTGAGCTTTGGATAGCCCAATATGCCTTATGCTCTAGTTCTACCTGGGAGATGGCAAGACTTTCAAACACCATTTGATACGGAGTCATCCCAATAGAGTCTTGAATGCCGTCCGGAATTGCCCAAAGTGAGTCATCAAGCTTTTGGGACCAATCCTTGCGATTTGGGTTCACCACTTTTTCAAGCACCCGTTTGATCTCTCTATTAGTCACCTCCACTTGCCCACTTGTTTGAGGATGGTAGGCCGTGGCTACTTTGTGTTTCACTCCATATTTTGCTAGAATTCCATCGAACAACCGGTTGCAAAAATGAGAGCCTCCATCACTAATGATAACTCGGGGGTCCCAAGCGTGAGAACACATTCTTTGCAAGAACTTGGTTACCACCGGCATCATTTGTGGGGAGGGCTACGGCTTCAACCCATTTTGAGACATAATCAACGGCAACCAAGATGTATAAATTTCCGAATGAAGGAGTGAATGGTCCCATGAAATCTATCCCCCAAACATCGAAGACTTCAACTTCAAGAATCCCTTGTAGCGGCATCTCATGGCGGCGAGAAATGTTTCCGGTTCTTTGGCAACGATCACATCTTAACACAAATTCATGAGCATCCTTGAAGAGAGAAGGCCAAAAGAAACCCGATTGCAAGACTTTACAAGCCGTTCGAGATCCACTAAAGTGGCCACCATAAGGAGAAGAATGACAATGGATCAATACCGCAATTTGCTCCTCCAAAGGAACACATCTCCGAAGTACTTGATCTTTCCCCACTTTGAATAAATAGGGCTCCTCCCAAACATATTGCTTGACATCATGGAGAAATTTCTTCCTTTGAGATGAAGAGAAATCCGAAAGGATAACGTTGCTCACAATGTAATTGACATAATCCGCGTACCATGGAACCGTGGCATAAGAGATAGAAAATAAGCTTTCATCCGGAAAGTCTTCTTTGATAGGAGATGGAGAAGAGATCCCGTCTTGCTCAAGTCTAGATAAATGATCCGCTACCACATTCTCGGTTCCCTTCTTGTCACGAATTTCAATGTCAAATTCTTGGAGTAGAAGCACCCACCGAATCAATCGGGGCTTAGCATCCTTCTTGGCGAAGAGATACTTAATTGCCGAATGATCGGTGTACACAATAACCCTCGAACCAATGAGATATGCCCGAAACTTGTCAAACGCAAAGACAATGGCAAGAAACTCTTTCTCCGTTGTTGCATAATTAAGTTGAGCATCATTGAGAGTCTTGCTTGCATAATACACCGCATGAAAGATTTTGTCTCGTCGTTGACCCAAAACCGCCCCAATGGCATAGTCACTAGCATCACACATCAACTCAAACGGCAAGGACCAATCGGGAGCCATGATAATTGGAGCCGACACCAATCTTTGCTTCAATGCTTCGAAAGCTTCCAAGCAATCTTCATCAAACTCAAAAGTAGCATCATTCTCCAAAAGATTGCATAAAGGCTTAGCAATTTTGGAGAAGTCTTTGATAAACCGGCGATAGAATCCCGCATGCCCAAGAAAGCTTCGAATACTCTTCACATTTGTTGGAGGAGGGAGTTTTTCAATAACTTCAATCTTGGCACGATCCACCTCTATACCCTTGGAAGAAATTTTATGCCCAAGAACAATGCCTTCATTCACCATGAAATGACATTTTTCCCAATTTAAGACAAGATTCACCTCCTTGCACCTTTCAAGAACCTTAGTGAGATTCCGCAAGCAACTATCGAAATTATCCCCAAATACCAAAAAGTCATCCATGAAAACCTCAATTTCCTTTTCCACCATATCCGAAAAAATGGCCATCATGCATCGTTGGAAAGTTGCGGGAGCATTGCACAAACCAAATGGCATCCGCCGGAAAGCAAAAGTACCATACGGGCAAGTGAAGGTAGTTTTTTCTTGATCTTCGGGAGCTATAGAAATTTGGAGATAGCCCGAGAATCCATCAAGAAAACAATAGAAATCATGTGCCGCCAATCTATCCAACATTTGATCATGAGCCTTGGTATTCGGACATCATAAATCTGCTTCAGAAAGGAGTCTATCCTCCTAACCTAGACAAAAATGGGGAAAGTCTCCCTGCGGAGATGGGCATCGCAATTCGTATTCAGCGGTGGCAGCCTGTACAAAAGGCATTATCAGGGCCTAAACCTATTATGCGTCGATCAGGCAAAAGCTGAGCAAATCATGGACCAGCTTCATGGTGGTACCTGCGGGCCACACATGAACGGGCATATGCTATCCAAAAAGGTCATCCGACAGGGGTACTATTGGAGCACGCTAGAAACTGGCTGTATTCGGTGGGTATGCCATTGTGATAAATGCCAACGTTTTGCAAATCTGCAGCTCGTGCCCCCGCATATCTTATATAACTCCACAGCCCCCTGGCCCTTTTCAACTTGGGGAATCGACGTCATAGGCCAAATTCATCTGAAGGGATCCAATGGCCACGAATATGTCTTGGTAGCCGTCGACTACTTCACAAAGTAGGTGGAAGCCTCTTCCTATAAAATTCTAAATGCTCGAAAGGTTTCCGAATTCATCCGGACCAACATCATATAACGATACGGAGTGCCCTTCGAGGTTATCTCCGACAACGGCACGCACTTTGAAGGGGACGTGAATCGTCTACTTAACGAATTCAAGGTTCAAAGGCATAAATCCTCCCCCTACCAACCACAAGCCAATGGTGCCGTTGAAGCAGTTAACAAAACACTGGAGAATATTATCAGAAAAATGGTTGATACGGGAAGAGATTGGCTAGAAAAATTGCCACTAGCCCACTGGGGCTATCGCACTTCAGTTTGCACACCCACTGGGGCTACCCCCTATTTTTTAGCCTACGGCTTGGTGGCGGTTCTACCCATCGAAATCGAAGTCCCATCATTAAGAGTAATGATGGAATCAAACATATCAAAAATTGACTAGGTCAAAGAGCGATACGAGGAATTGGCCCTGATTGATGAACGACGGCTGCTAGCCCTGGAACACACTCGAGCATATCAAAGGCGAATAACTCGAACATTCAACAAAAAATTCAAAGGCCGTGACATCCAAGTCGGAGACCTTGTACTTCGCAAAAAACCCCCTAGTTATGTTGATACGAGGGGAAAATGGAAGTATCCCTGGATGGGACCATACATTGTCAAAGAGATTCGGTCAGGAGGTGTAGTACTCCTCACGAACCAAGATGGGGAGGATCTTATTCAGCCTTTCAACCTTGACAAACTTAAAAGGTACTATGCGTGAACCGAACATATCTGGCAATTGCTTCTCTCTCTAGCTCGCTAGGTTGAAAACCCGAAAGGGCGGCCTAGGAAAAAATTAGAGCATATAAAAAAACAAAAAGAAGAAATAAGGGCTCGCTAGGTTGAAAACCCGAAAGGGCAGCCTAGGCAAAAGTTAGAGCGATAAAAAAAAAGGCAATAGGAGAAAAAGGAGAGGGAATGCAATTTATGAGTCCTCAGCATCGGACCTCTAGCCTACCAAAGTCTTCAGTAAATGCAGAGCCCTGACTGACTAAAAGAGAAAAACCATGACAGAGCTCGCGAAAAATATCAAAATATAATATAATACAGGTCCTATGGTGTAACTTAGGAATATTTGCTTAAGATATTTAAGATTATGCATTTATGCCTGTACATTTTATCTATTACTACTTGCTACCTATATCCCCCCTGTTTCCCCCCAACCATCCTCTATTTACAGCTTAGCCCCGAAGCGGTCCATCAACGTCTGCGACGTCCGCCCATCCGGGACCATATACTTCTGCGCGGCACAGAAGAGGCTCCAGTCTCATCAGCATGGGAACCACCAGAAGTGTCCTCGTCCTCTTCATCATCAGCGTCTCCATTATCTTGAACAACCGGACGACTTGGGCCAGCGCTGTCATCCCTATGGGCAGTACTTCGCCTGCCAGCTTGAGGGGGGACAGCCTCATCTGCTTGCCGGGGATTGCTCCGCCGACTTACATTGCTCAGACGAGGAGGTGAATTGCTGGGACCTGCCTCATTCGGATCAGGAGCCATCCGGGCACCAAGGCCATGAACCCGCCTGAAGTCCTCTTGCAAAGCCTGGGGGACCACCAGCCTCGAGCTTTCCACATCCTCGCCTATCTCCATCAGGTGAGCATCCATGTCGCTGCTTATTCGTCGGTCCAGCATCCACCTCAGTACATGCCTAGTAAGGCGGGAATGCCCCTCAGCCACCACTATAATCCATGACAGATATTCATGGGACAGGAGCATATAATCAAAATAGGCATAAGCCGCCTCCTGCGAGTCAAAGTTAAGTTGCCATATGTTGCGGATAAGGGTTCGTAAGTCCTTATCCATCTCCAGCTCTTTAGCGAGAGGACGGCTTGCATCTGGAATGACCTGCTCCCTGCCAAATTGGCGAAGGACCCTGTGCGCCAGATAAAAGGTGGTGCGCTCGAGACCTGGCAGAATAACCTGGGCATACACCCCAGTATACATAAAGAAGCTGCGAATCCTCCAGTGGCTGACGACCCATATAATTTCCATGGAGCATATGCACAAGAAATATTCAATCCAATCAGACTCCGAAAAATTCGTCTGGTGATAATGACCCTGAGAGCCATAAAGCCCCGAATCATACATTGCTCCCATCGGCACTGGGCCCATCACCTAATTGAAGTGCTCTTCCAGCCATATATGAATCAGAAGAGGGCTACCTGAAGGGAACAGCTCATCACCAGTCGCATAGGCGTCCATGCCAGACAAAGTCTCAGCCAGAATCACCGGGATAATATTCACCCGGCGGTCCCGAGTTTGCAATACCAGGTCCACGACCCGCACATCAATGTATCCGGGTCGGCCCACCAACAGATACCGCCCCATAAGGCAGAGGAAAAGATACGACTGCCGGCGTCGCAGATAAATTGGGTCATCTTCCCTGTATTCCGTATAAGCACCGGGAAGGACGGTCAAATTAAAGTTTACTCCGTTGTAGAAACCCGGAGTAGCTTCGCGGGTTGTGCTAAACATCTCCCTTATTACCATATAAGGATGCCTCCGTGGAGAAGGCACGACAATAGGTCCAGTGGCTGTCATCCCCACCATGGCGCAAAATTCCTCGAAGGTAGGACACATTTTATTCATGTCGAAATTAAAAAGATGGCTCTGAGGCGACCAGAACCTGGAGGCTCCCAGCAGCATATCCTAGTTAATGTAAAGGGTCCGCCATGATAGTAGACACCTGTACCCGTAGATATGCTCAAGCCAATCCCGTTCATCTGACTGTAAATAGAGGACCCAAAAGTCCAGAGCATTCTAGTAAATTTCTATTTCTAAGGCCGTGAGAGCTGGTGCGGCCATCTCTGGACAAAAACAAAATTTTATCTGACAAAAGAGAGGGAGATTGAGCAAAAGAGGACTCAACACGCTGAGCAGAAGGAAAGAAGGCAAGCCAGTGATGAGGAAATGAGCGCTGCCTCGGCTTCCATTTATACTGAAAACTCAAAGAAGCGGACGATTTCTGAGCACAGTGCTGAACAGTGTATGAACAGGGACTGCATAGGAAGTGGCCTGGGCGCCGCCTATACCCCTTCCTGGCGCGGCACCCACTTCTCCTATGGGTGGCGCCAGGATCTCCATCACTGTTCCCCTATATTGCCTGGTATCCCAGTTTTTGGCTCTGATCGTTCCATGTTTGAGCACGGGAAATGGAAGAAATTGCAGGGGCTACGCAAATAGCCTCGCCTGCAATTCGAAATATCAAGCATAGGAAGAGGCGGCTGCCTCTTCTTACCCGCAGAATACCAAAAAAGACCACTTCTAAATCCGAAGGCGTATCTTTCTAAATCCCCATTTATAAGTAGCAGTGTGCCGTTATCCCTAGATAACGATCTAGCTTTCTTTTATGCATGAAATAATTGAGTCTGCATTTAAATTTTTTGGATCATATAAAATCATATTGCATTGCATGAAATATATATATGTACAGAATCTGGTACAAGAAAGAAAAAAAGAGCTAATAAATGCAGGTAGTTGGAGCTAATGAGCACGTGAAGATTGGCTTCGTTCAAGATTGCCACCCATGACTCGAGGGTTGTGTCCGTCAATCCTGTATCCTCATCCCCTCGACTGAGCACGACTCGATTCGCCGGCCGCATCATCATCATCATCGTCATCCTGGCGCCTGGTCTGCCGTACTACATCATTCCCCAGGCAGGAGCACTCATCCACAAGCCGCGCTGATAAAGCTTGTTGATGCTAAAGAAGCCCCGTAGCAGCTTCTTGTACGTCGATACGTTAACCTGAAAAAAGTGTGAGACAACAAAAAAAAAAATAAAATATATCAGTCTCAAAAAAAATGAAATGATGCAAAAGGAAAAAAAAAGGGGAGGGTAAAAAAAATGTTTACCGTGCGAGCCTGCTCCGGGACATGATACTCCTTAGGAATGTCTGCATCGAGAAGAACCTCCTTCACAATCCTTCCGTCACGATGGTATCAGAAGCTGGAAAAAGCATTAGCAGGTGCAGAAAACTCTAGATGCGCGTCAAGGGCTGGAAAAGTGGGCCTCAGCGTGACAGAGGCATCGGAAGCACGCCTGGCTACCACAGGGACAGGAGGGGCAGGAAGGAGCATAGTCCTCAAAAAGTCCTCATATGCCATAACCGAAAAGTCACTCTGAGGCATAAGAAATCTCGACAAGTACTGATACCTATTCGGCAAGAAATCCGGTGCAACCACCCAAAGGGGAGGCATAGGAGGCACCACTGGGAATGTCATGAGCGCAGAATGCTGACGGTTGACTGGCTGTCCCATATATAATGAATCAACCATGATGGATACCATCAGTATCTGGCACCTGCTCATCTCCAGAGTAACCATATAATGCCCCACCAGGCCTCTCCAGGGAAGAAAATGCACCGTGCCTACGCTCGAGCTAGTAATCCTCTCCCGCAACCTCGCTGTATCCAGGCAGTCGCCATCCTGATCCGGCCTAACCCTGTTCGCATTCACGAACTCAGCCAAATAAAGTGGTTCGTGAACGCGCTGACGCAGTGGACCCGGCGTGAAATGGAAGACCGAATAAGTCCAGACGTGCATAAAAAAAAAAGAAAAAAAGAATCAGCAAAAAAAAAAGGAAGAAAAAAAAAAGCTGCAAAAATACATAAATGATAAAAAAAAATGCTGAAAAGGACAAAAGCAGGAAATAGACAAGATACCTCCCAAGCCAGAGCAAATCCATTGAGAGTCGGCGAATCATTGCGACTGGCTCTATCCATAGAAGCATACAGCTCGGCCAGGCCCGCCTGCCCCAAGTCATAATCGACAACATGGTCCAAATCCTTCAAGCATCCCAGGAGGGAAACCCTTAAAGAAGTGGACGAATTGACAAAAAGAGACGATCCAAGAAAAAAGAATAAAAATGCCCTGGCGACGCGAGCTACGGCCTCGCTATCATTCTCTGCAATCCGCCCGGCATTCGCTAAAAACCACTTCCTCACACTGTCGATAAGGATCTTCCACCACGTTGTGGTGGTGACGAAGGGTATAGTCTGGTGCTAGAGTCTTGCCGATACTAGTAGGAATGCCCGTGATTGCAGCAAAATCGCATGGGGTCAAGGTCGCCTGGCCCCCAGCTAAAATGAAATGTATGGGTGGTATCCCACCAATAGTCCCTCAGCACATCAAAAATAGGCAAAAAGTTGCGGAAAAGACGAAAAGCCCGCAAAAATGCACTGAATCCGGAAGACTCCACCAAGACTCGTGCCGCCTCGGGCATCAAGTTGTATATGGCCGAGACATTGGTACAGCTCGCTCGAATCCGGATCAGGGGACTGCACATCTAAAAAAAAAAGAGAACAACAACACATCAGCATAAAAAAATGAAGAAAAAGGAAAAGGTAAAAATTCTTATCTTTTTATCTCCCGCGCATATCATTAAATTAAGCATGTTGCATACATCACATTTTGTAGATCATCATAAAATTTTGCATTCATAACATAAAAATTAAAAAATATTTTGGCATTCATGCATTAAAAAAAAGGGTCGCACTCTTGCATGTAAGAAGAAAAAAAAAAGAAAGCATCTTTGGCATTCGAAAAAAAAAATTATTTTGGCAGAAAAAAATATAATGTGTTTTTCAAAAAAAAATAATGTGTGTTTTGCATTCAAAAATAAACACATGTTGCATTTTTGCACATATTGAAAAATGCCCATGTAACATGTTAGCAAGCATTTAATAAATTTCTCTATGTCACATTTGCATCCCATAAAAATGATATATGCATGCATTAGCCATTCATCATTTGCATTTATTTTCCAAATGATTGCATTTTAGCATTCGTGAAAATAAAATGTTGCAAATATTGAAAAAAAAAAGAAAGGAAAATAGTTCCATGACATTTATCATGTCTCTGCGGCATATGCATCCATAAAAGTGAAAATTACTGCATAAAATATTCATATTACATTTTGCATGCATCCAAAAATGTGCCCGAATATGTATTTAAAAAAATGCATCATATTTCCAAAAAGTCTATTTCATAGGCATGCATCATATGAAAATATTTTTCAGTCTAAACATGCATCATATAACCAAATTGCATCAATGATATAAAATATGCATTGTAGAGTCAAAAATTGTCAACTATTCAAATTATGCATCGCAAAAATAAATCGCATGAATTTCATATATTGCTATGAATAAATTGCCAAATTGCATTATTCTAGCACATAAATTGCATGTATAAGCAGGATCAGGTATGCTCCAAAAGCCCAAAACAGCAGAGAAATCTAGCAGATCTAAAAATTCATCCAAATGGGTTTGAGAAAAATAAACTTATAGTGGGATTCAGAAGATTAGACACGTGGGTATTCCTATCGCGAAGGAGATTGCTCCAATCATCCTTCGAATAATAGTATTTGACGTGATTTCGAATCAAAGGAGGAACTTCTTTCCTCTCTTCGCCCAAATCCGGGTACATCGGCGCCTTTCCCTTCCGAGATCTTGAAGAGGAAGCTATCTAACAAGAAAAACACGCAAATTGGCGGAAGAAAATTGAGAAAAGGAGAAGAAATGGAAAAGAAAGCTTCAGCAGCAACAATGGCCGCAAGAAAGAAGAAGAAAAGGAAAGAAAATGAAGTTGCTGCTTCTGTCTTCTCCCTGTCGCCTAAATGAGGGAAAGAAAGGAAATTTTTCCTTTTTCCCCCTCCGAAGTTCAAAAGTTCAGCATTTAAGTCCTCAGGTTTCCAAAATTGCAAAATGACCCCTAAAGCTTAACAGAAAGTTAACAAAGTTAGCTTTGTTAACAAAACATGATGGTCATCCATCCCAAAGCAAAAGAAAAGCTCATATCTCCAGCAGATCAGCCGCAAAATGATCAGAAAAGCAAAGAAAATCAGCAGCAAAGGTGAGATTCAGAAAAAATGTGTGCAAGAAAAAGAAAAATGTGCATGAAAAAGAAAGAAAAGAAGAGAATAAATGCAAAGCATAGCAAAGAGCAGGATGAAAAAAAAAGAAGCATAACAAAGAGCAAAAGAAAAAAATGCAATCAAAAAAAGGAGTGAAAGAAAATTTCCAGCAGAAGTTGGAAAAGCAACAAAAGAAAACTTCAAGCAGAAGTTGGAAAAACAGCAAAGGAAAATTTCTAGCAGAAGCAGGAAATGCAGCAAAAGCCGCCGAAGCAGCATAAGCCACCAAAGCACTAGAATCAACAAATGCAGCAGAATCAACAAAAGTAAGGCAATGGTAAGAAAAGGTAAAGTATTTTACCCTTTCTTTGCATAAATGATGTGTTCCACCATCTCGTTCGTCGAAGGGTCTCTACTTTTGAGGATGTGATGCTTTCCTGCTTTATAGGAGTAGCATAGGATCATCTCCTCACGGGGCGTAACCCCAAGGGGAATGATCAACCCATGATGTGTTCCACCATCGCGTTCGTCGAAGGGTCTCTACCTTTGAGGATGCGATGCTTTCCTGCTTTATAGGAGTAGCATAGGATCATCTCCTCACGAGACGTAACCCCGAGATGAATGATCAAAATTTGAATCTGTGTTCAGCCTTTTCTGTGAAAGGGCGGAGACCCCGGGACAGTTAAAAGGCTATCGTGCTTCGACGAGGAGACGATGCATCCCACCATCGTGTTCGGCAAAGGGTTCGACCCTTTAAAGACACGATGTTTGATTTGAATCTTTGTTCAGCCTTTTCTGCGAAGGGGCAGAGACCCCGGGATAGTCAAAAGGCTATCGTGCTTCTACGAAGGACCCTGTCCCGAGGAGATGATGCATCCCACCATCATGTTCAGCAAAGGGTTTGACCTTTTGAGGATACGATGTTTGATCCTGGCATTCCACCTAGCGTTGTTTGTTTGCATCGGGCCGAACTACATTTGGTATGATTCCTTTTATTTAGGGATACGTAGGCAGCCTACTTCGGTAGGTCTGACCATCAGAGCACTTAAATTGCATATCAGCTTAAAAACTACGATAACCTGCTATAACCGACTAAATATGTCTAGGATATGTGAGATTTGGTTTGCATTATAAACTGTTGCATTATAGCTGCTACTTGTTGCATTACTCCCCGTTTTAATTTCCACGAAATTAGGGAGTCTATTTCTTATCAACGACGTTCGTTTACTCGGTAAGCTGCGGGTTACTCGTAAACTCCATCGTTGAGGGGCTCTGTAGACACCCCAATTTCATACCCCTGTTATGTAACATTTACATGTGATATCAAGACCTGTTAAAACTTAACAAATGTCAAGTTTCAGGGTTTAAAAATGCAAAAGACAAAGCAGGATGCATAAAACAATGAAATACAGGGGCCGGAGTGTCAAAAAGGTGGCTGAAAAAGGGAACTAGGCGCTGCCACAATGCTAAGTGGGCGTGGCACCCAGATCCTTAGGGGTCGGCGCCAAGCCCCCAAACAGTGCCCTCCGTCTTAACGCATTGCACAAGCCTTCAAGTGCGCGGTACAAGCGAACGAAGCACAAGAAGAAAATCACAAATGCCAGCGGTGTCCCTCCTCTCACCTATAAATAGAGGTGTCCACTTCAGTTTTTGGGACACACAGAGACACACAAAAATTCTCACTGAAACGATATGCGTTTGTTTTACGCAGTGATAGAGAGCGATCGTGAGATAGTGAGTTCCCCCTCCTATAAAGCCTCGAAGCTCTGCCAAATCTCCTCCAAACACAAAACCAACCGGTCAAAGTGAGCCTTAGCTCCTAGCTAGGTTCCCACCCTATTTCCCTGGTCCAAAAATCCCAAAAAGAGCAGTTGCTCTGTCTGAATCCAAAGGCCAAATTCGCCAGAAGTAAGCAGTTACTCTGTCCGATTTCCGCCAGCAACAAGCAAACAACAACAAAAACGCAAGCAGTTGCTCCGCCCGTTTGACGGTGCCCAAAAGCAACTTTCGGAAGCAATTATTTTGCCCGAACCACAGCAGCAGCAGCAAAAAGACTTCCTCTCCTGGAAGGATAGAGCAAACGCACCTAACGCTCTTAAAGGTGAGCCTTTAAGGGTTTTTTTATATTAAAAATGCTATTTTCATCCGGCCCAATGTAAAAAGTATAAGCTGTTATGCTGCTCGGATCTATTTAGAAAATAGCATTAAAAAGAGCCATTATTAGGCCAAATATTTTTAAATGTATTTGTAATTACTAGGAGGAGATGGATGCAAGTCTGTAAATAATGTAGACATAGATATATATGCTTTTAATGCTTTGTTTATTTGTTAGAAAAATATAATAAAAGCATACTTTAGCCAAAAACTGTTTTGAGACCGAAAGGGCGAGTTGGGTGCCTAGCACATTCCCAACTCGTAACTTAGCATCTGAACCCTTTTTACAAACTTTGGTTTATTTTTGGTTTTTCTTTATTTCTCCTTAAAATAAAGATGGCGACTCTGTTAAAACATTTTGGATCACAGTGAGGGACGATGAGAATGAAAAGGGTGATGCATTTTCTGTATCTTGTTTTCCCCTAAACAAGGGAGGATGAGATATGGGAAACCAATGCACTCATAGCGATCCAAAATAGACCTAAGGCAATTTTCGAAAAGTCCTTAGTGAGTCAGGGCGTGTTCCCACGCGCCTTCGCAACATCCTTTTTTTGCCCTTTTCCGTTTTCCCCTAAACAAGGGACAATGAGAATGAAAAGGGTGATGCATTCTCTGTATCTTATTTTCCCCTAAACAAGGGAGGGTGAGATACTCTCATAATGGACCAAACCTCACTCGGTGACCGAGGCGTATTCAACACGCTTTTTGACAACACCTTTTCCACATTTTTAATTTCGTCTTCCCCTAAACAAGGGAGGGTGGAATGGAAAGCATGGTGTCCTTCCGCAACTCCCGTTCTCTTAAAAAAGGGAGCGCGGGATCCGGGAGATCCCGGGGCACCAACACACTGTGAATCAACAAAGTCAACCATATTCAATTGCATAACATCGACCATGTATTAGTGCTTTTAAGTCGATTTTCTCAAAGATAAAAACAAGTCATCATCAATACCCTTTTACCTAATGTTTAATATGTATTCGAGGATACATATATATGTTGGTTAAATGAGGTGTGATGTTGATGGTGGGTGGATGTAAGAAGCCAAGTAGACCAACACAAATGACTGAATGAGTATCGTTTAGTCATCAAAATTAATTTTCGAGGCACGAGCTGCTCACATGATCAATAGTATAAGGTAGTCTCGAGTAGGGTTCTGCATGATTTTTTTGGAACTGGATCGAACCAATCAAAATTTGACTAGACCAATACTTTGGTTTGGTCTTGGATCTGAATTTTCATAAAATCGGATATTTGAGTTGGTCCCGGTTCTCGAACTAAAAAAACATGTAACCGGACAGAACCAACCCAATATGTTGTTTATTTATTTTATTTTATTATATATATATATATATATATATATATATATTATAGTATATTATATTATATTAATTCCTAATACTTTCTTTGTTCTACTTTTTAGTTGGTACTCTTTTATTATTTTGTTTCCACCGGTTTATTATGCTATGAGTTTTGACATTTTTAATTATTGAATGTACTTTTATTGAAAGATTTTTAAATTTTTTATATGAAGTTTCAGTCTTAAAATTTTTATTATGTATTTGTATTAAACAGTTGAAAAGTAAAATATCATAGTATTGGTTCGGTCCTGTTTCTCATACATCTTTAATTGGTTCTGGACTGGATCAATGTTTTGGTTCTCATACATATTGGGTTGGTTCCGGTTCTAAATTTTTTGAGAACCAAACTATTGGCCTGGTTTCGATTTTCTCCTTTTTTCCAAAAAACTGGATCGAACCGGACTAAGCTCACGCTTAGTCCCGAGTTTGGGTTGGGGAAAGTTTATAGGGGTTTTGTGTCGGATAGAATAGTTTGAAGGGTCAACATTAAAATCTGATATAGGATGATTCTATCATGTTTTTTACTTTTTAGTACGGAGTAGTTTGTTTTGAATCTTCTCTTTGCGTCATTATTGTACCTGTGGTGCCTGTAGACACGTGTTTTCCTGATCACCGATTTCCTGAATCTTGAGTCCTGACAAGTTATTATTCTTCTAGCCTATAAACTATAGTAACAAAGAGACGGACCGACTAATTAATCTGTTTCATATAGGAGTATACTAACTGTTGGAATATGCTTGCTGAAATACGACTATTTATTTGCATATTTCGAATGTTTTGATTTGTTTGTTCCTATTATTATATGTTTTAACAAGTGACTAAAGGACTGTGTATTGGTTTGTATGGTAACTTTTGGAACACTACATAGGTCTTAGACTAGGAGAGTCCGAGTCTTAGTCCTACTCTTACATGATGACCTCTCTAGAACAGTTACTTCAGTACACTAGCACCAACAGACTTGCTACATGATGATAGCTTCTTCAAGACATCATACCAGCAGACTTGCTACAAGTTGATAGTTCCTTCCTCAAGTATGTCAACCAGCAGACCTCTCTACTGGAAGATAATATCAATAAAGGAATATCAAAGCAACAAACCTTTGACCTTCTTGGATTGCACATGGAATCATTTCAGATGTTCAGAAACAACAAAAAACTCAAACTTCTCCAAAATTCAACTTGCAAAAACATCTTGACATCTCACAAACCTGCAAGATCTGGTTGGATTTTATTCAACAGATATTCCCCTCTACATTTGGTATTCAAATTCAAGTGTATCTACTTTATTGGAACACCAAATGTCAGTGTATTATTCCGTCAGACCTGCATAACAGTGACACATCAACTCAATCTGACTTCTGGACAACCTTTTCAGAGATAGATCTTCCAGAATATCTTTATCATATTATCCATAAGATTTACTCTTCCATCGATCGCTCCAACGGCTAAAGATCATTCGAAGACAGTCTCAATGAATCTATAGTTTCTCGTCTATAAAAGAAACATATTTTCCCTTCTTCAACAAGAGAGATTGCGATCGATCAAAAGAGAGATATCAAAGATCATAGTGGAAAACACAGACCTCTGCAAAACACTTTCTGTGGATTGCAAAGATGAAAAGTTAGAAGAAAGGAAGAGTTATCTAGAAAGCTACAAGGACAGAGAACAGTGTCTTGATCAAGAAATCTCTTTCTTGATTTGAGCTTTTTGATCTCCTTTAAAGAACTCAGTCTCTACAGCACTTAAGAAATCCAATCCTTTAGTATGGACCAAGCACTCCAGATTTCGTTGAAGATAGATATCTAAAGATGTCCAAGGAAGATGATGAGTTAGTTGTCTGCATTGCATTCATACTAGCAGACTTGTATTCCATTGCAAGAGTTGTTGGTTGTGCAATAATAGGTCATCATAGGGATTCCAGTGCTTTGCACTCAGTTGCTCATATATGCCTTATTTGAGCAACCCATAAAATTGTCTTCTCATGTCGCATCTCCTTGTTTCCACCTCTTCCTGACCTGTTCAAAAAACTATGAGAAATGAGTTCTTGAGTAGGGATGAAATCCAGGGGAAGAAAGTAGATAGCTAGGATAGAGAGACTAGGTTGATGTATTAAGCACGTTTTCGTTTGAGCAAACCTCTATTGAATTTGTAATATATTATACATTTATCAAACTCAGCCTTGATCTCTATTTCCAGTTCTTAAAAGATTTTATTTAACTAAAGTTATCTATTCTGGAACTGTGGGTTCCCGGGAAATGCGCCCGCGCGCCGCGCGCCCTTGGATAGGGGTGCGTGTATGTGCGGAAGCGGGACACCATGCTTTCCATTCCACCCTCCCTTGTTTAGGGGAAGACGAAATTAAAAATGCGGAAAGGGTGCTGTCTTTAAAAGCACGTTGAATACGCCTCGGTAACTTCAGTGAATTTTTGGTCTAATATGGGAGCTTTGAGTTTTCTATATCAAGTTATCCCCTTTTTAGGGGATACCAGGATATAGGAATACATCACCCTTTCATTCTCATTCTCCCTTTTTTAGGGGAAAACAGAAAAGTGCAAGAAAGGAGTGTTGCGAGGCCCCACTATGGATTTTATGAAAATAGCCTTATGACCTATTTTGGATCACTATTAGTGCTTTGGGTTTTCTATATCAAGTTATCCCTTTTTTAGGGGATACCAGGATATATGAATACATCACCCTTTCATATCCATTTTCCCTTTTTTAGGGAAAAACATAAAAGTGCAAGAAAGGAGTGTTGCGATGCCCCACTGGATCCAAAATGTTTTATAGAGTCGCCATTTTTATTTTAAGGAAGAAATAAAGAAAAACCAAAAAAGAAAACCAGAGATTGCAAAAACGGGTTCGGAGGCTAAGTTACGAGTTGGGAAGGTGCTAGGCACCCAACTAGCCCTTTCGGTCTCAAAAGCGGTTTTTGGCTAAAGTATGTTTTTTGTTATATTTATCAAGTAAATAAATAATGCATTAAAAGACAGGACATAAAAGCAAATACATCCATGACTACATTATTTACGGACTTGCAGCCGTCTCTTTACAATAATTACAAATACATTTAAAAATATTTGGCCATAATAACGGCTCTTTTAAATAGTATTTCCTAACTAAATCCGGGTAGCACAACGGCTTATATTTTTTACATTGGGCTGGATTTGAAAATAACTTTTATAAAATAAACGCCCTAAAGGCTTTACCTCTTAGAGCGTGGTGTGCTCGCTCTGTCCTTCTCGAGAGAGGGAGTCTTTTTATGTTGTTGCTGCTGCGGTTTGAGCAGAGTAACAGCTTGTTTTTGGTGGTTTTGTCCTTTTTACTCGGGCAGAGAAACGACTCTTTCCGAGGTTTTTGGACCGGGAAAATAGGGTGGATGCCTACCTAGAGGGCTGGGGATCACTTTGACCGGTTGGATTTACTTTTGGAGGAGTTTTGGCAGGGTTTCGAGGCTTTATGGAAGGATCGCTCCCTATCTCACTTCCCTCTCCAATTTCTCAGCGTAACAACGACGCGGAGAATTTTTATCGGTGTCTTACGGTATATCTGAAAGTGAGCCCCAAGCCTTCTATTTATAGGCTAAAGGAGGGATTCATCAGGAATTTCTTTTTCTCTCGGCACGCTCCTTTTCCTCGTACTCCGTGCTTTAAAAATTGTGCAATGCGTTAACTGGGAGTACACTGTAGCCACACTGTAGCACCTTGGGCGCGACCAATACCCTAGCTGGCCACCGCGCCAAGGCCACCTTTAGGCCGCGCCAAGCCACTGTTCATCTTTCAATTTTTGACGCTTTAGCCTATGCATTTTATTGTTTTGCGCATCCTGCTTTGCCTTTTGCATTTTTAAATCCTGTAACTTGACATTTGTTAAGTTTTAACAGGTCTTGATATCACATGCCAGGGTTACATACCTGGGGGTACGAAATTGGGGTGTCTACAGGAACCCATATATCTTGCTTCTGGAGAAATGTTAAAGTATGCTGTTGTTCTGAACATATATTCGTGTACAACTAGAGCTGTCAAGTTGGGTTGGCGGGATGGGCCAACCCGCTACCCGCTATAATCCGCCATTTGGTGGGGCGGGGCGGGCCAACCCATGAAATGTGGCGGGCCGGGAAATTGTTAATCCAACCCAACCCATCTTGGGTTGTGGGTTAGGCGGGCTAACCCACCAACTTTTTTCAATTAATCTAAATAATAAAAATAATCATAAATAACACAAAAAAATGTCACAATTCATTAAAAAATATATATTTTCTACTATTATATTTTTAATAGTGTTTTCTAACAACTTTCTCTAATATTAATAGTATAAAATGAGAAAAAAAATACAAGTAAGAAACTATTTTATCATTACTATTTTTGTATGTTCTTATAATAATCTTTGACAAAACACACAAACGGGCCACCCAACTTTGAACCATATTGCAATTCGGCTACCGAAACTTTGGTTCATCTATTTTGGCCACCCTACTTTCATTCTGTTGCAAGCGAGCCCATTTTCTAACGCCCGTTAGAAAATGGCGTTAACTTTTTCTGATTTCCCTATCTTGCCCCTGTTATTAGACAAACGGTGGATAGATCGCGGGGGAAACACACTCCAAATCAAATCACTCACAAATCGAAGAAAAAAACCCTCAAATTCTAGGGTTTTCGATTTGAATCGAAATTTAAATCTCTTCGATCCCGTAAGAAGAAACCGACTTCGAGGCATCAATCAACAATAGAAGTTACTGGAATCTAATGTTTTAACATCGATTCGAAGATCCGAGGTGAGTACGATAACCCTAGTTCTTACTCGTTGAATATGTTGTCGTTAATGAACATGTTTCAGTCTATGTATGTGTTTACTTACCTTTGCCTTTTGCCTTCATATACATTGTGGTTCATCTATTTTGGCCAATGTGTTTGGGTTTACTTACCTTTGCCTTTTGAACATGTTGAAAATTGTTATATCAGTACTTTATATGGTCCATGTTGGTGTCTTGGTGTAATTGATTGTTAATGGTAGGTAGGGTTTTGCCTTGGTTTTGTTTTGCCTTGGTTTTGCCTTTTTGGCTTTTATATTCAGTGGTGGTCCCAAAACCTTAAAAAATTAGGCTTTACTGGTGTGTGTCTTTTATATGATATTGTGGGGCTTTAATATCATATAGTGGGGCTTTAAAATAGTGTTTTGCCTAGACACTAATATTGATAGTGTGTCATTTCTTATTAAATGCAGAATGGAAAAGGAAATTGGAATATTTTTACATCATGGTGGGGCTTTTCGTAAGGTTAATAACAAATGGAAGTATGAAGGAGGGAGTGTTGATTTTATTCCTGAAGTTTGTATGGATACTCTAAATTACTTCAAAGTTGAAAAGTATGTGAAATCATATTTAAAGTATGGAAATGTGAAGCAAGTATGGTATAGGTTGCCTGCACAAAGTATTGAAAATGGATTGTACTCAATAGATACTAATGAAGGAGTGTTAAGAATGGTAAATGAATGTAGGAATATAGGGTTTGTGTATATGTATGTTGAGCATGGTATTGATGTACGGTGCTTTACGCGTGAGTCGATGAACCGGTAATTGTAGATTTAGATCTGAGAAGAACATGAAATGTTGGATAAGGGTGAGGATGAGATGGAGGTTGAGATGGATGATGGTGACCACGACAAGAGTCGGGTTACAATGAGGCCGAAAAGGGTGAGGCTTATATGGGTGAGGGTAATATGGGTCAAGATGAGTCGAAAGGGTAAGGGTCGAGGCGATATGGGTGAAGATGAGTCTGAAAAGGGTAAGAGTCAATCTGATATGGGTCAAGATGAGTGAAAGGGTAAGGGTCGAGATGGGTCAAGAGTGCGAAATGGGTAAGGGTCAATCTGATATGGGTCAAGATGAGTCTGAAAAGGGTAAGGGTCAGACTGAGATGGGTCAAGATGAGTCTGAAATGGGTAAGGGTCAATCTGATATGGGTCAAGATGAGTCTGAAAAGGGTAAGGGTCAGACTGAGATGGGTCAAGATGAGTCTGAAATGGGTAAGGGTCAATCTGATATGGGTCAAGATGGGTCTGAAAAGAGTAAAGATATGGGTCAAGATGAGTCTGAAAAGGGTAAGGGTCAAGCGATATGGGTGGTGAAGATGATTTTTCTTGGAATGAGGATGAGATTGAGGTTGTGATGGCTCAATATGAAATTTGAAAAGAGTCGAGGTTGAGAATGATGAACATGAGAATACTGAACAGAATAATGTTAGGCATGAAAACAGTAATGAACAAACAGGTGCTGAGGCTGATATGGCTCAAGATGATATTGATTTTGAATATCCATATGAGGTAGAAGATGTGGGGATCAATGTAGAAACATGTTTAAGTGATGAGGATTTCCATGTAAGTGATGAAGAACTTGTAGAAATTAGGGTTGCTGTGAACAATAATAGAAGAAACAAAAAACAGAAATTGTTTGATCCTGTTAGTTTACCCCAAGAAGGTGATCCAGTTGAGCCTACACCTACTAGGGGACAACCACAGACTCAGAGTAGAAATGATGGTGGTGAATTGACTTCTTCTGATAGTGATTATGATTCTAGTGATGAAGAGGATAAGGTAGATGACAAAATATTTCATGGAGAACAATTAACTTTGAGGAAGAAGCAAGGTCTTAAATTTCCAGTTTTCAATCCAAACACAGACATGGAAGTAGTGCAATTAAAACTTGGGCTTCAGTTTGAAACAAAAGAAATTTTTAAGGCTGCAGTTGTTAAGTATGGATTGGATGAAAAAAAGGATATTAAATGGATTAGGAATGAGAAGATGAGGATGTCTGGAGTGTGCATGAACTCAGCTGTATGCCCATGGAGAGTTTGGGCTGGATTCAATCAAAAGAAGTTACGGCAAATGCGCATTTAATCCTCGGCATGATTGTGGGATGGCACTTAAAACAGGCAAATCACGGCATCGGTTTTGGCTAAGGAATTCTTTGAAACATTTAGAAGAAACCACCTTATAAGTTGGTGATATGAAGGCGATGTTTTGAAACAATTTGGGGTGGAAGTGAGTGACTGCATGTGTAGCAGAGCAAGGAAGAAAGCATTGCAAGAACTAGATGGATCAATGTATGAACATTATGCAAAGCTATGGAGTTATAAAGATGAGTTGGAGAATAGAAATCACAGTAGTCTTGTGATCATTGAGCATGTCAACCCTATCCCATCCAAAGGTTTATTCTTTAGGAGAATGTATGTCTGTTTTGATCAAGTGAAGACAACATTTATGGAGACTTGTAGGCCCATGTTGGGGATTGATGGAGCATTCTTGAAAGGAATACAGAAGGGAGAATTGTTATCTGCAGTTGCCAAGGATGCAAATAATCAGATGTATCATGTGGCTTGGGCTGTAGTTCAGGTGGAAAACAAGGACAACTGGACCTGGTTTCTTCAGAATTTGATTGAAGACCTTGAAATGAGAGATGGAGATGGGTGGACTATCATTACAGATCAACAAAACGTAATATCATAATCTTATTACCTTTTTTCCTCATTAGTTTTTATTAAAATTGGTTTAATGACATTTATTTATACTTTATATGATTGATAGGGATTACTACCTGCTGTTACAAGCTTGCTGCCTAATGTTGAGCACAGAATGTGTGCCAGACACATCTATAGCAATTGGAGGAAGAAATACAAAGGAGGGGAGTATAGGAGATGCTTTTGGAGTATTGCTATGTCTTGCACAGTAGATAAATTCAAAGCAGAATTTGAAGTCTTAAAGAATGTAGACAAGCAGGCTGCTGAAGATCTAGTGAGGACAGATCCTATTCATTGGTCCAAGGCTTATTTTGACACATATTCAAAGGTAGACAATGTTGAAAACAATATTGCAGAGGCATTCAATGGTAGTATAGTAGGTGCTAGGTCTAGACCTATTATATATATGCTTGAGGAGATTAGGTTGGCAATGATGGTCAGAATTCAAAAGAGAAAGGAATGGATTTCAAAATATGGCCATAATATTTGTCCAAGGATCAGGAAGAGGATGGAGAAAAGTAAGGAAGCTGTTAAGCATTGGTCTGTGGTGTATAATGGTGGAGATGAATTTGAAGTTAGGCATGTGAAGGATGCATTTAGTGTTAACATTAGGGAGAGGACCTGTCATTGTAGAGAATGGGATCTAAGTGGCATTCCTTGCACTCATGCTATGGCAGCCATATACAAGATTGGTCAAGATCCAGAAAATTATGTCTCCAACTGGTACAAGAAGGAAACTTTTGTTAGTACTTATTCCCATCTGCTAAATCCCATCAATGGTGAGAATCAATGGCCAAGATCATCTCAACAGCCTCTTCAACCACCACCAAACAAGAAGATGCCTGGTAGACCAAAGAAATGTAGGGTTAAAGACCCTAATGAAGAAAAAAAGCAGAAATCTAGTCAAGATCCAAACATCTTGAGTAAAAAGGGAAAAGAAATCACTTGCAGGTAATAAGTTGCATTTGTTGTACTTAATTTACATAATATTTGCAAATTGAACATTTTGTATTAACTTGCATGTGTCTCCAACTTTCAGGTTTTGTAAGGGAAAAGGGCATAATAGACTAATAGTAGGTCATGCAAACTGGCTAAGGAGGCAATTGGAAGAGGGGAGGTTGTACCTAAGAAGACAAAAAAGAAGTCTACAACTGCAGCAACTGAATCAAGGCCTCCAACTGAAGCAAGGTCTCCAAAGGTGTACAACAAATGTAGGTACAAAGGAGTGAGCAAAAGCAAAAAAGCAAGAATAGATGTAACTGAAAAATGATTGTGGGGAGAATGTTGCACAATATAGGTGATAGGGATTAGATGTTTAAAATGGCGAGGTTCGAGTAACTCATTTTTGCTCATCTGTTTTGCCTCTCGGTTGTGTAAATTTTTGTTACACCTTGTTTAGTTAGACCAAACAGTTTTATGGACAACTGGACCTGTTTTGTCAGGCAGTAGTGTTGGCACACTCTGTTTTATGTACATCTCTGCAGTGTTGGTTTTTGTAAGCAGTTTATGTACATCTATGCAGTGTTGGCTTTGTTTATTATGTAAACAGTTTATGTACATCTATGCAGTGAGGACATATCCTGTTTTCTACTGGTTGGTTTGGATTTGTAAATAGTTTATGTACATCTTTGTGGGATTAAACAGTTTATGTACATCTTTGTGGCATTAAACAGTTTATGCTCATCTTTGTGGCATTAAACAATTTATGCTCATCTCTTTTGTAAACATTTTATGTACATCTTTTTGTAAACAGTTTATGTACATTAAACAGTTTATGCTCATCTCTTTTGCAACAAACTAATGGCAAACAAGAAGGAACCATTTGTTTGGTGCTATAGAGTATTTGTTGTGCATGGATGCTTTGGCTAATAAGATGAAGCTCTTTTTGGCAATCAACTCCTTAAGATTTGTCCTTCTTTGTCACTCCTTGTCTATTATGATTTTGTAATGTAAAACAGATCCTGGCTGGACACAATGCTCTTATAAGGCCAGGTTCTAGAGAAGTGGGACAAACATATAATTTCAAGTAACTTGCTAGTCAGAAGAAGATCCCCAATGCTCTTACATAAACAGATCCTGGCTGGACAGATCCTGCCTTACATAAAGAGATCATGCATGGACACAATGCTCTTATTATGATATGGCTTGAGTTTGAGATAGTATGTCCATTATATGTGTTGTAACTAGATGAAGTTATTGCATAAGGTAAACAGTTTTATGTACATTTGCAATGTTGGCTTTGTTTATGTAAGGCAGCAATGCTTTTACAAACACATTACAAAACAATGTTTCCACAAACATATCACAATTAAAATTTGCACAAACACATCACAATGAAAATTTGCACAAACACATCACAATTAAAACTTGCACAAACACATTACATAATGCTTCACCATTTTATTTCTTATTCAGAATTTTGCAATCAACTAAGGCATTAACATTTTGGCAGTTACATCCAATTTGAAGTGTGATGCCATCAACACACTAATCAATATCATCATGATGAATATTGCCAGAAGATACATCTTTTCTCTCCTACCATATTGACCAATACTACATTTCAATATCTTAATTTTTTCCCTGTTCTTCACAGATTCCTTTTGAAGCCTGTCACACTCTTTCTTCAACAATTGTTCTTCCTTGAAGTCTTGTTCTCTGTCTCTCAAATCCTTGACCAATTTATTCAAATCATTAATCACTTCCACTGACCTCTTCGTAAATTTGTCATCAACCCACAAATAGAAACCACAATCATGTTCATCCTAGAAGCAAAACAAAATATTAGGGTCTTGTGACAATAATGTGGGAGAGTAACAGAAAATACTACTACAACAGTTAGGGTTCTTTACAAAAATTGGGGGGCTTTGTAAATAAATTAGGGTTCTTGAAAAAATCTATAGCAAAAGTGGCAACATTGCTTACCATGTATCTAGGGCATCGAATGAATCTTCGTCCTGGGTTCTTCTCTGTCCCAGATGTAAATAGGGCCACCCTAAGGTTACATCGACAAATTTTATGACGATATTCAGTAAGAAAATCGGACCCTCCTGATGAAGACGAGCCTTCTAACCTTGATATCTCTTACCTACTCACTGACATTGTTAAGTAAATGTCTGGGCAGCTTCAACGATGAAAACTACCTTCTTCGTTTGACGATCGTTTGAAGATGAAATTGGGTATGGGCGCGTCTCACAGAGATTATGACTCGGAAGAGATGATGAAATGGGTGTGTAATTCATATGCTCAAGGTATATAGCTTACGGGATCGAAGAGATTTGAATTTCGATTCAAATCGAAAACCCTAGAATTTGGGGGTTTTTTTCTTCGATTTGTGAGTGATTTGATTTGGAGTGTGTTTCCCCCGCGATCTATCCACCGTTTGTCTAATAACAGGGGCAAAATAGGGAAATCAGAAAAAGTTAACGCCATTTTCTAACTGGCGTTCGAAAATGGGCTCGCTTGCAATAGAATGAAAGTAGGGTGGCCAAAATAGATGAACCAAAGTTTCGGTGGCCGAATTGCAATATGGTCCAAAGTTGGGTGGCCCGTTTGTGTGTTTTGCCAATAATCTTTCTATGAATATTGCGGTTAATATACTTTATTCTGATATCTTTAGTTGCTATAAGTGTCGCTTTTTGAACGAATTCAAAATCATTTACTAATATTTCACATATAAAAAATAATCTTACATTTTGAGCGAAAATGATTTAAACTAATTATTTCAAACTTATGACTTGGTTATTTGAAACTAGTATATGGTGGGTCAACCTGCCCTGACCCACCGCAACCCGTAACCCGCCGCAGGCTCAACCCGTTTGACCTACCTCCTAATGGGTTCATATTTTCGTAACCCAACCCACCTTTTTTAAGTGGCGGGGCGGGTTAACCCATTTTGACAGCTCTATGTACAACTGCTTAAACCTTCTAAGATAAATCTGTTTAGCCACAACCTTTTCGTTGCCAAACCTTTTTATAAGCTAACAGTTTATCTATAATCTGCCAGCAGAGTTCCTATTATGAACAAGTCTGCTGCAAAGTACAAACATCAGACGTGTCTCATCTCAAGATTGTCTTATCTCTTAGAAGCATTTCACCCATATTCAGAAATGAACAGTGAGATAATTTTAAAGTGGTAACATAGGCTTTTCACCCCTCATCTAGCCTATCTGAGCACATCCATAGGACCAACACTAACATTATTCCAGAAAGCTCTGTTTTTCCCTACGTATGGGTATGTCCAGAGCTGCCAAATTAGGCTAAAGCCCGTGGGCATACACGTCCCACCACCTAAAAGGGGGTGGGTTGGACTGATGTAATAGAGGACCGTTTGGATGCGGGCTTTGCCTACACGGTTCCAGGCTTTTATGGATTAGGGTGGGACGGGGATGGGCAGCCCGCACTTTCTTTAGCTTAATTCTTAAAACTTTTCACTAAGCTGGCAAGACCCATTTTCATATAAAATTAGGTTAACTTAGGGTTAGGTCTCAATGTCTCATTCTGGCTATTGACTTTCATTTTCTCAAAATTGAAACGACAATACATAATGCATCACGTGCTAAATGCTTAATACAACACACGCAAGGGATAAGAGTACTATTTTACCCTTATGGATTTAAGTGATAAATATGTATCAAATCTCTACAAATGCAGGAGTCTTTTTGACTTTGCCATAGCTTCATTCTCAAATTGTGTGGGTAACAAACAATTTTTTCAAAATCCTAGCAACCTTTATAGGCTTTGCAGAGACTTTTTGACTCCAAAGCCTACTACCCACCTACCCATTTAATGCCCAGCCACATTTCATGTCTCCAATAAAAATCCCTAGCCTTTACATCTCCCAAAAAAATCCCCAGCCTTCACATCTCAAACATTTTGCTTGGCGGACAAAATTCTCTCACTAAGAGAGATCAACAATCTACAAAGTCCCAGTTTGAAAGATATGTTTCTACTCCACCACCACTGCGTCGCCCTTACAAATTTCTAGATTTTCAGCCTTGAAAAATTTCTGGATTTTTTTTGAATTTTTGAATACAATAACTACCTTTCTGGGCTGGGTATTATAAAGGAAGAATCGGCCAAATGCGATGGCTTTATTTCTTCTACAACCGACCTTATAAAATGGGCCTCATGAACATTTTCTCAAACAACTGGGTTTATTGCTCAACTGGGTTTCTACAACTGGGTTTATTGCTTAAACATTTTGCTGGGTGCTCTATCTTATCAGGGCGGACAAAATTCTCTCACTACGAGAGATTCAACAATTTGCAAAGTGGCCGACAAATCATATTGTTCTACTCCACCGCCTCCGCCCACCACTGCACCACCCTTCAAAAATCTGGATTTTTTTTGAATTTTTAAATGCAATAGCCGACTTTCTGGGCTGGGTATTGTATAGGCAGAATCGGCTAAATGAGATGGATTTCTTGCTTCTACAGCCGGCCTATTGAGATGGCTCTCATGAACATTTGTCTGGGTTTATTGGGCTGGGAAACCTAGGTGGGCAGTTGGAATTATATAAATTAAAGGGAGCGGGTTAGTTGCAATTTTGCAAAGGGGGGCTGCTAAGTAGTTTTAGTCTTTTAGATTATAGTTTATATCCTATTTTAGTTATATGTTAGTTTATATTTTAGTTTATAACAATTGCAATTTAAATGTTAATAGTTAATTACATAGATATCATTTGTTATTATTATTGGATAGATAATTTAATTTATTTAAAATTAGTATTTGTTAATAATTTGAAAATGAGTTATCCACCATTAATAATTTTTAGTAATAATTATGAATATTTATTTTTGTGATTTGTTAATAATTATGAATAAAACAAATTTACTTACGTAGATAATTATAAATAATAGTAATTAATAAATTATGTTAGTATATTAAATAAATACAAGTACGTGAATAAATAATACAAATTAGTACGTATGTCGATAATTTGTTATTTGTTACAAGTACATTGATGTAGATAATAACATATACCTCTCAATTCCAAATGTAATTACACATTTAAACAAAAATCCATTAAATGTGTTACGTTGTTATTAATTGTTATTATTTATTAGATGTCAGGATTTGGTGAACGTGAACACAGTGGTAGAGGAAATTAGAGACGGGCAATAGAATACGAGAATGATGATCTTCATGGTTACACTAGTAGTAGATTAGAGGGGCGACGTGTCACGGGATCTGCCCGACGAGGGGGACCGAGTATCCCTAGTACCCATATCCCTAATGTTGGCTTTGGACACACACCTACAATGAGTGGCACATCTATCAACCACATGCACGACATGGATAGACATTTGCTTGAGTCATCTCCTGAAGTATTTAGTCGAGGAGGAGGAGGATGATAAAGATGAACCCTCATGTCTCGATCATGGTCGAGGTCGATATATTTTGCATAATGTTGATGAGGATGAGGATGACTATATGGAAGAGGAAACATATGTACTTGGACCGGAGTCCATTAGACGTCATGGTAGTAGAAGAGGTAGTAGATATCAAGGTGCACGTCCAGGACCTTCTCGTGGTCAACAACTAGATTGTGATAATGCTTTGTTAGATACAAGTGGCCCAGAGATATATACCAGATGTACTAATTGGTTTTCGTGGCCATGTCGCGTGTGTAATTTGGAATGGAGAGGTATATTTTACTAATTTTAAATGTATTTATGTTGTTAGTTTTGTATAAGTATGATAATATTTTTTAACAAGAAAGGGGAATGTTAAAACATAAACCACATGCTGAACGGTTAGATAAGTGCATTGTTATGAACAATCTTGCTAAACAGTATATTCACCATGCATGGTTGATTCAATTATGTTATTGCATGTTTCATCACATTAACATGCCCTTAATCTTGACATTTGTTGAGAAATGACAGCCAGAAACTAATAGTTTCCATCTCCCATTTGGCGAGATGACCGTGACACTCCATGACGTGTATCATATCTTAAGGATTCATGTGACAGGAGAGGCCCTAATCCAAAGGGAACAATTAGGGGCTCTTAAATCTGACTTAATGGAGCTTCTTTGCATGAACTTTGATGAGATGAATGGTCACCTTAAGTCGAGCGACGTTAAGTTGAAAATGTTGCAATAACGTCTATCCCATTCTTCAGCTATGGCTGAGAATATTGCAAAGGGGTATATATTACATTTGTTTGGGGCGACCTTGTTCGTGGATAAATATCAAACCCCAGTTAGCATGCATTATTTGCCATTCTTGAGGGACATCAGACACGTTAATAGTTATGCCTGGGGTCTAGCTACCTTAGCATTCTTTTACAGTCAGCTTGGTGTGGCATCTTGGGCGGACTGTAGGAAAATAGAGGGTGCTTGACTTTGTTTGAGGTACGTAAATGATTTATATATACGTAATTCATTATTTTATTTATTTTTCAAATATTATTTATGTTTACTTGTTATTTGACTATTTTTATAAAATTAATGATTGATAGGCGTGGATATATGAATACTTCCCTTCGTTTAGACCAGCAAAACGACCGAACTAGGAACCATGGATGCCTTCCAGCAAAAAATGGGTAAATGGTGAAATTCACCCATCAACTCAGTTTAGTATAGAACAATTGTAAGTCCAGTTGGCAACGAAATAAGGCTAGAGGGGACGGGGTGAATAGCCTTTTAAAAACTTTAAGGGTTGTTTTTAAAACCTTTAAAAGATGCAGTGGAAAATATAAGTTTTTAGTAGCTGATTGATAAATCAACAGATAGCAGCTGCTGAAATAAAAATGGTTTGGTTTGGTTTTATTTTAATCACTTGAGTATAAGGACTTAATTGAAGTACAAAATATAAGATCAAATAGTAAAGAATTCAAGATTGTAACTATTGGACACTTAAGTAGATAGGAGTTTCTTAAGTGTATGAACAGTGAAAAACAACAGGTAGAAAGAACACGGTATTTAGAGTGGTTCACAGTGTTAAAACTGTTACATCCACTACTAAGTTGGTAAAACTTGGATTTTGAAGTGTACTATGATTATGTAAAGCTAAATGATCACTAACGGATCAATGTACAACAAAAACCATTGTTTGAGGAGTTTTGATCTAGCAAGAATCAAACTCGTGCAACAATCTGTGATCCTTAAGGATTTGAAAGAAATAAAAGAACAGAGAATCAAAGATTGCTCAAAATAGAAACTCGAAGAGAATAGCTATGAGTGAAACTGGCTAGTAATGTTTTGGAGAGGAAGCTCTTCAAAGAAAGATTTGAAGTTTTTGATGTGAGTGAGAGCTTCGACTAGATTGTCTCTTTTGAGTGCTGTAGAGAGAGATTGATTTTTGAAAGCTTGAGCACGTAAATTGGGCGGGCAAGCAAGAACCCATGATTAAGGATTATTTCAAGACCGATGAACATGACATCAGTTTGATATTCTTCGATTCCCATTTGAAAGTCGGTTTTTTGTAAATAATAACGGGGGAATGGTTGGATCCCGATCGTTTGTGGGTGTAAGGGTTGTGACAATTTGAAAACATGGGGGACAGACGATTCAAGATGAGGGGGAGGAACGGGTATCAGACGTTTGGACTTACGACAGATTTATTTTCAGATCGTAACAAAACTCATCATGTACCCAGTTGATGTTATTGAACCCTAAAAATGGGGGTTTTAGAGGCGAAAATACAGTTTGAAATTATAATAGAAGTAAGAATGTGGATTGAGGAATGCTTGTAGATGGCAAGCGAATGACTTGAAGAAGGTCTTGAGAATCTTTTTTACACGCTTGAGTGAAGAGATGAGAAGCTTTCCTGGTGGTGATTTTGCACGAGTGTGGGTAAAGTTTGAAATGGAGGAGAACTTGAGTTTATATAGCAAGAAGAACCGCCGATTGTGGTTGTCCTAAGAGTTGTCATTATTAGGGCTCGGAAATCGAAGCGTTGCATGAAATGATTCCTTGGGGAATGAGCCCGCATGGGGGTGTAAGGCGGCTGATGACGACCCGTCCCTTCAAAAAGTCCTTTGGGCTGGCATCCACTCATAATAAGCATTCACTCATAACATTTGGCTGAGGGCAATCCTTGAGGCATTCATGAAAAGATTTATCTTAAGAACGATCTAGCCTGGGGATTCAAGATTCTTCTCCTCGCTCCGAGCATATATACTCGACAGAAGGCGAGGGGGCTCTTGAGCTGCTCGGCCCAATAGGCCTAAGATACAAGTCACGTGCTCCCACGCTCCACCGCTACGAAAGCGTAACACGTGCATTCTAAGATTCAGGCCATTAAGAAATGAGCAGCGACCAGAAACATACTGCGAGCTGGGGGCTTAGCACCCAACGGGCAAGAATGCAGTGAGCTGGGGGTTTACCCAGCAGGCAAGTATTCATTGAGCAAAATTTACCATGCTTGATTATGAAAGTAACGGTTGACTTGAACGTGAGCAGTTACTTCTGAGAAATTCGCCACTACCTTCATGATCAGATCGTTGTGATAAATGTGGCAGTTAATGTGCCCGCGAAGTATGCCATTACACTTAATGGGAAGTTACTCAGTCTCCGGCTTAGGTTATAAAAATCCTTGGAAACAAAGGAGGGAAGTACGTGATTTCTATAAGGCAAAACTCTGTCAAATTATTTACTCAGTTGACTGTTAAATTAATTCTCATGCCGGAGGGCTTTTGCAGGGAGAGCCCCTGCCTAGTTTTCGGTTGTTGCTTGTTCTATAGAGTCAGGCCTTGAAGATTTTGGATAAGTTGAAAGCCAGATATCCAATTTAAGAAGCCCATTGCGTCCTAGGATTATTTTGGACGCATCACTAAAATAATAAAAAAAATTACGGAACAAAAGTTTAATTTTTTTTAAATAGCTATATAAAACAAAAATAAATTAGTAAAATATAAATATTTGATGGAACAAAAATAATAGTTACAAAGTCAGTAAAACAGAAACAATTTAAACCGAGGTTAGTGAAATTATAACAATAATTTAAGAAACAAAAGTTTAAAACAAATTCTTAAAAATAGTTATGTAAAAAAATATGTTAGTAAAATAAAAATATTTGATGGAACAAAAATAATAGTTACAGAGTTAATAAAACAAAACAATTTAAACTGAGGTTAGCAAAATAATAAAAATCATTTACAGAACAAAAATTTTCCGTAAAACTAATTCATAAAAATAAAACGAAAATAATAGTTATGAAGTCAATAAAACAAAAAATATAATGGAAGTTAGTAAAATCAAAATAATTTACGAAACAAAAATAATAGTTAACGGTAAAAATAATTTCATCAGTTTGATTTTAGCTTATTTTCTTATCATAAATTTCTTTATTTATAAAATACAAATATAATTTAATAAAAGTAATAATTCAAAATGAAGAACTTATTTGAGTTCAGATTCTATTTGTAGGGCGGAAAAAATTTAAGTTTGTTCGAAAACATTTATTTTACAATTTTTTTGAATAGTATAAATTGTTCGGGGTTGTTAGGCCATGAATTGACACTTAAAATTAGTGTTCATGTAATGCTATTGAGAAACATTGACCATGTTGTAGGGTTGTGCAATGAAACAAGAGTAATAATCATAAATCTTGGGGAATCACATTGTTGAAACAATTTTTTTGAAAGGAAGTAATGTTCGAGAAAATGTTTTTATTCCAAGATTGTCATTAACTCTATCCGATGTAAGACTATTTTTCAAATTTTAGAGAAGACAACTTCTATTGTTGGAGTGTCAAAGTCAATAATTACACGTATGTTTCTTTTTGAAGAAATAATATTTAGCCATGTGTAGTTATATGTCGGAGTTTCTCGAGTAACAAATCATTTTTAGTTTGAAGATATTAATATGCGGTGAAGATGAAAAACCAACTAATAAGACAACAAATATTATGTATAAGAAATTTTTTTAGAATCTATAATGATTATTGATATACTTATGTGTAATATTTAATAAACTAATTCTTCTTATTTTATCATTTAAGATTTTATATCTTTTTTATTTTGTTTATGTACGATTTAATTAACGTACGTTTAACCCATATATTAAAAAAATTAGTTATGTTTTAATTGGATGTACAACAACCCAACAATTGTTATTAAAGCTGAGTTCCGTGGGAACAATATGTTCAAGACTTCTTTTCACAAGCAAGGTCCTTTGATAAAGCTGGCGAGTTCCTAATTTGTGGGAATACACTTTTTGATTATAGTACAAATTGAGGAAATCCAATTTAACTAACGATGTTTCATTGTTTCATAATGATCAAATTAATCATAATTTGGTTGTCGTTCTTGTCGTTTTATAAAGATCAAATTAACCAACCAACTTTTATCAATATATTCCTTTCATGGCAATTTCTTAGTCCGATATTGACAAAAGTTGGTTGGTTAATTTGGTCGTTGTAAAATAACGAGGACGACTTTACAACTAAATTAAAAGTTGGTTGGTTACTTTGGTCGTTATGAAACATCGTTGGTCTAATTAGATTTCTTTAATTTGCACGGTGATAAAAAAAGTGGTATTCCCTAATTTGTTGTACATTGTTTATATACTAGTCTTTGTACCGGTGTCCATGACACGACGTGAGTAGGAAGAATAAATCAATATATATTTTAATCATGTTTCAAAAAGAGTCTAAAATTGTGTTTTATATATTGTTCATCAAATAATTAAAAATGTATTAAACAATAAAAAAATGGTCTTAACAACATTCTTGGATATATCGACATTTATTCGAATACTGACACGTCCCATAATTGAGAACGATGTATTAAAAAATATATTAAAAATTAAAATAAAAACAGTAATAAAAACAATTTTTTCTTTTAGAGTGGTTTTAACAAAATAAAAAAACGAACATATTTTGTAAGAAAAACCCAATAAGGGTTGTGCGGGGAATAAATTACAGCCCGTACCCGTACCCGTGCCCATGGCACGGCACGGCGCGAGTAGAAAGAATAAATCAATATATATTTTAATCATATTTCAAAAAAAAATCTAAAATTGTGTTTTATATATTATGCAACCCGTGCCCGTGCCCCAATAGATTAACTTGGGTGCTCCTCGAGTAGGTGCTAACAATATCATGTACCACTCTTTTGTATCTTTTCACACATTACTAATTAGAATGAGACATGTGGCTTATTTTCATGATAGATTTTTAACGCCTTTAAGCTAATGAGTTTGAAAAAAAAAACAAATTAATTTAGATTTTGATTATAGAAAAAATAGCTTTTGCTTGTTGATGAGTTTACAATAATTTTTTTAATTAGTACTCCTAATATTTTCGAAATCAAATCTAAATAATTTTTTTATTTTTTTTCTTCACCTCAGCAAGAATCTTCATACTAAAAAAATCACATACATATCTTAATTTTAAACTATAAAAGGAGGAGAAACTCATTGGAATTGGAAGACGTGAACTGTTGGAGAAACACTCGGAAAGGAAAGAGAAGTTGGAGTTGTATAGGGAGAGGGGGACGCAGAGAGACCGTTTGATATAAAGTAAAATAATCAATCTCAGCCGTGTGATATAAAGTAAAATAATCAATCTTAATCGTTCTTTATCCCACTGAGCTCTATTGTATAATAGATTGTTTATTCAAATTTTCTCATTTAAATTTATAAAGACAAAAATAGCACTTTTAGCCACAGTGCATTAAGCATTTAACTATTTAAGCACCCCCAATTGAAAATATCACGCAGTCACACTCCCTCCGTCACTCTTCTCTCATGACTTCGTCGCTTCCTCTCTAGCGACTGCGCCGCCTCCGCCTCAGCGCCTCTATCTCCCGCTCTGGCTGACTGGCTCTTTGAGACTCTTAGTCAGTTAGTCTCACGCTCTCTCTCTCCCATCCTGCTTCCAGATCCCGAGATCCGGCACGGCGGATCCTCCAGTCCTCTGCCGCCGACTGCCGCTGTGTGTGTATCTCTCTCGCTCTCTCAGCTCTCACAGTCACAGTCTCGCTCTCTCAGCTCTCATAGTCACAGTCTCGCTTTCTCTCTCTCAGAAATCCAGCTATCCAGGTCCGGCACGGCAGTGATTCATCATTCATGTGTACTGTCCTAAAAGTTGGGAGATCTCACAAGCCAGAAATCAGATAATGTGATGTTATAGTCTTGAAAAGTTCAACTGAATACTCTGTTGCTTCAGTGACACTTATATATTTAACGATTACTATTTTGTTGCCTGTATTTAACGAGCTACCGTTCAACTCTTCTCCTTCTGTGGGTTTGTTAACAATACAATTAATGTACAGTTGTGGGTTCCATGAATGTACTTATTTATTGTCTGATTAATATTTCTCATGCATACAAACCACTGAAACCAGAGTCTCAAGCATGACTTTTTTGGGAGATAATAATAACTCTGTGGACTTGAAGCAGTTGTTTTTTGATTCTTGATATTGAGATTTGTGCTTGTTATGGTTTAGGAGTCAAATTTGGCCCAATGCGGTTTGGGCTGGGTCAAGGTTTTCAGGTACCGTCGCGTTTGCGGCTAACCCGGCCCGTTTTATAGCTGGGTTTTTATGCCCTCGGGCAAGCCCGTCCCGCAAGCCCGTTTTGACAGTTCTAGGTATGTCCGGGCACCCTTTCTACTTTCATCTCAACTCAAGTCATAACTCGTGTAGGTGTTTGTTTAAATGTATACCTGATACTTTCCCTGTTTTTTCTTACAATAGTTTATTTCATTTCGTCTTGATTCTATTTTTGTGTTTCTTGAGATTTTCAAGTCCATGCTTCTTGATACTAGTCTTTTTGGGTCTAAATCTCACCTTTTTTTTTACTTCCCAGTTACAAGTTAAAAGGCTTGTGCTTTATGACATTGGTCATGCATTGCATGCGCATTATTGTTGGATTCTTCTCTATGGAAATTGTATATTAGAGTGAGTTTATTGTCATAATGCCATTTGAGAAACTAGTTATTGAACACCAGTGTGATATCATTCGAATAAGCTATTTGCATTCCCCTCCCCCACTTCTACTTGTAATCCTTGAAACTTATCTGCTTACAGTTTTGCTTTGTAGTGTGTTTGATCTAAATCTAGCCTAACAATGTTGATGCCTCCCAATTCCTTTAATTTTTGTTTCTTTAACTCAGTACGTGTGAATTATTCTTCTATCCAATGTAAATGTAATCAATAGAATCAATCATTGATCTTTTATTTCTTATGTTGATGCACAGTTTTGTCTGGAATAGGTGATAAGCCCAATTACTTGAACGCATCACAACCCTAGCTGGCTAGCTGTGATATAGTTGCTGTGCTTTTACCTTTTTCAAAGCTACTAATTTCCTCTGCCGAAGAATGACTTGTTGCCATCTTGCAAATGATTGTAGCACTTTTTATTTTTATTTTTTTATATATTGTTTGAATTGCTACACCTACAAATGAACTTTCAGATAAGTGCTTTATTTATACAAAATTTCTAGTCAGATTTGGTGCCTCGATGTTACACTTTTCTCAATGAAACTAAGGTGCTTCCCCTCAATGAAACTTAAGGTGCTTGCCACCATGCTTGTTATTGAAAAGCATAGATGACCATGTTGTAAGCATAGGGGTACTGAGGAAAAGTGGTGAAATTTACATGTCTAGTCTACTGAAGAAATTCGTGCGATACTTTTTTTCTTTCTATCCTTTTTGTGATATTTGTCTACAGCGTATATGCAAAAGGTTAATTTAATTTAGATTTTATTAAGTTTATGTATTGATAAGTTTTTACATTATATTGCTTTCCTTTTCTTGCTTTCAAATATTTAACTCACTAACTTGTTTAACATTAGCAAAACATGGATATGGACAATGACTCAAGTACTGAACTTGGGAGTTTGCTGAAAATTCTCCCCCCAGTGGAATTTTGCTGTGTTTATGGTTCTAGTCTCCATCCAAACAATAATGACAAGGTTTTCTTTTTCTTCATCCTTGAATTTCAACATCTTTATATTCCATCATGCTTAATCAACTTTGTTTATTCTTGCAATCTGTGTATTTATATTACTTTTGGCATTGCAGACGTTAATGATGGATTACATTCTTGGTGTATCAGATCCTCAGCAATGGCATTTTGAAGTATGTGTTTCCTTAGACGCATAGCCTGCCTCTTCTCTTCTTAGCTTATCTAAAAGAACATGATATCTAGTTTTTGATGAATGCTATTCTATCTTCTTTCTTCTTTTTTTTTTTCCCTACAACCAAGAATTTGAAAATGAATGGGGATCACTATGCCGCATGGATGGCGCATCTTGGTGGAGCAAGACTGGTCCCTCTCTCTCTCTCTCTCTCACTCAAAATAGGGCTATCATTAAGAAGTAAGAACTATGTATATGGTTGGTTGTCGCAGATTACCAAAGTAGCAGATGAAATTGGTGTTGGAGTACATTTCAACCCATTTGTTTTTTGGAATGAAAAGGTATTAATCCTTCGCTGGGTCAGTTATTTGTTTGTATTGTAAAATTTTTAAATATGTGTGCATGTATATGCAGTTAATTACTTCTCAGTAGTTTTTTGTGATTTAATTTACAATTTGTTACCTAATTAGTTTCCCTATATCTTATTATAGTCTTATGTTTGATAAAAATTTGGCAGATGTACAAATATGGGGTTGTTCGAACAGATGACCTAGTTCATGACATACAGAACTGGGAGAGGTTTTACTTCAGTGGTCGCCTTCAAAAACCAGTATGTCTCATCTGAAAGGGTGTCCTTTTCTAATATAGATCTTAAATAAATTTTATGTGCATTATTTTCTACTTGAGATGAATACACAAGGTTGCAGTAGTTGGCACTAGTATATATATTCTTATGATTCGAACCATCACTGACTACAACATCACAACCAATGGCTTAATGTTTTCATATGTTTCCTCTCAGTGAGCGTTTCTTAATCATTCTCTTTGAAATGCCTTTGCATTTTCTTTTCATTGATGAGCATGTGCTCTGAAGAGACCTGACCGAACCCAGCTTGTCCGACATGGCACGGACCTGACACACCGCGTGGCATATGAGCGACCAACTAACTGGCAAAGCCCGTCAAATCCCCCGGACAATACTCGACGCCACTTGAGTCGAAGACCCGAAGACCTAAAGCGACCATCATCACCACCAACCTATTTTCCAGGCAAGCCGACCACCATCATGTCCGCTCTTTAACCCACGGTCGTTGTGACCACCTGGCGATCAAGCCCAGACATGTGGTCACATCCCATTAGTCACCATGAAAGTCCCCTTGACAAGTCACAAACTCTGTTCCACTCACCCACCTTCCGGTACACAAGTACAGGGGATCATTGTATGGCACCAATGAGAATTCTTCTGCCATTCATATTTATCACCGCGTTGCAGGAAACAAAAACAATACGGTTGCCACCTTGTCCCCACAGCTTGCCTCTTCCTTAGACATGAGCACCAAGCCATGCACAAGCTATGGTCCCATTACCCAGGATAGACTCTCAAGCACTTCATAAACTCTATACTCAGTTCTCAGCATTGTATTCGGTTCTGGTTCTCATCTTTGTCCAATCACAAAGATAGGAGGCCCTCTTATAAATCGTATACTCACTCTCACATGGAGGGTTTTTGGTTGGGCCAACCCCCAACCAGCTCACGGTGCTTTCTTCGTTGATCACAGGCATACCAGATCTGGCAACAGTTCATCCCATCTTCATTCATTCAAGCCCAGATATCTTATCCAATCATCATGCTCAAAATTCTTCCTACTCTCTTTAATACTTGTATGGTTTATGTTCTGTGACTTCCGTCGTAAGATGTATGAACATTGTGATCTTATGGATATGGCCTTTCTACTCCATCGCATGATTAATAACTAAGTGTAGAGATCAAGCACAATTTTTTTCTTGTTTCTTAAGTCAATTCCACAAAAAATTTCGGTCGTTAGCTTTGGATACCTCTATACTGTTTCGCTGTTAACCTAAGCCTTCAGGCCTCTTACCCCTACACTTGGCCACGCCTCAGATGCTGAGTCGATAGCAATTACTGGTTGTAGAGGGTCACAAATTCTTTTTTAACACTTGCAGGTGCGTATAATTGTAGACAATCCGGGCGTTGAAAATGTCAACTCTCTTAATTTGAGGGCGGCATCTTCTGCTGCGCTCCTCCTCTTGCCATCCAAATTCACAGAGGTTTGCTTCTTCATCACATTTCAGTCATTAAATATAACGTTGATATACATTTTACTTAATCCTTGTGCAGAAAGATCTGTATGCCAAAATTTGTAGCCTTTCATATATGGGTGACTTACGCATGCTTTTTGCAGAGGATAAAAATAAGGTAAGACTGATTGAAGATTATTTCAATTGTTGAGGAATTCTGCCTTATCTATGGATAGCATTTGTCTTTTCTGCGTCTAATACTGTGTTTGTAGAGTCGTCTGCCTCTGTGTGTGTGTCAGTGTGATACATTTCTCATTGCATTATATCTGGTGTTTTTCCTTGTGGAGTATGGAATTGGTGCCTTATTTCTGGCATTACATTCCATTTTTCCTATCAAAAATTGCTTCATATGTTCAAACATTACTTCTTTTTTTTCCTTTTAAGTTACTGTTCTTTATCTCTGTGTGTGTGCCCAGGTGAATAAGATAGTACAGGGCCAGTTTGAATTATTCAAAACAATGTATAATCCATTGCTACAAGAATATGCAACCAAGGACCTGTTGAGATTCTCCTCATCTGGGGATCAGCAAGTGACTATATCTCAGGTCTGTCCAAGTCTTAAGTTTTCTACAATTGAGCTCAGCATTTTCATCTCATTGATTATTAGGATGATCAAAATTTTATAGTTGAATCTTGTAGAATCATGAAACTGCAATGGACAATATTCGTGAACCACAAAAACTTCGTAGTTCTTACAACTATGGAGACCTAGTTTATCTACATGATTAGGAGTTGTAGAACATGATCACTTCATGCTATAAATCAGGGAAAAGGGTTCTCCCTTTTGCTTGCTCTTGTCCTTCTTCCGCTGTGGCAGTCTCAATTTTGAATTTTTGCTTCAACCAATGGTGACGCCACATATAGAGTAAGGGGGACTCCAGACCCCCTCACCCCCCGGGGGATTTGAGAAATCTGCTAACTAGTTGTACTGTGAATTTGTATCACTTTAGTTCAAGCTTTGATTTTTATTTAAGCTTTGGTTTACACACCAAAAAAGACTTTTCTAAATACATACTCATCGATGATTTCTCACTTTTTGGGTATTGTGAATTCCCCCCTCCCCCTCCCTTGCCGAATATTTCTTGCTTTGCCACTGGCTTCAATGCTTGTCAATGTGATTACCTATTTTTCAAATGTGTATCCTGTATGCTTCTATTACACTGAACATGCATGTCAGATTATTCAAAAGGATATTTGAATGGTGTATTCATAGTCAAGATTTAGGGCAAGGAGTCTAATATGTTTGAGCTTTCTCTACACCAGGATTCCAGCTTATCAGCAGCTTCATCCCTTGTTTCCTTTCTTCCCACAACAATCAGAAGCCAAATGGGGGAGAGCCTAGGAGAGAAGAAAATAAGGAATCAAACTGGTATGAGCTTCAACTCAAACAGAGTCAATCTATAGAAAGCGCCAACATTAGCAGGATGTTTTTTGATGCAGGTCAAATTGTTAGCAAAGTTGTGATTGGCTCAAAAGAAGCGGCGGCAGAGTGCATACGAAAGGTTTTGAGACAAAAGGTTACGGTGTCAAGTGCAAGGCAGGCTGTAGCTGGTCTACTGACTGTTGGTGGCGTGCATGGAGTTAAATATCTTGCAAGTAAGATGCGCAAGGCTTGGAAATCTTGGACTTGAAAACTCTTTCCGTTTTCACTCTCCCTCCATCCTTTACCCTTCTAGGTGGATTTACGTACGCTTGTTATGGCAAACTGCTTCTCAAACTGTCAGAAGATCAACCAGTTTTCAACTTTCATGCCTAGAATGAGATCTGGGTTGGGACTCATCCGCATTTGCTTTGACCACAGCCAACGTGATCGATACATTTCACAAGCTGGAAGCCATAATTTGATTCCCTCGTTAGATATCATCTTGTAGGAGAGGAAGGATTTTCCATGACCTGCCCCCAAGGGGGTAGATGTGAGAGTTGAGTTTCACATAAACCTTTTTGTCAGTATTACAATGAATTTTTTTTCTTTCTAATATAATCTCACTATTTATTAGTTTGGTAATAAGTAGTGTGTTTCGCATTTTGTATTTTTATTATTTTAACAATATAATGTTATGGCGCGAAATTGTGATAATTATCTATAATACAATAGAGTCAGTTTATACGTGTATAATTGACTTGGGATAAGTAACGGTTAAGATTTATTGTTTTACTTTAATCTTACGGCCGTAATTTCTTCCTCATGTCGCATGTGTGAATGTGACCAGTAACCTCTGGCCAGGATTTAATTTAATCTTAACCGTTTGTATTCATTTTACCGTTATGGTTTTACAGTTTTACCGTAATTGTTTTACAGTTAATTCATTTCTACATTATACGTTTCATTTATTCAGTTTCTTTTCTGTTAATGTGCATAACTGAATCAATTTAATTTTAGTCCATTAGTAAGTTGATTTTTTTTTTTTTTTAATTGTTTTCATAATTAACTTAATCAATTTAATTTTTTTGACTCGCAATTTAGTATAAAAATAATTTTTTTAAAAAAAATTCCTAAGTTTTGTAATTTGAAATATTTGTTTTTTTACTTTTTAACTGTTATCGTAATTAATTTAATCAATTTATTTTTTGAAATTGAATCTCAATTTAATTTATGTCTAAGTTTTAAATATTTATATTATATTTTTTTCTTTTTAATTGTTATCGTAATTAACTTAATCAATTTAATTTTTTTCCGGCCCGCAATATCGTATACAAATAATTTTTTTTAAAAAATCATTAGTTTTGTAATTTGAAATATTTGTTTTTTTTTTCTTTTTACCTGTTATCATAATTAACTTAGACAAATTATAAGTAAATATATTTATATTTTACTTTTTTCTTTTTAATTGTTATTGTAATTAACTTAATCAATTTAATTTTTTTCCGATCCGCAATTTCGTATACAAATATTTTTTTAAAAAAAAAATCGTAAGTTTTGTAATTTGAAATATTTGTTTTTTGTTCTTTTTAACTGTTATCATAATTAACTTAGACAAATTATAAGTAAATATATTTATATTTATATTTTTTTTCTTTTTAATTGTTATTGTAATTAATTTAATCAATTTAATTTTTTCTGGCCCGCAATTTCGTATACAAATAATTTTTTTTAAAAAAAATTGTAAGTTTTGTAATTTGAAATGTTTGTTTTTTTAAACTGTTATCATAATTAACTTTGACAAATTATAAGTAAATATTAATTTATTTCCACATTATTTGCTTTATTTATTGATAAATTTCCAAACTGACGCTGTGCCATCGGCACTGACAAGAATATTAGTTATTTTCTATTACAAGATGGTTATTCTACCTTATCCTAACAAATTAAACTTTCTATGTACATCAATATATTACAATATTACAAGACTGTAGAGAACCAATGCTTCTAAAATTTAAACCTATAAAGAAAAAAATATTAGACATTGAAAGGATAAAGATTTCAAAGACAGAGACATAATCATGCCAATTAATAATTTCAAAAATACTACCTTAAAAAAAGGAACTTTGGAATATTTTGTGATTATTGAGAAAGAAAACTTTTTCCTGTTTCTAAGTTGGTGTATATTTGTAGCTTTTTTATTAAATCTTTTAAGGAAATTGACTTTTGAAACAGTTTAGTAACACATGTACACTAGTAGTCTAGTACCCTTAATATAACAACTAAAGTTTATTGGACATGATACTTCATCCGTTTTAAGTAAAAAAGTTCATTATTTTATTTTGGATATTTTCTTTAAAAAATTTATTTTTAAAAATTAAAGCATAAAAATATTATTTTATTACTAATTAACTACTAAAAGTGCTATTTTTAAAAAGTTTTAATTTTCAAACCCCAAACGGATAGAGTATATATCAAAGGTGAAATTAGTAGGCAAAACACAAATGGGCCACCCAGTTTTCCAATTTTTTTGCAATTCGGCCACTGAAAGTTTGAAATATCTATTTTGGCCATCCAACTTTAGTCATGTTGCAAGCGAGCTCATTTTTTAGATGACGTTAGATTTAACCGTTTAATTTAAAACAAATATCTATTTTGCCCTTTTGAATACATTATTTTGTCTATTAGAAATCTAAAGGGTCAAACTATAAATAATAGAATTTTGGGGTTACATGTTTGGGTCAACAATGTTCATCCTCATCTTCTCTAATCAAGGGGAAAAAATAAATTCAAAAATAAAATTAAAAAATTTAGAGAATGATAGAGTGCTTTTTCAAGTGGTTACACATTTGGTCATACAAACAAAACCCAAATATTCTTTCCCCTTTATCCCAAACAAAACCCAGATATTCCTCCTCATTATATTCATCCTCACTATCTCTTCACCGAATCCATTTCACCCCACCTCTTTCAATCCCCCATCATTTCTCTGCCACTCACCACCACTATTCCTAACCCCCCTTTCCTTAAATCACGTTACCTGTAGTACTATGACATCTTCTTCTTTCCTTGGATTCCATCTCTCTTCTAAACCCTTTGTTCAAATCATCCTTAAAACAAGTCACTTGACTAAAGATGAAGATGAAGGTGGAGGTGTTGACTGAAGATGAAGATGAAGATGTTGATCGGAGAAGAGATGGCGTGATTGTGTATGGAGTAGGACCTTTTACTCCCTCCGTCCCTAAATTATCTTCTTCATTTCCTTTTTCATCCGTCCCAAAATAATTGTCCAGTTTGAAACTTACCTTTTTAAAACATTACTTTTACCACTTTACCCTTACTTTTTCACTCTATTTTAATTATGAACCACATACACATGGGCTTTAAAGGAAATTACACATTAAACTAATATAAATAATCAAGTCAATTGTGTTTTTCTTAAACTGTGCGCCGGGTCAACTAGGACGATTATTTAGGGACGGAGGGAGTATATTATACTTCTGATATTCAAGATCAGAGGGAGACAGCAGGACTGAAGACGATGACTATGACGGATTTGGGGGAGGGGCACTGTAGAAGAAATAGAGAATCGAAGAGGGAGCTTGTGGGGAGATTGCCATGACCAGATCTGGCCAGAAGCGAAGAAGGAAGGCCGGTGCTTTTGTTGGCATCAGCAATGGAAAATGGCGGCTGAAAGGAGGTCATGCTGGAACAGGGGCGGCTGGACTGAAATTGAAGAATGATTCGCAGGCGATGGAGAATTTGACTGTCGGGTTTGAGGGAATGGTTTGCTTGGTCGGCATGGAAAGAGATAGAGGAGGCGAAGCTCTGTCCGAATATGGGAAAGTGATCTCGGGGTTGAGGGAATGTTGCTGGGTTTGTTGGAGAGGGATAAACTGAGAAGGATGCCGATTGAGAGAGAGAGAGAGAGAGAGAGAGAGAGAAATTAGTAGGGGCTGCGGGTGGTAACATCTTCATCTTCCTCGAATTTTTTTGAATTTATTTTTTCTGGGTTCTAGGATTTTTTTTCCATGAAGATGAACATTGTTGACCCAAATATGTAACCCCAAAGTTCTATTATTTACGGCTTGATCCCTTTTTAATTATATTTGTTTTTTCTTTTTGTTTGTGTTTTCATTTAGACCCTTTTAGATTTCTAATAGACAAAAAATTGTATTCAGAAGGGCAAAATAGAGATTTGTCTTAAACTTAATGGTTAAATCTGGACTCGATTACAACAAGACTAAAGTTGGATGGCCAAAATAGATGTTTCAAACTTTCGGTGGCCGAATTGTAATAAGTGGGAAAGTTGGGTGGTCCATCTATTTGTTTTGCCTAAAGACTTTTACTACTAACATCATTTCTTAACCAATGTTGGATAATATTATTATATTGACATTGAGTGAGTACTTTACTCTAATGACCCACTTCTAACACCATATTTTACGCTTTGATATCTTATTAATTCAAAACTCGATTTGTACAAATAAATATATCATTTTGATGTTTTCACCGAGTAGAATACATTTGCACAAATACCTTTGTCAACAAACAAATGACACGTAAAGAAATTTGTGCCTCAAGTTTCACAATTTCTTTCACTAAAAACACTAATTTTTCAACAAGTATTAGGTGAGCACTTTAATGATTTTTAATATATATATATACTAGATTCTGTGCCCGTGCCTATGACACGGCGCCAGTATTGGACGATGTCAGTATAAGATGGTGTTAGTATTCAAATAAATTAATATAATAAATAATTTAAAATTAACATATCTTGGTAACCAATTAAAATAATATGATTATCCATAGTAGAATAAAAATCTAAAGTTACTTTGATATTTTTTTAGGAAAACATGGGCGGTACCCTGCTATATATATATATTTTTGACTTTTGACTTTAGTGGTCATACATATGAGGTAGGTCCAAGAACGGAACAGGTAATGCAGTGGCCATCAATTACAAGAAAAAGTGGCATTAGTTATGATAAGAATATATATAAAAAAAGGGGTTATTCACTTCTTTCGAACTATTTTCATGATTATTTCATAGTTTTATCATTTGAAAATTTATGACTTTAAAACTATTTAACTATTTATATTGATAAATTTTCAAAATATGTATTAAAAATCAAAATTATATATTTTATAATGTTTATTGGGCTTAACGGGCCTGATTAAATAAATTGTGTTTTTTTTGCTTATCGTGTTGTGCCGTGCTTTTCGTGTTTTTATCGTGTAGTGTTCGAGTTTTAATATTAGGCACGATAAGCTTATCGTGCGGTGTTTGTGTTTGTGCTTATCGTGTCATGTTGTTATCGTGCCGGCCCGATAATAGCCAAGCACGACCGATTTGCCACCCCTAATGAAAACATTGGAAGTTGAAACACTTTGTTTTGTTACTTTTTTTTTTTAGTTTATACTAAATATTTAATATAATTAGATAAGTTGACTTGAATATATTAATACATTTTTAGAAACTTTGAATACACTCAAACTGCTAGTATTCACAACACAATTCATAATATCATGTTGGACATTTTATTTTATATCACATCTATATAAAGTTTGTGGATGTTCTTTGCGGATGTTCAACCAATCTAGACATTTTGAACCCAATTTTTTTACTGCAACTATTATGAATTTCATATTATCCGTCCTAAGAGACATCCACAACAAAGATTCAATTAGATTCTCAAAGTCAGAGTTGTAAGGTCCCAGCTGAAATAAACAACGAAGTAATTGACATAGTCGAACTATAAAGTTATATATTTTTGCTAAGCATGAAAAATGGTTAAATAACAAAAATTAAGAAATGTAACAAAAAATAAATCAGTTTAGATAAATTCAAATCTCAGAATTTCAGCTCTGCATTCTTTTCAAAATAACCTTGAGAAATATATTTAAAAAATTAGAATATAACATATCTCAGATAGTAAAATAAAATGTTTATCATTAAACAATGTTTTTACTAAATATTTGACTTTATTTTATAAATTGAAATCTCAAATTATTAGATCTGTATTTTTTTTTTCAAAAAAACTTTAAAAGTTGTACAACAAAATAAAAGGTAAAACAAAATGATAGAGACTCAATTTTCAACTCTATGAAAAATTAAAAAGATTTGAATAATCTAGGAAGAGAGATCATTAGGATTTCTAACCGAATGTTAGGTGGATGAAATTTTAAAGTGAAAAAATAGACGTCAAGTGAAGGATTCTAGATGAAGAGTTCTAAATAAAGATTTGCATTTTTTAGATGGCGGATGTTGAATTTGATTATGTATTGAGGAGGTGTATTTTATACTAAGAGTAATTCTCCAATAAGACTGTCTTACAGATCTTAATTCGTGAGACAGAGTCACACTCTCTCACAACGCAACCCACCAACACACGATGTGTCAGGTCAACGTGATACGTTTTACATAAAATACACGTAATACCATATTTTCTAAGTTTTTGTCTTATTAATAGGTTAAAAGAGACAACTTACATGTCATAGGGGTTAAGGGCGGATGTAAGATTTTAATGGACTGAGTTTCATATATAGTAGGCCTTCAAAAGAGTGGTTTTTTTTTTTAAATTTCTCATTTCAGAAATGGGATAAGAAAATAATATTGTGTCTGAATAATTTTGTTGAAATCTTTTGAAATAGATATATTAAAGTCTTTTGAATTATTTAGTTCATATGAAAATAATGGTATGACTGGATGATTCTTTGGTGTTTGTTTCTTTAATTTAATAATTTTATATAAATTATGTTGCTGAAAATGTTGCTTCACATCAGTATAATATTTGAGGTTCTAATAAAAATTTATTGCATCCTACTTCAGTTCTTCCTTTATCAATATCACAAATGGTAAGATATATTATACTATTTTAAAAGTAAATCTTATCAAAAAATTTATTTATATATATTTAAAATATTACATATTTTTTTCCAGCTGCTACATAAGTACACAATACAAAAAAGAACAATTTCTATACCTACTCACCTTTCACAAGTTCAAGTATCTCTCTTATTCTTGATTCAACAAATCATGGAGCATGTTCCAATCCTACTGTCATTTCGAACAAGAAAAAACGTTTAAATAGATCTCTCTCACTTACTCAATGTAAAGTTTTGTTATAAATTTTGGAATACTTCTTTATATACAACATTATCATTGGACATGTACGGCTATTACGACTATCACATAACATTATTCGAAGGCCATTAGGATCAGTAACTCTAGACAAAGTGACATACATCTCGCTAGACTAAAAACATGTGTTTTAAAAAAAAGTCCTATATTAGACAATGATTGACCATAACTTTTATTTATAGATATTGCGTAAGACATCATCAGCAGAAACTGTATTCTTTGGAATTTGAATGAAATTATATGATCAGATGATGTCAGTGACACTTTTGGAATCAAAACAGAACCATCAGAATGACTATTTGAAAGAACCCGTCATGTTTTTTTGTTAACATGATCACAAATTGTACCATTTATGGATGCATTACAAAGTTTTGACACTTACAAAAAACATGAGGCTACAAGCTCTTGGCAATGACGAACGCGGTCTCGTGTTGAAGGAATTTTCTAAGTGGATTTGAAGTGTCGGCGACGATACATATGGTGGTGAAAATGACAGTGTTGCCACAATATAAGTTCCAAATGATATTTTGGTTAATGCATCAGATAATTTGATCTAATAAATTGTTTAAAGTACATATCCGTCATTTTTGGAGTCTTTTGATAACGTATCATATTTCCAAAGAAGAGTTGTACTTGTCCTAACACTTGATATTATTGACACCACAAATGAGTACATGGTTTCTAACAATCACTTAGAATGAGAACTTATTTGAGTTCAGATTCTATGAGCAGGGTAAGGAACAACGCAAATTTGTTTGAAGATATTTATTGTACGCAATTTTTGAATAGTATATAGTGTTCAGGATTGTCTAACCTTGAATTAACATTTAAGGTTGGTGTTTTCGGTAATTTTGTTGAAAAACATTGACCGTGCTGCATGGTTGTACAATTGAACAAGACTAATCATTAGTTCATTACCATGCTTGAGAATCACATTGTTGAAGTAGATTTTTTGAATGGAAGCAATGTTGGAGATAAAATATATTTATACCAAGAATGTTATTGTCTCAATCAGATGTGAGGTTGTCTTTTAAGTTACAGATAAGACAATTTTCATTAGTAGTGTCGTATGACATAAAAATTGATAAAAGTGAAGGTCAATCTCTTTTGCATGTATGACTCTCATTAAAGAAGTCAGTATCCCCAGTTGTATGTCGCAGTTTTTAGGGTAACAAACCATTCTGATTTGAAGTATTAATATTTGATGAATATGGAAAGCCAACAAATAGAAGAAAAAAAATTGTGAATAAGGAAAGTTTTCAAAATCTATAATATTGCTAGTAAAATGGTGTATTTTTATTTAAGAGCATCTACAGTGGTTCTCTTTATTAACACCCTAAAACTTTTTTTTAGAGTTTTTTTACCGCACTTGAGAGCCACAGTGGACACCTATCAATAACCATATCCCTCAAAAAAGCTAACCGACCCCATAAGTATTGGTTACATATCAGCGCAACCTTCAAAGAAAGCGATGAAAACTCAAGGAAAAAGCGGGTCTTTACACCAAAAATGTGGCATAATCGCCATGTCTATATTATGTGCCGGAGTGGGAGGGCCTATGAATTAAATAAACTACCCAACTCACTTTGATGATGATATGCTTTCCCATTTTCTTCATTTCATTTTCAATTAATTTAGTGTATTTTTTGCACTATCATTTCCTTTTGGGAAAATTGCTTTCTTAACCAACGTACAAATTGGGGATGACAAATTTAACAACGTACTTTCAATAAGACTAATTTAACAAATGTATATTAATCATGAAGACAAAAGTCACCAATTTCGTTAAGTCTTCATCCAACTTCGTTAATAGATTGATGATGTGGACTGTGTGGGCTACTGTATGGATGTTCAAGGGTTTCATTCATAAATTTTGAATTAAATTTATCTCTATGTAATAATAACCAAATTTATCATTCATCATCGTCCTCACTCTTCACACACACACAGAGATGATCCTACGATAATATTTTAGATAAATCCACTGGGAAAGATCCCCTCCCATCGTTTTCACAGTCTCCGATTAGGCCAAACCCATCCCCAATCAATGATCCTATGATATTCCGGCATAACCCAATCCAAGATATGCAGCAAAACACGAGCGAGTCGAAGTTGAACCCCTGCTCGGAAATACCAACAAACTCTTCCAAAGCAGAGATCTCAAACGCGATATTCTGGTAGAACCCAATCCAAGATATGCAGCAAAACACGAGCAAGTCAAAGGTGAATACCTGCTCGGAAATGCTGAGAAGCTCTTCCAAAGCAGAGATCACAACGGCTGTCGCGATTTCACCGTCTTGGCTCATGAAACCGAGCTCTTTCTCGACATCTCCGATCAAATCTAATTAGCCGTTGTCAACGTCCACATTGCCGCCGAGTAATGGATCAAAAATCAACCCGATTGGTATGTCGTTTTTGACGCAAGAACTTGACGCGGTTGTGCAAAGTTGTCGTTGCGTTGGTCTGTCCGATGAGTTAATGGTCAGGATAGGACATGTTTTTCACTGGTAATGGCTGTGGTTCGTCTTGCCAGCGGGAGGCAATGGAAAAGGTTTTTAAAGGTGTGATTTTGGTTTATTAAGTAATAAATAAATAATTAAATCTCCAATTTCAAAAGATAGAATTTTAAGTATTTTGGAAGAACCAGTTGCAGAAGTGTGCATGAAATTTGTTGGGGAAGAAGACAAAATTACATATTCCTCACTTGAAGTGTTTGGTCTTTACAATCTGCTTATATCTTCTTATTGATCCCTTAGTTTTAAATTTTTCGCACAAGCCCCCACATCATTACTCCGTTATTGAAGTTGGATAGGGACTTAACGAAATTTGTGACATTTTGTCCAAATTATTTGTACATTTCATATATTTTGTTTCAAATTTTAGTACATTAGTTAAATTTATCTTATACAAACTACGTGGTTAATTGTGTCACTAGCATATAGTATATACGTTGGCTAAAATACCATTTTTCCCTTTCCTTTTTTATATTTTTTATAACTTAAAATTATTGGTATATTGATAATATTAAAAAAAACGTGACAAGAATTTATTTAAATAAAAGTTATTGAAATAATCAAAATATATAATATATTTTTCATAAAATATAAAATTTAGAACTACACATATTTTATTTCGACTACCGTAGGAAAATAAAAATAAAAAAAGAAAATATATTGATAGTTAGGTTTGTTAGTTAAGAACTTAAGATGTCACTAATTTAAAGAGTAGTGCTCATTGGAGTTTAAACTTTTTTAGAGGGCCTCTAAAGAGATTTAGGGGTTTTATAGTGAGTGTTTTTATATGCAACTATTGTGAATGCTCTAAGTAGCTCCCTCCAACATTACTTTTCTTAATTTATTCTTTTGATGTTGATTTACTTCTTCATTTTACTTGAATATTATTTAATTAAAAATATTTTTATCTGTACATTTAACGCACATTTGTTAAACTAGTTAGATATTGGTGTGTACGTGTGTGTCTCTCTCTTTATATATATCTAACACCAAGTATAAATAGCTATTGTTTGTTTTAGCAATCCCTCGCTCAGCCTTGAAAGTTAAAATCTTCGTAACATTCGTATTCTTAAGTAGAGCAGTCAAAATGGGTTGGGTCCGTTGGGTTGGCCCGCCCCGTCACTTAAAAAGGGTGGGTTGAGTTGAGAAAATATAAACCTATTTGGAGGTGGGTCAAACGGGTTGCGCCTGCGACAGGTTGTGGGTTGAGGTGGGTTGGGGCGGGTTAACCCGCCATATACTAGTTCCAAATAACCAAGTCATAAGTTTGAAATAATTAGTTTAAATCATATTCGCTCAAAATGTAAGATTATTTTTTATATCTAAAATATTAGTAAATGATTTTGAATTCGTTCAAAAAGTGACACTTATAACAACTAAAGATGTCAGAATAAGGTATATTAACAACAATATTTATAGAAAGATGATTATAAAAACTTACAAAAATAGTAATGATAAAATAGTTTCTTACTTTTATTTTTTTTTCTCAATTTATACTATTAATATTATAGAAAGTTTTTAGAAAATACTATTAAAAATATAATAGTAGAAAATATAATTTTTTTAATGAATTGTGACATTTTTTTGTGTTATTTATGATTATTTTTATTATTTAGATTAATTGAGAAAAAGTTGGTGGATTGGCCCGCCTAACCCAAAACCTAAGATGGGTTGGGTTGACAATTTCCCGACCCGCCACATTTCATGGGTTGGCCCATCCCGCCCCGTCAAATGATAGGTTATAGCGGGTTGGCCCGCCCCACCGGCCCACCTTGACAGCTCTATTCTTAAGACTTGGAAAGTTGAAATCTTGGTAACATTCATATTAATAATATGTAAGCTTTAAGTGGTCTCTCTTTCCATCTTCCTACCTATGTGTGAATCAATGAAAATTTTATGGTAAAATTCTGGAGGGTCTTTTTTACAAAGTTTATAACCCCTCTTGTTTTGTATTTTTTTTTAACCACTAAAGTCTATTTTACGAAATATCGTTCATAAAATGTCTAAATCGTCTTCTTCCACAGCACCAACCAACACTTTGGAGTTCGAATATCACGATTGTTGTATAACGAAACAGTACGAAACTTTAATGATACTGTGCTAGATTGAAGAATTTTCATAGTAGGGATGAAGGTAAAGAAGGAGGAATAAAAAGGCTTACAATGGAGGGAAAAAGAAAACGGATGACATGGTCTGATTCATTACGATTTTGCATCGCAGTACAAAACATGTGATGCAGTGCGATACAAAATTGGATGAGAGATTATATTGATGCATCGCGGTATAAAAATTGATGCAACGTGGTGCATTTGAGTGAATGATCCGTAGCGCCTCAGATTCATTAAGAGTATCGTTATCTTTTCGCCCTCAAAAATTGCTTTCCAGTTTAAAAAAACGATGGACTACAACAATTGAAAACTTTGAAAAAGGACCGACCTACAATTATTCCAAAATTTTACTTCAATCATATATATTCTGCCTTGTCGGAGATGCAGTGGAAATGATTTTTTAGTTATCCTTCTTATTTGAAATGCTCTATTTGATTAGATGAACTTTGTGCGAAATCATTGCCATGGCAAAACTATCAAAAATATTCTGCCTTGTTGGTGATTTAGTGACGAGACAAAAAAAAATCGGTTTTCCTTTCTATCTTGAATGTTCTATTTGATGAATGTAATAGTATGGTCTGGTTGACTTGTTCTGGTTTTTATCCATGAATTGGTTTGGACCCGACCAAAGTATATTGGCTCTCTTATTTATTGCATTAATCCTGGTTCTGATTTTTTTTTTTCAGAACTAGACTATTGGTCCGGTTCTTATTCTTTTCTTTTAAGACGAAAGATGGATCGAACCGAGACATGATAACCTACTTCAAAATGAGTTGGAGCGCGATTTTGTGCAATGGCGCAAGGGTTGAAGCTCTCCAACAATGTGTACTTTTTTTTTGGCATACTAATATATCATCTTTCTCCCTTTATTCCAAATAAATAAGTAAACAAAAATGTGTGACTTCTTTTGTATTGTTTTGTTTAATAGATATATTATTAAGTTCGCACTGATGTACACATCTGTCAACATGTCCGAGTGGTTAAGGAGACAGACTCGAAATCTGTTGGGCTTTGCCTGCGCAGGTTCGAATCCTGCTGTTGACGATTTTAATTTTTCTCTCCCCCTATTTAACTAGCTTTTATTGCTAATACTATCATCACTCTAAGCCATTTTGGTACCATATTTACATCAAGAGTAGGTCCTCTGTAAATCCCCATATTTAACTAGCTTCTATTACTATTACTCTATATAAATCCCCCTATTTAACTAGCTTTTATTACTATTACTCTAAGCCATTTTGGTACCATATTTACATCAATAGTAGGTATCATATAAAAGCGTTTTACGGGTCTTAATTCGTAATTTTTCTCTCCCCCTATTTAACTAGCTTTTATGACTATCACTCTAAGCCATTTTGGTACCGTATTTACATCAAGAATCAAGAGTAGGTCCTCTTAAATCCCCCTATTTAACTAGCTTTTATGACTATCACTCTAAGCCATTTTGGTACCGTATTTACATCAAGAATCAAGAGTAGGTCCTCTTAAATCCCCCTATTTAACTAGCTTTTATTACTATTATTCTAAGCCATTTTGGTAACATATTTACAATCAAGAGTAGGTCTCATGTAAGATCGTTTTATGGATCTTAATTCGTAATATATGATTCGTTCTTTCACAGCTTAACCCACGAACACACGATTTGTCGAGTAAAGAAGATTCGTCTTATAAAAAATATCCGTAAGACCGTCTTATACAAATATTTGCCTTACATCAAATGCTCTGGATGTCCACGTACAAAAACATTCATTTAGGGACAGAAGGAATACCGTTTTAAATTAATTGTAGGGTTTTGTGACTCTTGACTTAAAAAAAACTAGGGGTTTTATTCATATCAAGTGGAAGAAAGAAAACTAAATCTTCGTGAGTAAAGTTTTGAGTAGTTATTTTCTCCGTTCTATCCAAATAATATGCGTTTGAAAAATATAATAATTAATAGACATATTAATATCATTGCAGTTTGTCATAATTACAAAAATATTTAAACACAACTAATATGTTTACAACATAAGTGGAGGGTAAAAATGAAAAATTAAGAAATTTGTGAACTCTTTGGCTGAAACGGAGGGAGTAATCTTTTGTTGCAAAATTGATCTTAGGGGTAATTAAGTCAAATTAAATATAACAATATCACTACTTTATGTGTTGATATATGTATTTTTCTTTAGCTCATTGCAATTATCACCTTGTTTTTCTCCACAAAGTACTTCTGAGAGAGACATTTGAGTAAAATGGTGATAGAGAATGAGTGAAAGCCACTTCATTCTTCCCTCTTTTTTTCAGATTGAACTTTCTCATGAAACAAACAAATTTAAAAAGCCTTTGTTTTTCACTATCCTCACTCAAATTCTGTTATCCCAAACCAAATGGTTCCAAACCTAGACTTATTCCTCCTTGCACTTCTTCATAGCTCTCTCATTTCTTGTGTTCTTATCATAGTAATTTTCATGATCTTGATATGTCTTTTGATTGTGTTCTGCATCACACTTTTCTTAATCGTCTTCATTGACTCTTACGATCTTCTTCCATTTACGTCTTATTATGTGGCTATCGTGTAGGCTAATCTTGAACTAGGTTACGTTATGATTCTCTTCAAGTTGATGCAATTGATTTTTGTCAATGTTGGATTAGTTTCAATGCCTTCCCTTGAAAATGCAATCTCCAAAGTCAAAAAGAAGATAAGGCATGTTATGGATCACTAGTGATACCCCGTGTGTTGCACCAATTGTTCACGGGTCTAAAATTATATATTCAGTTAAAGTTAAATAATATATAATTAAAATTTTTAATATGGAAAAAATAAAAAAAAAGATTAAAAAACAGTAAATTTAAAGATAAAAAATCACATAAATTTGAAAAATTTATTATAAATTTTGGAATACTTATTTAATTAAAACATTTTGTCGTTAACATGTACGACTATTATAACTACCACTATCATATTTGAAATTACTGATGTGTAATATATGTACGACTATATATATATATATATATATATATATATGAATTTTAGCTATGAAATTATTAGATTTATAACTTTAATATTACGTATTTGTTCGTTTTAGACGAATTTATTAATTTAAAATACAAATTTGTTTGTCTGTGAAGTTAATTTTTAATAAAATAACAAAAAAGTTATTAGTTAACCAATTTACGTATTTGAAATACATTTGTATTTTTAACATTATTTTGATTTATGGTTTATAAATTAATTTAATATTTCATTTATATACTTTTTAAATTTGTAATGAAATATTATGAATTATATGGACACAATAACTACCATAAAACTAATATATAATTAAAGAGAAGTTTGAGTCGTGGATGTATAAAACCAACGGTTTGAGGTTTTGTTTGTGTTTGTGTTTGTGTTTTAACTGTCGAGGGTGATGCGTCCAAAATCTCCTTGGATGCCCTGGATCGGTCTAATCAAGATACCTGGCTTTCAACGTATCTTATACCCTCAAAGTCCAAATCTGCGATAAGAATAGCAAACCGTGAACTAGGCAGGGGCACTCCCTGCAAAAGCCCTCCGGCGCAAGAATTAGCACAATAAAGCTAATTGAGAATGTATTTAGCAGAGTTTCGGCTAGAGAGTAGAAATTGCATACATTTCCCCTTCATTTCCCGGGGCTTTTATAGTTGCCGGAGAGCGCAACTGCTCTTAAATGTCCACTAATGATTGTGACATAAATGGCGGGCACATTAACTGCCCTGTTAACTCCCCCATTAATTACAACGGCCTGAATGGAGAGTTTCCCGAACATAACCGTCCTCAATCGATAACTGATCTTGCCCGGACATAACTGTCCTCAACTGATAGCAGATCTTAAGTTAGCGAGCATAGCAAATCATGCTCGTACCTTAATTCTGCTCGCTAAACGCTAGTTAAGCCCCTAGCTCGCTGACATCTTACTTGATAAAGGTCAACACTTTGCTCACTTGCTCGGATAAAGTCCAAATGCCCAACATGTGACTTATGACTTGGGCCTATTGGGCCGGGTAGTTCAGTAGCCCCCTACTCCTTGTCCACCGAGTATTCATGTTCGGGACGAGGAGGAACTCAAAATTCAAAAAATATCCCCCAAATTGACTGAATCTTTGGACGCACAATTCAAATAATCTTGGAGCCAAGATCTTGAATGGACGGTTACCCAAAAGGTGTTTTAGGGAGACGTACCCATAAAGCTAAGCCGTCAACCACCACTTCCTGAAGAGACAGGCGCATTTTTCCATAGGGCATTTAATGACTGCCTCGAAAACTGAGTCTCGTTAGACGCGCCCTAATGATGAGTGATCTTCAACCGGTGACTTCTCCTGGTATAAAAGACTGAAATCCCTTCTATTCCAAACTTTACCACCCACAAATACTCACAGAGCTCAAAGAGAAGAACGATCCTCTTATCTACAGCCACAACAAGTTCCAGCATCAAGATCCAGTCTTCATCAACTTCAAGAGATCCGAGACCCGTAGCTCCACCGAAAAACATGTATTCCTCTTTTTCCACCTCTGCTTTTCATCGGGTTTTAATCTTCTCCACCCCTAATTGAGGCTTCTGTGTCATTTGGCCCCTTAAACCCTTAACAGTCTATTTACCGGCTTCAATTCCTTCTATCACCCAATTATTCTTAACCAAATCATAGGAATCGAGGAATTTAGGGTCGGTGCCCTGTTCACCGATCTCGCAACCGGCTCGTCCCAAGTTTGATTTTATTTATATCTTCATACCCAGTCTGGCTAGGGTTTTAATGTGCGTTCCTCGATTCCTCTTTCCTGTAGGATGTCTAGCGAGGATACGGTATCAGAAATCGAAGGTCAGAGCTACGATCATCATGCACCGGAAGAAATCCCACCATCTTCTAGTTCAAGCTCGGAGGAGAACGAACAAGAAGAAGTCCCCTAGATTACTTGCCGACGAAAACCCCAACCATCGACCGAGCAAGGAACAAGCAGCAACAATCAGAACCCTTCCTTAAATGACCAATCTGGAAACCTCCCTAGCACAAGTAATCATCAGTCCGAGCTAAATCCTAACTCTTCAGCCCACATCATCTCATACATTCCACCTTCCATCAAATGGGATGACCTGACCTCCGAGGACCAAGTCAGTGCTTGGTTCTATTCTTTAGGAATGAACCCAAAACATTACCGCATTCGTGCTTTTGACCTTGACATTGAAAAGAATGGTCACAACTTCCAAGGGCACAATATGGTCCTATACTTCGATTTCTTTCTGGTCGGACTTCGGCTTCCCCTTGACCCCTTTGTAGTAGAATTTTTGAACGCATCAAATACCCTTCCGTGCGACCTGACCTTGACTACCGTAAGATTTTTAATGTCCTTCACAGTTGCCTGTAGGTTGCTTGGGTTTGAACCCGACATGACCTTGTTCCGAAAATTCTTTCTCCTCTCTCTTGACAAAAAATCTGGGCGTATCAGCAGTCGGTCTAACGCGGGCTACTTTAAACTTCTCAATGAAGGACCGAACAAAGTTGACGGATGGGACTCAAAAGCTCTGCTCGTCGAGTCTAGCGTCGGCTGGCCCTTCGCCCCCTATCTTACGGACTACGAGCTCCCTGAGTACGACAAGAACGCTTATGGAGCTGGCATGCCCAAGATAGCAAGAGCCTTTAGAACCTTGCTTGGAGTGAAAGAAAGGCAAGATGGCCGGCCCGTTCAAGATTCTGTGCTCGACTGGCGAGCTCTTACTTCCGACCTAACCCTTCTCCGGTTTGGAGTCTCCTACGCCCATGGAAGGAATCGAACCCCGGGTTGTTATTGACCTTGAAGTTCCACATCCATACTGGGGTCCATGTCACGGCGAAAAATTTCCTAATGAATGTGACGAGTGTGCTCGAACCGGAACCCTTTGCAGGCCTTCTTTCTCTCTTACTGGTTAACACTTCTACTGCGTTCCTTTTTGATAGCTTTGCAAACTTTTGCTTTCTTCACATTTTTAATGCTCGTTTTAATTTGTGCAGATATGAGGCAACTGACTGATGTCAACAAATTCCTTCAAGCGGCCAAGAAAAGCTCGAATAAACGAAGCAAACATCTCTCAACCCAACCTGCAGTCAACCTTCCAACCATTCCATCCAGTACCACTACCCGCGGCACCAAACACAACCAACCTGAGTCCAGCCAACCTGCAACGGCTGCCATCCGGTTCCCACCACAGAAAGAGCTGAAACAGCCTCCTCACCTGTCATTATTATTGAACCGAGTGACAGTCCCAGGAGAAACAAACACCGAAAAGACAAGGCCATGATCGAGGAAGCAACTCCTCGTATACCATCATGGCATCAAGAAGACTTTATCATGCCCGACACTCGGGAAAAGGCAGCTGCTCTCATCGCCGAACTTGCCGAGGTTCCCGACCTCAACAATATAAACATTTTCAAACGAAGTGGGTTCCAGGCTACCACGGGTCTGGGACTGATGAAAAGGCTCCATCATAGTGTCGTCCAAAAGAAAAACAATGATCAAGCGAGCTCCGTCTTGATAGGGGAGGTCGGAATGTGTCTTACCGAGGTAAAATCTTTCACCAGAATCTAACGCCCTTTATCATTCCACTTTGATTAATCATGTCTTTTCCTTGTAGGCTGCCAACAAATCAGTTCTTATGTATGAACGACTGATGGAGAAGCTCAACGAAAATGCCGCCTTGCAGACAGAGAAAAACGAGCTTGAAGAGACCGTCAACTCTGTTTGGGCCGAGCTTAAAACCGCCGAGGAAAACCTTACCAGTAAGGTTACTGAACTTTCCAAAATTGAAGCAGAAAAAAGAACTCTGGAATCCCACCTGGACCTCTCCAAGAAATCCGAGGAAACTGCGTTAAACAACATTGCAGGAGTTCGAAGAGATCTCCGAGCTAGCCAGGCCGAACTGGAGGAAACCAGGACCAAAGTTGCCGATTTGGAGAAGAAATTGATGGAAGTTGAATCTTTGACAAGTGAAGAGCAAAGGCAAAACATCATCGAGGATTACAAAAATTCTGACAATTTTGCCGCTTGTGTGGAGAATGAAGCATATCCTTTCTTTCTACAGGGTGTGAACCATATTCTAAGACAAATTTCTTGCAGCGGGCTAGAGATCCGACCTGAACAACTCGTAGAATGGGGTACCAATCCACCATTCAGCTCATCTGCTCGCCCGGGCCATTCCCTCGTGCCATTCACCGAAGACGAACTAGAATCCTTGGCCGAAACAGATGCAGAGAAAGGTCTATCCCCTTGGAATCCTCCCCTTGTCGCCGAATCCAATGTAACTGAACTGATGACCCAGATCTGGAAGTCCCAGGCTCCACCAGCAACAGATGATAATGCCTCCAACCAGGCTGAAGATGATGAAGTGACCATCCTCAACGCTACCCCCGATGAAACGACCATCCAAGACCCACCAATCCTCAACCACACTGCTCCAAGTGCATGAAACTGTGTTTTTGGCCTGCGCGCCCTGATTTCTCAAACAATTTATACTTAAGTCTGTAATATGTTGCTACTTGCCTTCTTTGCTCGTTGAATGCTTTATTTCGTTATGTCTGATTGTGTTTCAGCTATGAATTATTCAACTCTGAATGTTTAGTTCCTCTTTCGAGCAAAGCCAACTTTTGCTACTGAGAAATCACTATACCACCCCCATTCGAACACCAACTCTTTTCATGTGCATAAAGCCATTTATGCTAAGAAAAGAGAATAATCTAAGACACGAGGAAAACAACTATCTCGAACACCAACTCTTTTCACGAGCATAAACAATTTATGCTCGCGAGAGAGAATAATCGAGATAGATGATTCAACTCGAACACCAACCCTTTGAACGAGCAGGAACCATCCCTTGCTCGCCAAAGAGAATAATCGAAGAAAATAGAAACAATGGACTCAAACACCAACTTTCAAAGTAAAATTGAAATCATAATTGAGTTTTGCCATTATCACTTGCCATAAAAGAAAAGATCAAAGAATTACATACTGCTAAAAATCAATCACCAGTAGTCTTTCTTCAAATGATCTGCATGCCATGGATGTTTCAGCTCGTCTCCATCCTCCGTACGCAACATATAAGTGCCCTCCTTAATGATTCTAGAAATCTGAAAGGCCCCTTCCCAATTTGGTGAAAGCTTTCCCCACTCAGCTCGATGACCTGTTGCCTCAATCTTATGGAGGACCCAATCGCCCACAGCAAATGACCTACCACGAACCCTTTTATCATGGTGGGCCTTTGCTCACTGCTTGTAGTTAGCCATTCTCATCTTTGCCTCCAGTCGCTTTTCCTCTAGCAGATTTAGGTCGACTGCCCGAGCTGCACTATTAGACTCAGCATGATAATGCAAAACTCTATGGGTAGGCAGATACATTTCTACAGGAGCCATAGCCTCGGACCCAAAAGCCATATAAAAAGATGTTTCCCCCGTTGGACCCCTGACTGTCGTTCTAACCGCCCACAAGGCTGAAGGTAGCTCGTCTACCCATCTTCCTGCCTTATCCTTCAGGTTTCGCTTCAAAACATGCAAAACTTGTTTATTTACAGCCTCCGCCTGCCCATTGCCTTGGGGGTATGCTACCGACGACTGCCAATGCTTCACACGCATCTGCTCGCACGCTTTAGTAAACTTTTCAGAAAATTGAGTCCCATGATCGGACACAATTGCTCGTGGAACCCCAAACCGACACCATATATGTTCATGAACGAAATCGATGACATTAACTTCACTAATGGTCGCCAGAGGCTTTGCTTCCACCCACTTAGTGAAGTAATACAGCAACCACTGCGTACTTGAACTTTGATCGAGCCAGAGGGAATGGGCCAATTAGATCTATCCCCCACATGTCGAATGACCACGGCTACAACAGAGTTTGCTCAAGCGGCAACCGTGGTATATCGCATAACACCGACACTTGTCACACGAGCGTACATTTGACATCAAAGATCCCGCCTCAAAGTTATCCAAGAGAACCCGGCCAAAACTTTTTCGGCCAATAACCTCTGACCAGGGTGACTTCCACATTTGCCTTCATGTACTTCTCCCAAAATTCCTTCCGTCATTTCTGGTCGCACACTTCTCAACAGAGGTCGGGTGTAGGATCGTCTATAGAGAATGTTATCTAGAATAACATAGCGACATGATCGCTTCTGGATGGTTCTAGCCCCCTTCCTATCCTCGGGCAATGTCCCCTGCTCAATGTAGGCCTTGATATCATCTATCCAACACTTTGCAGCCGGCTCAATATCCATGATCACCTCCTTTTCTATAACAGGGACCTCCAAATGCTCGATCATGACTCCGGGATGCAAAGACTGAATTTCATCTTCAGCCATCTTGGACAAATAATCAGCTCGCATGTTATCCTCCCGAGAAATTCGCACCAATTCCCAGTAATCAAAGTCTTTTAAAATCTCTTTCACCATTGCACAGTAACGAACTAAGACCGGATGATGAACCGCATAATCACCCCTAACTTGATTTACTACCAGTTGGGAATCACAATAGACAATTACTTCACGCACCCCTAAATCCTGCGCAAGCTCAAGTCCCGATCGGCTTCATATTCGATTTAATTGTTAGAAAATTTGGAAGCGTAAAAGCGCAATGCTTTCTCGAATTCTACATCTTGCTCGGGTGGGACTAGTACCAGCCCTGTGAGAACCCGAAACCTACTTGTATACTTGTCTTCCATACATGTTTAACATGATTAGAATATGTTTTTAACATGCTAGTAGTATCCCTAACATGTTTGACTCGATTGCCTTCCTTGATCGAACCGTTATTGCCGTATCGAACGCCTATTGCCTTGCATGCTCTAGATTGACTTGTTCTTGCTCGGGCTTTGATTTTTGGACTTAGCCAAGACCTTGAGAGACATTTATAATTGTTTTAGGACCCTTGATACTCATTCTAATGCTTGAGGTTGTACATGCCTTATACGCGTTATACGTGCAAATCTGGACCTGTTTGACCAAACGTATGGCCTGAGGAATCGTTCTACCCTGCCAACCGAACATTTTGGGCTTTGTTCGGCCATGAAAACCGAACCTTATGAAGGAAGTTCGGCCACCACAACCGAACAGAGCAGAAATCCAGCAAAACGGGATTTTTCTGCAGTTTTGGCTGATTACGTTTGTGCCCTTACTAAACCTCTGCCATTAGTGACTTAAACCACTTGTATTAGAGTCTAATTAGCCTAATCTAATCCTAATTAAGATTACTAAACCTATTTCTACCATTTATCAAGTGACATGTGTACTCCACTAACACCTTAAGTGAGCTGATTGCTCTACATCAGCAGGAGACTTCCATTCTTACGCTCATTTCTTCCGCCTCGTCTTCTCCAGCCTTGAGCGAACTTGTGCGTGAGAGTCTTGGTGAGATTAGTGCGTGAGGGGTTGGCTTCAAGAGATTCGAGACCGCTTGCGATTCAGAAAGCCGCTTCTGAAGCCGCTGCGTCGAGGCGGCGTTCGACACCGTCGGTTTTTCTTGCTTCGTCTTTTGCTTGGCTTGAGGTAAGCTATCAATTTCCCTTAGGTCCATGTTAGAGATAACATACTACCTCTTCTTGCTTCCCTTCTCTCATGCCCAAATCATAGTTCTCCTTGTGTTCTACCATGATATTGATACATTTTAGAGAATATGAATTTTTGGGAATTATAGACCATGAATGTAAATGTCGTGATTTGGACACTAAACCTAGAAGTAAAAGTGTTCTACTCTATATTAGGAATAACTATTATTCTTGGGTCATAGACTTTCGACCATTATTTGGGGAAAATGTAATTCTAGGGTTCCATGATTTAGGAACTTGAGATTTCTCTTAGTTATGATTATTAATCGGATTAATGACCTAGGTTAATCAATGCGATAACTTAGAAAAGAGTTGGAAATGAAAATAGTACTTTAACTCTACAAGCTTGGAATTATAGAAACGACTCAACGGAGTCGACAATAATGAGCTATTGAACAATACCGGCTCAATGATCGATCCCTACGACGTTATTACATGCGTTACACTAGAAAACTAATTCTAGACTCTTGAAATGGATTGACTATCATGCTTGTATCTTATGACATAATAAATGCATACTTGATATATTGAGTTCGCTCTTGTCGAGCTCATTCTTGCTTGTTTATTGATGAGATTATATACTTGTCTCGAGCGAGGGGCGCTCTTGTCGGACTCGTTCCATACTAACCATTGTTGAGTAAATACTACTTGGCATTGCATGAGTCCAGCTGGCATACTTGATCTTGTCACACACGCCTCCACTGCCGGCCACAGTGGGGAAGAGCTCTCCTTGGCCAACCAATACGCGACCATTGAGATTGACTACTTGTTTTCCCGAGCATCCCTCGGAGATCGATGTATTATCACACCCATCGATTCATGCACGTCATGAAGGTGTCTGTTTTGCAGGTCTACGAAGCGGCCCAGTTCTATATCCTCATATTACGTGACTATGTGAAATAATGTGCAACTCATATACTTGATCTACATGCTTGTAATATTGTCTGGCCTAACGTGTTGCATATTGCCATGTCATGCATGATTGGTAGCTTACGAGTCATTATGACTTACCCGTTCCCCTGTACTTTTTTTTTAGATCCTAGCAGGTCAGGACCTTCCCGTTGAGGATCGCAGTGCTCGTATACTTAGTTCTCTTTTGTTCAGGCTCTTGCAGTCGAAGAGGTGGTTCTTAGAAGTCCTTTTCTCTTCTTTTGTATTTTGCAAGGACGATGGGTATAAGCTAGTCATCTAGACTATGCTTGGGATTGTATAGACTTGTACTCGTGTATCTTGTTAGCTACTTATAGTATTAGCTCTTGTAGTAATTATCTTCTCTTGATGCCGGCAATTATGTTAGCCGTGCCTTGTATATCGTGTGCTATTGTTCACTACGTTTAGACTTCCGCTGAGCATCCCATTAGCTCTTATTTATTTCCTTGTCGTATTAACTGCTTAGCTTGGGTTCCGGCTGTAGTGTCGCCGAAGACTTGGATTAAATGTTTAACTGTTTTATCAGGTGAAATGATTTTGAAAATTACCGACCTTTTGTGTCGAGTTCTCCTGCGACTGAATTGTTGCGTCACGTCAGTTTTAAAAATAAAAAATATTCAGTCCTTGCATGTTCGTTCCTTTCTTGTCCTGTCTTGTCTTGATTGGCGCTTCGGCCCGCGGTTCCATCTCGGGTCCGGGGTCGGGGTCGCCACAAGCCCGACACCACTTCCAAATCTGCTAGTCGAACCATCAACATAAAGCTCCCAACAATACTCTGGCCGTGGTTTTGGGCTTGGAATACTCGCTGATGTCGTTTTGGATGGTACTTCTTCCTCGCCAGAATCCTTGAAGCTTGTCTCAGCCACAAAGTCCGCTAAGGCATGTACCTTAATTGCTCGCCGAGGTTGATAATCAATATCAAACTCGGTTAACTCGATCGACCAAGTGAGTAGGCGACCAGAAGTGTCCGGCTTGTGCAAAATCTTTCTCAAAGGCATGTCAGTGTACACAACAATCGAATGTGCAGAAAAATAAGCTCGAAGTTTCCGAGCAGCAACAACAAGCGAATAAGCTAACTTTTCTGCATTAAAATATCTTCCCTCTATATCAGTAAGAGCTTTCGAGACATAGTAAACAGGTTTCTGGATATTACATTCCTCCCTAATCAATACAGCTGCCATTGCCTGCTCGGTAGCTGCTAGATACACAAACAGCTTCTCCCCGAAAACCGGGCTGCTTAGCAAGGGAGGACTACCTAAGTATTTCACCAGTTGTTCGAAAGCCTTCTGACACTCAGGCATCCATTCAAACCCCTTGTTACCCCGAAGAACTTTAAAGAACGGCAGACACCTCTCTGCCGACCTGGAAATAAAACGACCGAGGGCTATCACCCTGCCGTTGAGCCTCTGAACATCCTTAATGCAGCGAGGAAGCTTCATAGTAACCAGCGCCTTAATTTTTTCAGGATTAGCCTCTATGCCCCTCTCAGTCACCATAAATCCCAGGAACTTACCCGCCTTCACCCCGAACACACACTTGCTCGGGTTCAACTTCATGTTATTCTTCCTGAGATTGGCAAAGGTCTCGCCCAAGTCCACTGTATGCTCGTGCCCTTTAGTTTTGACCACCATGTCGTCGATGTATGCTTCAACATTCCTCCCGAGCTGCGAGCTGAATATCTTATTCACCATTCTCTGATAGGTGGCTCCTGCATTTTTCAAGCCGAAAGGCATCATTTTGTAACAATACAACCCCCCTGCTGCTCGGAAAGCTGTTAAAGCCTTATCCTGCTCATCCATCTTTACTTGGTGATACCCAGAATAGGCATCTATAAAACTGAGGAGCTCGAATCCTGCTATAGCATCCACCAACTTATCGATTCAAGGCAAAGGATAACAATCCTTTGGGCAGGTTTTATTCAAATCCGTGAAATCCACGCACGTTCGCCACTTGCCGTTGGACTTCTTAACCATAACCACATTAGCCAACCAAGTTGGATAATGTATCTCCTCGATTATATCAACGTTAAGCAACTTCTCGACCTCCTCCCTGATCGCTTGATCTTTTTCCACAGAATAAATTCTGGGTCGCTGCTGGATTGGTCGAAAGGCTGGATCTACATTGAGCCGGTGCAATGCCACAGTTTCGCTCACCCCTTGCATGTCTTCTGGCCTCCAAACAAAAACATCCAAAGCTATCTTGCAATTGTTTGATCAAATTTGCTCGAGCCTCTACCGATAAAGCCTTGCCAATTTTTATTTTCTGCTCGGGGTAGGCAAAATTAATGACCACCTCCTCGAGCTCGTCCTGAGCCGTGAACTCTGGCTCATCTCGCATTTGGAGTGTATCACACTCCACCTTTTCCTCTTCTTCAGCTTGATCCTCAACCTTATCGAGCTGGTCTTCCTCCATGACTTCAACTTGCTCCACCAATCCCTCCGACGTCAATGTCGGCAAAGGATTAGCAACATTCTCCACACTAGCTTCATTTTGTCTCGCAACTTGCTCCCCCGACTTCAATGTCGGCGAGGAGGAATTGTTCTCGCCACCAATCGGGCTCATAGACATACCCATAGCAACCTCATTCTCTCCTGCTCCCCGACTTCAATGTCGGCATAGAGCTTGCCTCTACTTCAGTATTCTCCTGCACCATAGCAATCACAGATGGCCCCACAGTCACGCGAGATGTCTCCTTGGTACTGACAGTTATCTTTTGCTCTCCATCTTCCAAGGTTAGCTTCTGTTTCTTTCTCTGGCTATCACGTACGTACTCGAGCACCGCCCTAGGCTGGCTCCTTAACGTTCCCACTCCCTGGTCAGTGTAAAATTTGGCCCGCTAATGAGGGATGGATGCCACCATCTGAAACTTTGCCATGCTCGGTACACCCAAGATTATGTTATAGGGAGACTTCAAATCGATCACCATAAAAGTAATCTTATCAGCTCGCGTCTTGCTCCCTTCGCCGATGAACACTTCCAACTCAATTGTACCTTTGACCGGGACCTTGTGGTTAATAAACCCTTCCAATGTTCCGGCATACGGCCTTAGCCGATCATCATTCAGCTCCAATCCTTGGAAACAGGAATAATACATCACATCTCGGCATGCTCCAGTGTCGACCAAAATTCTATGCACCACCCAACCATCTACCAATACCGAAACGACCAAAGACTGCTCGTGGCCACATTGCTCGCCAGCTCGTTGCGGGTAAATTGGATTGCTTGCTCTTCATCCTGTAGGGCAACAGGTCGATCCACAACTTTGGATAAAGAATATATTTGCTTTCCGAGCTGAGTCGGAGTAGGCTCTTCATCCATTATCACATTGATTACCCCCCTGATCGGTGGGGCTTCTCTCTTGGGGGCATTCCCCTATTTCCCCCATCTCTTTTGAAGCGGTCCAACCGCCCTTCATTAATCAATTTCTGAATGGCCTTCTTCAACGGCCAACATTCCTCCGTGGTATGCCCATAATCATCATGATAGGCACACCGCTTTGTTCGATCCCGTTCACCAGCTGTCGCCGGATTCATGCGAGGTGGATTAGGAAGTTCGTCCCTTATTTCATATATGATGTCCTCGCGTAGTGTGTTAAGCGGAGTCAGATCTGATTCGCGAAGAAAGTCCTTTGGCCGATCATATCTGGACTTGCTTTTATTATAACCTCCATTCCCTGCCTGGCCATTTCCCTTGGGATTTCCAGCAGCTTCATTTCTTTCCTTTTTCTTCTCCTTTTTTGCCGTCTCTCCGGCACACCATTTCTGTGCTCGCATAAGCATTTCCGCCTGCGTTTTCGGCTCACGCATGCTCAACTCTAATCGCAAACCTCCTTCGCCTTCCAGCAAACCAGTTTCAAAGCATAAGGTAACCTCCTGCTCGGTCAACCCTGGAACCTGCTCCAGTACCTTAGTGAATCGTTCGAGATAGCTTGCCGTTGACTCATGCGCCCCTGTTTAACCTTCGACAAGTCAGCCCTCGTCTTAGCCAGTGTGACCGCCGTTCCAAAATCTGCCAAGAATTTTGCTCGCATATCAGCCCAATTATTAATCGATCGCCGTGGCAGTGCCCCCATCCAAGCTAAAGCTTTCCCTTACAACGCGCCGACGAAAGCTCTAATTTTCAGGGCCTCATCCGAAGTCACCAGGCCAATCTGCCATTCAAACGACATCAACCAATCCCTAGCCTTTGTTTTGCCTGTGTACTCCTTAATATTTGGGAATGTAAGTCCTTGTGCTGGCGGAGCATTCTCAATCCAAGGTGCTAGCGGGCTGGCTGTCGTTCCCAAGAAATTTCCATCTAAAGCCTTGCCTTGTTCCCAGGCTTCCATACGGCATTTCAACTCCTCAAAATCCTGCATATTTATGGTTGTAGGCAAACCACCCCCGGGCTGAGGCTGCACCACAGGCATAGGAGGGACCTGTGGGGGACCCATAGCCCCAACGGCATGAGTAACCCCCACGGCCTGCGCCACCTGGGCCTGAGGCACCCAAAAGAACAAGTGCGGTTGATGCAAATCTCTTTTTCCTTGGGAATGATGAGATAGTTGCCCATGAGATCGCCTGGGAGAGGGAGTTCTGCGTCGGTGTGCGTATGATCCCCTTGGCGACCGTGAACGACGATTATGAGCACGAGACCGCCGCGGTGAGGGTGAACGAAGCCTACGAGCATGCGACCTTGGTGGGGAAGGTGAACGTCGACAACGGCGAGATTGAGCCGAATCATCCCCAACCCGTGTGCCTAGCCTCGAGTGGACACTGGGCACAACTCTGTGGCTAGCTTTACTGCCCTCTGGCTGCTCGCATCCCTTAGATCCTTGTGCTTGTGGTTGAGGATGAACGACCAAAGGATTCATCTGATTACCCCCCAGTGCGTGAAACACCTGCTGCCTGGCTCGGAGCTGACAGGGCTGGTAAGGGGTCCACCTCAATGGGCAACGGTGGCTTACCCATTGCAATCAACTGTAAGTTGGTGGTGCATCGACCCAAGTATATGGCACTTTGACTTGAGCCTCCTCTCGAAATTCATGTGCGGACCCACTTCGCCACAACACTCCTAGCCAATGAATCAACTCCACGCATCTGGTTAAGCTGGTGGCGAGCATCATGAGGCGGAGGAACATTATTCCCAGCTAACTGATTAAGACTAGGAGTCGGTTGTAGCTCTTCACGACGACTGCCGCTGCCACCATTAATTCCGTTCTCAGCCATTGTCAAAGCTCAAGAGGAACAATTATCAAACCGTACAAAACTATTACCGTAAAAACTTTCGTTCCCGGCAACGGAACCAACTGATGCGTCCAAAATCTCCTTGGATGCACTGGATCGGTCCAATCAAGATACCTGGCTTTCGACGTATCTTATACCCTCAAAGTCCAAATTTGCTATAAGAATAGCAAACCGTGAACTAGGCAGGGGCACTCCCTGCAAAAGCCCTCCGGCGCAAGAATTAGCACAATAAAGCTAATTGAGAATGTATTTTAGCAGAGTTTCGGCTAGAGAGTAGAAATTGCATACCTTTCCCCTTCATTTCCCGGGGCTTTTATAGTTGCCGGAGAGCGCAACTGCTCTTAAATGTCCACTAATGATTGTGGCATAAATGGCGGGCACATTAACTGCCCTGTTAACTCCCCCATTAATTACAACGGCCTGAATGGAGAGTTTCCCGGACATAACCGTCCTCAACCGATAACTGATCTTGCCCGGACATAACTGTCCTCAACTGATAGCAGATCTTGAGTTAGCGAGCATAGCAAATCATGCTCGTACCTTAATTCTGCTCGCTAGTTAAACCCCTAGCTCGCTGACATCTTACTTGATAAAGGTCAACACTTTGCTCGCTTGCTCGGATAAAGCCCAAATGCCCAGCATGTGACTCATGACTTGGGCCTATTGGGCCGGGTAGTTCAGAGGGTTTAATGAAAAAATTTACGATAAACTATTTAGGTTGATAGACATTTTCACATGATGGACACTTAATTTACGCTCATGCAATTTAATAAAGATTTGACATATTATTATAGATCTAGATGTGATAATTGTTTACATAACATTTTCACTTAAATTTACAAACAACTAAAGCAAATACATGGATACGAAGACCAAAAGAATTTGAATATAAATTTACAAATAACAAAAAAAATGAACTCTTTATTGAAATAATGTTCATCACTTAAAAGAAATGATAGTTGATTTATTGATTATCGTATTATTGGTTTACAAACAAATATGTCTGTTAGCAATTGGGCTTGTGGCCCGATTATTTACTTCCGCTCACATGGAATATATTTATATTATTAAAGGATAATTAGTTTCCTAATCCGAAGGAGTTCGGGATTGACTTTACTTATCCTACAAGAAATATGTTTATTGTACAGTAATATAAATAGGGCAACTAAAGGGGTAAAACTCTAACACAATAAACGCCTAGGAGAAGAACACGTCTTCTCCCTTCGGTCGCCACTCTCTCTCTCTCTCTCTCTCTCCTATATTCTATCTCATCAAAATACTCTCTCTAGCCTAATCATTAAGATGCTTGGATTTGCGGTGTGAACCAGAATTGATATTCGTTCTACGTGATATCAATCCGATGAGAGAGACTTGCAGAATTGCTGATAGTGACATACGAAGATCGTAGCTCAAGCAGAAAGTCTTCCGCTTCGCTCAAAGTTTAAGTTCGTACAAGGTAACTCATGATTACTCTTAGATAACGAACTTGATTGGTATTTATATTAATAATATATAAACCTTCATTGCTATCAGAACTTATATGCTTGATTGCTCGTATCGTTATGCCATCAACTGCATGCTTTTATTTTTGGGTTTGTTTAAAAGTTTTACCTGATAACGAATCAAATGAGTTTTATTATTTTATGTTTAAAACAATTTTATTTTCGAGAAAAATTTATATGTCCGAGTTCCCTACGACGAGGTGAACAACATACTAAATTCTCGTTGAAATCCGTTGGGTATTTTTCAAAATATCGCAATCCCAAGTTTTGTTGAAAATTGATTTTTTCGAAAATTTGCATGCTATTTTGACGTGTTTATTTTCTGTAAAACCGTGGTTTTATGGTCTGTACTTGTAGTACTCCGCGAGGGCATTTCAACGACATATTATATGTTAACAGTTAAATTCAAAATAAGGCACGTCATGTACTGCAATACACAAAATAAGACATTTTCATGTATCACGATGCATAAAATGCCATTTTTCCAGTAAAAAAAATATAGCGGTGTAAATTAGTTGAAAACTTTGAAAAAAGAGATTGTCTCACAATTTTTCATAATGTAAACTAATAAAATGAAAAAAACCGAAATTAGTTTTTATAAGACCAGCCCAAAATAAGCCCAAAGGAAATTGGCCCAATGAGAAGACCTAAAATCTAGAATGTACCATGACCAAACTTAATACACGTTCTCTTCCTCTCCTCACTCATTGGTCATTTAGGACAAAAATTAAAAAATATATATACAAATTTCTTTGCCCTTCGCCTAGGGAAGAAAATTTTGGATGCTATTTTTGTTTGACGATCCATTCAAACAAAATTAGTTCAAACCGATAATAAAGAAGTTAATCTTACCGATAATAAAATGGATTTGTTTTGATAATATCTTTAATAATCTTGAATTCATTTATATCATCGACACAATCAATGAATTTGTTTAATATGAATTGCATATTCTAATAATATCGAAATTTTCAAGAATAATTAATAATTTTTGTCTTGTTACTGTTGATCACCCCAATGTCCATATTGTCGATTAGTATGTATGGATACATATTGTATCTAAATTTTCAATGTCTATCCATCGATCGTTTGAATTTTTGGTTCATTTTCCTTGACCCATCGCCCACATTTTATTTTCCTTGGTTGTATATTATTTTAATTATTTTTTCTTTATGTCTGATTTTTAAATTGAACCATAATACTTGAATTATTTTGTAAAAATTACCAATTTTGAAAAGTGTAGTTTTTAAGGTTTTATGACAAAACATGTTAGTATATCACAAACAATTTGCCATTTGTTTAATATTATATGCACTATCAATTTTTTTAACATTAATGTAACTTATATATATATATATATATATATAATATCATTTTTAATACGAAAAATACATCGGTGAATTTAAATTTTGTTGAGACTCCAGAGTAGAGAATGAGAGAAAGTGAACCTCAATTCCATTGTTTAGAATTGGAATTGTGGGCTTCAGTGTAAATTTTATTGTTTATATCCAGAAAAAATATTAGAATTGGAATTAAACTGAAATTCTTAATATTTTTATTCTATAAATTGGTTTTTTTTCCAAAGGTCAAGCATTTTTAAACCTAAAGACTCTTGATTTTCATTAATTTTTTTATTTCTATTAATTTGCTTGTACGTTTTATATTTTTAATTGAACTCTACATGAGAGCTAAACAAAATAATCTTAATTTTAATGTTACAAAATTATGATATTCAATTCTACACATCGAACTCATAATCTTTATGTTGCAATCATTTGTGTATTTTATTAACACTAAAGTTTTAACTATTGTATTGCTATGAATATAGGCTTCGTGCATCGCACGAGTAGTGTTTTGATTATAATTTTCTATGATTGACTTCAATTTTTACTGTACAAAGTAAACTGTCATGGTCAAGGACATGTCACATCGATATCAATTTAAATATATGTTAAAAAAGTTGTTGTTTTTATTAACATAATTTTCTATAATTTGTTTTATATGCATATTGAACTCGTAATTTTTCATATAATTATTCAGTTATATGATTATCATTAAAATTTTATATTGTTTTATTTATATCAATATTGAACCGTGCATTATACGGTTGTGTTGTAGTATATATAAAAACAAAAGTGCTTAATTTTTAGAAATTTCTCGCAAAAACTCACTTTTTAAAAATGGAATAACTTATGTTCTGTGTATGTCAAAAAAAAAAATTTGAAATTGAATTTGAGAAATGTAATTTAATGATGTTGGCAGAAATTATTCCAATTGAGTTTTTACTTTTTTTTATTTGGATAATTAAATTTGAAAATGACATATAAATGGCATATAACTATTTATATACCAAAGTCATATAACTATTAAATATCACACAAAAATAAAGTAGAAATCAAATTTCTAGACAAACTATTCATAAGTCAGACAGAGTTCATGTGCATATAACTAATTACAAACAAAATCAATATATAAAAATAATTCGTAAAAATAGTATTTATTCAAAAAATATTGAATAACTTAGTATTATTATAAATAAATAAAAGTAAATAAAAATAATTACGATTGTTTTTAATATATCTTGAAATACAGTCCTATGATATTTAAAACAAAAAAAAAACAAAAAAAATGCTCATGAACCTGACTTTGTTTGTTTTTTTAGTTTGAGTCCGCCTTAGTTTAAATTATCACTAGATTTTGTGTCCGTACTTATGACACGGTGTCAGTATGGAACTTATTCAATGTATGAAACAAACAGTTTGCAAATGAATTTATATATGCTTGGGATTTTGTAAATATCAAATGAGTGCACACTACACAACTGAAAATAAGACAAAACTCAATAAACTAAATAAAAAAAATACATTTTATGATGGTCCATTACAAATAACTAAGAATATCGAGAACTTTATGTCATGTTCAAATTAGAGTGACATTTTCTCTTCTTTTTTTGTTAATTCTTTATGTAATTGAAAATTAAAATGTAATATATAAGTTATGTTGTTGAAAGAGATACATGTTTTTTTTTGTGGTTTCAATTAAATAGTCATATAAAAATTAAGATGCAATTTTTTTATTACACCACATCAATGAACAATACATATTCTAAAATCTCAAACTGTGAGTTAAATTTGAACGATACATAATCGTGAATATTTCAATTGAATTACATATTTTGAAATCCCAAAATGTGAGTTAAATTTGAAAGTTGAAACTCAAATAATGTTGTTTCCTAACATAGTTTATTCACTTGAGTTATGCAATGACACGAGATTAATTGTTATAAGGCTAAGAAACCATGTTTTAGAAGGTTGAGTTCTTTCAAAGGGCAATTCTGATGGTACTCTTTTTATTCCAAGAATGTCACTAATACTATTTGATCCTAGAATTTCTTTCAAATTCCAGATAAAACATTTTTTGTTGATTATGTCTTACGCAATGTCTATGAATAAAAACCATGATAAGTCATTGTCTAATATAAGACTCCATTTGAAAACATGTTTTTGGTTATCATCAGTTGTTTGTAGCTTTGTCTATAGTTACTATGTGATATTTATATATGCAATAGTCATACATGTTGAACGAAAATTATTGTATATAAAAAGTATTCCAAAATTTATATTATTTTTTTAAAATTTATAGGATTTTCTATATTTAATTTTAATGTTTATTATTTTTTGTTTATTTTGTTCATATTAAAAAAATTAATCACATATTATTCAACTTTAATTTAGTATATAATTTTATATACATGTACAATCTGTGCAACGCACGAGTGCATCACTAGTACCTACATTTTCATTACTAATATTAGTACCATAAATTATGTTATAGTCTTTAAAAAGTGCATATAAAATATCTTTAACTTCATTTGAAACATTTGTTGGATTTAGAATATGGTCGGTTGAAAATAAGTCAACATTATCGGGGAATAAATTATCATAATGATATTTTAGCATTGCTTCTAAATCATCTTGTTCTATTCTAGGATCTAATATTTTAGCTACTAAAAACAATGGTGGAATGTTCAAAAAATATTTTAGTCATTTTATTCTCATATTAGCAATACATTCACCTAAAATTTGACAATCTTTAAAATGTTTGAATATAACACTAATTTTAGCACAATGTTCTAAAACTAATACGGAAGTAGGATAATAAGAACAAAATAATTATTCGATAGCATCGTTAAAAACTTTCAAAATCATCTTTAAATTTTCACAAACATCTCATTGATGAGGAAATATTGAAAAAGAGTAATCTATGGATTGAAAAAATGCACATAATTGTTCTCGATATTGATAATAATCCATCGGTTTGGAACATATAAATGAAGATGTAGGTTTCATATTTTTTTGTCTACAAAATTTAGCCCTTACAAAAAATTATGTTGTCTCATCAAAATTAATATTATGTTCATAGTTGGTTTAACTTCATCACATAAAGTCGTCAAACCATCTTGCACACACGAATTTAAAATATGACATATGTATCTAACATGAAAAAAATTACCACCAATTGATGGTTGACAAAATGAAATGAGTTCGGCTAAACTAGCAGTATTATTTGAAGCATTATCAAATCCAATTGAAAATATTTTTTTTATCTAAACCATATTCTTTTAAAACATTCATAATTTTTGCGAAAATATTACGAGCATTATGTACAGTATCAAAGTATTTAAATCCAATTACTCGTTTTTGCATTGTCCATGAGTTATCAATCCAATGACATATAAGTGCTATATAATCATGTCGTTGTCATTTATCACTCCAAATATCTACACATATTTTTAAAAAAATTGCAATTTTATAAACATAGTAATTAATGTATTTTTTTCCTTCTAGGAAAGCAATTTTTGTGTTACGAGTAATCATATTCCTATGAATTTCTTTAGCAGCGGGATTCAATGACAATTGTGCAAAATTTGTCCATGAAATATCATTTGCAAAATTAAATGGTAGACCTTTAACACAAATCAAATTTACCATTTATTTTTCTATACATAGCTTCAGTAAATTTAAATAGAGATGACGTACCTTATTGAGATGAGCCCGCAACTCCCGTGATTTGTGTTTGACCTTCTTCCATTCTCATCTTGTCGGGATGTTTGTTTCCTTATGTGCTTCTTATACGTGTCGTATCCATTTCTAGTTTTAAAGCTAAATGTGGTGTTGCAATAGTTGCATGTGACTAGGAGATTCTTTCCTTCAAGATGCGTTTTTGTATAATGTAACGTGAATATATCGGATTTCCCGTTGTTCGATCTCTTGTTGTTGTTTCACCTTGAACTCGATCTCTTGTTGTTCCACATTAGCCTTCGGTTTGAGTGATACTCTCTTGAGTACGAAGATTAGTTTCCGAGGTTTGAGGATTTACCGACTCATCATCAATTGGATTATTTACATCATATTCGTCATCGCTAAAATCGAAACTAATTGGCGTGTCTAAATTTTGTCAAAAAGTATCTTTGGGTCTGACTCTTCTCGGCTTGGGCATTTGGGGTCCTTGGGAAGCTTTACATTTTCCCTTGTTCATGTCGGATCGAGAAGAAGACATTTTTTTAGTAAAATAATAAATAACGTAATAAAATAATGTAATAAAATGTAGTTAATAGTATAAATTAATAGCTACTAAACAATTACAATAGTAACTAATAAACGTAGATAATTTTAAACGTAATAATTAACAACAATTAATAACTAGTAAGTATAATATTACAACGAAATTATTATAATTTATAGATAATTAATAAATAACGAAAATAATAGTAGTTAATAATAATATAGATAATTAAAAACGTAATTATTATAATGTATAGTACTTAATAAATATTATATATAATTACAACAAAAAAACGTAATTAATAAAAATAATTAGTAAACTTACTAAATAATTGGAGAGTTATAAGTTATAACTTGTAAGTAGGCTAGTAGCACACTTGGAGAGTTTTAGAATGATTAGAGAGTTTTAGAATTGAAAGAATTTGAGAGAAGAAGAGTGGAATTTTTTTTTAGAAAGAGTAGAGTATTTATAGGTTAGTAAAATAGGAAAAAACAAAAAAATAAAGTTTTTTTCATAAACCCCCCCCAAATGGTCTTATGGCCGTTCTGCACCCTAGATCCAATCTAGGCCGTCCAATTCGATCCAATCTGGGCCGTCCATTACATTCCAACCGCTCTTTTTCAAAATCTGACCATTGGAATCGTGAACTGCCGGTTCACTAGGACGGTTTAGAACCATCGACTCACCAAATTTGAATTATGCGAACCTTTTCTGAACCGGTGAACCTCCGGTTCTGGTTCACCTGAAGGCGGTTCGGTTCACGGTTCGAACTGTGAACCGATTGGGCATGTCTACTCCCAGTCGAACTCCACCCAAAGCGCGTGCATAACCAGGTCATAACAGAGGGTCGTCTGTTCAACTGACGATGATGATGAAGAGACGAAACAAAGGGATGAACTTTACGATGAAACAGAGGGATAGGAGGCTATTGCGAAAGGGGGCTCAACTTGATTGTTTGCTCAATTTCTAGCAATGAAACTGATGCGTAATTTAAGCGCTCTTCCCTTAGGTTGACGGAATCAACAAAAGAAGGAATACAAAACACGAAAATATAGGATATATTGGCGCAATGTATGTGTATGGAGGGTTCATTGGCTTGGCTTCACTCACCTAACGTAAAGATCCCTTGGTGAATTACTTCCTAATCTTTAAGAAAATAAAACACGATAGTTGAAAAAAATTTCTTTACTATTTTCTATTACTTTTTCTTCAAACTCAAATCTGAAAATACATGAAAGTAAAGCCCTATTTATACTAGAAAGTGAATCCTATTTCCTAAAGAAAACATGAAAGTAAATCATAATTCTCTAATAAAGCAATAAACGAAATTCTAGTCCTTGAAGGACTTTATTACAAACAAGGAAATAAACCTAAACCTAATTATAATTAAATCCTTCAACTTCAACGATTCCCAAGCCGTCCCTTTTGGAGTCCCATGCGGCTGCCACTCCTCTTTTCCCTTGATCTCATCAACTCCATCCTTTTCTCTTTGATCATCACCATGGTGATAAAATGTTGTAATCACCCTATCATGGCCTTTATGGACATACTTGAAAAGATATTTAATTAATTGAGATTCATTACACCATTCAACATTGATGTGAGTACCATATTCTATCAATAGCGAACGATTGTGTGGAACAACATATCTATTGTCAAGATGTGCACCCTTAATGTTTACATTTTGTCCGTTATCACTACGTTTGTAAATATGATATCCATCTTCATCAACAACTGTGATCTCAGAAATTTTTTTGGAAAATGTTTTGTGCAACGACCATCAGACATGCACGGGGAGTTGGGTCTAACTTTACCACAAGGACCATGCATCATCAAATCCTTAACATCAGCATAATAATGCGAATCGGTGGACTCATCTGGAATTTCAGCAGAAATTATCTTATCAATGCATTCGGGAGTGGGGCAATTTGTATCATTTTCCAACCAAAGCAATATGTGTACATGTGGTAATCCGCGCATTTGAAACTCTATCGTATACGTCGTTGTTTAAATTAAATCACAACAACAATTTAAAAAGTATTTCACCAAATAAAACAATCATTTTAGAGTATATAAAGAGAATATACAAATGTTGACAAAAGACATTACCTGCTCGTACAGTTCTAAATATCTTTTTTTGTCGTAGTTCCTTCATAAGTAGATCTAGATTCATTTTAAACACTCTACACATAAGATCAGGTCGATCCTCTCCCTTTAATCCCCTCGGCTCAAGAAATCAGACAATCTCTGGCCACTTTGGATTACAGGTAATTGTAATAAACAAATTAGGATATCCCTTGACTCTACATATCACCATTGCATCTTGATAGTTTTGAATCATATATCGTGCACCACCAATGTAGCTAGATGGTAGACAAATCCTTTTCCCAAGCGAAGAAGGATTTGTTTCGTCCTGAAAGAGTGCTTCAGCCAAGCCTCGATATATGTCACATCTCAATTTTTTTTGGTGAGTCCTTATATAATTCAAACGCACAGTCTCGACCATTGTGTACGCGTCAACTAAAAATTGTTGAAACAATCTTTTGGAAAATACGATATTTGTTGATTCTGAATCCCTTTCTTGTATTCAGTATGCGAAAAATTCTCTCATAATTAATTTATACCGTCCACAAGATTTGATAGAATTTGAGTCCCTGAGCAAAATATCTTCCCTATAACCATCTTGACCGTACAAAAATAACAAAGGATATTGTAACCTCAAGTATGAGGGATGCAATTCAGTGATTCGCTATAAAAGGCCACTACGGGTCTCAACAACAATATCTCTGTCACCATGGATAGTTTCAAATTCACCTACTACAAGAATTGCAACATCGTTCTTTTCAGGAAGGTTGTAATTTCTCCCATCAATTTTTCGCCTTCCAATTAGTTTGAGCCTCACATTAGAGGATTCATTTTGATGCATTGAGTCTCGAACCATCCTAAATGACTACACGAGAATATTATCCTCATCCAACATATTTTTCAAATCAGATACAGGCTCTTCCTGCAATTTGATTGTCCTCTAATCCTGACTAAACATTCAAAAAACCAAAAACAATAATTAGAAAAAATTAATAAATAATAATGTAAAAAGGACAATTAAACAGTGTCTTATGTAATTACCCAATAGCATGCATCCTATTGGCAACTTCATGTTCGGTATCATAAATATACAACTGTGCAAATTTTGGAGTTTTTCCTTCTGTTGGCAACAAACTACCAATAAAATGGTGATTTTGGCTATATTGGAGGATTCCGTCCTTTATTAATGCTACAATCTATTTACCCCCCCCCCCCATTGATGGAAATGAAAACATCATATTGTTGTCTTTAAAAAGTTTGTTTTTCTCAGTTTTTCCATACAATAGATCCTTGAATAACATCGGTGGTTCGCACATTGGAGGGAGCAGAACCTTTTCTTGCATGCAACACTGGGAGAATGAAGGATTCTGACATTTTAAAACTTTCTTTTAAATTCTCTCTTTGAAAGAACGCGATACCACAGATTCTCGATATGAGTCAATGTGTATACCAATGTTGCAGTGATTGTTGCAACAATGGCAGTCACAATGAAAACAGCAACTAATAGCAAAAACAGTAACAACGGAAGATTATATAGAAATTCAGTTTCTAACAGATTTTTGAAGACAAATTTTAATAAAAAACAATCTACAAGTTTAATACTTGTAGATCAAGCCTCAAGGCCACACAAAATTTACTAAAATCAATAATGTTTTACAATGAATAACTTAGCAAAAATTCTCACAAGATATAGTATCTTAGAGAATAAAAAATCCCACATAAACAACTAAACCAAACGTGGGAAGAAAGAACAAATTCAGCTTCCTAAAAAACAGAAAACAGGAAGCACAAAGATCAGAAGATTCAGGATTCAATGACGCTGTCAATGTTGCATTATCGAAGTTTCAAGGCAATGCAACTTGAAGAAACCGCTCGTAACTTCAGCGATCTAGCTCTCCTTCCACTAATTTATCTACTCTCTTAAGGCGTTCTCTAAAGCTCTACACCTCCTCGAAATCCAGCCTTCAATATATATACACAAACCTACAAAGCCACGGCAAGAGAGAAACCTTCCTACTAGGAAAGAGATTAGCTATCGAAACTGCAAGATATCTTTCCTAACAAAACTATGATACATGGAATAACTAAATTATTTGCAGAGATTTAGTTACCAAAAATATATTGCAAGATATCTTTCCTAACAAAACTATGATACATGGAATAACTAAATTATTTGCAGAGATTTAGTTACCAAAAATATATTGATCAAATCTTTTGAAAGATTTGAAAGATCAAATCTTTTGAAAGATTTGAAAGATTTCCCTATAAAAAAAACAAACTAATCTACCAAAAGTATTCTAAACAAAATCTAACACCTAAATAAACATTGACTAATTTAAAATCCTTCTTTGACCAAGAAAGGTGAAAACAAGATAAAATAGGTCATGCCTATTTTACCCTTACAATCTCCCCCTTTGTTGAACCTTTCTGGTCAAATCAAAAGACAAGTGTTTATTCAACACCAATCAAATCATCTAACCTGCATTGGTTAGAAAATCACATCTCCCCCTGAATTTGTGCAAGGTAAAAAATCAGAAACCATTACTAAGCACAAATCATGCACTCTCATGCATACAAAATCATCATCATCACCAGAAACACTTGATCTCTCTCCCCTTATTTGACCGGAAAAGGAAGAGGGATAAACAATATTTTTGGAACTCTCAAAAATCCAAGATTTTGAAAAACACAAGAAAGTGTTCACCAAGATTTGATCACACCACTTAGCAAAAACTGAGCACATCATATCCAGATTCAAAACCTCTTAGTTTCCCACAAAAATTAGACATCCACTAAATATTTTTCAACATGGAGATTTTTGGAAATTGATTTGCACAGTTTGAGTTTAGGACAAAATTTCACCAAGCTGATATCCATACCAATAATGCATGTCCTAAAATTTTATGTCTAAAAAACATGATAATTAAAAGCTAGGCAAAAGAAATAAAAAAAATGCAATCACACACAAGTGATAAAGACCAGATCAAAAGATGTAGTTCCTAATGTTGCTGCATTGGGAGATGCATTCGCCAAAATTGTGATTTTATTTTCAATTTTGCTCTTTTTTTTTTTTTTTAATTTTCTCAACCAAATTTCTCTCCCAAGATCATAAAATTTTCACAACAAAAATCCATAGGTACTTTATTTCCCTAGGAATATAGCTCTACTTTATTTCAAGCTATAAAAACATGCCACTTGGAACCTTTCACACTATTTACCAAGGGAAGCATTTTTGCATTTGATCAACCCATGAAATCCGAGGATTCATAGTCCCAAAAGAAAGGTGACATAACCTTGTTCATAGGTAGCTCTTTTCCGTTAGGTAGCTTTCACACTTTTTCAATTAAGGGGAGTCAATTTACTCAAGATCAACCCATGAGAACCTAAGTTCCATAGTACCTTGACAAATTGCAAAGATCCCAAAATTTCAAAAGGTAGCTCTTTCCTTTGTGGACTTCAAACATACTCAAGAACTGGGAGAGAGATAGGAGAATCAAACCAATGAAATCACAACAGATTTTGAATGAAATTCCCAAGCAACCACAAGAGGCACATACATGTGAAACAATGATCTAGAGTGCCCTCTAAAGACAAAATGCAAGCATGCCTAATTTTTTTTTATAATTAACAAGTGTAAAATCATATGGCACACAAAACACAAGAGATTTCCAAAGATTGAAAAATCTCTCAAAAAGAAGACACTTGGCAAATATATCAGCAAGATGATTTTCAGTTCCAACATGTTCAATGCAAACAATTTACATATTCAATCAAGTCTCTAATAAAGTGGTGTCTTAAATTAATGTGTTTAGTTCGAGAATAATGAACTGGATTTTTGTGCTAAGCAAAATGCATAGGTGTTATCAAAATACAAGGTTAACACATCAAAGTGTAGCACAAAATCTTTGATCATTTGGAGCATCCACAAAAGTTTTAAGGCTTCTCACAAAAATATTTTGATAAGCATGCTAACTTGTGAGATTCAACCTTACTTCTTCTCCTTGTGTATATGCCATCATGAACATTACCTATCACTTGAGAGATTGGATGGTTTTTCTGAATACGGTTAGGAATGTCATGGCTGCAACCATTCAAATTGGACTGATTTTCTGAATGTTCAGGACCTGATTCTGAAACTGCCAAGTTTCTGTCCAATGTGTCTGCCGATATTGCAACATTGGGTGACACATTGGGTGACACATTGTGAATCACATTGGCTGAACTTTCGAGAATATGCGTGGTCTGATCATGTGCAGATTTCGGTTTCGCATGCCTGGTTCTCAAGATTTTGGAGGAGATTCATCATGGATGCTTAGAACCAGGACATATATCAAAGGGTTCACAATATTTGGACTTGCCTTTGTCATTACTACCCTTAGGAACCCACATCTGTTTAAAAACTTCAGTTTGATTTTTCTGAGGATGAGATTTCTGATACGACTTTGAATGAGACTTCCAATGTGACTTCCAATGTTGCTGCATTGGCTGTTTCATTCGATGTTGCATCTGATTTTTTGCCAAGAAAGCATGCCTAACATCATCCTCGTATATAGCCATTTTAAGATAACAGAATGGTTCAATATGACCAGGCTTATGACAAAAATGACACACAAAATTTTTCTTTCTTAATTTGGGGTTTTCAAAGAAATCTAGATTATGAAAATTTCGTGAAGGTTGTTCAGATCGATGTACCTTCACCTCTCTCACAAATATTTTTGGTACAAAACCAATACCTGACTTAGATGATTTACCTGAATTGAGCATCTCATCCATTTTTTGTTGACTTGAGTTCCATTTAGCCATGGTTTCATTGGCTTGGATGAGTTTTTCTTTCAGATCTTCAATCTCCACATCCTTCTTGGTCAATGCACTCTCCATCCTTGTAATACACTCCTTCTCGTTCTTCATTAGCCTTCTTTAACAAGTCATTTGCCTTTTAAGTAACTTAACTTGATGAACCCTCTTTTCCCAATCATTCTACAACTCCTTATAAGCATCCATCAGATCTGATTCTGATTCTGCACCATCTTCAGAGACAGAAGAGTTAAAGCAACGAAAATCATTATACAAACCTTTCTTTTTCAAAGTATTAGGACAAACAAAATTCTCATATTGAGAATCCATCATGGTTACAACCAAAATCTTCTCTTAGTGATGTCAAGAGGAGGCTCTGATACCAATTGAAAGAACGCGATACCACGGATTCTCGATATGAGTCAATGTGTATACCAATGTTGCAGTGATTGTTGCAACAATGGCAGTCACAATGAAAACAACAACTAATAGCAAAAACAGTAGCAGCGGAAGATTGTATAGAAATTCAGTTTCTAACAGATTTTTGAAGACAAATTTTAATCAAAAACAATCTACAAGTTTAATACTTGTAGATTAAGCCTAAAAACAATCTACAAGTTTAATACTTGTAGATCAAGCCTCAAGGCCACACAAAATTTACTAAAATCAATAATGTTTTACAATGAATAACTTAGCAAAAATTCTCACAAGATATAGTATCTTAGAGAATCAAAAATCCCACATAAACAACTAAACCAAACGTGGGAAGAAAAGAACGATTCACTTCTAAAAAACAAAAAAGGAAGCACAAAGATCGAAGATTCGAGGATTCAATGACGCCAATGTTGCATTATCGAAGTTTCAAACGGCTGCGTGCAACTTGAAGAAAGGAACTTCAAGATCTAGCTCTCGGCTTCAAATAATTTATCTCTCTCTTAAGGCGTTCTCTAAAGCTCTACACCTCCTCGAAATCCAGCCTTCAATATATATACACAAACCTACAAAGCCACAGCAAGAGAGAAACCTTCCTACTAGGAAAGAGATTAGCTATCGAAACTGCAAGATATCTTTCTAACAAAACTATGATACATGGAATAACTAAATTATTTGCAGAGATTTAGTTACCAAAAATATATTGATCAAATCTTTTGAAAGATTTGAAAGATCAAATCTTTTGAAAGATTTGAAAGATTTTCCTATAAAAAAAAAACAAACTAATCTACCAAAAGTATTCTAAACAAAATCTAACACCTAAATAAACATTGACTAATTTAAAATCCTTCTTTGACCAAGAAAGGTGAAAACAAGATAAAATAGGTCATGCCTATTTTACCCTTACACTCTTGATACCAAAAAATGACATTGCAAAATTGACATTTGAAAGAAATATATCCTAAATCCACGTATTCTATATGATTCAAAGGAAAGATAAACTTTTATTATTATCAGATTTCATTTTGGTGGGAACTTTCCAAATTATGCACCTCTTCTTATATATATATATATATATATATATATATATATATATGTTAAAAGTCCAAAGCTTCTGTAAACTTATTGATGATGTAAATATTCATCTTTATTTATTCCACTATTTTGCTTTGCAAATTTATTGATAATTTAAATATTCCTCTTTATTACATTATTTTGGGTTCACATTTGCCATCATGAAATTCTTAACATTGTTTATTTACTTTAATAACTTTATCATGCTATCGCCCCTTATTCTAATAACATATTTGTAATTATGTTTTCCTAAAATACAAGAAAAGATAAAGGAATTTTTGTATAGAATATACTTCTTCTGTTAAAAAAATATATATAGTCTCACTTTTTTTGGGTTCCAAAAAATTATTCCATTTCTAAATTTAAACATATAAATTTTCATTTTTTTAAAAATCTGTCTTTTACACAAAAAAGTGTTGACAAATTTAGCGAAAATTATAGAAAATGCTTAGAAGTAAAATATAACCTTGAAATTTTTGACTCATTAAATTATTTATTTATTTATTATTATTTAAAACAAAGGACTGCACTTAAACTAGATATTATTTGGTTGTGATGATGTCATGCCAGATTTTGCACCGTGGGTAATATGGGAATGACTGATCATATATGTCATTGGGCATGGGTTGTTCATATGAAATCCCTCCGACGTGCAGAGGCGGACGCACAGTCGCCAAACTGGGTGCAAGTGATGACACTTTAAATTTTTTATTTTTTATTTCACCTTGTAAAATGACGTCGTTTTACAAGGTGATCCACATATCATTTTCAACGTGACCCACCTATCATTTTCAGTGACCCACCTTCAATTTCCTAAGTCGCTAAGAGCCTAAAAGAAAGAGAGGGAGGGAGACGGGACCTTAGGGCTCAGACCTATGTCGCTGCCCGCTGTACACGATACACCATCGCCGTCCGTCGAACTAAGGGACTAAGTCTGATTGTTTGAGTGAGGAGTCGTCACTTGCCGAGTCGGCCCAATCGGGGAAGAAAAACTGGGAATTGGAATTGCCGAATTAGGGATTTGGGAAAGGGAAACACTATTTGACTCAAAGAGAGAGAGAAGAGACTGAGCAATCTTCACATAAATCACAATTATAAATCGGAAAAGGACAAAACACTTTAGTGTTGTTTCACTTTTCACAGTTCACTTTATCAAAATCAAATAGCAAACAAGGTTTGTCTCATTGTCTGATTGTTCTATTTATGACCTATTTAATTTTTAATGTTTGTTTATCTTTTATTTTAATAATATTAATAAAATATTATTGGTTTGAAACTTTGAATCATTGAATTTGAATATTCAAATGTTTGATGTCTAAAATTAGGGCTTTTTTTATTTGGTTGGTTGAAAACTTTGAATTAGGGCTTGATGTTATATTCAAAATTGGGGCTTTTTTTATTTACATATTTATTTGGGTGCAAATTGTGAATTTGTTACTTATTTGTGCTATTGTTACATGTTACATGTTTAGTTGTTTAAATTGTAATCTTTAAATTGTGAATTTTGGTTTTTGTCTCCTCAATAGGGTTAGAGGTTTTTTTGACAATTAAGGGAATATGGAGAGATTTTTTAAACGAAAATTGACAGAAATTGGAATTGATAGTTCTAGTGGTGCATCTCCTAGTACTCAACATTCTGTTCCCATAACTTCAACTAGGAAAGATTTTGTTGATTTGAATGGTCTTCCTTTAGATCCTATAGAAAAGAAAAAGATGTTTGAATTTCACCAAAACCAGGTTGATGAAATTAGAAGAACTTATCTATTAAAGGAACCTTGTCATCCCCGTGACCATGATTTCCCTCAGAAAATGATGAGAAATAAAATGTGTCGTTTTAATCCTGATTGGTTTGATCAATATGCTAATTGATTAGAGTATAACATGAAAGAAGATAAAACATATTGCTTGTGTTGTTATTTGTTTAGAGATCAAATCAACAATCAAAATGGTGGGGCAATGGCTTTGCAAAGATTGAGATATTGTGAATGCTATGTCACTTGTTAAAAATACTAGGATGCGATTGCAAGCGGTAAGAGATAATGGATGTGAATCTCTTCTAGGTGACATCAATGCATTTTGCAATGAAAATAAGATTGATTGTTTGGATATGAATGTTGAATATGTTGATGCTCACAGATCTCGACATAGAAGACACATTACTAATGATTTTCATTATTGTGTGGAACGTTTTTATGTCATTATGGATAAGCAGCTTTTCGAGATTAATGATCGGTTCAATGATGTCAATTATGAGTTGCTTCTTTGTGTAGTGCCCGAGAACTTTCTTGCATTTATTATGATATTTATTTGTTAATCACAAAATGATTAATGTTAAACTTGTAATGCTAGCATGTTAGACAAATAGTATTTTGACTTGAGTTTTGAGTTTTAATGAGAACTTGGGTATATCGTGAGTTGGACTTGTGCAGTAGCACGTTTGGTGTACAATTGTGTTATTTATGTGTTTTGCATTATTTATGTGTTTTAGGTTGTGTACTTGGGTAATTGCTCTACGAGAGTCAATTTGAACTCAAGATATGTTGGGCTTGATGTGTGACATATTTAAAGTCCATATTGAACTTTGGTTATATTGGTTATGATTTATAACGTTGGAATAAGAAAGGACATGTTAGAGCTAGAAAATATATATTTTCGGCTAAATTGACCTGAAGTGTATTGTACATTACGTGTATCTTTTATATTGTTAAAATATATATTTATTTTAAACTTAACTAATTTATAATAATTAGTTAATGTTTAATTGAGTCTAATCAGTGAATATTTGGTTTGATTATTGACCAAACAATAATGTTGACACTTTAATTGACTAATTATAGATTGAATATTGGGATAAGTGTACCATTAGTCCCTGAACTTTGGCCAAGCACATCATTAGTCCCCAAACTTTCAAAAGTTTCACCACTGACCAAAGTAGGCCTTTTTGGCTCATCAGTGGTCCCTAGTCCCTCACGCCGTTTATTTTCTCCGTTAATGAACAAATGTGCAACTCACGTGAGGGCATTTTTGTCTTTTCCACAAGCAGTAACTTTTCTGCTGGTTTTTTTTCTCTCTGTTGGGGTAAAATATTTCATTCCATCGCCATTCGGCCATGGCCGAAGAAGATAAGACCGTCCAAGATGAACAATCTCTCCAAATTCTACTAGCCGACCCTCTCATCAAATCTGCTCAAGAAGCCGAGTCCTCCAAATTTGACTGCTCTGAACTCGCCAAACAAGCCACCCAACTCACTCAATTCCTCCGTTCCACCGCCCGGATCGTCGCCTTCACTCCCTCCCTCTACGATCGCCCCCTCCGTCGAATTTCTACCGACGTCTCCAAAAACCTCGACCGAGCCTTATCACTTGTCCGTAAATGCAAACACAGCGGCGTCCTCCGTCAAGTCTTAGCAATCACCACCACGTCCAACTTCCGGAAAGTCTCCAACCTTCTTGAATCTTCCATCGCCGACATCAAGTGGCTCCTCTCCATCTTCGACTCCGACGCTGGTACCAACATATCCCTCCCACCCATAGCCAGCAACGACCCTATTCTCGCTTGGGTATGGTCCAACATCGCAGCAGTCCAAATGAGTCAACTCAAAGACCGAGTCGAGGCTGCAAACTCACTCGCTTCCTTGGCTCGCGACAACGATAGATACAAGAAAATGTTTGTTGAAGAAGACGGAATCACCCCTCTACTCAAACTATTGAAAGAAGGAGCTTCGTCGGAAGCTCAAATCGCCGCTATCAAGGCCACAACTTAGCAACCGATCAACAAAAAGTAAGGCTTATCGCCACTTACTGCTTGTTTCCATTGTCGTTAAAACCCTTAATGACTCCCCAATTACGGTTCAGGCTGTTTTAGTAAATTTAGTATCTAGAATGGCGGAATTTGATTCTGGTGTTCAAGAAAATCTTGGGAGAGAGAATGCGACAAGGCCATTAGTCACTCTGTTGTCAATGGTACTGTTTTGGATGAACCAACAGAGAGAAAAACCCAGGAGAAAAGTTGCTGCCTGTGGAAAAGACAGAAATGCCCTCACGTGAGTTGCACATTTGTTCATTAACGGAGAAAATAAACGACGTGAGGGGCTAGGGACTACTGATGAGCCAAAAAGGCCTACTTTGGTCAATGGTGAAACTTTTGAAAGTTTGGGGACTAATGATGTGCTTGGCCAAAGTTCAGGGACTAATGATACACTTATCCCTTGAATATTTTAAGTTTAGCCAAGTGAATGGTCACTTGCATTTTGGCCGCACAACATGAAGTCAACAATTATTTTCTTTTCTTTTCCTTTGTCTGTGATTTGACCGTGTTTTCTTAATTTGGTTGGTGGTGTGACCCACAATCTCTTCAATCTTAAAAGCATCAATTGAGCATAGTAGCTCATTTTTCCTTCTCTATCCCTGCCATCCGCCACGAGTTATTAAGGATTCCGAACCTTATGCTCAATTTGCAAAATATTTACTCACCCGTTTTAAATTTTGACTTCGCATGGACGTTGTACGTGTTGAGAGTTACATATACACTTGAATATTTTGTATTTTTACCAATATTTTTCGAAAGAGGTAACTTACTATCCCCTTCCCTTTATATGTAATAAGTGCATACATGTACTGTTGGCTACCCCCACGTGATTTATTTTGAACTCAGAGTAAAAATACTTTCGTTATTAATTATTGAATATTTGAGTTGATATGTGTATTTAAATGCTTGAGATTATTATTTGGGCCGAATTAATTATCAGTGAGATTGTGTTGGGACGAATCTTGCAAATCACAGCGATGCCCAAAATTTATAAATAATAAATAAATGACTCAACGGAGTCGATTTAGGCACAATAAAATATAAAGAGTGTTTGTATTAGATTCCTACGATATTGGAGAATATTTTGGGTTTGATATTTTATATGAAATATCATATATGTGTTAATTATGTTTAAGCAAATAAATGCTTACGTGTTTTAATTCAAGCAAATAAGCATGCTTGTATGTACGTCGAGCCCCCGTACTTGGGACTCGATGGTTACTTTTTATTACAAGTAAACAACTACTTGTGCATCGCATTGAGTCTAGCTGACATATGTGGTTGTGTCGACAATGAGACGACAGTAGTCCTTACAAGAGTTAAATCTCGTAATCACTACGGGTCGTTGCATAGGCCTCTCCCTTGTTATTGGCAGTGACACGGATGTAGCCTTGTTAGAGCAATTCACATGACAAACAGAAGGCTAGACTCTTGGGTAAAATTCGGGGTAATGAGACTCCTGATTAAGTCCCAAGGTCATTGGTTCTGGATACTATTGGGTTCAGACATGATATCAGCATGTGTACTGCAACAGCAACGCAACTACGATTCTTGGGTAAAACTCGGGGTAATGAGACTCCTGGTTAAGTCCCAAGGTTGGTATTTTCTGGATACTATTGGATTCAGACATGGCTTTGGTTTTCAGTTCTATATATTATCAGATTCAGACAGTATATTATATGTATCGTGACAACAACACATCTACAGTGTTCTTTTGGATTTCTGGTGCAGTTATATATCTGTATTGCTTCAGCAGCACAACTAAAGTGTTTATAGCAGGACAAGTCAAAAGCTCTCTTACAGATTCAGCTCAGATACAAGTCAGATTGAGATACTGATTTATATCATGTCTATGTGTTTATATTACGTTGAGTCAATGTGCATTATAACATGATCAACGTGAATTGTGTGCAAGTATATGAATTGCTATACTTGGTGTATCGTATATCGTGTATTATTTATTGGTTATATATGCATAACAACATGTCATATAGATCACGTAGTAACTTACTGAGTTTATCACTCACGCCGTTCCTTTTGTTTTCCTTAGATCCCAGCCAGGTCGAGTCGATTTAGATTTATTAGATGATGACAATCTTTGGTGCAAAGACTTCAGAGGTCGTATTTTGTTTTGTGAGGACATGAGTTTATAGGAGAGTTATGTAAACTCTTCATTGAGTTTGTGTTTCATATGGTATTATTCATTTGTTATCGACGTGTAATGTCGTGCTTGTATATGATACTGTAGTGTTGGTTGGCTTTAGAGCCTAGTGTAGTTCGGGCAGTGGCTTGTTGACTTTGTTATTTTGTTTATCGGGCTTTGGTGCCGTGGTGTTTTTAATTATCTTATTAGTGGTTAATAATTTGTTAATCAGGTTTTTGTTTAGTCAACTTTTTGCAGGGGCTTTGCACGTGTTTTATTTCAGACTAGTGTGTTTTGTTTTGATGTTACACGCTTGACCCAGATTTCATATAGAGATTTGATGTTAGGTCGTGTCACTTTGTGTTACTAGTTTGAATCCAAGTAATGATTTTCGTGATTTTAATATAGCAACATTGATAAGAATGACTCAATTTTATCCTCATGACTTCTCAGTATTTCAGTGTATGACTATTAAAAATCAATTAGAGACATATACTATGGATGCGCGAATAGATGACAGATTCAACTAATTGAAGGGGTTTGGTGATCTATCTACATTGCTAGTGCAAACAAACAAATATTTGTCGTACCTGCTTGTGAATCGACTTTTGAAGTTAGCGTTGCTTTTCCCGGTAGCAATAGCAAGTGTGGAAAGATGCTTCTTAACAATGAATATTGTTAAGACGGATTTGCAAAATCGAATGTGTGATCAATTTTTAAGTGACTCTCTTGTATGTTATATTAAAAAAGAGTTGTTTAATAGCGTTACAAATGATGATGTAATTAAATATTTTCATAGTATGAAAATGCGTAGAGAACAATTGTAATTTTTATGATTTTTATGTAATAGTTATAATTGTGAACCCACTTTAGAATTTTTCTGGATTCACCACTGCCAACATGTGACTTAGTATTCAATCATTTAAAGAGAGAAATATATTAATAATAATTTGTAAGAGAAAATGTACAAAGTAGGTTGTTCCATTTTGTTGTAAGGGATATTATTATAATTATTACTTTAAATATTATTATTATTAAAATTATGATTATTGATATTATTGTTAATATTACTTTTATTATTATTGCTATTACTATTATTTTATTACTAAAAATATCATTTTTATTGAAAAAATAACTTTTAAATGGGGACGGGAATGGAGGGTTATAACTCAAAACACATTCCCATGAGGCAAATAAAAAATGCCTGGGAATATTTGATTATTTTCTCACAAGTAGGCAAACCATTTGAGTGAAGGTCTGAAGGACACCTTTCCCTCCATCCCCCCCTCCGCCACGTCTTCCACCGTAACGCTACCGAGCCCTTTTCCCTCTTCACTCCTCGGTTAAACACACACTGACACACAAACATTGGCGGTGATAACTGAGAACTAGTGCAATGGAAGCAAATATGCATACACTTTCCAAAAACTCTCCCTATTTTCAATCTCCAAAATTAGCGCGCTGTTCACTGTTCCTGAATTCAACACCTATTCCTTCTATTGATAATGTTAAACTCAGTCAATCTCCGTTAAACCGATCGTTTATAGCTCAAACGAGTCATCTGAAGTTGAATTCCCGGACCAGTCAACGGCGAATATTTGCCGTTAACTCGGCGTCCACGGCCAACTCGGTCCCGTCGTCTTCGAGCGTTGAAGACAGTGAATCGGAGGCTAAGGAGTCGTCTGCGAGTCCGGTGTATGTCCCGACGCCGCCGAATCGTGAACTTAGGACTCCTCACAGCGGGTGATTATATCATTTTTCTTGTTAATTCTGTCTCCAAATTGCGTTATTTTGATGTCGAATTAGTTTCTTCTTTACAAAATTCGTTCCGTATTGCTACACGTATGATGATTTTTTTTGAATTGCTTTATGGGGATGATAGGCATGCATGCTTGATTGATGGCCATGGCTTTGAACTTAAAGAGGAACTGTCATAGTTTTGACTTTTCAGGTCAAATAGATTATGTTTGGATTGATTTTGAACCTACATTTATGAAGTTTTATAAACTCTGATTGTAAGTACTAGGATGAAACAACAAATTAATTCATATAAAATCTTTGTCCAAAAAATGGTGAAGTTTGTCTATATAACGTCCAACTACAACTCTTTTTATATGGAGGAGGAAGCATGTATATTTCTGAAGAGGAAAAAGAGGCCTAGGAAAAATAAAAAAGAAGAATAAATAACAAGTATTCCTGCTACACTGGTTGGATGATTTTTTTTTTTTTTTGATAAGTAACACTGATTGGATGATTATAAAGTGGAGGATGAAAATGAGAAATTGGCGCTTTAAATGTTGCTCCATTCGGCCCTAAATGAGTGTCATATTGTTAGTTTTTCATGAAAATCGAGGTAGTTGAGTTTCAAGCAACTTAACTAATACGTATACATGAATACCCATAAGGTTATGCAGTTAGCACTTCAATTTTCTATCAAGGCACTCTAAGTAATGATTTATTTAGCTTGTACATGATTCTTCCTACCTTGTACTTTGGAGTGCCTTGGTTGAAAATAAGAGTGCTAGCATAGGCCATACCCTTACTCTCCACACTATATCATCACGAGTGCACATTGGGACGTGATAGTTGATACTCCCTCCGTCCCTAAATTATCGTCCCCCTTTCCTTTTTCGTCCGTCCCAAAATAATTGTCCACTTTGAAACGTACCTTTTTAGAACATCACTTTTACCACTTTACCCTTACTTTTTCACTCTACTTTAATTATGGGCCACATATACATGGACATTAATGGAAACTACACATTAAATAAATATAAATAATTAAGTCAATTACTTTTTCTTAAACTGTGCGCCGGGTCAACCAAGACAATAATTTAGGGACGGAGGGAGTAGATGTGAAGTCAGGAAATTCATTAAAAAATGAGAATTGAAAATTTCATTTAGGGACGGAGGAGATATATGTTTTTCTGTTGATTTGGCTTATGAATGCGAAGAAGAATAGGATGAACTTTACTGCAATACCTCTGTTACAAGTTGTAGTAACTGCTCAACTGTTGTACGTACACCTCATAAGACCTTGGTGGTTGATCATTTTTTCACTCTACTTTAATTATGGGCCACATATACATGGACATTAATGGAAACTACACATTAAATAAATATAAATAATTAAGTCAATTACTTTTTCTTAAACTGTGCTCCGGGTCAACCAAGACAATAATTTAGGGACGGAGGGAGTAGATGTGAAGTCAGGAAATTCATTAAAAAATGACAATTGAAAATTTCATTTAGGGACGGAGGAAATACATGTTTTTCTGTTGATTTGGCTTATGAATGCGAAGAAGAATAGGATGAACTTTACTGCACAACCGCTGTTACAAGTTGTAGTAACTGCTCAACTGTTGTATGTACACCTCATAAGACCTTGGTGGTTGATCTTTTTTAGTTTACGGTGTTGCTACTGCCAAGCAAAGTTGGCATTTGAAAGTAATTTTTGTGTGTGAAAGCATGTGCATACTTAGCAACTTCATGCTCTACCTCTAGCTGGTGTATGATTTTTTTTGGCAATGGTGCCACAGTTAGGTTTACGACATTCTTTTCTCTAGCATGTCATGCTTACTAGGGCTGTAAGGCATAACAATTTCATACTGCTGTGTGCCATTTGGATCTCGAAACAGGTACCACTTTGATCGAACTACAAGGAAATTTTTTGAAGGTTGGTACTTCAAGGTATCGATACCTGAACGGCGGCAGAGCTTCTGCTTTATGTATTCTATCGAGAATCCAGCCTTCCCTAAGAAATTGAGCAAATTGGAGGAACTACAGCATGGACCTCGATTTACAGGAGCAGGGGCTCAAATTCTAGGCGCTGATGATAAGTATATTTGCGAATACACTGAAGATTCTCCTAACTTTTGGGCAAGTAAGTTTAACAATTAATCTGTTTTAGTAATGCCCTTATCTATAATGACCACATTTATTATTTCAAGATGGGTTTTAGCTAGTATATATAGATTAGTCGCTGTAGGGATTGATTTTGTTTCAGTAAGTAGTGATGTGAATCTCTTACATCAGTATGTTCTCACTCATATCTTGAACCAAGTTGCTGGTAAAATTTATTTTTCCACTTTTTAAAGTTGAGCAGTGTGAAAGGAGGATCTTTCATTTTGGCTGCTGTTTGTTACATTAGCTTAAGTATTACATTCTTAACTTCAGCATTGGTGGTTAATTAAGTGAATTATGTAGATAATTGGAAGTACAATTTGCTTTCCTTTCTCATTCTTTCTTGCAGTAGCTATGGAAAATGCATGTTCATCTTGTTTTAATGATACACGCTAAACCCTCTGAATTGGTTTTAGAATATGTATCTCAGTCATTTAATTGAGTTCCTTAATACATAGGTAGGCATGAGCTGATTCTTGGAAATACTTTCATTGGTCAAAAAGAAATGCAACCTCCAAATAACGAAGTTCCTCCTCAGGTTTTATTCTGTTCTATCTGACTGTTGAGACTGACTTATTAAATCAATTGCTGATTTCTTAAGGTTTTTCTCATTTATCTTATTCATTATAGCATGCTGTCTTTATTTATTTGAAATATATATTATTGTCTGAGTAGCTTACCAGTGAGTTTGCACCTCATGATGTTTCTAACCAGTACTATTCCTGTAAATAAATACTGGTTGCTTTCGGTTATTGCAACCATCTGGACTCAACTTAGTTTATTTCATGTATCTTTGATGTTGCTTTGGGGAGGGGGTAGGTGCGTCCTATGACTCTACTGCAACCACAACACCAAATCCACCATATGCGTAGGAGTTCTACTTCTATGTGAGGGTTTTGGTCAAAGGGCAGTAGGTACATCTTCTTAACCAGCCAACTAAGGCCCTTGAATCATGGCCTCAGATGTAATATCGGAGAAAGTTTTGGGTTGCATGTGTGCACTATGGTTTCAGTTGTTATCGTGAAGAAAGTGAAAGGGAAAGGGAATGAAAGAAGAGAAACACTCTTGCGTAACCTTGGAAAGAGAGCAAAACTTGCAACTCTTTTACTTGTTTGATTTGTGTCGTCAAAGAATTGCTTATAATTATGTAGATGTTTACCAGCAAATTTTTTTCTTCGGCAAGCAAAATTGAGATCTAACCAATTCTGATCTGGTCCTTGCACACAAGAGACTTTCTAAATTTTCTAGGAGACATTGATGTTAAACAAATCAAGAACTCAACAGTAGCGTTCACTACTAAAATTTGAATCCTTATTCAAACTCCTGAAAATTATAAGAGTACCATCAAACTGATATTTTCCTTACTTCCTATGAAAACCAAGTTTTCTCCTGAACAACCTATATAATCATGTTGAACCCAAGGGGTGGGAGAGATGGCAAGGGCACTCAGACAAAGACCTTGAGGTCTTTGGTTCCAATCTTCATACCAACAAGGGGTCATACTTACCTATCAAAAAATAATAATCAGGTCCATCCTTTCAAGCCCACACTATGCAGATGACATTGGTAGGATCTAGCAGGCTGGTAGTGTGAGATTGGGGTGTCTACAGGTAGATCCAAATAGACATTTGCAAGGGTTAAGGTGCTGCTATCAGAATTTGTACAGGTGGTTCCCTTTAGATCGTAGCATTTGTCGGATCTATTGGGTTGTCAAGACTATTTGCTTTTGCAAAGCAATTATCGTTCTAACCTCAAGGGAAGTTTACAGCATATGTTTGATGAATCTATGTGCTTTTGTATGCATTTTCAGCCTATATTTTTGTGATTATCGATTTGTTTTCAGCTGCTGTGAAGTCAAAACACAAATCATAGAAATACTTATAATACAACTATACCTTGTCATTGTACAGGTTTGATGGCTTGTGCATGTTATAAAGCCTAGATGGAAATATTTTGCTGTTACATTGTTTTGAAATGTGATAGTTTTTGTCTTCTGAAATTTACTTCTTTAATTGGTCTTCTGTGCAGGAATTTGATAAGAGAGTGCTGGAAGGATACCAAGTTACCCCACTTTGGCATCAAGGGTTTATTCGTGACGATGGAAGGTGCATCATTCGACCATAGTCCATATCTTGTATAATGAGCTACTCGCGGATCCCTTTCTCTCCATTACTTTTCTACTTTGTTTTGGCTATAACAAGATTAAAGGCCTAAAAAATGTTCTCGAAATTTGATGGCAAGTGCGTGGATAATTTATACATGCACACAGTGCGAAATTGGTGTAGAGTCTGCACCATTTGATGATTATCATGTAAGTAAATGAAGTAGGACTTCAGAAGAACTTGAAGACAGCTTCAAAGAGGGAGGATTGACCAGTGCACGTAAAGGCATCTTATTACTAAAGGGCAGTAAAACGAGGACAAACAAATTTCTATGAGTATTGGTGGGGGAGGTTTTTTTCTAAGCCTTTGAATATTCAAACTTCTTCACTTTAATTACTGTTATAGCTGTCTCCACCAGTAGCTCTGACCAGCTGCCCAGATGTTAATGAGGAAATACTTCACAACACAAGATTATAGTGCTATGGATGGTCTTGCAAAATGTCAATAGGATATAAAACTTTGTGCAAGACTAAAGCTCAGTTATAACATCATTCTTTCCATGGAAGGTTAGCTACTCAAGTAGTGTGTGAACTTTGGACTTTTGCCAAGGTTTCATTTGCCTTTGGATCCTAGTTTAGTGGATTCTATCTATACCTTCAAAATTCTGTCTTACAGAGCTCTGTCGTACTATTATCTTCCTTTAGGTTCTCACCAGATTTCTGAAGCTGTGTTGTTTTCCCTCCAAAATCTCTTCCTGTTGACCTCCATATATTCTCTTTTCTTTCTATAGCTCTATGCTAACTACCAAACTATGAGCGTCTCAGAGAAAAAGAACAGAAAGACCACCAAAGATTCTCAGTCATATGCTGTGAATTTTTTTCGAATGCACTCAACCGAACGCTCGTATTGAAATGGAAATGTTTCCTGGTAGTTGTATTTTCCTCAAGAAATCGAGCTTTAGATTCATTATTTTGGTGATGATGTTGCGTTGTTGGTGAACATGTGATCTTGTTCACTAAAAGCATTTGGACTGTTGTGTAGGTGTTCATTGTGGAATCAGGAATGGTAGGAGGAAGTGGATAAGTGACTAGTCAACCCCGTTTACAGTTAAGAGGTTGCCCTAGGATCCGAGGATTCACATGTCTTTCTAAAGTACTCTAAGGCTTCATTGTTTCGAGGGACACAACTTCGAGAATTTTTTTTATTGCCGGTGTTTGGTTGAGACATTGAAAGTTCTTCGTTGTTATTTGGTTAACACAGAAAATGATGCAAGAAAATCATCATATCATCCGTTGGAAATGAAAATTATGACAATAATCCTGAAAAAATCCTCTCTTGCAACATCACATTGCATACTTGCATTGAAGGACATCCTATTGTTTCGGCATACTACATGTGGTAGTCTGCAACTTGGTTTGCTTGTCTCTTCACAAAGGTTGGATGGTAAAGCTACTGGGTCTCTGTTAAACTGTCAAACTTCCCCTATCATAACCTCCAAATTAGAATCCAGTTGCAAGGTTTGACTATGGATATACAATTATACATAGATCCTGAGTCTATAACTAAGATGCAGATTGATCTACATGCTACTTTAGATGGGGCTCTGATCTGGTTTTGGATCAGGGTCGGAGATGGAGCCAGGATCTTGCCTTTTGGTCACAAAAATAATAAAAAAATAAAAAAAATACTGTAATTGATTGCTGGCACTTATATATAAGAGGGTTGACGATTTGATCTCGTGTGATTGGAGTGGAAATGGTAACGGCACTGTCACTTACAGGCCTTGTTAGTGACCATGTCACTCACGAGAAAGAATCAACGATCACATGGTCTGAAAGTGGACTATCCGGAAAGCGCGGGGAATGGGAGAAAAAGGTTATGTGATAAGTTCAAATTTTTTTAATTGTTAGTTGATTTCAAAGTTCATCTTTCCAGCAGAGTGGCTTTTTTTACGTGGGAAGCTGCAAAGGAGGCTATCCTTACGGGGGATAATCTGAGAGCTAGAAATAGGGTTTATGTCAATCGGTGCTACCTGTGTATGAGGAGACGAATAATCACCTTTTTCTGTACTGCTGTAGCGAGAGGGGTATGGAGTTATTTCTTCCTCTTAGCAGGCATATCTTGGGTTATGCCAAGATCAGTAGTCGAGCTCCTCCGTGGCTGGTCGCTGCATAAAAGGAGAAGGAGGAATGGGGTTTGGGATTCAACTCCGTTGGCAATTTGGTGGAGCATTTGGAAGGAGAGGAATCAAAGAGCTTTCGATAATATGGAAGTTGGGTTAGATAAGCTAAAGAAGAATGTGCTTTAGCTCTTTCGCTTTTGGTGTTCGGAGACATCTCCAAATGAATGGAATCTTTTTGTGGATATGGAGGATAGTTCAATCCAATTGTAATTTATGTTTAGTATACTTCCCGTGTATAGGGCTGCGCCTCCCTTTTTGGCGTTGTAATTAATACAATCTTTACTTATCAAATAAATAAAAGTATGTTGACAAGTTTTTATTAAAAAAAAAATCATAAGTGAGTGGACTTTTAACTAGTAAAAGAGAATGCGAATTGCGAAGTTAAGGGGAGCCAATCACAATTTTTCAGAATTCAACGGGTCAAAATTATTAATAAATAATTCTTCCAAAACATGAAGGGGTTAAATTGAAGGTTTACAAAAATGTGTGTGTGGGGTGGGGGGGATCCTGCTCCAATGTATCTTTGTCTTTGGTTTGGATGGATTTTACTGGAATCCAGGGATGTTGAAGTATTCTCTCTCATGTATACATGTGGATGGGGTATAGGTGGAATAGTGGGTGTAAAGCAGCTATGTTGGTGGTGGGTGGAGCAGGAGAGAGGTGGCTGAACTTAAGTAGGGAGAAAGAAATTTGAATATGTCTGGTCTAAGAAGGGGGTCTAATATGGCGAACGAATCAGGAGACTTTTTTTTTTGAATAGATAAGTATGGCCTGTTGGTATGGGGATTAAGGTATCAGGAGACATATGTGCAGTCTGGATTTTGAATTTTAGGATCATTTTGGGAAAAAATGACTGACTCAACTCTTTAAGTTGTGTCCCTCACCTTTTGGTGTCTTTTTCCATTGACCAATGAATTCTATTGATTCATCTTCTGATATTGTTTTCCTTGTAACAAATGGACCCTAAAGTATGCTAATTGCTGCAGCATTTTTTTGTCTCTTGTTACTTCCATATGCTGCAAATACTGGACTTTTTGTTGATTTAATTGCTTATAGTTAATAGATACTTAACCCTCATATTTAAACATTAAAAGATACTCCCTCCGTTCTAGGTTTAGATTCCCTGTTTGAAAGTCAATTTTTTTTAAGAAAATGACACTTTTAGTTGCTCATTAATAATAAAATGACTTTTATGCCTAATTTTGAAAATGGACTATTTAAGTGAAACATCAGAAAATGGAATAGTGGACTCTTTGACCGGAATGGAGGGAGTACTTTCTTAAATATGCTGTCTCTGGGCCTTGTATGACTGGTGATAGTTTCAATTTTTGACATGACTTAGCTGCTAACATCAGGACCAACTATACGGAAACTGTAAAGACCTGCCGTTGGGAGTATAGTACTAGACCTGTATATGGATGGGGTAATGTTGGTTCTAAACAGAAGTCCACAGCTGGATGGCTTGCTGCTTTCCCTGTGTTTGAACCTCATTGGCAAATATGCATGGCTGGAGGACTCTCAACTGGTAATGTTGATTTCCTAATAGTAATATGATTTATTTTTATCAAGTTGGTGATGATATCCTGTCAATTTTTTTTAATTTATCTAGCCCAAGCCTTGCTTTTAATTTTTCTTTTCATACAAAATTGTAGTGATCTTCTGAGGATGTGGTAGGGAGTCCTTCTTGTGTTCGTACTAATAAACTTTCTTATGTAGAGTCTTGAAGATTAAGAGCTCCATTTATAAACTTCAAGAATTGCCAAATTTGACACACTCACCCAAAGAAGATCTAAGATAAACAAAGCAAGCACGGCTAGGATCATCATCCTTGGTTTCCTAGTCTGTACAGCGTACACTCGTATGGACTGTGAGTTTTATAGCATAAGTTGGAATTTACCCTGATATACCCCAACTGGGGAAATTAGGAGCGATATTGGAAACTGATTGGGAAAGCAAATTGTGGCTTATCTTCCTCTGTAAGAAATACATAGCTAGCTTGGCTTGCCTGCTTTGACTACTCTCATGCTTGATTCTGCCCCTTTCTTTGGCAACTCATGAGCAGAACTATGAGCTTCTGCCTACGATATGCGTTTCATACTTGTATGCCTTGTTGATCGTTGTGCGTGCTTAAGTTTGTCTGTACACCCATTCTACCTCAAAAACCTTCTAAAAATCTTATCAATGTCACTTTTCGGTTGCTCCAGTTTTTCAAGGATCACGAGGATGGGTGGATGGATAGATGGTGTCTGCTTTGAGGGTTTGTATCTTTGTGCTGAATAGCTGGTCTTCTATGGACTTTTGAGTTTACTTCGTATATGACATATGTAATAGGGATGTCTTCCAGATTGTTATTGTCCCACTGCAGTTGTCAACTTTAGTACACAAGTTGCAAATGGACTCGCTTTGGGTGTCGTCTCGGGCTTCATTTGGTCATTTCAAAAGAATCTTTTTGCAGTCAAGAGCTGTTCATTTAAATCTAAAGTCTGATGGATTGCTCCTATTGAAGGCGACCCATATTAAACATGTGATGTGCCCTTCTAGTACTTCAATATTGATGTATGGAGAAATGTAAGAACACATCTCATATTAGAAGTGTGGGAAAGAGTTGTCAGCAGGCTGTTTCTAAAGACTAAGCAATAGCTGATGTGGCAGCCACTAAATGCTGTTTGGGGTAATGGATAGCTGGTTTGGGGAGTTCAGTGGAATGATGGTGACCCAATAATACTCACTTAGGGAGATATAGCCCTTAATCAAGGTGAATCTGGGGAGATTGTCAGCAGTGGGATCTAAGTCATCTGTGTTCCACACTGGAGTGCTCTGGGCTTGCAAGGGTGTAAATAGGTTAGACTCTGATCCCACATAAATATTGTGGAAAGGGATGAGATTTTAATGAAGTCTTAGTAGTCACTGCAAATCAGCAAGAATTTAAGCATCCAGAGGAGGAACCCCTAGGTTTTGGAATCTATCCATTATCTTGTTACTCTTGGAATCAACTATATTGCAGAGGGCAGCTGGTGCTATGAATCGTGTCAATGTGTGGCATCTTCTAAGGAAGCATGCACTGTGACAATTAGGACTATATCTGGAGAAGATGATTCCTTGCTGACCCAGTTACCCTTTTAGTAAATACTCTCGAGTAGAGTGGTGATGTTTTGACTCTTACTGTCTCTATTATTAGTATATTGACTTATCGAGTATGTTGCTCATTGGTCTCTTGCTTTGCTCAGGCTGCACCTGACATGTTCCCTTCCCTTTACTCATGGGTCCTTGTTGAGACCATACTCACAGATCATTATTTTCGTGTATGATGTTTGACGTAGGATGGTAGGAGTTATCACAGTGGTTTCGAAATAACAATTTTATGAGGATATGCTACTCCCTCTGTCCCAAGACAAAATTTGAAACTCATTTCAGGAAGGAGGGAGTAAGATGTATTGAGTTCTTTGTCTTCTTGTTAATTCTTGTTGGAAATTATTTGCTGAATATAAAATATGGTCTGCTCTTCATTGGATTATTTTGGGTTTCTGGGAAATATGTGATTTGGCTTTGCACCTTTTATTCCAGGTTGGATAGAATGGGAAGATGAAAGGTTTGAGTTCCAAAATGCCCCTTCTTATTCCGAAAAGAACTGGGGTGGAGCGTTCCCAAGAAAATGGTTTTGGGTAAATGTCTATTCCTTGATGTCTTCTTCTAGTTGCATTCAGCTTGTTTTCATTGATTATGTATGCATGCTAATCCGTTATGTTAAACACATGAGGAAGGAAAAGTACTGCTCTATGGATAGTAATAATGACCATTTGATATTTTCTTTGAATGAGCACTTTTACATTGTCATAAGCTAGTCAAAAGTACTTGCTATATTATACTTTTTTTTGATAAGTAATAATTTTATAAACCAAAGGCCTCAAAACAGGTTATGCATCCTTTGTACACTAGAGGTATACACAAAAGCTATAGATTTAATCGATAGAGTAACTATTAACAAAACTTGCCAAAGAATTACTATCAGTTGAGGTAGATTCCATCAGTTCTGCACCCTAAAAAAATAATGTGCGCAGAAGATCTTTCAAATGATACACCGACTTCACATTTTGGAAAGCCCTCCTATTCCTTTCCCCAAAGAGTCCAACAAATAGCCAACAGAATCATTACCCAAATGCTATTCCTTCTTTCTCCGCTTGTACAACTCCCAACTCAAAAACATCTCTGAAACTGAGAAAGGCATCACCACCCACGACATCTTGAACCTACCAAGGATCAAATCCCATAAAGCTCTTGCCATAGGGCAGTGTATAAGTAGATGATTAACATACTCACAGTTTTCTTTGCACATAAAAACACCAATTGACATAGATCCTATTCCTCTTCCTCAAATTATCCCCTGTAAGAATGACTTCGTTACAGGCATCCCAAGCAAAAAAAAAAACTAGAGGGCTTTTGACTTCCACAAAATTTTCCATGGGAATGGATTGTGATCTCTTTTAGACAATTCCTTAAAATAAGATCTAACCGTGACTTGCCACCACTGGAGTCCCCCCACCTCACCCTATCAGTCCTGCATCTGCCCACTTTCTCATTATGAATCTTCTTAAAAAATAATTCAAAAGGCTCCATCTCCCAATCTTGGAAATATCTAATAAAAGTAGGAGTCCACACTGTTGATCCTTCAACTAACTGGCTATATTATACACCCCATATGAAGATGACACACAAGCTCTAGATTGTCTTTTGTGAAGAAGGAATTAGTTGCAGCTATGTTGTGGACTAACTAATCAGTGCATCACTCTCTCCCTTTCACATGCAAAACACGGAGCAAATATTGCATCTTAGGTTGAGGTAACGATAGTCATTCACACATCAGTTGCGTACTAAAATTGCAATAAAGATCTTATGTCTGAATACAGGTTCAATGTAATGTCTTTGAAGGTGCAAGTGGAGAAGTTGCTTTAACCGCTGGTGGTGGATTGAGACAATTACCTGGACTGAGTGAAAGCTTTGAAAATGCTGCACTGGTATTTCACTTTTTCTGTATTGACTCGTATATTCATTTAAATTCATTTTCTTCTAATTATATTTTTGTGATCAGGAGGTTTAGTTTTAAAAATTTCACTATCTTCAGTTTGGAATCGCTAATATATACATCTTATAGAAATGTAGATGGTTGAGGTTCACCTACTTGTGACCTTTCAGTTGCTTCATATATTTATGGTTGCTTTAGTGAAAGTTCATACGCCAAAAATGTTTGGTTATGGTTCATTATCTTGTTTAAAGACCCCAGGGTGTTATGGTTGCTTTAGTAAAAGTTCATACATCAAATATGTTTGGTGATGGTTCATTATCTTCTTTAAAGACCCCAGTCTCCACCCGCACCTAAAAATAACATGACTCTTCTTTTATCATCATAGAACTGATGCATATTATGACATTGTTCTTTCAGATTGGAGTTCATTTTGGAGGGGTTTTCTATGAATTTGCGCCATGGAATGGGGTTGTTAATTGGGAAGTTGCTCCATGGGGTTACTGGCACATAGCTGCAGAAAATGGAAAATATAAGGTAATTACCAAAAAAGGAAGATGCGTTTCACCTTCTTGGGCTTGTATTGATGTTTTCGCACACTGCTCGAGATTGTCTCACAAAGTGGCTTATACAAAATTAATGGGCCCTTCTGTTATCTCTAACAAATGGACGCTCTTTTGGAGCAGGTGGAGTTGGAGGCAACAACTACAGATCCAGGTACAACATTGCGAGCTCCAACCACTGAAGCTGGCTTTGCACCAGCTTGCAGGGATACTTGCTGGGGTGATCTAAGATTGAAATTGTGGGAACAAAGATATGACGGCAGTAAGGGGAAGGTATGTTTTGTTTCACCCAAGCAACTTTAATTTACTTTTTATTATTTTAACTGCTGTGCCAATGGTGAGCCTTGGCGCAACGGTAAGATTGCTTCATTGTGACATGGAGGTCACTGGTTGAAACTATGGGAACAGTAAACTATGTACCCATGCTCCGCAATGGCTGGAGCCTCATGCACTCGCCTGTTCTTTATTGTTAACTGCTAGTTGACAAGTCTCAGGCCGAGTCAAGACATTTAAAGGTTTCAAATCTGTCCCATGTATTCTGTGTAGAAAAAATGGCAGTACTGCACATAAGAATTCTACTAAAACCAGAAATTAAACCCTAATGTTCCTGTGTGAAGCAGTTTAGATGTTCTGTCTGGATAATATGACATACAAGACTTGCTTGTCATTTGATGGAGATGCACGTGGTGGGAGTATGTAGCAAGGAATATTCGAACTTCAGGAATGCCGAAACCAGGGGAGGAGGGGGTGCTAGGCGGAGATCGGTGTTTTGTGATAGTTTTTTTTTTTTTTAATTGATGACAGGCTGAGGATTTTACAGTCCTAGTTACTTTTACAAGAGCATCATGAAAACAGTTCCACAAGTTAATTGCTTATCCCTTATTATACACCTAACTATTTCCGCTTGCAACTCTAGCTATTGGCCCTTGAGAGGTTGCTATGCTGATTGGAGTCGTGCAATTCTTTTTATTTTCGCTTAGTTACATTAGATGCTGATAGGATCCCTGGAAATGCTCTCTCTGAGTCCTCTTCCCATCTTTTAAGTTGGTCCATTTACGGAGTCTCTTTCCTAAATAAAGCTTTAATTGTTCATGTTATACATTTAACCATTCTTCATCCAAGAAACATTTTTAAGATATGAATATCTTATCAATGATCAATCTCAATGCAAAAATGTATACTCCAATTGTTACTTTCATGTAAAAGGGACTCTTCAAAAGTTAGGGAGGAAGTAAAATTTCAGAGTTTCTCCTCCCATGCTAAATGAGTGTGTCATAGGTTCTCACGGAAATTGAGAAAGTCAACATTTTATCGCAAACTAAAGGATTGAGAATACCTCAATCAGAAAGAAGAAATGGGAATGTGAACATGAACTGAAGAATGCTCAAGAAAAAGAGAGAAAAATTGTATTTCGGGAGATTCATTTCTTAGTTTCAAAGATGTAGTTTCTGCACATATATATATACAAGGAAATGGCGATAGAAAAATATCTCTTTGATCTAACAAACTAAACTGATCTAGCTGTATAACAGCTTTGATACAAACAGAAACAAACTGCCTAACTGCCTTCACTTTGTTTCATCACCCTTGCATCTCAATGTACCCCTGAATGAATATAAAAATGTATTTCTTCTGTACTCGACACCCTTAGGGCTCGCTTGTTGTTACTTTCATGTAAAAGCTGGCTGGCTCTTCAAAAGTTGAAAAGGTTTATGAGTTATAATTATTTGTTAAAAAAAACTTGAAAATTAAAATTTTAGTATATTTCATAAAAGGATGAAATGAAGACAATCAAATATTTATTAATGAATAGTTGTCTTCATGTTTAAAAAAAAACCAAAAAAAGCTTAAAATTTTGGCTTTTTGACTTTTGACTTTTCCTTGCATAAAGGGTGTTGTACCTTACTTATTGGCTTTTGTCTTATAAGCTGAAACAAACACTTTAAATATGACTTTTCAAAAGCCAAAAGCCAAAAGTCACTCCAAATAAGCTGCAACAAACGAGCACTTAGACTGTTGTAGTTGTGCACTCGACACCCCTGAATTCTTTGAATCTGGACTTGCATCAATCTGCTGTCCTGCACTTGATGCAGTAGTTGTGTTCTCTCCATTTGTGTCTTCATCATCATCATTTATACAAACTTATGAACCAATTTATATAAAGATTACTCCCTTGCATGGAACTTACTAATGGTTTAGAAAGGCATGTAAGGGCGCATTAGAGAACTTAGCTATGTAAATGTTGGACTTTTGAAAAAATGACACATTTAGGGGAAATTTTTATTATTATTATTTTTTTGAATTAAAAAAATAACACTCATACAAGGACAGAGAAAGTAGTCTGCAGTATATCAGTTGCCTGTGCAAAAAGCAGCCACATTTTTGCTCTATATTCTACCTTGAGGCTTTTGATGTAGGAGGTACATGTGTTTGATAGTTGTTATTTTTTTTGTTTTAATTGTTAATAGAAGTTTCATTAAGAGTTTTTTTTTGTTGTCGACAAACTTGCAGTAGTAGTGTTAAAAAAAGGCCAACTTGTTGCACCTTAGCTATATGTTCACATTGTGCAAGTGTACATTCCTTGATATTGAGCACTTATCATCCGCATCTTTGTGTAGCTTGTATTGGATGTAACGAGCAACATGGCGGCAGTAGAAATTGGGGGAGGACCTTGGTTCAACACCTGGAAAGGCAAGACATATACACCAGAAATCATCAATCGTGCCCTCAACCTTCCTGTTGATGTGGAAGGAATATTTGATTTTGTTCCACTGCTCAAACCCCCTGGTTTGTAGGTAAGTATCTTCATTATGTACGTATGCGAAAGAGAATAACATTCTCAATGATCTAATACGTAGAAAGGGGAGGCATTCTTGAGCCAAGGTGTTCATAGATTTCTTGAATGCAAGAATGTCCTTTTAAGCTGTAGCTCGTGTATTAGTGATAAATATGGACTCCGTGCTGCGAATACTGGTTGTATTTTCGAGCCGAAGACCATTTCTTTCTTTGTTCATCACATGACATCTGTTGGATCCTGGCTTGGCTCTTCTTATTTAAAACTGGCATACTCTTTGCTTGGGGGATGTGAAGAACTCGATGCATGTATTCAATTCTTGCTTGGGCTGGTCCTATTGATTTCTGTACAAATGTATGTGAAATGTGAAGAACTCAGTGCAGTCTCAGCCTTGGTCTCTTGCACAAGTTTGATTTTAGTCGTTTAATAGATTTTTATAATTATGTAAAATATGAAAAAAGAGTTTGGACTTTAATCATTGATCAAGTTTGAACCACAAACATTTGTAAATGGTTTTGCATTTTGGGGTTAATTTGATGAGATGTGAGAATGGTTAAGCCGTCAGGCATTTGTTTCATCTGATGTTCGTAATAACAAACGGATAACAATAAATTCCGTTCCCCTGCATGCGTTGAAAATTGCTGGTGAGTTCTTAGAAGTTTATTTGAAGGGAGAATTGGGTCATCGATCATCATCGTCCCACTATAATCCCCTAAAACCCAAGTGTTCATTTACGCAAAAAGCAAGAGTGGATCGCCAGCATCATGAACTCTCAACTCTTCCTCAGACTTCAAACATGCATGATCTTACACTAGCTCTGGCATTTCTACATTTTCCTTTGACGTTGTTTGATGTTTGTCATTTTTACGTTTGAACCATGTGGCAATTACTTAACTGAAGGGAAAATGGTGATGAAAAACGTCAGCTCCGTTTCACCGACATGCTGATCCTTTCTTGTTCTGAAAAATATAATCTTCTTGTGATATTTTTTTTTACGTCAACTTGAAGTAACTTGACTAAAGATTTTTTAGAATTTACTAACTACTATAACTTATTATTAGTATTCTTTGTATCTATGATTGATATTTTTTTGCCTAAAAACATTATAGGGGTAAAGTAGGGTCATCCTATTTTATTAATTGTTGTGCCCTTTCAGTTACCATATTTAATACTTCCAAAAGCTTTCAAAAGTTCATGTTTAAGTTTGATTAAATCTTTGGTAAGATCTTTTTTTTAAATAAGGAAACTAATCTTTTTATTTCATAATTTTATGTTACCTTGAAGAGTTTGGTTTTTTTATTTCTTCAGGATTTTAACTCGTGTATAAAAGGAAGAAGAGCTCGTGCAGATTGTGACAGAGGCTTAGAGAGAAAAACTGCAAGGAGAGAAGAGTTGAGAGTTTACTGGAAGCAGTTACTGCAGCTTTGGATGCAGCTGTATTTTGTTTTCTAGGTTTTATAGAAAACTGGTTTTTTAATCTCATGTTAGCTTTATAGTGTTTTTGTGGGTTTTCTCTATAGACTTCATAGTCTTGTTAGAGGGTTTGATGATTTGTTAGTTTTTCACTATTTCTTTGTAAGACATAATTTATAGTGAAATTATTTTTGCCATAGGACGTCTACAAGTATTACTTGTAGATTGAAAGTTTAAATCTCTGTTTTGATTATTGCTTTATTGATAAAGTCTTCTGCTGTTTGTTATATAATCTGTTTGGTCAACGTACCTCTGAATGCAATTACATCCTGAGCTACATTGACATTATTCTTAAATCCTATCTACTATTGTATTTTCAATTGGTATCAGAACTTCCTCTTAACGTCACTAAGGGAAGATTCTTGTTGTAGTCGAATTCACAATGTGAGAATGTTGATCGTCCTCCTACATTGACGAATATGAATTACTCAATTTGGAAAGTTAAGATATATATCTTCATCAAATTAATTGAAAAAGAGCGTGTCTTGTTGTGTTGAATGAGTGGACTCCACCTAGGACCACTGATGATGATGGTGATGTTAAAATCACCAATGATGCAAATTGGACTACCGAAGGAAGAACCATTGCCTTGTTTAGCTCTAAGGCTCTTTCAGCAATATTCAAAGCCTTAAATGCCAATACTTTCAGAGTTATTACAAATTATGATTCTGCTAAGGATGTTTGGGAAGCTCTTCAGACCTTAAGTGAAGGTCCTGCTAGTGTACGAGTTTCAAAACTTAGAATGTTCACTACACAATTTGAGAATACTAGAATGAATAAGAATGATGACATTATGCCATACTATGATAGATTAATTGATATATCCAATACGGCAATACTGCTCTTACCCTAGGTAATCCTATCATCAATGAACGTCTTGTTAGCAAGATGATGCACACTTTGCCTAAAAGATTTAATGCCAAAATTTGTGCCATTGAGAAAGCCCATGACACTAACAAAAAGAGTTTTGAAAAACTAGCTGACATTCTTCAAAATTTTGAGTTAAATCTCAATGAGAAAATTAAGCAAAAAGGAAAATGTGCATCATCCTCTACTCCTTCTATGAAAAACATTGTCTTATCTTCTGTTGTTGATGTGTCTTCTAACTTGCTTGAATTGCACACAGAAATTGAAGAATCTGATTTTGGTGAAGACTCTATGGCTCTTTTAACAACAAAGTTTAAAAACATTTTGAAAACAAAATGACAAAATAGATCTCCATCTTCAAACTCCAAAACTATTTTCAAACCTGAGCCTAACAAGTTTGTTCCAAAAAAAACCTCATTCCAAACCCCTGAAAAGCCTTTTACCAACCCTTTTGCTAAATAGGCTGCATCTAGTGGTAAAAATATTGATTCTATTCAACGTAGGGCTTGCAAGGGTTTGGTCATTATGCTAATCAATGTGCTAATACTTTGCATAGGAAGGGTTTGAATTTCTCTGCTACTTTGAATGATAGTGATGATGAAGATTTAGATGATCATATCACTCTCACAGCAGTGCAATTTTTACAGATTTATCCTGCAGGTGTTTCGCGCGATGAAACTCGCAATGCAGCTGCATTAGAAGCTGCATCAGACAAAAGTTGGGATGATTCTCTTTGCTTTAATTCTTCTATAACTGAAGATACTACAGGTACTCAAGAGTCAAAATGCAAAGAAGAATCTGAACTAATAAAACCTTACAAGGAACTATACATTGATTGGGAGTAAAGAGTTTCCCTAGACAAGGTTCTTGTAAGAACAAATGAAACACTAAAGAAGGAGAATGCAAATAAAAAAGAGTGCATTTCAAGGTTAAAGTGTTTGCTCACATAGAAGGATGTTGAGTTAGAATCCTTGAAAGGAGAGCTTGATAAAGCCAATGAAACTGTAGCTAAGTGGAATTCAGGTAAACTCAAACTTGATGATTTGTTGAAGGTTAGCCATAATGGTAAAACTGGACTTGAGTTTAAACCAAAAATCTTTGTCAAGGAAGGTGAATGAACCTCATCATCTTCTTTTGAACCAAAACAACACTCACATACCTTCCAAAGCACCAACTTTTTTGAAAAACCTAGACCTAGGAAGAGAAATTTTGTGTGTCACTACTGCAATAGATCTGGACATATTCAACCGTTCTGCTACTAGAAAAAGACAGACTATACTGAAGAAGTTAGACAAGCTTACCTGAACCGCAACCAGATGCAGCACCGAATGCAGCAGCATCAGAAGTTCAGAACTTCTTGGGTTCCTAAAGGAACTTTCAGACCTGCTGGAGTTCTTAATGAAGAACCTTTTGACATCTATCCAGGGGCTCCATTATCTTACACTGAATGCTGCAATGCAACGTTTACCTTCCTAAAATCACACATTACCGGATCTTCTTTGATAGTGGTTGTTCACGTCATATGACAGGTTCAATTGACAATTTGGAGGATTATGTGAACATTAATGGAGGATCCGTGACCTATAGAGGTGGTGCAAAAAGTAAGATAGTTGGGAAAGACACCTTGAATATGGGTGGTTTACCTAAGCTAAAAAATGTGTATCATGTTGAGGGGCTTAAAACCAATCTCATAAGCATAAGTCAACTTTGTGATGATGATCTTCATGTACGTTTTGATAAAAACTCTTGTGAAGTGTTTGATAAAGCTAACAAATGTTTATTGACAGACACAACATCTTTAGACAATTGCTACATGTACAACAATGTGTAAACTTGTCATAGTGCTAGTATTGATGTCACTGAGTTATGACATCAAAAGTTAGGGCATATGAGCTATCGTAAGCTTCATGAACTTGTGAAACATGAGGTTGTGAGAGGATTGCCTTGTTTGAACAGAAATTCCACAAAAGTGTGTGGACCATGTCAAAAGGGTAAGCAAACTAAGACATCTCATCCTGCAATCCAACATTGCTCCACATCTCGTTGCCTTGAGATGATTCATACGAATCTCATGGGTCCTATTGAGGTAGAAAGTCTTGGTAAGAAAATGTATACTTTTGTGTGTGTTGATGATTTTTCTAGATATACTTGGGTTGCATTCTTAAGAGAAAAATCTGACACATTTAAGGCTTTTAAAGTGGGATATACCCATGTTATGAACTTATATGGTCTAGCTCATAAGAATTAGATCAGATCATGACACGGAATATGAAAATTCCTCATTTTCTACCTATTGTGATTCTAATGGCATAACTCATGAGTTTTTGGCTCCCAAAACTCCACAACAAAATGAAGTAGCGAGGAGAAAGAATCGCACATTGCAAGAGATGGTTAGGGTCATGTTAAGTTCAAAAAATTTGTCAAATAGATTTTGGGCTGAAGCCTTAAGCACAACTTGTCATATTGGTAATTGAGTTTACTTGAGGCCAGGTAGCACTATGACTCCTTATGAAATTTTACTAGGAAAGAAACCCATCTTGAAATACTTTCATGTCTTTGCATGTGTATGTTACTTACTTATTGATAATGATCATCTCTCTGAGTTTGATCCAAATAGTGACAAGTGTGTATTCATGGGGTACTCATCTAGTCATGTTTATATGGTGTTTAACCTTAGAACAAAAACTATTATGGAGTCCATGAATGTTGTTTTTGATGACCTAACTAATCTTAACCACAAAACTCTTGAGGATGACATTTCAGGTTTGCTTGATTTTGGTGATCTTGGATCGATTTCAAAAGATTTAGCATCTGTAGAAGATGGACAATCAGACACTGTTCCAGATCACAAAATATAGAAGCTGAAAGTTCTGGAAACTCTGAAAATACGGATGCAACTTCTGATGTAGTTGCATTGGAAGATGAATTGGTCAAAACGTTTGGAGAAGTTGATACTAAAACTCAACATGCTGAAACTGATCCCACGTTGATTGATTGAAGTCAGGATGTTCCCAGCCGCATACAAAGAGACCATCCAACCTCTCAAGTGATAGGTAATGTTCATGATGACATGTTCACAAGGAAAAATGTAAGGTTGATTATTACAAATTAGCATGTCTTTTCTCTCTTGAATGTGAAGAATTTCATGTCTCTTGCTATGCGTCAGAAATTGAACAAAAAAATGTGAGTGAGGCTTTGAAAGATGAATCTTGGATCAATGCTATGCAAGAATAACTTGATCAATTTTCAAAAAATGATGTATGGTTTCTTGTGCGTAGACCCACCTTCGTGAATGTTATTGGAACAAAATGGATTTTCAAAAACAAATCGAATGAGGTGGAAGAGACAATTAGAAACAAGGCAAGACTTGTGGCTCAAGGGTACACACATGTTGAGGGGGTGGGTTTTGATGAAACTTTTGCACCTATGGCCCACATTGAGTCCATACGTCTTTTACTTGCTATTGCTTGCTTTCTAGATATTACTCTTCAACAAATGGATGTGAAAAGTGCTTTCTTAAATGACATTTTAGAAGAAGAAGTTTTTTTGGAACAAACAATAGGATTTGAGGACCCCCATAAACCAAATCATGTTTACAAATTGGAAAAGACTTCGTATGGTCTCAAACAAGCTTCTAGAGCTTGGTATGTGAAACTTACATACTTTGCATTATGGGATGTTCATTTCTCAAGGCAAGTATGCTATTAACTTGGTGAAGAAATTCAGTCTTGAGAATGATAAGAAAAAGAAAACCCCAATGGGGTCATCCAATACATTGTCCAAAGATGAAGATTGTGAAAGTGTGGATCACACTTTATATAGAAGCATGATAGGGAGTTTATTGTATTTAACTGCCACAGGTCCTGATATTATGTATAGTGTGTGTTTGTGTGCTAGATATCAAGCAAACCCAAAAGTTACTCATTTAAAAGCTGTCAAACGTATCATTTGATATGTTAGAGACACAACTAATGTGGGTTTGTGGTACACAAAAAAAAACTAATACCAATTTAGTTGGTTTTAGTGATGCTGATTGGGCTGATAGTGTAGATGATATGAGCAGTACATCTGGTGGGTGTTTTTACTTGAGAAATAATTTGGTTTTTTGGTTGAGTAAAAAATAGAACTGTGTTGCCCTATCAACAACTGAATCTAAATACATTCCAACTGGAGTGGGTGCACACAACTTTTATGGATGAACCAAATGATCAAAGATTATTGACTACACAGTGATATGTTAACCTTATATTGTGATAATATCAGTGCAATTTGTATAGAAAAAAATCCAGTTCAACATTCTCGAACAAAACACATTGATATAAGATACCATTTTATTAGAGACTTGGTTGAACAAGAGATTGTTTGCATAGAGCATGTTGAGACAAAAAATCAATTGGCTGATATATTTACTAGGAGTCTAGATTTTGAGAAATTTTCCAATCTAAGGAAATCTCTTGGTATGTGTGCCATGAAACTCTACACTTAGTTATTAACCAAAAAAAGGCATCCTTACATTTTGTCTTTAGGGGGCACTCTAGATCAATTGACTCACTTGTTGTACCTTGTGTTGCTACTTGAGAATTACATTCTAATCCAGTTGTGGCTTTGAGAATTACATTCTAATCCAGTTCTTGAGCCTGTTTGAAGTCCACAAAGGAAAGAGCTACCTATGTACAATGGTTGTAGCATTTTCACTCAGTACTATGGAACTTTGGTTCACGTTGGTTGATCTAGTGTAAAATGAATATCCTTGAAAAAGTGTGAAAGCTACCTAGAGGAAAGAGCTACCTATGTATAATGTTTGTAGTCATTCTCTCTTGGAACATTGAAACTTTGGTTCACATGGATTGATCTTGTGCAAAATGGCTACCCTTGGAAAAAGTGTGAAAACTACCTAGTGGCATGTTTGTAAAGCTTGAAATAAAGTAAAACTATATTTTTAGGGAAATAAAGTACCTATAGAAACTGTTTTGTGAAAAAAGTTGATCTTGGGAGAGAAGACTCATTGAGAATAAAAAAAGATGCAAAATTGTAAAAATGCAATTACTACTGAATGTACTTCCCAATGCAGATGCATCGGGTATTGCATCCGTTGATCTGGTCATATCTTCACTTGTGTGTGAATGCATTAAACTTTTGCCTTGTATCTCTTGGTCATATCTTAGCCATAATTTTAAGACATGCATTGTTAGTAAAATTATTAGCCTATTGAAAATTTGGTCATAAAATAAAATGTGCAAATCAATTTCCAAAATTTTCCTTGTTGAAAATATTTAGTGGATGTCTAATTTTTTTTTTGGGGAACTAAGAATGGTTGATGTTGGATATGGGCTACTCATTTTTGCTAAGGTTTGGTCAGAATCACTTAATTTGTGTTTTCTAAAATCTTGGTTTAAATTGAGGATTCTGAAGTTATTTTTGAAAAAGGAGACCAATTACTGCCCTAGTTTGTACTTTCCATTTATCTCATACTTGATTTCATGCTCACAGTGCATATATTAAGGACATGTGGTTGTTTTTATCAATAAAAACTTTTTTTTCAAAAATCAAACTCATTCAATTTGGTCTATTCAAATTCCACGGCTTATCTTCTAACGGCTAATTCCAGATTTGTAGCTCCTTTGAGTGTATATTAATAGGTTTGAAGAAGTTAGGTGCTCTCATTCGCACAAAATTCTCTCTTTGGTGATTTCCCCCAAATTGCTAAAACCACTAGCTCCTTCTTCTCTTCTTCTAAAAACCCTAGCTCTGCTCCAATGGCTTCCAGTCCTATAAACCCTCATAAATCGATCATTCAGATTGATGAAGCTCAGAATGTGGCTTCATCCGAAGCTACATCACAAGAAATCCATGTAGCTGAGTCCTTTGTTACTACAACAGACATTGTCGAAACTGAACCTCTATCGAGCCCCTTGTTTGCTATTCTTCCCGGCGAATCTAAGAATGCTATAGATGTTGAAGGACATGGGGATTTGACAATATTTCCTCCAATTAGAAACCCTCTGGTGAGAAAATATAAAAGTCTAAGGGGGATTCCTACCAATTATGAGAACCCTACAGAGGCAAAGGTTGCCAAAGCCAAGAAGCTCAAAATCAATCCAGGCAAATGAATGAGGAAATCCAAATCCAATCAGATAGTGATGATAAAGAATTTAAACCTGCTGGACCTGCTAGAGATGGCCTTCAGTTTGTGTTGGCTCTTCGTGCTCCTTCTTTACAGCTTAGAGATAGAGCAGCATCACCTCTGGATGCTGCTGAAGAAGATAACTACCTCATTCCATCTCCCAAAGAAGTTTTCCAAAGTGATTCCCCCAGTGATTCTCAAGGATTATCTCCTTCATCTGCTCCTAATGAAGAACTTGAGCAGGAATTTTCTGAAGTGCCAACGACTTTGGCTGCAATTCCTATCAAATCTGAAGAATGCTCTAAGGTCTTCAACTTCAAGACCTAGCCCTGCCCGGTCCTTCCTCAAGTTCTTTAGAATTTGATGAGAGTTTAGACAAGGATTTTGAGGTAAAAGATGCTTCTGAAGAGAGTGACAATGACTAATGTAGTTGCTGGTGAAGCTGCATCCAAAGGAGCATAGAATAATCTGGGAATACGTAAACCATTCTTTTCTGTTTTCTTTACTCAAGAAGTCTCCCTTAGATATAATTTGGCTAGGAAAGTTATTGAGGAAAGGTTAATCCCTATTGAGGATTTAACAACATAACTTAGTCCAGATCTTTACTGATGGGAACCTTCCATCCACCCTTACCTCTGCTGCTCCTTATATCAAGGAAATGGCCATGGAATTTTATGCCAATCTGGAGAAAAGAATAGCCTTTGTTGGTAATCCAATGTTTGAGAAAGTGTTTGTTAGAAATAGGTTGGTAGATTTTTCCTCCTCAGTAATCAACAGGCATTGTGGGATAGTAAATGTGCCTGTGAGAGGATTGATTTGTGATTTGAATGTGTGTGTGAAGGAACTAAGTGGTGGCCTTATAAGAGTTTGATCCGGAAAGAAGTCCAAGGTTAGCACAACTAAGTTGACTTCTCTATATATTGTTATGCATAAAATCTGTTGTGCAAACTGGGCACTTACTTCAAATACAAATTCTGTAACTAAGGAACATGCAAAATTGATGTATCAGATTGGGCTAGGATTGCCATTTAATTTTGGTGCCTTGGTGTTTAAAAAGGTGGTTGTTTTTGCTGAATCAAAAGGTGACAAAAGAGCACTTCCTTTTCCCTCTCTCATTTACAATTTGTTGATTGCTCAGGGAGTTGAACCTTTGGGAAAGGAAAGACTAACCCCTGTTTTGGACCCCCTTCCCATTTCACCAAAATTACTGAAGGGAGATAAGGTGAGGAATTTTCCCTTTGTGTATCCTTTTACTCCCTACACAGAAACTGCTCCAATATCTTCCCTGTCTATGCCAGAAGACCCTCAGAAATCTGCAGCTACTGAGTTAAATGGAAATGATAATGATGCTGCATCTACAACTGCATTATATCTATTGGTGAGAGTGCACCAGTTGCACTATCTTTTTTCAGAAGCCAGATTCCAAAAATCTAGGCTCAAATTACCTTTCGCCAGACCTTGGAAGCCCAGTATCTTGCTTGGCTTGCATTCTACATTCCTCAATCAATTTCTGGTCAAATAGGGGGAGAAGAGAGAAGTGCAGTGTTGCTGCTGTCGGTATAGGTGCTGCTGCTGATGGTGAAGATGGTAAAGATGTTGCATCTTCTGATGATGAAGGTACAGTAGGTGAAGAAGACGAAGATCATGTTGGTGATGATGATGAATCCGATTCCTTGTAGATTCATCATTGTGCTTGTTTCTCCCATAAACAATCTCATGTTTGTTTTGTATGTTGGATAGTTTAAACTGTGGTTCCATCTGATCGAGTTGTTATCTATGTAGTTTAAACTATGGTTGCATATGAGTTGTTTATTTCTGAATTGTGCCTGTTGTTCATTATGATGTTATATGCTTGCACACATTCAGGGGGAGAAAAACTAACCAACGCAGGTCAGATATTTGATTGGTATTGAAAAATACTTGTCATTTGATTTGACCAGAAATGTTCAATAAAGGGGGATTGTAAGGGTAAAATAGGGTCATACTATTTTATTAATTATTGTGTCCTTTCTTGGTCCAAAAGCAATGATAAGTAGTTACCATATTTAATACTTCCAAAAGCTCTTAAGAATCCATATTTAAGTTTGACTAAATCTTTGGTAAGATATTTGTTTTAAATAAGGAAATCATTTTTGAAAACTAATTTTTTTATTTCCTAATTCTATGTTTCCTTGGAGAGTTTGGTTTTCTTGTTTCTTTAGGACTCTAATTCGTGTATAAAAGGAAGAAGAGCTCGTGTAGATTATGACAGAGACTCAGAGAGAGAAACTGCAGAGAGAGAAAGGTCGAGAGTTTACTTGAAGTAGTCATTGCATGCATCTTTGGATGTAGCTGCATTGACAACTGCATTGACAGGTGTTTGTTTTCTAGGTTTTATAGAAAAATAGTTTTTTAATCTCACGTTTGCTTTATAGTGTTTTTATGGGTTTCCTCTACAGACTTCATAGTCTTGTTAGAGGGTTTGGCGTTTTGTTAGTTTTTCATTATTTCTTTGTAAGACATAATTTGTATAGTGAAATCATTTTTGCCATAGGGCATCTACAAGTATTACTTGTAGATTGAACGTTTAAATCTCTGTTTTGATTATTACTTTATTGAGTAAGTCTTCCGTTATTTGTTATTTAATCTGTTTGGTTAATGCACCTCTGAATGCAATTGCATCCTGAACTGCATTGATATTATTCTTAAATCCTAGCTACTATTGCACTTTGAAACATAATAAATGGATGTCAATTATTTTCAATAAGAAAATGAAAATATGTGATGCTATTAGGCTCCATTTTCTATGGAGCGACTACTATTCGACAAGTCTTTGCCCCAGAGTTTCTAATTGGCAATTACAATCAACAAGATTTTTTTTTGCGAGTGACATCACAAAAAAAAAAAAGAAAAGGTTTTTTTGTCATGGCATCGCAAATCAGACTAGTAGTTTCCAATGTTGGTTTCATTGTTTTTTAAGAATAGGAACCGAGGCAAATGGAAGGTAAAGAAGTAGGTGACTCCGAATTTTAGAAATTTAAAGAATAGAGAAGGAAGATGAAGTGGGCCTCATTTGAAAAGAAGAGCAAGGGAATAAAATACTAGTGGTAAGTAGCCATGACCAATGGGGAAGAAAAGATAGAGGGTGAGTGTTAGAACCCGTTTTGAACCAGTCCTCATCACGTGAAGACGAGTGGTTTCAAAACATTAGAGTGTGTGGAATGTGCTTGACTTTGTTGTGGATTCTAAAAAATATGCGTATAGAGTCGACACTTCTATTTTAAGGATAAATAGAGAAAAACCAAATATTCTTGAAAATATGAGTTCGTGGGCTAAGTTACAAGTTGGGAAGGGGTTAGACACTCAACTCGTCCTTTTAGTTTCACAATGGGTTTTCAAACATGCTTGATTTATTTTTATATATTTTAGTCTATAAAATATATATGTACATGTATGTGAAAAGAAAAAAGAAGATTTACATTTTATTGAACTACACAACAATAATAATAAAATAAACTATTTATGTACATTCTTTTATATTACTTTATAAATAAAAATAAAACATTTAAAGGAAAATGAAATAACAACTATTTATATTATATAACAAAACTATTTTTTTTAAAAGGTTGGAGGGGACATAGATCATACCCCAACCCTTAATTTTTTTTTATATATTATTTTTAATGCCTTGAAAGGCTACAATATACATATATGATGCCTTTGGTATGGCTCGAACAATTGGTGCTTCTGGGGAGACTTTGAACACCCGACCTCTCGGTTGAGAGTAGTTAAGTCCCAGGGTGCCTCTGGTAGGGCTTGAATACTCAACCTCTCCGTTAAGATAAGTGAGTAGCTAAATGAGGCCTTTGGATAAGACTTTAACAACAACGATGCCTCTGAAGAGGCTTGAACACCCGACCTCTCTACTGAGAGTTGTAAAGTCCAGGGTGTCTCTAGTGAGACTCGAACACCCAACCTCTCCGTTAGGAGAAAAACTAACTAAATAGGAAAAAAAAAGAAGCTATTTTACGTTACAAATAGAAAAACAACATGAAAACCAACTATTAATAATATTTAAAGGACAATAATAATATTTACAGAGTCCGCAGTATGTATGTATATATATATATATATATATATATATATATATATATATATATATATATATATATATATATATATATATTGGAACAATAGTAGCTAGGATTTTTAAAATACCAATGCAATTTCCAATGTAGCTTCTGATGAAGCTACAATGGATGTCACAATGGTCAGAAATGTAAAACAACGGAAGACTTGATTAAAAAGCATGAATTTAAGCACAAAAGTTTACCAAACAATCTACAAGCCTATGCTTGTAGATCTAGCCTTATGGCCAAAAAGATTTCACTTAAAAGGATGAATTGTTTTACAAAAACTATGTGAAATTAGTAAACAAAACACTCTCACAAGACAACAAGTCTTGGAGAGCAAAAATCCCACAGAAAAACAAGTATAGTAAACGTGAGAAGAAACAAACAGCTTCCTAAAATATGCTAGGAAGACAAAGTAGCATCAACGCCCAATGTAGCTTCAAATGTTATAGCATTCGGAGCTACAATCAAAATATGCACAAGCTGAAAATCTGTAACAACTTCAGGATCTGTTCTCTCTGCATCTGAATTTTCAGCTCACTCTCACAATGCGTGCTTCAAACGTTGCCCTTTGTCTTCTATTTATAATGTTGAGGAAACCTATACACAAAGAAGGAATCCATCTCTAAAAAGGGCAAGGATTAGAATTGGAAATAAAAACAAACACCTTCGATGCTAGATTTTCTTACCATATTAATTAGGATTCTAAGGCACGGTTTAGAGAAATATTTGACCTAGATTTTATTACCAAAAACAACTCCTAGAATTTAGGACCAAGAAACCACAAAATCTAGATAATTATTTTGTTTCCAAATATTACCAAACTTGTCTAAACATAATGACCAAAAAAGGGAAAACAAAAATAAAAATAGGCTATGCCGATTATACCCTTACAATCTCCCCCTTTGTTGAGCCTTTCTGGTCAAATATTATGACAAGAGTTGCCACATATAAGACATAAACAAGATCCTTCAAGAATCTGCAAATGTTAGAGAAACTCCACCTGAATTTATCAACTAGAAGAAAGATATTAACAAGGAGAATTAAAGCAGATTACTAAGCATGTAATATCACAATACTATTGTGCAGACATCCACAAATTTGAGCTTATTACAGACCAAAAGTATCTCAATGAGCAATCCGAAAAGTTCAGATTACAAGTTCAGACACAGAAGAGATCAGACATCATTCTCTTCTTGTGCAGCTGCCTCTCCAGATGTAACAGCTGGAGCAGGTTGATCAGGAACATGTGCAGGAGCATGTGGAACACTTGGATGATCTCCCCCTATTTGGCTAGAATGGATGCCCAGCCAAGAAGTGTATTGACTCTCCAAGGTCTGAAGGAGAGCAATCTGAGACCTGACTTGTAAAAGTTGTCCTTGAATGAATGACAAAGAAATAGGAGCAAATGGTCCAAGAGAGATTTGGGCAGATACTGATGAAGGACCAAATGTAGCTACATTGGTAGCTACATTACCTATGACTGGAGTAGGTGGAGCAGCAGCTGGCTGAGAAACAGAAGCAGGGGCAACTGGGGCTTGTGTGGTAGAGGAAGTAGAAGCATCAAGAACAGAAACATGAGGATCAGATGAGACAGGAGGATATGGATAAACTAATGGCAAATCGATTACCCTGTCTCCCTTGAGAAGTTTGACAGATATATGGAGAGGGTCTAGAAGAGGGGATATTCTTTCTCCTTGAGGGGGAACAAAACCTTGGGCAAGCAAAATGTTGTAAATGAGAGATGGAAAGATGAGTGCCCTTTTATCTCCCTCAGACTCAGCTAGAGACACTATTTTCTTAAAGACAAAATCCCCAAAATCAAAGGGCAGACCAGTCCCTATCTGAAACAGAAATCTGGCATGCTCCTCTGTGACAGTGTTAGAGTTGGTTGTGGGAGACCAATTTGCACAACACATTTTATGCATTACAGCATAAAGGGAAGAAAGCTTAGAGGTGCTGATGTTTGCCCCTTTTCCAGGCCATTCGGATACAAGCCCTCCTGTTAACTCTTGTGCACATAAATTCAAATCAGAAGCAAACACAACCAATCCTATTTCAAGAGTTCCAAAGTGTTTATTGATTAATGAGGGAAAGAAATTGAACCACTGGTTTCTGACAAAAACCTTTTCAAACTTATCACCAGGGGAGGTGATTTTTCTTTCTAGATTGGCATAAAACTCAAGAATAATGTACCTATGATATGGGGAAGAGGAAGACATAGTAGTTAGTAGGTTTCTATCAGAAAAGAACTATACAAGATTCTGTGCAATTAAGTCCTCTTGAGGAATGAGCCTTTCATCAACAATTCTCCTAGAGGTATTAAACCTCAAGGAACCAGCAACAGTAAGAAACAGATCAGAGAAGGGGTTACCCAAAACAGCTGCAGAAGAAGCAAGAGGCAATGCATCTTCTGATGTAGCTACATTGGTAGCTATATTGATCTTGGCAGCCCTTCTTCTTGTAAATCGCATGGGGGGTTCTTCACTTTTTGCACTTGCTTCAGGGGTGGCTTCTTTACTAGCAAAGTCTTTACCAGAACTATCATCAAACTCTGAGGAGCTTGACGACTTTGCAGGACTCGTAGGAGGAGATGCAGGGATATGTGGAGAATCTTGTGGAGGAGCATTTCTCAGGTGGACTAAAAAGTCAGCCAAGGTTCGTTGCTCATCAGAATAGCTTAAGTCAGAAAAGTTGACTTTTGGAGCAGAAGAGTCCACATCATGAGAAGAGGATTCAGGTTGGAAGACTACCCTTGGAGAAGGAATTGGGTAATCTTCATCACCAGCATCAACCGGAGCAGGAATGGATGAGCATGTGTCAATTGTGGGAGCAAGGGCACGAGTCTCAGGAACTGACTCATTTACAACTAAGAAGTCTTCGTCATCGGAGTCACTATCAACCGGCACAACCTCCTCAAATTTTCCTATAGTCACCTTACATTTCTTAGCTCTTTCAACCTCTAGAGCACTTGGATTTTCATAATTGCAAGGAATTCCTCGCAATCTCTTGGATTTCCGAGAGCTAAGGTTCCCGATTTGGGGAAAACCCAACAAATCACCAGGATTTTCAACGTCAATAGCATTCCCTTTCTCCCTAGGTAGTATGACAGTCAGGGGCTCAGGAAGGGGTCTTGCAATAACAATGGCTGATTCTGGATTTTCGGGAGAGGAAATATGGGAAGATGTAGCTTCTGGTGAAGTAGTAGTGGAAGCTACATTGCCCAAGGGATTCTGTTTCATGGTGTCTGAGGAGGTGGAAGGAGATGAAGCCATGGATTAATTTTTGAAAGAGATTAGAGAAGGAGGATGACGAGAGATTTGAGAGAGTGCAGCAGGTTTCTTCAACACATTTTGGGAAGCAGATGAGCAAGGATATTGTGAAGGGTGATATTGAGCCGGCCACCTGAAATACCACTAAGACAACCACTTAAATGCATTAGCCGTTAGTAGCATATTTTTAGGAATTGGAAGGGCCGTTTGTAACTATCATAAACCAATTTTTGATTTTTGAAGATAAATCAAGTTTTGACCAAATCATATACAAGTGAGATTGAAAATCTGATTTTGTCAAGAGAAACATGTGGAGAGTTAAGTGTGTGAGATAACAACCAATCTCATTATTGAGTATTTGAATTTCAAAGATACCAAGGATTTTGAACAAACACACCAAAGAATTAATCATAATTGTATCAACCTAGACTTTCAATAGCAGTTAAACCCTTAACAAGAACTCATAAAACACTGCACAAATTGGACAACCACATGAATAGCAACATGGAATATTTTGGTGATTATTTTGCACTTTTTAGAGATAAGGACAAAAAATCAATAGGCTGATATGATCAAAACAGATTATGTCCTAAACATTATGCCTAACATATGCCAAGAACAGAATAGGCAAAAATAAGCAAATGCAGTCACACACATGTGATAAATGTCTAGATCATCTGAATGTAGTTCCCAATGTAGCTGCATTGGAAGATGCATTCGCCAAGATTGAGATTTTATGTACACTTTCTCATCTTTTGTTCACTATATCAGCACTCATCTCCCACAAATTCCATAGGTACTTTATTTCCCTAGGAGAATAGCTCTACTTTATTTCGAGCATATGCAACTTCATGCCACTAGGAACCTTTCACACTATTTACCAAGGGTAGCCACTTTGCTTTTGATCAACCCATGAAATCCAAGGATTCATAGTCCCAAGAGAAAGGTGTCACAACCTTGTTCATAGGCAGCTCTTTTCCGTTAGGTAGCTTTCACACTTTTTCTTTTAAGGGAATTCAATTTTCTCAAGATCAACCCATGAGAACCTAAGTTCCATAGTACCAAGATAAATTGCCATATCCCTAAATTTCAAAAGATAGCTCTTTCCTTTGTGGGCTTAAGATTTTTCAACATAAATTTTTTTGGAGAGAGTGAAGAGAATCAGAACAAAGAAATCACAATAGATTTTGAATACAAATTCCGGCTAGCAAACAAGGGCACAAGAACATAAAAGATGAAACTAGTGTGCCCCCATAAATACTTAATGCAAGATGCCTATATATATATATATATATATATATATATATATATATATATATATATATATATATATATATATTAAATTATATAGTGAGTGAGGGATCACATGGCACACATACCGAGAGATTTCCTAAGATTTATAAATCTCTCAAAATCTAGACTCTTAGTGAAAATATCAGCCAGTTGATTTTCTGTTCCTACATGTTCAATGCAAATAATACCTTGTTCAACCAAGTCTCTAATAAAATGGTGTCTTATATCAATGTGCTTAGTTCTAGAGTGTTGAACATGATTTTTTTGCTATACTTATAGCACTGGTGTTGTCACAATACATGGTTAACACATTACTGTGTAGGCCATAATCCTTGATCATTTGGTTCATCCATAAAAGTTGTGTACACTCACTACGAGCAGCAATGTATCCATATTCGACTGTGGAGAGGGTGTTGGAATATGCTTCTTGATAATTTAGTTATCACCTTGCATATTCTATATATGTTGATTTGCTTGCCCCCATTACAAGTGAGTCATCACGAGTGGCTAAAAGGTCTGCGTACCGGTTAGCGTGGCAACTCGTATGATATCACATAGGTCTTAGATTAGGTGCGACCTGATCAAGTCCTACCTTCCTACATGATGATTAAAATAGACCAGCACTTCAGATCCACTTAGCACCGGAAGACCTGCAGCTATGCCAAAAGCCTTCAGTGATAAAGATCAGAACATCCTTAAGACTCACCACCGGCAGACATGCTACAAGTAAAAACTGCTTGCACCAGCAGACATCAGTTCTCCTGAATCGGAAGACTTGTTTCCACTCGCTCGAAGCATTCCACCGGCAGACTTTAGAATCTGCACGTGCTAAAGAGAAAAATCAAGAAGCTGCTCAAATCAAAACAAATATGTTCATGCCTCAAAAAGCCTGACATACTTAAAGCTACAAGACTTTCTCTCACTCAAGTAGTCTGTTAAAGTCAAAAAGCAATTACTTTATTGAACAAACCACTTGACAGTGCAACAGACATCAGACCTACTCTTCAGAGACTTATCAACACGGTCTGACAGACAACAAGTTCCAAGATCTATAGGACTAAATCTCTGCTCCAAACAATCAAAGATCTTATAGACAAAGATCTCTATCCGATAGTCTTCAACCACTACATCTCCAACGGATAGAAAACTTCAAGTCTTCATCTCTCAACGATCATATTGACTCTCGCCTATATAAATCCTCTCTTTTGCCGAAAAATACAGACAGTGTGTAAGCGACATCTAAGATCATCAAACGATACACAGTGAGCAACGAGTAACTCAATCTACTCAAGAACTTCAAAGAAAAGAAATCTTCAAAGAGATCGTCTTCACCAACGTATCTCTGATTTCTACACAGATTGCAGTGAACTCATCCAGATCTTAGCAAAACACCTTCAGTGGATTGCTAGGAAGAAAATCTTGGAAAAGAGAAGAGACTGATCAGAAACTTCAATAGACAGAGATCAAGATCTGAAGATTGATGTTAGATAATGTTTGACAAAAATGAAGAGCTGTCTGTAGATATTGCATTCATATCTTCAGATTTGTATTCCAATACAAATGCTGTTGATTGTGCAATAATCAATCATCATGGAAGGTCGAGTGCTTTGCACTCAATCGGATATATCTGAACGACCTTGAAAATCCCTTCCTTCTCATAATAATTTCTCGGCTTCGTCTCCTATTGTCCTTTGCTACTTAAAGACCCTTGAATGGATAATTAAGTAAGGATTGAGACTTGGGAAGACAAAGTCAGAAACTGTACATAGATTATTTCGATTTATGTAATATGTAATTTATCTTTGAATAAATTCATATGTTCTTACAAATACTTTATCTCTCAGTCCTTAAATATCTATGAGCTTTTTATAAATGATTTATCTTTAGAAAAGCCACTCTTTAATTGATTTCCTAAAAACCTGCATTTGATAGAAGTTTTAAGTGTGTTGTTGTTATGAACATATATTCGTGTACAACCACTTATGACTTCTCCAAATCATAGCCTCTTTACCTTCCGCTATCCATGCCTTTTTATCAGGTTTTTGATTTGACTAGCAATTTACCAGCAGAGTTGAAACTTCTGCTTAGAGCAAGTCTACCGATAGCCTCTACCGGCAGACATACTCGACTTGATAAATTGCAATTTCCATATAAACTATGCTTTATTTATATCCAAAAGAAAAGTTTTTAAATTGGCATCATAGGCTATTCACCCCCCTCTAGCCTATTTGAGCATTATTATGGACCAACAAAGGGCAACATAGTTTTGCTTTTTGCTAAACCAAAAGATCAAGTTGTTTCCCAAATAAAAAATCCACCAGAAGTACTTCTCATGTCATCAATACTGCCTGCCCAATCAGCATCACTAAAACCGACAAGGTTGGTGTTAGTGTGTTTTGTGTACCACAAACCCATAGCACAAGTCTCACCAACATATACTATACATGATGTCTGGACGGGTGGCAGTCAAATATAGCAGACTTCCTATCATGCTTCTATATAATGTATGGTCAACACTTTCAAAATTTTCATCTTTGCAAAGTTTATTGGATGTACCCATAGGGGTTTTCTTTAGTTTTCCATTCTCAAGACTGAATTTCTTCACCAAGTTAAGAGCATACTTGGCTTGAGATATGAACATCCCTTCATGCAATTGTTTTGTCTGGATCCCTAAGAAAAAGGTCAATTCACCTACCATGCTCATCTCAAAGGTAGATGTCAAACAATGCATAAATTCTTTTTCCAAGGACTTAGAAGTGGACCCAAACACAATATCATCAACATAAATCTGTGCAATCAAAATGTGTTTGTCTGTTTTTTGAATAAATAGTGTTTTGTCCACTTCTCCCCTTTTAAAACCACTTTTCAAAAGATGGTCTGTAAGTCTCCCATACCAAGCTCTAGGAGCTTGCTTGAGTCCATACAAGACATTTTTCAATTTAAAAACATGATTGGGTTTATGGGGTCCTCAAATCCTTTTGGTTGTTCTACAAACACTTCTTCTTCAAGAATACCATTTAAAAATTCACTCTTCACATCCATTTGTTGAAGTGTAATATCAAGAAAGCATGCAATTGCAAGAAGAAGACATATGGACTCAATGCGGGCAACATGAGCAAAGGTTTCATCAAAATCCACCCCCTCAACCTGTGTGTACCCTTGAGCCACAAGTCTTGCTTTATTTCTTATTATCTCTCCCACTTCATTTGATTTGTTTTTGAAAATCCATTTAGTTCCAATAACATTCACAGAAGTGGGTCTAGGTATAAGGTACCAAACATCATTCTTAGCAAATTGATCAAGCTCATCTTGCATGGCATTGATCCAACACTCGTCTTTTAGGGCTTCATGCACATTTTTAGGTTCAATGGTAGACACAAAACATGAGGCATTGATTTCTTCATACTCAAGAGTGGAAAAGCACGCAAGTTTCCTATAGTCTACCTTATATTTTCTTCTTGTTGCCATTCCATCATGCACATTACCTATGACTTGCGAAGTGGGATGCACTTTTTGTATTTTGCTGGGAATGTCATAGCTGCGATCAGTCAAACTGGACTGAATCTCTACTTGTTCAGGACATGTTTCAGCATCTGGTGGGTGTCTGACCAATGTAGCTTCCGATGTAGCTTCTGATGTAGCTGCATCCGGAGCTACATTCTGAGTCACATTCTCTGAACTTTTAGGATTTGCAGGTTCTGTCTGTTCTAGTACTGGAGTACTGACTGCAGGTGTAGGTTCTAAAGTTTGTGCAGATGGTTCATGATCTCCAAGGTCAAGCAAACCTGAAACATCATCCTCAATGGTTTTGTGGCCAAGATCCGTTAGATCATCAAACACAATATTCATAGACTCCATAATAGTTTTTGTCCTAAGATTAAAGACTCTATATGCACGACTATTAGTGGAGTATCCCATGAAAACACACTTGTCACTTTTTGAATCAAATTTTGAAAGATGATCTCTATCATTGAGAAGATATCACACACACCCAAAAACATGAAAGTATTTTAATGTAGGCTTCTTTCCTAGTAAAATTTCATAAGGTGTCATGGTGCTACCTGGTATCAAGAAGACCCTATTTCCTATATGACAAGAAGTGTTCAATGCTTCTGCCCAAAATCTTTTAGCCAAATTCTTAAAACTCAACATGACTCTAGGCATCTCTTGAAGTGTCATATTCTTTCTTTCCACCACTCCATTTTGTTATGGAGTTTTAGGAGTTGAGAATTCATGGGTTATGCCATTTGAGGCACAATAACTAGAAAAGGAGGAATTTTTATATTCCATGCCATGATCTGATCTAATTCTAGTAAGCTTTAGATCATACAACTTCATAACACGGGTATACCATATTTTAAAAGCCTCAAAAGTTTTAGATTTTTCCCTTAAGAAAACGACCCATGTGTATCTAGAAAAATCATCAACACAGACAAAGGTATACTTTTTCTTTCCTAGACTCTCTACTTCGATAGGACCCATGAGATCTGTGTGAATCATCTCAAGGCATCTAGATAAGGAGCACTGAGATATGGGAAGGTGAGAAGCCTTGGTTTGCTTACCTTTTAGACATGGTCCACATACCTTTGTGTAGTTCTTTTCTAGACTAGGTAACCCTTTCACTGCATCATGCTTTACTAGCTCATGAAGTTTGCGAAAACTCATGTGCCCTAGTTTTTGATGCCATAGATCTGTGATATCAGGACTAACATTGTGACAGGCTTGAGCATTATTGAACATATAGCAATTGTCAGATGATCTAGTACCTGTCAAAAGACACTTGTTAGATTGATAAAAAACTTCACAAGAATTTTTATCAAACCTTACCTATAGGTCATCATTACACAGCTGACTGATGCTAATGAGGTTGGTTTTAAGGCCTTCCACATGATAGACATTGGTGAGATTAGGAAGCCCATCTATATTCAGAGTTCCTTTGCCAATTATGTTACCTTTGGCTCCTCCTCCATATGTCACAGATCCACCATTGACACTCATATAGTCCTTTAAATTCTCAATAAAACTTATCATGTGTCTAGAACACCCACTATCAAAGTACCATGAACCAGCTATGTGAGACTTTAAAGATGTGAAGGTTACATTACATTGTTCATCATCAGACCACTTTGCACCGGGGCAAATGTTCAAAAGGCTCACAGTATTTGGATTTATCCTTCTTGTAACTGCCTTTGGGAACCCACAACTTTTTAAAGGTTTTAGGTTGCTGTTTCAGTGAATGTACCTTCTGATGTAGCTTTGAATGTGACTTCCAATGTTGCTACATTCGATGTTGCATCTGATTTCGAACCAAGAAGGCCTGCCTTACCTCTTCCTCATAGATAGCTTTTTAAAGAAAACAGAATGGTTGAATATGACCAGGCTTGTGACAAAAATGACACACAAAATTTTTCTTTCTTGATTTGGGTTTTTCAAAGAAATTTGGGTTTTGAAAATTTTGTGTGGGCTGTTTAGGTTCAGAAGTACCTTCACCTTCTCTAACAAATATCTTTGGCATAAAACCAATTCCAGACTTACCATATTTCAACATCTCATCCATTTTTTTGTTGACTTGAGTTCCATTTAGCCATGGTTTCATTGGCTAGGATGAGCTATTCTTTCAGTTCTTCAATCTCCACATCCTTCTTACTCAGCAAACTCTCCAGCCTTGTGATACACTCCTTCTGTTCTTCATTTACCTTCTTTAGAAAGTCATTCGTCTTTCCAAGGAATGTAATTTGATGAGCCCTCTTTTCCCAATCTTTGTACAACTCTTTGTAACCTTCCAGCAGGTCTGACTCTGAGTCTCCACCGTCTTCTGTGACAAAGGAGTTAAAACATCAAAGATCTGCCCAGCTTCTGTTCAATGTAGCTTCTGATGTAGTTTCTGAAGAAGCTACATTCGGAGCTACATTGGCCGCAGGACCTGCACAATCAGATTCAGAGTCGTATACAATAGTGAGAGTGATAAGATCTCCTGGATCTTCACCATCACTGTCACTCAAAGTTGCAGAAAAGTTTAAACCGTTCTTCCTTAAGGTATTTGCACATTGGTTTGCATAATGACCAAATCCTTGACACTCTCTACATTGAATGTAATCAATATTCTTCCCATTGTAAGAAGGTTTTGAGGCAAAAGGATAGGTAAAAGGTTTTTCTGGTGTTTGAAAAGAATTTTCCTTAGGAGAAAATTTACCAGAATCAGGCTTAAAAGAGTTTTTGGAGCTTGATGATGGAGTTCTGTTTTGACTCTTGGCTTTCAATTTTTTTTTTTAAATTTAGTAGTCAAAAGGGCTATGGAATCTTCTCCAAAATCAGACTCATCAATATCTTTTTGTAAATCAAGCAAGTTAGAAGAGACTTCAACAGCAGTTGGCATGGCAATGTTTTTCACAGAAGGATATAAGATGATGCACCTTTGCCCTTTTGTTTGATTTGATCATTTAGGTTTAATTCAAAATTTTGAAGGATACCAGCCAATCTTTCAAAACCCATTTTGTCAATATCATGTGCTTCCTCAATAACACATATTTTAACATTAAACCTTTCTGGCAAAGTACGCATCATTTTACTAACAAGGCGATCATTAGTGATGGGATCACCTAAAGCTAAAGTAGAGTTAGACATATCAAGAAGCCTACCATAATATGACATGATATCCTCAGATTCATTCATTATTATGTTTTCAAACTGTGTGGTAAGCAATCTCAATTTGGAAGCACGAACACTGGCAGGCCCTTCACACAAGGTTTGAAGGGCCTCCCATACATCTTTAGCAGACTCATAATTGGCTATAACCCTAAAGGTGTTAGCATCTAAGGCTTTGTATATGGCAAACAAGGCTTTAGAATTGAAAGAAGCAGTATTCCTATCTTCATTAGACCAATCAGATTCTTTAGTGATCTTAACATCACCATCAATATCAGATGTTTTAGGAGGACTCCAACCATTTAGAATAGAAAGCCATGCTCTTTCATCAATTGATTTGATGAAGATACGCATCTTTACTTTCCAAATAGAGTAATTTGCATTAGTCAAAGTTGGAGGACGAACAACATTCTCATACTGAGAATCCATCACGGCTACAACCAGAATCAACTCTTAGTGATGTCAAGAGAAGACTTTGATACCAATTGTTGGAACAATAGTAGCTAGGATTCTTAAAATACCAATGCAGTTTCCAATGTAGCTTCTGATGAAGCTACACTGGAAGTCACAATGGTCAGAAATGTAAAACAGCGGAAGACTTGATTAAAAAGCAGGAATTTAAGCACAAAGGTTTACTAAACAATCTACAAGCCTATGCTTGTAGATCTAGCCTCATGGCCAAAAAGATTTCACTTAAAAGGATGAATTGTTTTACAAAAACTATGTGAAATTACTAAACAAAACACTCTCACAAGACAACAAGTCTTGGAGAGCAAAAATCCCACAGAAAAACAAGTATAGTAAACATGGGAAGAAACAAACAGCTTCCTAAAATCTGCTAGGAAGACAAAGCAACATCAACGCCCAATGTAGCTTCAAATGTTATAGCATTCGGAGCTACAATCAAAATCTGCACAAGCTGGAAATCTGTAACAGCTTCAGGATCTGTTCTCTCTGCATCTGAATTTTCTGCTCACTCTCACAATGCGTGCTTCAGCCGTTGCCCTTTGTCTTCTATTTATAATGTTGAGGAAACCTACACACAAATAAGGAATCCATCTCCAAAAAGGGCAAGGATTAGAATTGGAAATAAAATCAAACAGCTTAGATGCTAGATTTTCTTACCATGTCAATTAGGATTCTAAGGCACGGTTTAGAGAAAGATTTGACCTTGATTTTATTACCAAAAACAACTCCTAGAATTTAGGACCAAGAAACCACAAAATCTAGAGAATTATTTTGTTTCCAAATATTACCAAACTTGTCTAAACATAATGACCAAGAAAGGAAAAATAAAAATAAAAATAGGCTATGCCTATTATACCCTTACAATATATATCTACATTTTATTTACAAACTAAAATAACTAACTACGGGGACATAACCTACCTCTTGGAGCGTGAGAGTCTGAACCCGGTATGGCTAGGTTTAGGCGATCTACGTGTGCTTCTCCTGTCATTTCGAGAAAGGAAGTCTTTTTGTTGTTGTTGTGGTAGGCGGTATGCTACACTATACCCAGAATATATAGACAGAGGCGGTAGGATATGTTTTTGCAAAATTTCGCCAGAGCAACGGTAGTATTTGGTTTTTTGATCGGTTTACTGGGGCAAGGATGGAGGCTTGCAGTGAGAAAAGAAGGCTCGCTTGGGCGAGGAGATGAGGCTTAACGCTTGGCAAGCTGATGCGTATCAGGATGACAAATATTCCAAAAGGGGAGCCATGCAATTAGGGTCAGCCAGGGTGATGGTGTCAAGGACAATGGGGGTTGCTTTAAGGGTGGGAATGAAAGAAAAACGGGCTGTCCAACTACACTATAAACATGCAAGTCTAGATCGTGGAAAGGGCACGAGCCTTTGGGATTTGATAAGGAAGACTTATGGGTTTGAGACTGTGAGGGGCTCCTATATGAAATGGATAAACAAGTTAAATCAAGGCAGCCTTGGGTTTGTTAGCAGTAATAAGGTAGGCCGTGCAAAGGAAGCAAGGGAGGCCGACTTCTACAAAACATAAAAAAAAAAAGAGTCGTTTAGTTAGAGTGTAGTTTAATGTAATTGTTTTAATTTAGTCAATGTTAGTTTTCTAGTCTTGTTAGGAGTAATAAGGTAGTTTCTATATTTTGGTCAGATTAGGATTTCCTTTTGTAAACCTTTAAATAAGCTATTTGTTTATGAAATAGAGCATATTTGAATTTTCAAGAAAAGAAGTAATTCTTCCAAGAACAAGGTTTGTTCTTTCAAAAACCGATTTATTCTTCCAAGGTGAGTGAAGCCTAGAAAGATTGAATCGTCGAAATTCTTTACGTTAGATGAGTGAAGTCTAACTGATGAATCCGTTACCTATTGATTGATGTCTTATTTTAATTATTTCCTTGCAAGTGGACAAGACTATTGTAGAATAGTTTTGGGAAGCAAGGGTCGAACCACAGAGACAAGAAGATCACAAATAGCACGATTATCGGTAACAAATTATTAAACTAAGGGGGTTTTTGTATTGATTTTATTCTAAACTAATTATTATTCTAATGTTAACTAATTTAGCAGCAATTATAGATTATGAAGATCTTATGGTGGAGGGAAATCTAGGATTAGGGTTTCACTTGTATCTTCTCTATGACTTATTTAGATAAAGTATCATTCAATTTCTTGGGTTCGTTCACAAAATATAGATATAGTTTGTTGAATTACCGTTCAGTCTCCATCTCCAAATAATTCATCCATTCTATATCCTAGGCACAAGAACATATGATCTAACTGTCACTTAGGTCATTTATGGAACCTGACCCTAACTTATCACTCTCGTGCATCGATAGGTTCAATTTATCATGATGGTGAGCCAGTGTACGACATATGCATTTGATCATGCAATTATCCGCACCTTTAGGCCTTTATTATTCACGATTACATTCATTTGTTCAAAGTGAGATAATAGAGGGATTGATAATCACCACAATCAACAAGAATTGAATGAATAAAAATATAATTAAAGCAATAGATTCGATACAAGTTACCTCCCAACTCCTAAATTAATGGATGTTTAGTTCATCCTTGAAGATGAACAGCACATGGACATGATAGAATACATGAATCAATCTTCAAAACTTGTAATTACAATAACTAATTATGTTATACACACTAAATTCTATTCTAAAACTATGAAAAACTATTTTCTGGCCGTCTTTGAGCTTTGGCTACCATCCTTTATTTATACCATGGAGTTGTAGGGGGTTTAGGTCTTCCAGTCTGGCTTGAAAACCTCCGAAAACGCATTCTGACCACCTTGCGGCCGCAAGGTCATTACACCCGTGCGTCCGCAAGGGCCTTCATTATTTCGGGGCTTAATTTTTGAACTCTCTGCCTACCTTGCGGAGGCAAGGTAAGAAATACCTTGCGGCCGCAAGGTGTCCAGCCTTCACCTCTGCCGATTAATCTTCTATTTACACTTTGGCCCCTTCTTGGAATTTTTACCAAAAAGCCTTATAATTTGTAATAATTCACCTAAAACCCTGAAACTCATAAAATCACTGAAAAACGCATATCAGTGGCCAAAAGCCTCGTGGAATCGATAAATTTAAGTCATAAAAGTATCCGAAATCGACGTATAAAATACATCGATCACCTATCTTTATTATTGTGTTATTTTCGTTTTTATCATTTTAGAGAGAGTTTTTGGGTTGTCTTTAAACAAATTCGGGACAGCTTGTTGTTGCCTTAGTTTGTTGAGACAGATTGGAGATTCAAGCAATTCCATTCACATTAAGTGGTATCAGAGCTCGGATTTCGCAAATCCTTATTCGTGGAACGGTCATGGAAGTCATGAATCTAAGAGAGAGGATCTTTAGGACACGGGGACTGATTCAAGTCAAGTTTGTGTGATAGCGATTGATGGGGGATCTGTGTTAATGAAGTAGCTATTACGTTGATCGAAAAGTTAGGGCTGCCAATCATGACACACCCTATGTCGTACGTTATATACGGCCTTCAAGAAAACATGGGAGTAAAGGGAACCCGGCAAGCCAATATCTCGTTTTCTATATAAAATTATAAAGAAGTTATTCTTTGTGATGTTTTTCCAATAGATATTTGTCACGTCCTGTTGGGACGTCCGTGGCAGTTTGATCGATTTATTGAGCATTGTGGGTGGGAGAACATTTATGTGGTAAAACAGGGAAGAAAGAAATTCAGGCTAATACCATCGCCTTACCTAAGGAATGAGGGAAGTTTAAGAAGAATGTGAAAGAGAAGAAGAGAAACGGCTTGCAAAAGAAAAGCTTGAGAAAGAAAGACTTGAAATTAAAGGGAATAAGTCAAAAAGAAGGAATACGTGAAAAGATGGAAATAGAAGAAGAAGAGAAGCTGAAATTGGTTCGTGAGGAATTGAAGCAAGCGCATGTGTACAAAGACCCGTTTGACATTGAAGATCTAAATCCTTTTACGTTAAGAATTCAAAATTCAGATTTGAAGGTAGTTTCTGTGGAAGAACAAGCTGGTGTTTCAATGCAAGAAAAACAGCCTATAGTCGACGTTGAGGTCAAGCATGGGATGTTGCAACTCCATAAAATTTATGATTTCAAGGTATGTTACACTACTATTCAAATTAAAGCTCGTGGACAGATTTTTATAGTGATTTGCATGGCTTGGGAAGAAAAACATGAGGGTGCATCAACTTGGGTCTTTTATGAGTTTAAACCACCTTGGATAGTAAGTAAAGTGGATATAGGGGTTGTTTGGGTGCGAAAGAGAAAACTTATACAAGCTGTTGGAAGCAAAGATAGCAGCGGGGTTGGAGCAATTGTCACACGAGAGGAAAATACACAAAGCGGGACTGCTTTAAAGGAAAATCGTCAGTTTGTGAGTAAAGTAGTAATGTTTGGGTCCATGCAGAACGAAGACAAAGATGTTATGAATGAAGGCACTAAAAATGGGGCTGTTTCAAGTCGAAGGGGAAACTCCCTACGGTTAAATGAGAGCAAGGTGATTAGGCTCAGTTCAAGTGTCTCGGCTATAACCTCCACGGTTCCAAATTTTTAGCGTGAAGGATTTGGGGAAGAATCTAATCAACTAGTGGTATTAAACAATGAGAAATATAGGCATTGGGCAGAATGTTAAAGTTATGTATGGTGTTCGTCAAACACAAATAAGAGGTGGTAGAAGAATCACATGGCACAAGTAGTTGTGTAAATGAGAGGGCTACGTCTCTATGTTCCTTCATGTTGCCTAAAAGAAACAAAAAAGAGACAAATGGGATGCTAAGAGGAATGTGTTCGGTAGCAGTGATAGACGTATTTTATATGTCTCTATTGGGCACTTTTATAGCTTAGAAATAGCAATTCCACGAGGTTTTTGGCTACTAATATGTGTTTTTGAGCTATATTGTGAGTTTCAGGGTTTTAGGTGAAATTATGAGATTTACAAGGCTTTTATTGAAGATTTGAAGGAAGGGTGCAAAGTGAAATTATTGAAAAGAAGAATGAATAGGATTCTGAAACCCCTTACGGACACAAGGGTAGGGGACCTTGCCCTCGCAAGATCTCCAGCGTGTCACTTCAGCCGGAACAAGGGCCTTGCGGCCGCATGCTATCAAGACCTTGCCTCCGCAAGGTGTCCAGTAACCGCCTTACGGAGTTTGCCCTGACTGAACCTCTTCCTTTCCCTCAAACACCCTGGTATATATAAAAGACATGTAGCCTAAAGCCAAGGACGGGTTTGGTACGGGTTTTTAGACGTTTTTAACACCGAGTTAGTTTGTAATACATAGTTTGGTATTTGTAATTATAATTTTGTAGATCGATTCATGTATTCTTTCATTCCGCTGATTGGTTCATCTTCAAGGATGAACTAACCTTCCATTAATCTAGGAATTGGGAGGTCACTTGTATCAAATCTATTGTTCAATATATTTTTATTCATTTAATTCTTGTTGATCATGATGTTTATCAATCTCTTTACTGTCTAGCTTTGACCAAATGAATGGAATCGTGAGTATATACGTAGTAAAGACCTAGAGGTGCGGATAGCTGTACATCCAAATGCATATATCGTACACTGGTTCACCATTGTGATAAATTGACCTTATTGGTGCACGAGAGTGATAAGTTAGGGTCAGGTTCATATATATGATCCTAAGTGACAGATAAGAATTTATATGTTCTTGTTCTTAGGATATAGATTGGATGGATTATTTAGGATAGAGACTGGATTATAATTTGACAATCTATAGCAATCATTTGTGAACGAACCCAAGATATTGATTGATACTTTATTAAAAGCAATAGAGTAGATACAAGTGAATCCGCATTCCTAGATTTCCCTCCTCCATAAGATCTTCATAACTGTGATTGCTGTTTAGATTGTTAATTAGATTTCCTGTTTTAGTAGAATAAATTAGATTAAATAAATTAAAAACTCCCCTTAGTTTAATTGCTACCGGTTACTTGCTACTTGAATTCTTCTTGTCTCTGTGGTTCTACCCTTGCTACCAAACTATTTTACAATAGTCTTGTGCACTTTCAAGGTATAAATTTAAGACACGATCAAATTTTTGGCGCCGTTGTCGGGGACAAGCTAGTTTTCTAGCTAGTTTATCGGCAGCACTTTTAAATTCAATTTTTATAAAAAGAAAAATACAAAAATATTTTTAATTTATTTTTAGTATAATTGTTTATTTGCTTTTAATTTTAGTATTTTATGCATGGTCGTAGATCTCTAAATCCCGAGCTGGTAGAATTAAATCAAAATATAAATAATTTTGGTCAGAATTAGGAAGACCCTGAAAATTTGGAAAATCCACATGTTAATCAAGAACAAATAAATAGAGAGGATCCTCTGGTTGATCCTCCAATGGATAATAACAACAATCAAAATCCTGAAAATTTGGTTCCTCCAATAAATCAAAGAAGGGAGGAACCAGCTGATCGAAATATGGGAGTGGTAGTTAATCAAATAACTATAAATGATTACGGTCGACCCATGTTGAATGCAACACCATCATGTCTAATATTACTGGAAGCGGTAAGAAATTTCGAACTTAAATGTTATTTTTATAATATGTTGCCTTCATTCAATGGATTGTCATCTGAAGACCCGGTAACCTTTGTTAAAGAATACAGTTTTATGACTGATAATTTTCCGTTAGGAGGTCTGACGGAAGATCAATTAAAAATGAGATACTTTCAATGTGCATTAAAAGATGTAGCTAAAAGATTGTTTATGAATTTAGCACTTACAAGTGTTTATACTTGGGCCAAATTATATGATTTGTTTATGGAAAAATTCTATCAACATGCATCTCTTTCGGATTATAGGAAGTAAATTATAGCTTTTCAAGTAACCAAGAGAAACTTTCCATGAAGCATGGGATAGATTTAAAATTTACTTATCATGTGTCCCTATCATAATCTATCTCGAATGTGTTAATAACTCAATTTTATCATGCTCTTTCTCCTGCTTTGCAAACTATGGTTGATAGTAAAAGGTGGTTCTATTAGTAGAATGACACCGGTGAGTTAGAAAGTTTGTTTGAGATGTTAAGTGCAAATTCCCAACATAAAAGTACAAGAGGTAAAAGTAGAAGTTTGTTTCAAGTTCAAGAAAGTTCAGATACTCAAGCACAAATAAAACAATTGAAGGCACAAATAGAAGTCCTATATCAAAATAGAGCACAAATTCAAGAAGCATGTACTATTTGTGGATTAAATTCTCATGCTACTAACTTTTGTCCATCTAGTGCTTTGTATCATGAACAGACTAATGCGATGAATACGTACCCTCCAAGGCAAACAAATGATCCCTATTCCAACACATACAATCTAGGTTGGAGGAATCACCCTAACTTTTCATGGGGAGGAAATAAGCTCTTATAGCCTCAACAATTTCCGAAGCAAGGACAGTTGCAGATTGAAGAAGCTCCAAAATCTGAAGGATTTGAAGGTAGACAGATTGCTCTTAACATACATTTATTGGAAACCATTGAAAGTTTTAGGAAAGACCTTGCTAAAGCTTTACAAGGAAGAGAAGAAGGGAAGTTCCCTAGTCAAACAGAACAAGCAAAATCTATCACTACTCTGTGAAGTGGTAGAGTCATTGGAGAAGAGGTAAGTGATCCTACTCACTATACAGATGTTCCTGATAATGTAAATAACTCTGGTGAAGAAATCCAAGTAAAAGATAAAGATAATGATAAAGAAAAAGAAAATCAAGAGAAAGAAAAAGAACAAGAAGCAAAACCTCTTGAGGAACCATATGTTGTTCCTCCACCATATGTTCCCCCAATATCATTCCCTGGTAGGTTAATGAAAAACAAGATTGACAAACAATTTATGAAAATTTACAATATGTTGTCCAAAGTGAATATTAATCTCCCTTTGCTCAATGTTATTAAAAATATTCCATCCTATGCTAAGTTTTTCAAAGATCTCAATTCTAGGAAGCACAAGTTCGAAAAGAATGAGATAATAATTGTTTCTGAAAACGTCAGTGCAGTATTACAACCTGAAGTCCCCCTAAATTAAAAGATCTAGGTAGTTTCAATATCCAAGTTTCCTTGGGTAGTTCGAAAAAGATGAAAGCTAAGCTTGATTTAGGAACGAGTATCAATTTGATGCCTTTCGCTGTTTATAAACAATTAGGATTGGGAGAATTAAAACCCACTACTATGTGTAGACACCCCAATTTCATACCCCTGATATGTGACTCTGACATGTGATATAAAGAACTGTTTAAAATTAACAAATGTCAAGTTACAGGAGCCAAAAATGCGAAAGGCAAAACAAGATGCGGAAAACAGTAAAATGCGAGGGGTGAAAGTGCCAAAAATGAAACTGGAATAGTCACTTGGCGCGCCAAAGGTGGATTCCGCGCCAAGCCAAGGGTAAGTCCGCGCCATGCAAGCTACAGCCCTCTCCTAATTAACGCATTGTACAAGCGACGAAGGCTGGTGTACACGATATTTCAGCACGCTGAAGGGATTTTTAATCCCGGATGAGTCCCTTCGTCCACCTATAAATAGAGGTGCTGGGTTCACTTTTGAAGATGGCGAAATCCTCGCAAAGAAACGCTGAAGATTTTCCTCTGCGTTCTTACAACGCTGATATAGTGAAAGAAGTGAGATAGGGAGTGTCTAGCCCACAAAGCTTCCAAACCTCGTCCAAACTCCGCCAAAACAGAAATCCACCGGTTAAAAGTGATCCCTAGCCTTTTAGTTAGGTATCCACCCCCACTTCCCCGGCCCAAAAACCATAAAGTAAGCCTTTACTCTGCCCGAGTAATAGGCTGAAAAACACCCAAAATAAGCCGTTATTCCGCCAAACCAAAAAGGCCAAAACAACCACAAATAAGCCGTCATTCTGCCCTAGTGAACGAGCCAAAACCATCCAAAATAAGCAATCATTCTGCCCGAATCACAACAACAACAACACAACAACGACAACAAAGACTCCCTCTCCCTGAAGGACAGAGCGAGCACACCGCGCTCTAAAAGGTAATAGCCTTTAAGGGCGTTATTTTTTATAAAGTTACTTTTTAAATCCGGCCCAATATAGCTAATATAAGCCATTTTGCTGCCCGGATTTAGTTAGAATAATTATGTAAAAAGAGCCGTTATAATGGCCAAATATTTTTAAATATATTTGTAATTATTGTAAGGAAATGGCTGCAAGTCCGTAAATAATGTAGCCACAGATGTATTTGTTTTTATTTTCCTGTCTTTTAATGCTTTGTTTATTTGCTAAATAAATATAACAAAAAACATACTTTAGCCAAAAACCATTTTTGAGACCGAAAGGGCGAGTTGGATGCCTAGCACCTTCCCAACTCGTAACTTAGCCTCCGAACCTGTTTTCATAATCTCTGGTTTTCTTTTTTTGGTTCTGCTTTATTTTGCCTTAAAATAAAGATGACGACTTTAAAACATTTTGGATCCAGTGGGGCCTCGCAGCTCTCCTTTCTTGCACTTTTCCGTTTTCCCCTAAAAAAGGGAAAATGGGAATGAAAGGGTGGTGTATTCCCATATCCTGGTATCCCCTAAACAAGGGATAACTTGATGCGGGAAACTCAAAGCTCCCATAGTGACCCGAAATATGCCATAAGGCTATTTTTATAAAATCGATAGTGGGGGCGTTGCAACATCCATTTTTGCACTTTTCCGTTTTCCCCTAAAAAAGGGAAAATGGGAATGAAAGGATGATGCATTCCCATATCCTGGTATCCCCTAAACAAGGGATAACTTGATGCGGGAAATCCAAAATTCCCATATTGGATCAAAAATCCACTAAAGTCAACCGAGACGCATTCCAACGCGCTATTTTAGACAGCACTTCTCTTGTACTTTTAATTTCGTCTTCCCCTAAAAAAGGGAGGATGGAATGAGAGCAGTGGTGTCCCGCATCCGCACGTATGCGCACCCCTATCCAAGAGCGTGCGGGGCGCGGGCGCACGCCGGGCGACCCACAGTGGCGACTCTGCTGGGGAGATCATTTTATTTTAAAGAAAATGGAGGGCTAAACTCATAAAATAAAAACTTTTTTTTTGTTTTTATTTGTTTCTGGCTAAAGTATGCTTGTTATATTAATTTACGCATTTGAATATTGCGTTCCTATACATCCGTGTCTATATTTGTGGATATGATCCTCCATCTTGTAGCAGTTTCGTTCCGATAACTGTTATAGGTGTATTTAAAAATATTCTTTAAAAAAAAAGAAAAAGCAAAAAATATCGAAAAAAGAGAAGTTTTCGAAAAAAAAATCAAAAAAAATATGTGTGTTATATATATGTTTGCAATAAAATTCCGGGCAACACAATAAAAGGGCCGGGGCTTTATTTTTTAATATTGCTTTATTTTCGGCTCTGTATTATTATTTCTTTCTGTTTATTATTCCTTTTTATTATTTCGTTCAATTTGTACATATTTGCATTCATTCTGCCATTTTATTTTGGGGACATAGGACCAAATTTGTAATTAATAGAATAGATAGATTCCCCGCTTTCCTTTCTATTTTTTAATGTGATGTGTTTGCTTGCTTGCGCTCAAACTAAAAAGCCAAGAAAATCCACGCGTAACAGTAAGACATGCCATATCTGTTTTATTTTATGTTTATATATATATGTAAATAATAAAGATTTTACTGATTTTTAGATACCGCACACACGTGCACGCATATAGGTATATTCCGAACTGCTACCCTACACCATGACCAGCCTACCCCCTGCATATGCTAACGCTAGAATGCATATAGATTCTTAGGACACTTCAATGACTGACCGGTTTTTGCATCTTTGAATCGTGGGTCAGCCCCTGTCAAAAAAATAATAATAAAAAAAAGAAGTCAAATATATATATATATATATATATATATATATATATATATATATATATATATATATATATATATATATATATATATATATAGCGCATGTTTAAAAAATGATGAAAATAAAGTGCGCATAAAAAAATAATAAATACTCAGGGGTTGATTTATTATTCTCTGATGCTCGACCTAGACCATTTCGAATGGTGGATCCTGGAAAGAGTATATGCCCTTCCCCTGAGATCAGTCCGATCTTGGGGAGTCGAAAGGCAGGTGGAATACGTTGATCCTATACTATGGAGAAAGAATCCACTGTTCCAGGAAAAGTTCTGAGACTGTCAAAATAAAGCAGGTGCTTATCTGGTCAATTCTAGGGAAAATAAATAATAATAATAAATCCTAATAAAGGCACGCTGTACTCCAAGCCTAGAAAGCCTTCAGCCAGCTATCTGATACCTCTAAACCCATTTTCCTCAGAAACCTGGCCCAAATTTGGAAAGGCAGAGATAGTACTGGCCGTTTGATACGGGAAATAAGTGCGTAAATCGTAATGGTGGTATCGTGATCAGATCGACAAGGGCGTAATCAGTGCATGAGGGTACGGATCCGAGCAAGTATGGCGGCAAAAATAAACAAGCTATGACAGGGCTAGCGACAATCTGGAACAAATTTGGGAACCGTAAAGAGAAACTCCCCTGTATACACCTCCTCCTGGGCTTGAGGCTTGGCTAAAGAAGGAACTGGACGCCCATGCAGAAAGAATAACGAATCAGGTGGTTAATGATCTTCTGGCAGGTTTTTCAAAAAATCTTGCTGCCTTTTCCCAAAAGGCCAAGATCTCAAAATACGTCCTTAATACTTCCAACCTTCCTGAAATAAATTGCCCTGATACCTCAGAAAATATCATGTTCCAAGCCTCCAGAAAGCCACCAAGTGCCAGCCACTAGCCAAATAATGATCCCCTTGCCCAAGATAATATGATTTCAAGTGCCCATAATTCTAACCCATATCCTCCAGAAATCAACTCTGATCTCCCTCACCTGAATGCCTGTTATTACAATCAAAAGAATTATCTCCCTCTTGATCCCTCAAATACCTATTCTCGCAGACGACCCCGGGACTCTAAAGGAAATCATTTGTATACCAGAAAAAGAATCCCTATTGGGCCAAGGTCCAGGCAACCCCATTCCAGTACAATATTATCCAAGAGAGAAAACCCCACCCAGTTGCTTGACCAAATCCCAATCTGGCCATTTGCCTAAGCCAAGGGGCCAAAAAGAGGTAATTCCAAGGCATTATGATGACCTACCTGCCCCAAGATCTGAAATACTCCAAACACTGTGGGCCTATGGGATATTGAAGCCCATTGATAATTACCGACCACCCAAACCGTTACTGCTAATTACACGGAACCACGCCCAGTATTGTGAGTATCATCGATGCAGTGGTCATCTTACCGACAAGTGCTATACACTCAGAGATGCAATTCAAGATCTCATTGACAATGAGGTAATCACGGTGGCAGGCACAAAATTTTTTGAAACAGATCAAGGCAAGGAGGTCTAAAGGGGCAAGTTAGTCTAATTAGCCAAGAATAAAGGTACTGTAAAATACACTGATCAATAAAGGAGTTTCTAATAAATGTTTGGAGGAGACAGCTTCCTGGGTATAGTAGGCGGAGGCACTTATTATAAAGAGCTCCCTACTGAGTTTGAGCTTATTGCTGATAAGCCTCTACAGAACTGGTATACCACGACCGGCCCGCTCCTGACGCCCGCAGATCTAGTGGACCGCTTTGGATATACTATCCCTATTCCTTCCCCTAGCTTTACGGATTGGTTATCTACCGATCCGCTATCTAAAGTTGAGGATCTCAAACCCCAGGTCCTCAATAATGTAATAAACCACAATACAATAGGTTTGCTTTTAATGATAATCTCAATGTTTTTGCTTATTCCTTAGTTGCACCTACATTAAAAGATGCATTAAATAATAATAATTATGATAATGAGTCATTTAATGAAATGGACCCAAAAGATAAAAATTATTTGCTTGAGCTTGTAAAGTGACTTGAGCACTAGGATCAGAACCATTCATCAGCAGCAACTGAAGACTTGTCCACTATCAATTTGGGGCTAGACAACGAAACCAAATAAATCAAAATCGACAGCTACCTGCAAGGCTCTGAAAGAATAACACTCATCGATCTCCTCAAAGAGTTCATGGACATATTTGCCTAGTCCTATGAAGATATGCCAGGGCTAGACCCAGCCATAGTCGAACACCGGATCCCCATATATCCGGATGCTTGGCCAGTCAAGCAGAAGCTCCGCCGCATCAAGCCAGAATGGTCTCTACAAGTTAAAGAAGAAATCATGAAGCAGCTACGCGAAAATTTCATTCGGGTAGTTGAATACCCGATCTCGTCATTCAATATAGTAAATGCTCCCAAGCCCAACGGAGGAAGGTCCGGACTGTAGATTTCCGCGACCTCAACAAGGCCGCCCAAAGATGACTTCCCTCTACCAAATATTGATATTGTAGACGCCGCCGCCGCTCACAAAGTCCGATCTTCGTCGATGGCATGTGGGCTATAATCAAATCAAAATGGCAGCAGAGGACCAGGAGAAGACTTCATTCACTACTCCCTGGGGAACTTATTGCTATACCGTCATTCCATTTGGGCTGAAAAATGCCGAGGCTACTTATCAGAGGGCTGCCATCACCCTCTTCCACGACATGATCCACCAAGAAATGGAGGTCTATGTTGATGACATGATCGCATTCCCAATGACGCCAACGCTGCCTATATCAAAGACCTTCGAAAATTCTTCGAAAGGTTAAGGAAGCACCAAATGAAGCTTAACCCCACCAAATGCACATTTGGGGTTACCAAAGGCAAGGTCCTGGGATTCTTAGTAACCGAACAGGGCATCGAGATCGAGCCAGCAAAGATCAAATCTATCCTAGAGATGTCGCGGCCACAAACTCCAACCGAAGTCAAAGGCTTCCTAGGCCGATTGCAAGATATCACCGTTTCTTAGGCAAATGACAACCACATGTGTGCCCTCTTCAAACTCCTAAAAAGAATACCCAAGTCTGGACGAGAAAGTGCCGCCTAGCCTTCAAAAAATAAAAGCCTATCTTACTAATCCACCGTGCTAGCTCCACCCCATACACATAAACCTCTCCTTATATATCTAACCGTCACGCACATCGCCGAGGGGCTATGCTCGCCCAAGAGAAAGAAAATTCCTACGTTGAAAATGCCATATACTTCATAAGTAGGAAGCTGCAAGGAAGCGAGCTAAACTATTCAGCGCTAGAGAAAAGCTGCACCGGCCTAGTCTGGGCCACTCAAAGGCTCAAGACATATCTCCAAGGATGGTCCATCAAACTCATATCCGTAATGGACCCTATCAAGTACATCTTCGCAAGCCACCGCCCACCGATTGGCCAAGTGGTCCTTTTTCTCAACGAGTTTGACATCACTTATGTCACACTCAAATCTATCAGGGAGCATCATTGTGCACCACTTAGCCGATCTACCCCTCGGCCGAAGATGCGACCGAGCCTCGGCTTCCTGCACTAAGGTGTCCTGGAAATCACCGACCATGACACCACCGGCAGATGTTCTTTGACTGAGCCGCCAATAAAAGAGGCTTTGGCATAGAATCTTGCTAATAGACCCACCGATTCTCATACTCCGCCGCCATAAGGTTGGAGTTCGAATGTTCAAATAACATGGCGGAATATGAAGCCTATATCGGCCCGGAAGAAGCTCTCCAAGGGGAGCCAAAGATCTCGAAGTCCATGGAGACTCGCCTCGATCATAAATCAAATCGAAGGGAGATGGAAAACCCAAGATCCCCCCCAGCCTCTATCATGCCAAACTAACAACACTTGCCGCCCGATTTGACTCTATCTCATTCCATTATCTCGCCACGAGATAGGAATCAATTCGCCGATGCCTTAGCTACTCGGCATTGCTAGTCCAAATTCCTACGTAGACTAATGTTCACCATTCGTAGTCGGGAAAGGTCACTCCGATACGCTTCTTAACGCAGTAATGCAGATCATCATGAGCCCCGGTATGCCGATATCCTAAATCGCTTAAAGGTATCTATCTTCCTGCTAGATAAAAGAGGAAAAGTCTCCCTCGCGAAGGTGGGCCTCACAATTTGTACTCGCGGTGGTAGTCAGATAAGAGACACTATCAAGGCCTCAAATTATTATGTGTCGATCAAGCCAAGGTCGAAAGCAAATCATGAATCACTACATGGTGGTACCTGGCCCCACATGAATGGCCATATGTCGTCCAAAAGATTATCTTAAGGGTACTATTGAGTACGCTTGAAACCGATTGTATTCTGGTGGGTGCGACATCAGCGACAAATGCCAACGCTATTAATCTGCGAAGACGTGCTCCCTCGCACGCCTTATATAACTCTACCCCTAGCCCTTCTTAACATGGGGAATCGACGCCATAGGCCAAATTCACCCGGGGATCCAATGGCCACGAATACGCCCCGGTAGTCATCGATTATTTTACAAAGTGGGTGGAAGCCTTTACTTATAAAATCCTAAATGCTCGAAAGGTGTCCGAGTTAATCCGGCCAACATTATATATCGCTACGGGGTACCTTTCGAGATAATCTCCGACTCACGGCTCACATTTTGAAGGGGACGTGAACCGCTACTCGACGAGTTCAAGATCCAAAAACAAATCCTCCCTATCGGCCGCTAGCCAATGGTGTGTTGAGGCGACCAACAAAACAATTGAAAACATCATCGAAAATGGTCGACACGTAAAGAGACGGCTAGAAAAATTGCCGCTAGCTTGGGGCTATCGCACCTCGCCTGCACACCCACCGGGCTACCCTTATTCTTTAGTATATGGCATGGAGGCTGCATCGCCGATAGAAGTTGAAATCCCATCATTAAGAGTGATGATGGAATCTCGACGTAGCGTAAATTGATGGGTCAAAGGGAGATTCAAGCAAGTGGCCCTAATCGACTAACGACGCTCTACCAGCTCCTAGAGCATACCCGGCATATCAAAGACGCCTGGCTTTCAATAAAAAAGCTAAAGGTCAAGCGACATCCAAGCCTGAGACTTCTAAGCTGAGAAAACCCCTGGGTTATGTCGATACTAGGAAAATGGAAGTTCCGGATGGGACCATATATTGTTGGCGAGATCCGGTCAGAGGTGCCGTGCTTCTCACAAACCAAGAAGGAGAAGATCTTGTCCAGCCCCTTCAACCTCGACACAAACTCAAAAGGTACTATGCCTCGAGCT